>JBAIZL010000003.1:133618533-133748533 GCA_036971475.1 Prosapia bicincta | reverse complement strand
TATAACCCGAAATCAAATTATTAGTGTTATACTTACGCTCGCAAAGCTCTCTAAATTCAGTTCATAAATGCCTATCAATTTTAATTGTAAAGGTTGTTTTAGCTTTTCCATCAAAATGAGTACATCCTTTTTAAGTGTTTCAGAAAACGATGGCCAGCCACAATCTTGATACAAATTTCTTAGCTCTTCACCCTATAAAAATCGTCATTTTCGTTAATTGTCATGCCATGCCGTAAAACAAATAATTACGTTTTTAATGAGGTATTTAAATATATACTAAGAATGTTTAAAATACCATGCTCGAATAATATCATATTAAGAAAGAGATTTCAATTAAAAAGTGGAGTTTTTAAACCAACGTAAAACAATTGTCTACAGACTATAATCTAAATACTACTTCATTTGCTTTAAATCAGATTAGTTTCTAAAATTCTGTAACTGTTAAATGGGTCCGAGTTTAGAAAAAAGTTTTTTCTCATTAGGGTCTTCAAATTTATATTGATCGAAACTTAGGTAACATACAATGACAAACGTTTTTGAAGTCAAGTATACTTCAGTAAAATAAATACTGATGAATATTTATTAAACTAGTAGAGTAAAAAGTTGAAAACTATTTGGCAAATATGCATCAATGAGTAAATATGTTAATAAATAAATCATGTAACAAATTTGCTGAATTATATTACTCTAACAGACACAAATTTAACCTAAAACAGTTGTTAGTATTGTATGTGCTGTATGGTATTGTAAGTTGTATTCAAATAATATATCTCGTTGATTACATATGAAATAAGAAGTTCAAAATATAAATATAATTAATTGGGATGGAGAAATGAATAATTAATGTACAAAAACCTCCTAACCACAAACTTTCTTTCTTTTACCCTTATGTACATTTCAGTTACCAAGTAGCCATCCTCAGTGGGATAACATACAAAATCTCTACGTGAGTCTTTGTATGTTATCCCTCTGAGGATGGTTACTTGGTAACTGAAATGCACATAAGGGTAAAATTATGAAGGTTTGTGGTTAAGATGTTTTTGTGCATTTATTATTAAATTCAACCACAGTATATTCCTAATATATAGTTAAGATATGAATGTTTAACAGGTTGGGAGAAATATAAATTTAGGCCATTATACAATTATTTCAATATGATAGAAAAATATTTTAAGATATTGTTAAAAAAAAAAAATTCTTAATAAAGCAAAGAAACTGCCTAGACCACATTTTAAATACATACCAAACGCATTATTCTTAGGTTTATATTGAAATGTATTATGTAATATTTTATGTCATTTCTGTTGAATAATAATAAAATGAGAACATTAATTTATATTAATAACAAGAACAGCATTAGTCAATAATTGAGGTAATTTTCAAACATATATGGACCATATAAGTAGTGAACATAAAGTGAAACACGCTTAAACTTTAAACTAAATAAAAAACCTTTAATCTTGCTTACCAAATAAACTTAAATAGGTCGAATATTTTCGTTTTTATGAAAAAATCAAGAAATATTGATTTATGAAATTGAATATTACGTTAATTGTTTTACAAGGAGTGTTAGGCTAGTTAAATCAGGAAGACAATTAACTAATTATATATTTAAAAACAATGTTTTGACAAAAATATGAAAAAAAATTTCAATTGGCAACTTAAATACACCCACACCATGTTTAAATTATTCGCTAATAGCGATTTTTGTGCAAATAGACATATTCTCTTTTTAACACCATAAGATCCTGCTTTTAATATAAGAGACACGCAGACACACACACGCACAGACACACACACACACACACACACACACACACACATACACACACACACACACACATTTTTATTGCAGTTGGAAAAGTATGTAGATTAATTTTTTTCCACACAATATACTATCGTTTCTTAACATGATTTTTCTTAAGGTCTTTTACTCTTAATCGAAAACAAATATATAATGTAAATTTAAGATATATTCATATAAATAGCAGCCATCCTATTCAATTTGTTTTGTTCAGCTATTTCCGCTCCTATATTTCTAACCAAACACTTGAGCTGAGCGTAATAAATTAAAATGACGCTATGGGAAACACGACCCTATAATTAGGCCAAGAATTATTACAATAAAAATAATAAAGTGACAGTTTTACTCACCGCATTTATAAGCAGCTGTCCAACAAAACATTGGGCCCAAATGACTGATGATATTCCAAAAAACAATAAAATAAACTTAACATTTGATGTAGCCATTAAATTTGGCTCCTGAAAAAAAGAGTTATACACTTATTGATTGTTTCAGTTTCTAACACTAACACTTATTGTTTTTATGATTACAAATTTCATTATAATTTTAACTGATTGAGAAAATAATTTATTGAAATGAAATATTCTTACTATTATTTCTTAGGTTTATCACAAATTGATATACAAGCACTTACTACGCTCACTCTATATGCAGCTAAACTCATGTTAATCCCATGTATTACATTTGTAGTAAGCAAGAGCGGCCCAAGAGATTCATTCAGAAGTGACACAAAACTGGAAAATTATTGAAAATGTAATTAAGCTAATAACTAGCAATAGATTTTGTTTTATCATTTTATATTTAAATCTAATATACATTGGAACTCATAAGTCACATAATTTAATCAATATTCTTTACGTTTATATAGTATCGCAGGGTAATTTCTGTCCTATTATATGAACAACGTTAAAAACAATTTTGAAAAATATTTGGGAATTAAGATATAATCGTATAAGAGTAGCCCATCAGCCGATAACACAACAATTATTTATAACCCTTCTGCACATGATAACCTTATTTCACATTACCATCTCCTCATGTCCAAAACAACCATCAAAATGTATTCATGTGTAGTAAAAATTCATTCTGTTTCCGTGATAATAAAAAAAAAACACTTTAATTTATTCCAAAAACGTTGTTGGTTACAACCTATATACTTGGAAATAAATATTCTTTATTACGCTTTGTTAAAGAACCAAAGATGATTAAAAGGTACAAAGATTTTGGTAAATTATGTTTCTACCATTAATTTTTATTTGTGAAATCTTATTGTTTCGGAATACAGTATTTAATAATTTTCAAACAATCTACTTGAACTGTAACTAACTTTGTAATATATGAAAATTGTATAAAATCATTTATAATAAACTAATATAATAATAAAAATTATATATATATATGTGTGTGTGTGTGTGTGTATGTATTTGGTTAGAAAGATTTGGCTTTAAAATAACGATAATTTAAATAATGCGTGACATACATTTCTTTTAGACCAAGATAATATACCAGAGAACAATTGATAGAAAATAATGGATCAGAAACGTATCTCATAGATTGACTAAACACATTCTGGTAGAATGAAGCTTAACAATAGATTAAATACGGTTTGTAAATGTATGCTACCATGTTAATGTTAATCAAGTAATAATAGCTAGAAATATTTTGGAAAAAGCATATTTAGTATTGAAAATTAAACACATACACTGAGACGTCAAACAAAGTCATATAATTTGGTGAAAAGCATTAAAATCACTCAATTTTTGATTATACTAATATTTTTAATAAAGTATGCCATATGTATGCACTGTTGAAACATGTAGAGCTCAAAGTACAATGATCCTAAGCAGAGGTCAGAGGTAAATAAAACTTTCAGTTTCGAAGCAAAAAGGAGTGGCGTGGTGGTAAAGTTGTTTATATTTGATGTACTTAACTCATTAAAAAATAAAAGCAAGATGATATTTTGTAAAAGTAATTAGAAATACATATGCAAGTAATTATAAACATCACGGAGAGAAAAATAAAGAACATATAATTATAATAAAATAAAATTTATTTAATATAACCTAAAGCCTGAGGTTAGGTTGACCCCCAGCCGGTAAATATAACGCTTAGGAACTATAAATAATTGACTACATAGATAATTTATCAAATAATATTAGGTAAGCAATTCACAGATTCTATAACTATGAACTACTATAGGAAAATTGAGTATAATAAAATAGAAATAATCACAAATATTGATAATGAAAACGTCATTAACATTATATGTTGAGGCGTAAGATAAACAATTATTATGGAATAACAATAACATGATTAAAATAAACTAGTATAATTGAGAGAGAAAAATAAAATAATCGCTTACAAAAAAATTCATTCAACTATCATTTTTAAGTAGTTCAAGTCTTATGCATAACAGAGAACCAACCATAAATTAAAATTGAAAACCATTAATTTAAATAAGTAATAGCCAGGGAGGAGACGTATAGCACAAAAGGCAAATCAGATAAAATAGAACTGGAATTTTAGATTTAAAATTTTAAAAGGTAAAGGTATCCCGCAATATTGTAGTAGTTTGACTATAGAATAATGGTAAATTTCTCATCTTTAACAATGGTATATTAAAGTTAGTTTGAAAAGTGGAAACATATCGTCAACAGAAGCCTGGGACAGTCGATCGTCTTCAATAGGAGAAAAGGATCCAGGAAACCGGACGTATGAATAAATCAAGTACGGGAAAATACTATAATACAATCATAAAGTCATAGTATAGGATTGGATACAATCATATAATAAAATTCATTATAAAAACTGTTCAATAAAATAAAATATAAAGTCAAGGGGTTTAATTTAATTCTGACAATAACGTCACTTTTACTTTTTTTACAAAAACCTATTTATTTATTTACGATAAGAAAGTAATAATAAATAATATCAATAAATGTATATATATATATATATATATATATATATATATATATATATATATATATAATATTATATATTATATATTATATTATATTATATTATATTATATTATATTTTATATATTATAATATTATATATATATTCTGATATATATATATCGGAAATAATTAATTTCAGTAGCTTTACTATGAAACAAGCCAAATAATGAACGACCAGAAAAACTGAATTTTTGCATAATTTGATAGTTTTGACTAATTACTTGAACATTGTTAGGTAACCTAAATTTCAGATATATTAGATAAAAACGTTATTAAGACTGTAAGTGATAAATATTCAAAAGGTTACTAAATCAGAACAATAAAAAAAATATTTTCAAAAATGTAAATTACAAAATGGCCAATTCATCTTAACTTCAGTAAATAAGTTGTCATTCATTAAACTAAATATATACAATTTATGGGTATTTAATTATAACAAATGTCCAATTATTTGTTATTTTTAATTAAAGGACATTTACCTAACGTCATCAAATTACACAAGGATAATTTCATTATAGAATGTGTCCTTGGAAATTCATTAAAAATTAGAGCTAAGTTAATAAAAGACTTGGTTTCTTAGAAAATGGAGTGGGTATTATTCGAACAACAAATCCTGCTCAAAAACTCTCAAGTACCTATATATATATATATATATATATATATATATATATATATATATATATATATATATATATATATATATATATATATATATATTTGTCGCATTGCAACACTGTTTTCTTGTATTCACTTATCACTTTCACTATATGTACTTAAACAAGAATCTTACTTGGTATTTATGCGAGTTTACTTTCAAAGATTGGTATTATCTCCATAATCAGGTATCACGGACCGGGGGTTGTAGTAGACTACGATTTGTGTGGATTTTCCGTTGTCACAAGGTGTGGTGTACCGTTACTGTTCTATTTTCCGATTCACTGCACTGTAGAAGTCTTTTAAGTTTGTCTAGGGGTTAATTTTGTCTATTAGGTTGAATAATTTATCGGTTTTTTGATTTTATTTGTATTTGTTCGTTTATGAAATTATTTTTATGTTTATAAATTTGTAGTTGTTCCCAGATTTTCATATTGAGGCCTTTTTGTACTTTTTTATTGGGTGTACGTTTTCTAATGTGGGGAATGTGTGTTTGTTTTTGATGGTGTGTGTAGCTAATTTTGAGTTATAAGTTTCAGGTTTGATGTATGCATTGAGATGTTCTTGAAATCTGTCTTTTAATTCCTTTTTTGTTTGGCCTATGTATATTTTATTACAGTCTGGGCATTCGATTTTGTATATTCCGTTATTAAGTGTGGGAGATATTTTTTCGGTTGGTTTATTTTACTGCTTATGTTTACTGTGTTTTTATATGTTATGTTAATATATTATTTTCAAGTGTTTTAGTTATTTCTTTTATGTTGTACCCCGTGTATGTGAATGTGGCCCATTTTGTTGTATGTAGTATGTTTTATACTACATATGTATATATATATATATATATATATATATATATATATATATATATATAAGCATATATAAATATATGTGTGTGTGTGTGGTGTTCGCGTAGGTTACCTACATTATATTTAACATTGTCTATGCTTTTAACGTTTCGACATGAGTAAATTCATTATCAGAAAATTAATTGATTTACCTCCATATTTATTTGTACCTTGTTCTCCTGTTCTGAATTTTGTTTTATAAAATCATACATCTAATTTATTATATGCCATATTGTATTTGTGTAAAGCTATATTTTATTAAGCATAACTATCAGGTAAATGTTTACGTACTGATCATTCCCAGACGATGGAATGTTTTATGTTCAATATTGGCTACCTTTAATATCTCATGTGCATGATTAATCAATACAAACAATCCTTTAACCACCGTCTTATTTGTGTTAGTTATTTACTTTTATTAACTTTAATTTCAATTTTGTTTGTTATTTTAATTTTCTTCAATAATCTCGTCAATAAATTTTGTTGGCTGTAAAAATTTACAAGGATTTGATATCTTCCAACATAGTTTGCTATATTATTTACTTTATTATATTAGCTATTTTGTTAACAATGGTGATGTAATCCAAAAATAAATATCCAAATCATAATCTATTTTAATGACATGTCTAACGGCTTCTTATAATGTTATTGTGCACATAAAACAACACATATAAATTTCTTCAATTTATTTGACGATATATTTTATACTGGTTCAATCTAATACGTTCTTACGGAATAAACCTTATATCTTATAATGTCTAATAATGAACATTCTTCATATTTATAGGCTACAATTAACGGGAATTAATTTATATTAGTTAAAGTTTACCCTATTTCGGTGTATCGTTTTGGTTTTTGCAATATATGTATATATTTACATAGTTATTAAATGTACACAGGTACGAAGCGATTGTGAAAGGAAAGTCTTATTATATTTGATTTTTCGCAAAATTAATTTTGTTTTATAAAAAAAGTATATGAGTATTATTTTAAATAGAATTTCTAGCCCGACCTTCTGATATCCCCTGATCCTCCGCAATAGGATATTACGGACTGAATCCATCCCCCTGAGTACCTGGGTCGGCTGCGTCCTACAAATCTTAGTTGGTCTTCAGGCTAGGTAGACCTCCTTGGAAGTCTGTTGCTGCATTCTTGCACGTACCTACCGGCGATTATTTAATTAAATTACGTTAAGGCACACAAATATTTTATAACAACACGGTAGTGTGGTCTGTGGTTCTTGGCTATCTCTTACGATTGTTCAGGACTTCCCATGGCAAGGACCTGATATTATATCTAACCTGCCGAAAAAACTAATAATAAAATCGGGATACCACCTTATACAATGTCATCCAAAAAAATGACAAAAAAGCTTTCCGTCGAACTAAAGAGTTATATTAACTCAGCTTCCTCCCCTTCCCCGCACTCTCTGTGATACAGTTTCTGGAACAATAGTTTGCCTGTTTCTCCGTACAAAATCCCTCTTTATACGTAAGCCTTAAATTACAATAATTGTAACGTACAATTTACATTTTGAAAATTTGTTTAACTCTTTTTTATTTAGGAAGCCTTTAATACTGTTCTATTTATTTCTATTTGTATATTTATATTTCTGTATTTAAAATGATTTGAAACCACAATAACATCAATAATATGTATCAAATATAAAATTTAATGTTAACTAGAATGAAAACAAACCTATAGCATATCATAACTTAAAACTAGCATGTGTAAATTATTTTGCAATTACCTTATAATTTCTTGATGATGTTGAATAATTTTCTTCCATTGAGTAGTGATATTTTCATCATTAATACTAAGAAGATTTCTTTCAGAATGCAAAGTCACAGAATTCTGTAAATAATTTACTTTGGTTTTCAGATCTGCAATTAATGAGGATAAAAGTTCTATTTCGTAAAGAGCGTATGCAATGGTTATGGTTTTCAAGTAAATCATACACACATACTGCACAGAACTGTAAAGTCCAGGAATATTTAAAATAGTATAGGCAATCAGATATTTTGAGAAAGAATCTAATGGAAATGGAATCCAACAAGAAAAAGGTAATTTTGAAGGAATGATTTTTGGGTTTTTTAAGTAGCCTAAAGTTCCCAGTAGCAAAGGTAGCATGAAGTAATTAAAAATTGCAATTGCACAAACAAATGTAATGATGTATAGCAATGAGGCAATATTGCGAATACGTTTGGTAAGAGTGGCGTTCTTATCATTTAGAACTTGATCCGTGTTTTTAGATAGACCATTTACAATTTTAATACACAAAAGTCGATAGTTGTTCCTTTGGTGAAGGAGTAATATGGAGCTCACAATGCAATTGATAATAATGAATAGGTCAACCAAAGCATCGATTCTGTCATCCATTCCATCATAGAAGGCTACACACTTCATTAGCACAAGGAATAAAGATATGCACGATGAAATATATATAATAGTTAGTTGTAGCCATTTCATTCTACTATTTAGATTCCCATGACGTATGAAGAACACGGAAAAGCAAATTTCTAAAATTTGCACCAGTTTAACATTTTCCTTCGTAGTATTACTCATTCTTGCCTGAAATTGAAAAAAACAAACTCTAAGGAATATCATATTTAAATGACTGCTTTACTAGATAATAAGCTTACTAAGCTATTTAATGGAAAGACTAAACAATTCACCTAGGTTTTTATTTTGTATACAATGTTTAATTTAATTTCTGACCAATGAATGTAAGACACAAAGGCCTATTTTCTATAATATAATTTTGTTATATATAAATATTTTTAAGTATGTAAAACTGTATACACAAGAGGAATATTTTTTAGGTACTTAGAAGATATTATTGCTTTTAAAAAATATACAAAAAGGCTCATCAGAACCAGCAGTGGCGTTTTTAAAACAGTAACGTATTCACTTATATTTATTATTACCTACAAAATACAAAACTCTATCTATGCAAATTAAAATAATTTTTTTTAAAGTAATAAATTTCTAATCACCAATAAAATCTTTTAGAAAGAATAATTCATTGTATATGTATATATAGTATCTTTTGTTAACTAAATTGTGTTCGGTATTATCAAGGAGATATTAATACTTCTTATAATTATCTACTTTTCTCCTAGGACAATTCGTAAAAGGTTCTGTCTGGTGGTGGTCCTCCGAAACCTGTCAAGGAATAGCGTGGCAATGCTGGGAAAGGCAGGTAGTTAAGATTCTCTAAATAAGAGGTAATAATATTTCGAGAATTTGCTATGCTTTTTAGATTAATTTAAGACGTGGTTTTTATATGTAATACTTAAAAACTATTCGGCCTGTTTCCTTTCTACTTGAACTTCAATTCATTACATACGGTATAAATAGAACCTGTTAAAGAATACTCCAAAATGGTAATTTTCAATTACATTTCAGTTTTCAGCCGTTTTATAGTTTAATCTATTGAAGTTTTTGAACTAGAGACATTATTTATATAATACATTCTTGGAAAGTTATGTTTTAATCATATTTAGAGTAATAAAATTATTAATATACATAAAGTTTATTATTTTTGTGGCAGAACTAGCTATTTTAAATTATTAAAAAATATGCCTAATCCAGCCTACTTAAAAAATCATTATATAAAATTCTTCTTTTCCCCCTATAAACCAAAAAATTACAAGCTTCTGCAATTTACGACCAAAAAAAGACAGTAGATATTATTTTGTTCATTTTCAATTACAATAGCTTGACAGAAGATTTACTAACACTTACCTAAATGAATTTAAGAGACACTCGTACACGTTTAGTGAAAGAATTAAGCATACAACAGGCTTTTTTAGATGTCACGTCGTAAGTAATAATTAGGTAAAAGTTATAATGTTTTGCTGTATTTAAGGCCTTTAACCTGTAAAAAATTTTTGAATCAATAGGTATCTTATAATTTTAGTTTATTATCGTATATTATGTGTTAGCATCTATATAATACAATGAAAATATTGGAAATGACCCCAATACCACAAAAATAACCAATCATACCAAATCATACAAGTTACTTAGGTTTAAGCCCCTATGTACATTCGAGGGTCGTTCTAGTTAGTAGCTTCTTGTTTGCTAGATTGTATTTTGTTATAAGACCTTCTGATGATGATGATGACATGGTTATTGAAATGTACTTAAGAGTTTAATTTTAAGTAACTTGTATTTTTATTTTTGATTATTTTTTGGGGTAACGAGGATATTGCCAATATTTTCATGTAATTTATTGTAACACTATGGACTTGATATCGTATAGTATCAGTATTGGGAAAATATATCATTTACTATATTGCCTGATATTTGATATTTGAGGTTTTGGATTTACACTCCAATTAGAAACTCGTATTGTTTATTTCCATGCAGGAAAACTTTCCTCACTTCTATTCATTTTATTTTATTAAAACTAATACTGTACAAATTTGTAGCCTTAATGTTAGGTAAAATATATTTCGATTTATAAGAAGTGACACCTCCAACCTCAAATGGCATATTACCTTATTTAATGAAACCACTTACCTTAACCTCATCTCTCGGTTATGTACTCCTGAAATGACTGCTTTACAGTGGTTCTTACTGGGTTCACGTAAAGCTTGCGTGCCCAGTTTAAATATGAATATGAATAGACGGGGTTATTACACTTCTGTTATACAGTATTTAACGTAGTGGTTAATGGGTCTGGTGGCATTGGAAGTAAACTTTGCCCGTTAACCTTACAGAGATGTTTAAATTTTCAATATTTCAGCTTGTAATGATATTCCTAATGCACTAGTTGTATTTAAAACTTCATTCAACACGATTATAGTTTTCCAAAGTGTTTTTCGGCGAATTATGTCTTTAAAACCAAAGAACAGCTGAAATATTTCCGTTGTTAATATTTAAAATGATCGAAACGAAAGTTTTCTAATCACGTAATATACGTTGAAAACGAACTTTAGCTTTTTATACAGAACTTTTGCAGCTTACTCTTTGTAAAAATACTTAATAAACTAAACATATGAAATCTTTTTGGATATCCTTATGGATACTAACTAATAAAAATTACAGTGCGCATATTTGCAATGATAAGAGAGCGATTAGTGTTATAAAATTGTTATAGCCTAATAAAACAAGATCTGTTTATTAATCGGAACTCAGATCAGTAAATCAGAAGTTATAGAACACAATATGTGTTTATTAGTGAGCCAGTATTTACTATGCAAAAAACATTTCACATAATGTTTTAATTAAAGTACTATTCTGACTAATAGAATTGCGGATCACCAGTAGCGAGTGAATCTAAGAATATATTATATATTACAAGTAAACACTTTGTTCACCTTAGGTTTTGACACCCATCAAATAAGGGTTTCTATTGCAATAAATATTTACATGCCCCTTTTAACAAGAGGAAGATAGTAAAATAAGCTTTTGTTTGTACATAGAACAATAAAAATACACGATGTGTTATTTCGGGTAATAGAAGAGAAAGCTATATTAGAACGTTTTTTAAAATAAACCGATAACTTAGTTAACACACTGTAAAGACCAATAGGATTAAGGTTTAATCGGAGTCTAATCCTTTTAATTCGAAATGGTGTTGTTTTCGTATCTATTATTTTCCTCATAAAATACAAATAGTTTTTACTATACTTGTTCAATAAGGTTTTATATAAAATACAATTTGTTTGTAAGGTAAAACAATTTTTCACTCCATTTACTGTTCAATCTTAGCTTCTTTGGCTGTCATCCACAAATTTCAACCATTCACAGTACTTCTTCCACTTTATTCCATGGGAAGTCAGAACCTTATTATGTCGGCTGATTGGACATGATGTTGTAAGGAAGAAAGGAACCAGTAATAAATGTAAGAGTTTAAATAATCAGGCTTTTTATTAGAAATCAAATTTTTGTGCATGAATTTGAAAGGTAATCTACTATTAAGAAGAACTTTCGAGAACTAAAATTAGGTGCTATCATTTTCAAGATTTTTAGAAGACTGACGACTCTTGTAGTAGCAGGGTGTGTGAGAATTTCGTTGTCACGCGCACTATTGTTTCACTGCAATATATGTTATTTTGGAGTTAACATTGCTTATTAAGTTATTTAATGTATAAATGTTTTTAATTATTATTATTGCTAAATATGTTTTTTTAAATTTCTAAATTATAAGTTGTCATATAATTTTAAATTTATAATAATTTTGTAATTTTATTTTACTGGGTGTGTGGCTACGTTTGAATGGTATTTATTTGGTTCGATTTATAGTTTGTTTTTGTATATGTCTTTTCATTCCTTTTTTGTCTGCCTAGTGTACAATTTGTTAGTTTGGGCATTTATTTTGTTTAAATTCCGCTATTAGGTTTGAGAAATTATTTTTCCGGTAAGGAAAAATTTGCCATAGGTAAGGCATTTCAGGATACGCCTTTTCAGGTAAGGTATTAAAAGCGCTATAATTAGTGGTCCCACTCACTCGCTATGTAGCGTAGTCTGAGAGACTGTGAATTACATTTTCCGGGTAAATTATCAAAACAAGTCAGCGTTTATCTTATTAAATAAAACCTTTATATTTGTCTTAATATTTATCGGACATATAACTCTTATTTAGGTAAACAATGTATGGCTTATATTTAATAAAATCTTATTCAAGTTCCCTATAGTTAAATTTCTCAAGGAGTTAATAAGTTCTTTCTTTTTGAAATTTCTTCATCGAGATATAATTACTTAATGACACTTTTTTAACTGTTTAAATTTAACTTTGCCTGTATATAAATGAATGCATTACTGAACTTACTGAATGAGTTATTGAAACATATTTCTATTGACCAGAAAATTTACTCGGTTTTGTTTTAAATAAATTTGTAGAACAGTTGCGTGTATTCCTTCAAGCGTGTGTTCATCCCTACCGCAGTCCTTAGTTCGATGCTACTTCTCTGTCACTTTACATTGAAGCTAGTATCGGGAACTCTGGGACAAAGTTACTATTCTAACCACTAGTAATATTGTATACATTTTTCTCTATAAATAACCACCTGAACTAAACCTTGTTTTATTTAACTAATAACCCTTCTTGAGATATTGTTTATACAAACATATTCATGATTAAATATTATGTAGTGGCTAACGTATTAACTTACTGATTATATGAAGCACATGCATTAAGAACAGAGCCCTGTATACCAATAAATAAAATTGTGCCTGTAACTAGCTAACGTAGCAGTAAATTACCTACCTCCTGAGTTGATGATTGGGTTGAAAATAACGTTTCTGATAAACTACTGGAGATTTAGTAAACACTCTGTGCTTAAAAGTTGAAATGTTATGGTTATTTATAGGTTAATTTAAATAAAAATCATTTATATAGAGAGTGAATTATATTTTATATATAATTCTAACCTTTACTCCAATTTTATTTATTATTTACACTCGTGTGTAAAAGTAAAAGTTCAAAATTAAATTAAAAAATTGTAAGACAGGATATAGACGTCTATAATAAATAACAAAACTGGAAACTAAATAGATTACCCAAGATATAGGAAACCGAACACTTGCCTAGTAATATGCGTTATTGAGATGAAGTCAATATTTAAAGTATCTGAGGAAATACCCACAGATAAAACGATAGGTTTCCAAATACAAACATACTGCAGCTAGACCAATAAACAGTAAGTTATTTATTGTCAAACAGCTTCTGTAGACACTGTACGAAAGGGATGAGATATGGTTTCTTAATGTGAAAGACAAATGTATTTAAAACAAACTGAAGATATAATATTTGTTTGATAGTTGATGGTCTAAGGTACGAATTTTTGTACATCAGCTCTTATACTCAGTAAAACATATACAATACAACGAATTACAACACATTTAGACAAATATTTTTTAAAGAATGATGAAGCAGTAGAGTTTTATGTAGGTGTAAAATAGAAACGTTTTTGAACTTTACGAACATAAGCTATTGTCAAACAGTATATTTGAAAAAAAATATCCTCTTTAACTGAAAATAGAAGCATTGCTTTTGAGTAGTTAATTTATTTCAGCACTAAAACTCCATTTGCCTTAATTGTTTATATAAAATGGATGAAACGAACATAAGCTATTGTAAAACAGTTCATTTGAAAAAAAAATATCCTCTTTAACTGAAAATAGAAGCATTGCTTTTGAGTAGTTAATTTATTTCAGCACTAAAACTCCATTTGCCTTAATTGTTTATATAAAATGGATGAAACGAACATAAGCTATTGTAAAACAGTTCATTTGAAAAAAAAATATCCTCTTTAACTGAAAATAGAAGCATTGCTTTTGAGTAGTTAATTTATTTCAGCACTAAAACTCCATTTGCCTTAATTGTTTATATAAAATGGATGAAACGAACATAAGCTATTGTAAAACAGTTCATTTGAAAAAAATATACTCTTTAACTGAAAATAGAAGCATTGCTTTTGAGTAGTTAATTTATTTCAGCACTAAAACTCCATTTGCCTTAATTGTTTATATAAAATGTATGAAACTTTCTTTAAAGGTTGATAATTGGTAAGACATTTACTTTTATAATTTTATTTGTTCATTATTTTTTTAAACAAACAACTTTAAAACTTTTAGGCGTATTTGTTCAAGTATATGCAAATTAAAACCAAAAAGTTGATGGAGAAATAAAGTCATCTGTAACCCATGGTGTTATTAGTTACACAAATGTATTTTCTGCTTTCTTCGAGGCCTACATATCTGCAAAGACATAGCCTCGCGTGTGTAGTTTACAGTAAATTTACAGAAATACACAGGTTAAATAGGCGCAGATAATGTCATGTGTAATACGCAACTGCGCTTCTATAAGCTGCTTAATTTAGAACCTGTTTTTGCCATAATAACAGCTTTCAAACTGTTTTGTTTGCAATGTAACTTTGTGCAAGGTAAATGTTACTAGAGACATCACCTAAAAACCAAGCTTGGGAAAATATGTTGTTAGCATGGTATGCATATTATTACAATGTTAGAATGTTCTCATTTCAGTTATCTTTATTCTCTTTTCAACTACGTTTCTTTCACACTTTGTAATATCTCTAAAACTTTTATTTTCTTGTTTAAGCTTTTTAATTTAAGTAATGCAGTAGTACAAACTAATGAGCTACATTGTAGTCGACAATGTACAAAATTTGAGGTGTTTTTTTACATAAAATAAATGGAACATCGGTAGTTAACGTAATTAAAATATATATCTGGTGATAATTTAGTTTATTGTATAGAAAAAAGAGATAAACAAATGAAAATAAAGGATAGTTTTCTTTATCCTATAAAAAACCAAAGCATTTTCTACTCTATTCTCTTCAAACCTTATAGTTGAAAAATCAACTCAGAGGTTCAACTCTTGGATGTGAAATGAGCTCAATTAGCACCATCGTCTTTTGCAATCAATGTGTGTCCTTAATATATTAATCTGATGATCGTAAATTTACAGAAATACACAGGCTAAATAGGCGCAGATGATCTCAAGTGTAATACCCAACTGTGCTTCTCTAAGGTGCTTAATTTAGCTCCTATTTTTAGTTTAACAAGAGCTTTTAAACTGTAATTTGTGTAGTATAAATGATAATGGAAATATCACTATTAAACAAAGCTTTGGGAAATATTTTGTTAGCATGGTATGTTATTAATAGAATGGTAGAATGTTCTCATTTCAATTATTTTTATTCCTTTTTCGACTACATTTGTCTCACACTTTATAATAGCTCTGGACCTTTTATTTTCTTGTTCCAACATTCTAATTCGAGTAATGCAGTGGTAAAAAATATTGAACTACATTGTAGTCGACAAAGTACAAACTTTGAAGTGTTTTATTTAATGAAGCGTGGGTAATTAACGTAATTAAAATACATCTTTTGATAGTTTAGTTTAGTGTATAGGAAAGAGAAACATAGAAACAAAAATGAAGCATAATTTTCTTTATCCTATAAAAAAACCTAAATCTTTTCTACTTTATTCTTCCATATTACGGGGACACACTACAATGAATAAAGTGTTTTCCCACTTTAAATTGTTATATATGTTTTTTCAAAATCTGTTGATTTTTTTATATATATATTATATTACATAAAATATTTATTTAAATAAATCAGAATGGAAGATGTTTTCTTTCTTCATTATGCAATTGATTGTGTCATAACTATTATTCCTAACTATTATATGACAATATAATGATGTCTGTAAGTGTGTGTGTGTGTGTGTGTGTGTGTGTGTGTGTGTGTGTGTGTGTGTGTGTGTGTGTGTGTGTGTTAGTCAATCACGTAAAAACTACTAGACACATTGAACTGAAATATTACATCGACATTCTTAGAACACCTGGTTAAAACATATGCCTATTTTCATTTAGAAATTCCATTAGGGCACCCCCCCCCCCACTGGACTTTGAAACTCTATTATCTATAATCCATTTTATACTTAGCTCAATCAGCTGATAGCAAAGCATTGATTCACCTGTAAAACTGTATTTTAAACATACTTATACAGGTGAGAGTATATGTTTCTTGTGATTCATCTCTTACGGGTATTTATTCTTTACAAATGTCATGTTACAAGCAGAAGATGTTCCTTCTTTTGGTTTTTTCAAGACAATAATCGGTAAGTTTATAATTTGATATACTCATTGGGATTTAGTTTTAGTAAATTAAATTATTTCAACATACTTGAAACATATATACTGAAATCAGCAACAGTAAACTCCTTAAAAGGACAAAGATTCCTTTATTATCAAATAATCGGTTAAGCCAATCATAGTGACATTTCTCCAAGGAAGAGAGTCTTCTCATGTATTACAAGTCGGTTTGGAAATCGACGCTGAAAATACGGCATTGCTACGTTTTCTGAAACTTCAGAATATCGTCAGGATGTTAGTGCTATCAAAATGGTATATCAACGTTTCCTAAAAAATCCGCAACACGGGCATTCAAGATTGCGAGACCACTCTGAGAGAATGGCATCTCAGCGTTCACAAGGAACTCCGCAACAACGTCTCCTATGTAGAGAAGAAGATGCAGCAAGAAACAGATATCTACGTCTGTCACAAGCCCCAAACAAGAGGCAGGCACAATTGGAATTCGATGCAGAGAGAAATGCTGCACAGTGTTTAAGTCAGACTGAAGAAGTTTTGTATTTCGGAATGCAATAAGCACAATACAAATATACGTCAGCCTCCACGAGGAACAAGTGGGTAGTCAGTCTGTCCGAACGCCTAGGGAGATGATTAATTCTAATTCCTGAGATTTATAAGTTGTATAACGGACGGCAAGTTACCTCATACTCGGAATCCCCTTCCCTAATACTATCTCTGCTCTAAAAGCTTGTTCCTGCTATCCTGCCCAAAGTTTTAGTTGCGTGCTGACCCCGCACATTCACAGTGTAGTTACCAAAATGTTTACTTATCTGACCGATTGCCTGTCAGAAGAGCCATCTTAAACTCTACTAGTATTATATAAATTATATGCAAATGTTTCACTTAAAGTATATCAGTAAAAACTACTTTCTTGAAAATCGATAAGCTTTATAAAATATTGAGACATAAATCGATAGTGAACATACATGAATTCTGTAAATGGCTAATAGACCAATGTTTACACACGAAGTTTAAACAACCAATTCCTAACGACGTCATTTCCCGGTTGTGGACTACAAAACAGTTTTACAGTACCTCGTAAAACAATAGTTTTAATAGGAGATATAAAAGGTATATTAAGGAAGGTAAACTCTCCTAAAATATGATTTAAGGAAAACAGGTTGCGCGTGAGTTATAAAGTTTTGAATACCTCCCAACGGAGTCATAGTGAGTATATCGGTATTCTTTACCTTGGACGACATCATCGTACAGGAAGTTTGTTACATTTTAGAGAATACATCTTTTGTTTGCTAGTTTATACCTATTCAGGTGACGGTTCCCAAACTAGAGGTTCAAGTTCTGAAGATATCTGTAGACAATTATCAGTGCTTGTTATTGAACACGACAAATTTTCGCAGGGCTGACTGATATTACTTTATACATACAAACCGGGGTGTCATACAACTGTCTTAGAAACACCGATAAGTCTGTCTCGTGAGACATGTGTCTGAAGCAGAGAAGCCGTGTCTCAAGTAGCGTCGTCTACCTATATATTTGTCCCATAGTGTAGCGTTCATCCAATTCCATCTATTAGTTCACACACACACACTCTCTCTCTCTCTCTCTCTCTCTCTCTCTCTCTCCCTCTCTCTCACTATATATATATATATATATATATATATATATATATATATATATATATATCTTGTTAAATTTTCCAGTAGTTGATAGAATACTTTTTATACATCCATTCAGGTTCAAATACATTTTTTAAAACTTCTAGTTGTTGACTCCTGATTGTAGTAGAGTTTTTTTTCAAATGATATTTGATAAATAATATATAATAAATATTCTAGTTATATATGTGAGAAACATTTATCGTAAAACGGAAAAGTAATGCAATATATTTATTTTTTCCAATTTATGTGACAAATATTTCGTCCAATAAGTGATAACATATGATTTCATATTACAGCTTTTTTAAAATTATAAGTTATTACGTAGAACGTCCGTTTTAGATGGCATTTTTTACTTTATTTATATAATTGTAGTTATTTAATACACGAAACAAAAATATATATATTTTTTTAACCGAAGATTGAGTTGACTTGTTTACATTTGTGTTACTTGTTTATCTCAATTTTTGTTCAGTGTACGTTCTAAAAATATGAATAGTGACACGTTTTATATTTTATAGAGATTTTCTCTTAGTCTTGATAATATTAATTTTGATAGACTACCCCCGTCGTTCGAGTAATTTTATTGATTAATATTAGCCGACTTTGAAGTTATTCACTTGAAATATAATGTCCTCATCTTATACTGTGTACGATTTCTACTTTTGCCTTACATTTATTAAGTATGATTTAGAACCTTTATAGAAATAGGTTGAAAATATATTTAAAATAATAATAGTGATAGCAATCAACTCAGGTGTTCACCTCTAGGATCTGAACTGACCTCAATTCGCACCACCGTATTTTGCTCTCAATATATGCCCTTAATATATTATTGTGATGATCATTCTATCTACCACTCTGCCTTTAAAAGCACAAACCTAGATTTCAACATTTCATATCAATAGCTTTTACAATTTATACATTAAAACCATTTACGTCCAACATGTTTCCCTCCCGTACTAGAATATTAACTTAGAACTGAGTTCACGAGTTTTAGGAGTACATCTATGCCTAAAACTCTTTTTTCATACAATTTACAGTAGGTGAATGTGTTAGTAGTGCAACTAAAGTCTATATTAATAAGCATTATGGAACCTACAAACTTTTGTACATGTATACATTTAAGGTATATATATATATATATATATATATATATATATATATATATATATATATATATATACTGTGATACGTAGATGAATTGTTTTTCTTGTTTTATATATACACAATTAAACGTCACTTTTATTTTATTTTTTTTTAATACATTGACGATATTCGCTGTTAGGCAGTATCACCATTATCAATACTTTCAAAGTACCTTTTAGTTCTATTACTACATAAGACAGTCCAGATATATTGTCCAGATATATTGTAATAGGAAAAATAAAATAAAAATCTTGTTTATGAAAGTGTCGTTTAATTATATATATATATATATATATATATTTAAAAAAATTTAAATTTAATTGATTAACAATTGCAATAACAATTAAACAAAAACAAGTAAATATTCTAGTATCTACAGTTATAAACTTAATTCTTATAGAATTAAACTTCAGAAAGTTACTGAATTATTTTCTATTTTCAAACTTCTACTAATATCTCATATCAAATTTTCTGAATTTATGTTGATCACTATATTATAATTTATTACTCTTCAACTACACGTATTATTGTAATATTCATGACAATGTCGCGTGGATATTTATTTATAGCAATGAGTTTTTATCATAAAGATTAGGTGGACTGAATATGGAAATATATAAATTTGGTTAAACATCATTTCAATTATCTCGAAGCAGTGAAAATATCTTAATAATAATCCCTGGAAACAGTCGAGTAAAGCTCATAGAAAGGGCAATCGTTTTGCTGTAAGCTAAGCAACATGCTGTGTAAGTGTAAAGACAACCATCCTTTAGGGGTAACAGGATTACGTGTAACGTTTATTATAAAAGAAGCTGAGGGTCTTCCTTTCCTTCTCTGACACTCATTTAATAATAATATGGCTCTAACACACAGACTGATTTAAAAAGTAAAAAGATTTGTGTTGGGTAAGTGATCATATAAAATCAGTATTTCATGAGAGTCTTGGTACATATATTTTCTTACATTTTATTATTAACTTTCATTTTTAGACGTATATTGTGAAAGTTTAGATTTACCAATATAGTTCCTTTACTTTGTGTTTCTTCAAAATACTGGGTCGTAAAAACTGAGTACGATTGTATGTTTTTCACACGACGGAAATCATCCCATTCGCTTGATTCCATCACGAGATTCGCTTCATATTTTAACCTACATTAGATGAAAACATATGATTTTCTAAAACAGCTGATTTTATGTTATAGGTTATGTTTTAGATTATTTAATTTATCATGTCGGTTATGGTAATTTATTGCACGTTAGTAAGTTGAAATTTTATTGAATAATTTTATGGAGTAACAAGATACGTTATATATGTATATATTTATGATTAAATGAATCTAACAACAAAGAAATCAATAAATTTTTTTTGATGTATGTTACTATTATAGGGTAGTATTAGTAGGTCAAAAATCCTTATGCGCATCTGACACCTTTTACAAGTTACACACACACACACACACACACACACATATATATATATATATATATATATATATATATATATATATATATATATATATCGCAATATGTATTCTTTTGCATTAATAAAGTACTAAGTCAAAATGCAAATACAAGAATTATAATTGAATTTCAATTATTATTCTTGTATTTGTATTTTGACTTAGTTCTTTATATATATATATATATATATATATATATATATAGTATGTATGCGTGTGTGTTAGTGTGTGTGTGTGTGTGTGTGTGTGTGTGTGTGTGTGTGTGTGTGTGTGTGTGTGTGTGTGTGTGTGTGTGTGTGTGTGTGTGTGTGTGTGTGTGTGTGTGTGTGTGTGTGTGTGTGTGTGTGTGTGTGTGTGTGTGTGTGTGTGTGTGTGTGTGTGTGTGTGTGTGTTAGTATCACAACCTCCTTTATCATAGATAATTATTCATTTAGTTACATGAACTTAACAAGTTCGAAGGGTTTAGATAGCGCTGTTGTACAAAATGACATTTTAACCACAGAACATGTGGTGTCCAGAATGTTTTATTAGTGAAGGGTCTGCATGACAAAACTTCCATTTCTCCTCTGTACTATTTCTTTCTATTTATTTCAAGATAAACCGTATTAAATCCCTAATAGATAAAATGATATGTTTCAGGTCATCTAGTATTTCGTACTTCTATTTTTCCGGTTTCACGCGATCTCTAATTCCAGCCAAATATCCATCTTATTTAGATTATTTGCTCTGAGCCCTTTGATGTGGAAAAGTTTGTTATACAGACTTCATATTTCTCCGCATTGAAAGTTTGGAGCTTAATTACCAGACTCAGTTAGAGACTATATTTGTAGCAAAGTTTTGCTTTTGATAGCTAAATTAAAGTTTATAAAAGCTAATATTTAAAGTTAAATGTTATAGTTTAAGATGGTTCTTCTGACAGGCAATCGGTCAGATAAGTAAACATTTTGGTAACTACGCTGTGATAATGCTGGGTCAGCACGCAACTCAAACTTTGGGCAGGATAGCAGGAACAAGGTTTTAGAGCAGAGATAGTATTAAGGAAGGGGATTCCCAGTATGAGGTAACTTACCGTCCGTTATAGAACTTATAAATCTGAGGAATTAGAATTAATCCTCTCCCTAAGCGTTCGGAATGACTGACTACCCACTTGTTTAAGAAAATATTTACAATGGTACAAATTACTTACGTGAGACATATATGTTGTGTAACTGTACAAATGTAAGTCCATTAATACACGCTGTAGATTAGGATCAAATGTACCCTTGTTATACTACATATATATTGCAGATATAAAGTAGTATAACATAATAATAAAGTGTAAGGTCCGTTCACTGCAATGTGGAACTCATACATTTCCACGATAATGTTTCCTTTTAACCTCCTAGAAAACACGTATCCTTTGTCCACAACTTCCTGTAATTGAGTGTTTATTTTGTAATAATTCGCTAAAAGAATGACTTGTAATGTGCCTCTTCAACTTAGATATTGAAATGAATGTTATATATTGTTATAATTCATTGTAAATATTTTATTGTTGTTTAATTTTACTCTGACTTAATACGATTTTACTCAATCCATACTGTCCTTCGACCAAATAAATATTTAAGTTACTTTTTAATACTATATTTGATGAAAATTTATTTTTAGTTTCTCCAAACGAGGTACAATGTTTTTTATAACCCTTGTGTAATCCTCTAAGCCTCTGGAGAGTTTTAAGATTACACATTATTTCTAACTACACAGAATTGCTTATGCTAAAACAAAATGGCTTTAAGTCTTAAATTTAATTCACTAAATATTATTGACACAATGAAAATTATGTAGTCAGATATTGTACAAATTAGATACATAGAATAATTTTGGTCAAAGAACTTTGCAGGAAATCATTTTACTGCCTTTAAATTAAAAAGTTCAGCAATTTTATATTATTAAAGATACTGGCCACAACACGCAATATTAATCAATGCATGTTGAAAGCAATACACAGAGCTCGATCCTTATAGCTTTAATCACTCAACCCCATGTCTTCTGATGGCGTAAAAGTGAATGTTTTTGTGGTAACCATTTCATTAGCTAAGTAACCTAAGACATTTCATTAGGAAAATAACCAGTTTATGAAAAGATAGGCTTTTCTAGCCTGACGCAATAAGTGTTTCACCAAGTCCTGGTTCATTCGCTTGGAGAAAATTAATTGTTATGAGCACGCAATAGTCTAATTCGCCCCTTCAGATGATCATTGCAGAGAGAGTAGCATGGCTTACTTTACGTTAAAAGGCACCATATCACGAACCCATTTTATTTTAGTTTGACATAGTATCTGTGAACATATGTGAAACAAATTGTTTTATTGGTGATGATTTTTTAAACACATGTTGTTTAAAATGTGAGTAATCCTTAACATAAAGTTTTAAAAATGGTGGTTTCTTTAGGACAAATGAGTACAAACTTATTATTATAGTATCATGTTTTTCCATCTTGCAAATTTCAGTCTTGAAGTAGGATTTGTTTACACGTCAGTATATATAAATATGCTAGAGCCTCAAACGTACATTCTATTCATCCAAACAAAAATCTTTGCACAATTTCGCAATTGAGAGTTTTATCAAATATTAAACCGTTACAAAAGGTTGAGGTTAGGTTTTCGTTCCCATCATTAAAATTTACTGTCACTCTCAATCTTTCTGCACTTTAACTGAATAGACAATTTAAAAGTTTATTTCCAATATGAAAATATTGGCGGTAAATTTGTTTCCGAAAATATTTTGAACCAAATATATCTTCAAACTTATTTAGATTACGTTTGGGAAAATTATTAATTATAATTACGAGAAGTGTACATGTTGTTTTTAGAAACATATTTTAATAAAATTTATTCATAAGCTTGAATTCTTATGTAATATGAAATTCTTATTTAATTCAAGTAGAAACGATTAAAAATGTATATACGAACAGTTTGTATTTATTATTCGGCACATACCCTTATTTTACAATATATATATATATATATATATATATATATATATATATATATATATATATATGACGAATAGTTACTATCTGGAGTACATCCGTTCATTCTGCAGTCCATAAATTCGCAGTTCCGACGTTTCGCTAGATATATATATATTTATATACAGTCACTTTTTTGAGGATTCCAATCATAGATATGTATTTTTTGTAATTATTATGTTCATGTTATGGAAAATTATACTAGGAAATATATTTGAACAAAAATTGATAAATGAATAATGTATTAAATTAACGGTAAGTGTCTTACTTGCTGACGCATTTCAAAACATTCGTTCCTTTCACGGAGGTAACCCCCTACTGGCGGCATGGGTTAGGTACAAAGCCTGTAACGGGATGGATTTTTGACTGTGGCATGGGTTGAGTTATTTTGGTTGTGTGTTATATGATGGAAAAGGTTGTTGGCTTCAAAATATGTGTGATTATTTAATATGTTTTCATTATCTGTGTAGTGTTTGAATATCTCGTAATTTTATAAGGTTGTTGATTTTTTACTTTGTTTTATTGTCTGGAGAATATTTAAAATATTATGTATGTCCTTGTGTGTTTGTTGCGTGTTTACGTGTTTTACCCAACTGGATTTTGGGTTTGTTTGTTTTCTTTGGGTAATGTGTTCTTCGAAGTGTGTGTAGAACCAACTACTGGTTTGGCCGATGTAATAGCTGGGACAATCGTTACATGCTACCTGATAGTTTGTATTTGCCATTTAGCTTTTGAAATGATCGTATGTGCGGTCTTGAAGTATTTGTTGTTTTAAAGGATATTTGGTAATGGAGTTTTTTTGAAAGTGGAGGATATTTTGTGTGTGTTTTTGTTGCGGTAGGTGAGAGATATGTATTTGTTGTTTTTTATGTGGTTTGTCTGCGAGGCCGTTTGATGGTGTTTACGCTTAATAATATATCCATATATTTAAATCCACGATTAAAAGTTTATTATGCTATTTTATGCAGTTGATCACTTAATAAACTACAGAATATTTCAATTAATATATTAACAATCATTGTCTTGGTATTTTATTTGCAATTCTCATATGGTGTTCCATAAGCGTGTTCAAATTGAAAACTTTATACAAAGCATTTGAATTAAACACATAGACCTAATAACCAATAAGAAAATTACCTACCTCCTCAGTTGGTGAATGGGTTGAAAATATCTATTCTTAGAAACTACCGGTGATGTCGAAAAGAAGGGAAATTCTGTGTTTAAAAGTTGCTATATTATGATTATTTATAAGTTTATGTTAGTAAACATCATTTATATCGAGACATAAGTATCATTTATATTTAATTCTTACCTTTATTCGAATTTTCTATTTTCTTTTAACCTGTTTGTATAGTTAACCTTTCAAGAATAAATTAAAAATTTGTTTAAAAGGATATAGACGTCAATTATAAATAACAAAACTGCAAACTAAATAGATTACCCAAGAAACAGGAAACGAGCTCTTACCTAGTAATTTGCGTTATCGAGATGGTGTAAATATTTTAAAAACCTACGGAAATATTCAGAGTTATAAAGAAAGGCTGCCAAATAGAAACATACTGCTTCTAGACAAGTAAACAGTAACTTATATATTCTGTTAAACAGCTTCTGTACATTGTACGTAAGATATTAAATAAATTTGATTTCTCTATGTGAATGACAATTATGATTAACATAAACCTAAACCTTTAATGTTTTTTTGAAGGTACATGTCTTAAGGAACAAAGTTTATACATTAACTCTTATATTCAGTGAAACATACAATACACCGAATTACAAAACAAATTACATTTAGAAAAATATCTTTAAAAAACTGACCGCTTTGGTATTCTATAAGGAATATTTAGTTAAAGTTGCGTAGATAAAAATATTGGTATTTAGTTTTGATCGTACTTGAATTTGATGTATGTAGGTGTAAAATAGAAATATTTTCGAACTTTACAAACATAAAGTATTGTCAAACAGTTGTTTTGAAATTAAATATTGTCTTTAACTAAAAATAGAATCAATGCTATTGAATAGGCAATTTATTTCAGCAATTCAATTCCATTTGCCTTTAATGTTTATATGGATGATTTTCTTTACAGGTTGATAAATGATGAAAACATTTATTTTTATTTCTTAAAAACAATAATGAATAGATTCATTATTTTTTCTTATTCAAGTTTATGCAAATTAAAACCAACACGTTGATCGAGAAAACAAATAAAATCATCGGAGGACCCATGGTGAAAGCAAAGACCTATCGTGAACTTGAAACGTCCTTATATTTTATATCTATTTCATTAGTTAAAACTCGTAATTCTGAATCATAAATTTCATTAAAATGAAACCGTATACATTAAAAAAAAAACGTATACATTATATTACAGCCGGTCCATAATGCCCTTCAGGAGTCCATGGTGCCGTACTAGAGAAATAACACAGTAAGAATCATTCATAAAACTGTTTTACTTTTATGAGATCATGCTATAGCATTTGCAGGTACGAGGATGCTAACTAGACCTACCTAAGTAGTAGAACGTTAATAATACAGGTGAGGAAGTGGTGCCCATCCGTATAGCTACGTGTAAAAGAGAAGGACAAAGAAGGGTTACTGGGATTAAAAAGACTACTGAACTAGGCATAGTTAGCTTGTTATAGTAATTTACTGTGCTATCTTTACTCGGAATATGTGTCTTTCTGAAAAACTCAAAAATATTAAAAACATTATTTTAATACGTTAAATTTAATATAAAATTGTAATAAAATAGTTACAGCTCAAAAATTTAAACAGTGTTTCCTAAAATGTTTGTATAAAGTGTAATATTAAACATAGCAGAAAATACATAAAATGTGTCACTACACAACTTCTCTGCATTAGATGAAACCTACGTGTAATAGCAATCAAGGCGTGGAACATGTTTTTGTAAATGGACAGTAATCCCAGCAATTCAATTTGTCTCCCTTCTTTGGATTTTGCTACTCGTGATTAATGAACAACAGGCAATAGCTTTGCACTGTTGCTTGTTGTATTATTAAATAAAACGTTCATTTTTTCGATTTTATATAGTCGTGCAACCACTAAATATAATTTTAGTTCTACTGCAAGAAGTAACGTTTGTAACATTATTAAAAATGTGTAAGTATTTAATAGTGAATTTTGCAATGTTTTATTTGTAATGTTGTTAGGAGGTACTTATTTCAATAACTTGGGGGGTAAAGCATCCTTACTTGGAGCCAATCAAAAAACATTGTGACTTAAAGCAACAGTTTTATGCTTATACAATCCAAACAGTTATAAAGAGTTAATTTGTTTCCATTTTTAATCTGTAATGACTAATAAAAAATATTCCACCTATTTTTGTAATATATTGCGTAGATATTAGCTTGTTTTAAAATCCAAAACAAATTCATTGCATGTAACAATGAAATATTCAAACAGAGAAAATCATGGCGACAATGATACACTATGTAATGTTCGACGCTTTAATCAGGAATCTTGATTATCTGAAACCACTAAAATCCTAGTCAAAGTTATAGCATACTAAATTCCATGTATTTTGGGCTGCGCTGATTGAATTTTGGCCGTAAACTGTGACAATTCTAGTTACAATTCAAATCCGATATTATCAAAATTGCGTACCAAACTATATATTGGTGATTTACAATGAATGTCGTGATCACTGAACCTAATAAGACAACAGTAACAGTGGCTCCTAGATTGACTATTGAAAGGTTTTTAATGAATCCATTTAAACAAATATCACAAATAGTAAAATTTAAATAAATCGTTAGTAGTATCAGCAGAGAGAGTCCAAAGGGATAGACTGATGAAACTTTATATTTCCTGAAATAGTCATTGGACCCTACTACTGGTAGTAAGCAGGTGACTGGAGATATGTGTTTTTACATTTTGTTTTTTTAATAATATAATTACGAAAATATTAAAGAAAATAGTTTACAAATATCTGTAATATATTGTCGAGGTATATTTGTTAATTTTAATGACTAATAATGAATAATCATTTCGTCAGATAGAGATAAGAAATGTAAGCAGGACATTTATAACAGAAAATAAAATTCTGAGCTGATAGAGCTCGTTATAGAAGTCTAACCAATAAGAGATAACATTTTCTGGAGATACTGGATTTTTGTATTTGCACAAAACGACTACGTTTTATTTTTTAATAATATATTTAACCAGAACTATAAGTTGGGCGTCTTAAATTACAATAAATATGCAGTAGATATCTTTTTGATATCTATTGACATCTGACCCTTCCACTACACTCTCTATTTGTGAACGTTTGGCATAGCTCCCTTGATGTCTAGTGAAATCCTATTTTATACTACAGCCTTTTAGTCCTATTTGGCGGTAGCTCCCTTGATATCTACTGACATCCTACGTTTACTCTAATACTTTTTTGACTTATTTTTCGATAGTTCCATTTACATCTTCTGATACCCTATCATTACTCTACTGCAAAGAACAACTGTTTGTAGAATATTTGAACTTGTGGAATCTTAGCACACTGTCGTTATTTAGCAAGAGGTAGTAAATTGGTAATCTTTCGGCAAAAAACGGTTACTGCACGCAACTGTAAGCCATAAATATTAATATACAGCGAAATGTTTCATTGTAGGTAAATCAAGACTTGATTCGAACACTGGAGAGGTGATTTACTAGGAAATCGAGAGACCATGCAGATATATGGCGACGAATCTCTAAGAAAGCAGGAAACGCAACTTCAAACGAAACGCCCGAACCTTGGAAAAGTTAGAGGAATTCTAACCCAAGCCAAGTTAAAGCGAAGAGGAATGTCATTCCGATTTGCTGGAAGAGATTTGAGGGCCATAAGAAAGGCAATAAAATTTGAAGAGGGGAAGAAACCCGTACGGAAACGAACCAGAACGAAACGGGAGATTGAGTCAATATTCAAGACTCGAGGGAGTCAAGCTCTAGAATTCGAGGAGTCAATATTCAGGACTCCGGGAAGTCAATTTTCAATTTTCAGGACTCGAAGGAGAAGTATGTTCAGAGTTAGTAGGTAAAATGTTAAATTTAAACAAAGTAACGTCGCAATGTAAAGAATCCAGTGAGATTAATAAGAAAGATTATTAAATAGAACGAAAAGTAAAACATGAGGATTAAGGGGTAGTAAGTGAGATAAAATAAGGGAGATTATTAGGTAATTAGTATATTAGTATATATAATATAACGTATTACGAAGAGATTAAATAAGGGAGATAACTAAATAGTAAGCGGAATTCCTAAGAAAGTGATTTAATAAAGTCAGTTACGGCATAAAAGTTTGTTGAGTGATTAAGGAAAGTGAAATTGAAAGGAAAATATGAAAATCTGAATGTCTGCCAAGTGAAGTGAAACCGGGAACTACGCAAGCCATAAGAGTCAACATCTATAAGTATAAATGTATCTTAAATATAAAGCCAACTTTTTATTGTCCATTATTTTCATAAACTGTCATTGTTTCTGTAAACAGTAATAATGCATTCAAATATAAAAATTATCAAACCAGGTGCAGTAACCTATACACGCCCTAAGATAATTAAGGGCAGTTTAAACAGAATTTTTAATTTAGTAATAATTATAAGTCTTGATGCCTACCGGCAAAAGTAGAGTTAGTTAATACAAATCTTATGTAACTACCTATAAATGCTAATATTTGAAGTCGGATTAAAATAAGTCAGTTATTGTAAAAGCTAGTAGCTGCGTTATTAATTGATTTCGTAAATGTCAAATATCCTGAAGGAAGATTAGAGACGGTATGTTATAATATATATGGGTGTGTGTGTGTGTGTGTGTGTGTGTGTAAGGTTCGTGACGGGTTACCTGATATTGTCTTTAAAAGAAAAATAAATCACGGATATTATTCAATGTATATGCATTAAAAACGTTTACTTTAAAAGATTTTCATGGCAAGTTCATTAATTATTCACCTATACACTCTAGAAGCTACTGTAAAATAAAATATTAAAATAGACGGAGTGCTTTTTCTCTCCGTCGTCATTCTTTTATCCAAGTATAAATAGCGTACTCAGAACAATTTAATTTACGATAGCGTTTTTATAACTTAAAAACATTTTTACAATGTTTTTTTTTCATTCGTAGGAACATTTTAAGAGAAATTTGTCAGTTTTAAAATCCTGATAAAATATACTTAAATATTTTATGTTTGTCAATTTTATGTCAAAAGTCGTGTGTATACATTATATATATATGTAAGTGCGTGTGTGTTTTTTTTTCATATCATAAGGTATACAACCATACATACAGGTTTATGTAGAGTAACGTTATATATTACAATACGTAGTATTTTTCAAGCTATTTAAATTTCAAGTTAGAGTAAACTTTTATCGATATATTCTGATTTATGTACTTTGGTTGACCGGTTGATCAAAAACTAATATATTTTATTTGCCACTCAAGAATTAATCTTGATTAACCTACACAGTTGTACGGGAAACATTGTGAGCACTTTGATATCAGCTACTATTCTATTACCTATCTTGACCAATAAGATCACGTAATTGTTTTCTGTCTTCAAACATCACCATCTGTTTAGATATTTACAATCAATTGTTTATTATAATGGTACAAATTATGTTTGTTTTATTATTTTATGTCTCTAAATAATGATATTTATACCAATTATAGTGTTTGCAGTATATTAGTTTTATTAATTTTAACTACTTACATTTCTACACTACTTACACTACCTACTGTAACTATACCACTACGCTAACCTTACCTCGCAACACTACTCTTACCTCTACACTATCTACTCTAACTATATCACTACGCTAACCTTACCTCGCAACACTACTCTTACCTCTACACTATCTACTCTAACTATATCACTACGCCAACCTTACCTCGCAACACTACTCTTACCTCTACACTATCTATTCTAACTATAACACTACGCTAACCTTACCTCGCAACACTACTCTTACCTCTACACTATCTACTCTAACTATATCACTACGCTAACCTTACCTCGCAACACTACTCTTACCTCTACACTATCTACTCTAACTATATCACTACGCTAACCTTACCTCGCAACACTACTCTTACCTCTACGCTATCTACTCTAAATATATCACTACGCTAACCTTACCTCGCAACACTACTCTTACCTCTACACTATCTACTCTAACTATATCACTACGCTAACCTTACCCCGCAACACTACTCTTACCTCTACACTATCTACTCTAACTATATCACTACGCTAACCATACCTCGCAACACTACTCTTACCTCTACACTATCTACTCTAACTATATCACTACGCTAACCTTACCTCGCAACACTACTCTTACCTCTACACTATCTACTCTAACTATATCACTACGATAACCTTACCTCGCAACACTATTCTTACCTCTTACACAGTCACGTATCTGTTGATTGTTTCTTAGAATATTCCTCACGACCCGTAACAATTTAACTGTTGAACGTGAGAAGGTTAGAGTTAAATTATCTAAGTAATTTCCGCTTTCCTCTATTTCCGTTCCTCCTCTATTTCTTAAAATGCATACAGCACCGTTAACCCTCATCGGTTTATGCAGGCACTGCACTGAACTGAAAATTCTGTAAACTCAATAAAACTAGTTTTACTAGTTAGGGCTGTTATACGGCTTGAGTGTTTTATTTCTCACATACTAGGTAACAATAAAAACAATATTTAAGATTAATTATTTCTTTCAAGTTTTGTCAATTTATTCTAACTTTCTGGTAGGTTTCATGTAAATGGAATTTGTGTCATACAAGTTTTCCTATCCAGGTTTCGTAAACTAACAAATGACGATGAGAATTCCTCCTTATACGTTTTTAGGTTTAAATTGAGATATTAAAATATACTTACCTCCTTTTTATAAATATCTCTGGTGAACTATTACCTCATTATTATTATTTAATATGTCATATAAATTTATTTATCTAAAATTAACGGTAAGTCAAAATGACTAGTGTATTTATAGGAACAAAATTTATATTCAAATATCAGACTACACATTCCTATAACAGGATTTTCGATCTTTTTACTATGAAGGCCTTTTTACCTTTACTATGTTTCATTATCGTGTTTTATTTTAACGTCAAATAGTGTGTTTTCGGCGTATTTGATCATAAATGTTGAGTAAGCCTATTGTAAATGATTTCTTGCAAAATTCAACTTCAACTTTTGCAATTTTATTATATTTATGTTTGCATATCACTATTTCTTTTTCAGTAATATTTGTTTGTTTAATATTTGACTATTTAACAAAAATGTTTAAATATAGAGATATTTGTTACTTGGTAAGAGCCCATTAGAGTTTACCTATAAACTTTATTTATCAATAACTAGTACGAAGAGAACATTTTACGGACTATACCAGTAAGTAGAATATATACCCATGTTTAGATTTAAAAAAAAATTAAAATTCAAATGAAATCAATTATCTTCATAGATAGTAATTACATATTCACTAATAATATTTCATGATACGAACCCCATTTCCTAAATGTTTATTCATTCATTCTCGCTTACTTTATAGAGCATTATAAAAGTTTACGTGAGCCACGATTGCTTTTTGTATCGGATCTCTAGTTCAAAGCTTTTTTCCAGTTCAGTTTAGAGTAAAACGTTAAACCTACGTATTTTCCATTTTTGCAATACGGGACGAGTTATTTGCATTAGTTTAATATATATTTAACCAAATATGAGATATTTGTTTTCCCTTATATTACCTAAAATTAGGAGATTTCATGTGTCTCAAACTATTATTGCTAATTACAATTTGAAATAATTTTAAAATCACCTCCTTTAATAACAAATACTGCATACACTGAATGCCCCTTTATTTAGGTCTACTATTTCTGCTACAATAAAATGTTCATGTTATACAACATAACTACAAAGCTTCCGTTTAAGTGAACTATTACCTTTTATTGCAATGAACAAGCCCTTACTACTAGATAAAACAAAAAGACCATTGATCTAGACATTGGTCGAGTGACATCCAAGTTATTATGGGTTGTGTTGTCACTTACTGTTTGTATTTTTAACGGCAATCTCATGCTAAGTTTAAATTTAGTACACGTGTTTTAGTAGTGCATATTCTACTAAAGGATAAACTTTAGATTTTTTAACCACCAAACCAAGGTGGTAGGATTGCAAACGGAATATATTGGCATATTAGTAATAAAGAATAGTGTTTTCTGCAAGTGAATAAATATGTTGTAAATTAAGACAAGCAAATGATAACAAAATTCTTTTATATTTTGCCTTGTTTAAACTAAAAACAAAATAATATACACAATTTTATAATATTTGTATGATCTAGTATTTTTCTAAAAGCTACATATTAAATAAGCAAAACAAATTCAATTTAAAAATGCAAAATATACTATATACAGGTACATTTTTATATCATTACATGCTCATGACTCAGGTACTTTCACCGGATAAAATATCTCATTTTACATTGAATGCTGTACACTGTGTTTTGTAGTAATTAAAATCCAAAGGCAATCAATCAGATCGCTTGGAATCCTAATATCCTGTCAAGGTGTCTCCTGACAATTGTCAATTATCTCTTCAGCTACGCTACAATTGTAATATACTTGATTAATTAAAAGCTCCTCTCAACCACGGAATCAAATCGTTTAAATTCCTTAAGTAATTACTTTTAATTCTTAGAGATTTTAATAAATAAATTATCACGATTTACGAACAATAATATAGATATGATATCTTTAAAAATAGCAAAAATAATATCTCTGTCAGTTACGTTGAACGTGAGACTTTTAAAGAAAAAAAAAGGTAAAAGCAAAGTTAATAACAAAGATATTTTTTTATACACAGTCCTAAAGTCCAGGTGACACAGTCCAAGACACAGTCCATAAACTCGCAACAATAACCTGTGAAACGTTATTACTAAACCACTACGTTATTAAATACTCTAAAAACCTTACTCAAATGTTGCATTTAGGCAATAACAGTTATGCATTATTAGTAGGCTAATATCGAACATTTTTGTTTATATAGTTGGTGCTTCGAAAATAACTTTTGTATTGGTTTTTTCTAAATATATCAATATTTACATAACAAACACGTTCATATGGAAATATGAGAGTAGTGGTCCTCAATCAGTGAACTCAGAGTGTATTTTACTAGAGGAATTATTATGTTGAGATCATTAGGTTCGGCTGTCCTTACGTATATAGCTCTCAGTTGGCATCATTTGAAGTTTTATGATCATTAAAAAAATCCAATTCATGATTGCAATATTAGGGAACTGAGTATAAATGAATGTATTGCATGTCAATATGTCCTTCCTTTCATCATGCCTGTGTAGAGCATTTTGGGTTTTATCACCATGGAACCCTAAACTTAGTACTTAATAATAAACAAAGAGCTCTTATAAATTCTCTTAAACTTGGTTTTACCAAAGGGGTAAAAATTGTTTCTTTCACTTGTTAAGTAACAAGAAACCAAGTTATTTAAAATTTTAAAATGATAAAATAATCTTACAGGACCCTATAACAACTGGTAACTATTTCTTTTAGATCCCTTTGAAGCTCTTGTAAAGTCCCTTTAGCTTGGCTTTACCAGTTCTAACCTATTTGCCACAAGTAACGTTATAAATCGAAACCTTGTACCGTAATCATGTAGTCGCTTCTTGTCTAGCCTTTCTTAAATACTTTAATTCTTACAGCTCTCCCTATTTCCTAAAGTCAGGGTCAATCATTTGGATGCTTTGAATGCAATTATTTAACTACTAGTTTCAACAAATATGTTGCTCACTTGTATTCTATTTACCTAATGTTTTGCTTCCTTAAGAATTTTCAACTGACGTAAAAAAGCGGAAGAGAGGTTTTAATATAGAATTTAATGGAACAAAAATATTTCTCATGCACTATAATAATCCTATGTACATTTTACTAGTACATTGTATGTATTTATTATTATAACACATGTACTAAAGGGTCAAGAAATATATCATTGCAAAATGCTATATTATATAGAGCGCCATATGTTCCCCTTCTTGCGTAAACAGTTAAATAAGGGGTAAACATTTCAATATACTCTTATACTTTCTGTGAGCTTCAAAAAAACTCAAGTTAAAAATATAATCCACGATTGCGCATTTAGAAAGCATTTACAGAATACGTAACTTCAAGAAAGAGGATTCAGAAATGAATCGTGGAAACAGGTTGACTGGAGAAATAGGGCAACTTTAGTAAGTTTCTACCTTATTTCCCATTTAGCCTCAGTAAAACCTTCAACCTTGTTTGCTTTACTTGTATTGTTAGCCTAGTTCTGTGTAAGGAAAGTACTTTAAAGCAAAATAAAAGCATCAGCGTAAAAGTACAAAAGGAAAATTAACATGACGTCATTCGGTAAGACATATTATCAATATAGCTAAATTACTTTTCATAAAAACACATTTTTTTCTTTTTTTAAAGTTACTAATGGTACATCCTTTAAGAATCACTTACTATAATAATAATTACAGTAATATCTAATTTCTAAACACGTTTTAATGTGTTTTATTGTCTAAGATCTATAAAAAACTGTTCGTTTTGTTTCCTCTTGAATTACAAACATTTGATATCTAAATAAACCTATTAAATTTATCAAAAAAAATACAGTTTACCTTTGTTAAAACGTGTTTTATTATTAAAGACTATTGAATATAAAATTGTATGTAAATATTATATATGTTTATGTTATTTACCTCTTATATAGGCATATATACCTATATACATATTGCCTACTTTCAAATAGTCTTCTCATGTTAAATTTTAAATTTCTATTTTTTTAAACACTCTTTCAAAAAACCAGTTGTATTTGTATGCAATTATTAATAATGAAAAGATTATATATTAATATAATTACTCATGAAACGGAAGAGAATATAAATTAGTAAGTTGACCATTCGGTTACAGGCATTTGCCATGATATAGTAAGAACGTCTTTCCTACTGTGTTGTTCTTGCACTTGTCTGCTGGATATACGAGTATTATTCTTGTGTCTGCCCGTACATCAAGATATTACTATGTTCTCATACATTTGTTATCGCGTCCTCTTGCTCTTTTTTTCGTTCTAACATATAATGTTCCGTCTTTTTACTGTTCATCGTCCCTGACCTACTCTATGTTTTATTTGTTCTTTTTCTTTACCATACTTTCTTATTTACACGTCTAGACATTTGTATTGGATTTATTTGCACCCTTCCTACACCAGTTAGTGTCCATGGGGTTTACATATATTTCGTCTTATTATTATTGATTTTCAGGCCCCCGTTTTTATATTCTTCTTTTAATTTTCGTGTCACGCATTCCAAGTCTTTTTTTCTTCGCCTATATTGACTTGGTCATCCGAAAATTATAATGTAAAGATATATGTTTATTTGGAACACCATCCCCCTTTATTCCAGCTATGGAAAACTATGTTCTCATATATTTTGAACAGAGTCGGAGTGATGCTGCATCGTTGTATCAGTTCCTTCAATACGCGAAATCCTCGTGACACATTTCCTTCCCCTTCGAACTTAATATATGAGTCCTTATATTATTCTTAGACAGCGTTGGCGTACTAACTGATGTTCGTATTTTTCGTGGGTACAACTTAATTTCATACAGGGCACATTATCATATGCCTTTAATAAATTCACCAATTACATGTGCATATCTCTGATTGACGATAAATGTTTTCCGTAATTTGTTTTATAGAAAATAAATAATGTGAATACGATCTTCCACCCGAAATCCTGATTGATTTTCCGGAATAATTTTATTAAAAATTCGATGATGGTTAATCTAGTGATAATGATATCTTTATCAAGTTTCAATTTTTTAAATATGACATTCTTTTAGCGTAATTGACTGAGATGAGACATTTTCTAATTACTTTTCGACTGTTATTTTCAAAGAGAGTAAATGTTCATTAATATTCACAACTAGCAACACTTTTCTGAGTAACAAACACACACACACGCACACACAAACAATTTTACAGGCAGCATTAAATTTTCATATAACATTACAGATTTGTTAAGAATAGTAATTATTGCTCAATATATTGTATGAAGAGCAAAGTAAACATCTTACATTATAATTTATTTTATTAAATATAAATATTTTATATATGTATTGACTCGTATATTGAGTAACGTTATCACTCAGCATTGTTTTATGTTATGTTTGTTTTATATATACAAAAAATCAACAGATTGTGAAAAACATATAAGAACATTCAAAATGATAAAAAAAACAAGTTTATTCATCGTTGCTTGATCCTGTAAAATGGGAGAAAATAAAGTAGAAAATTCTTTGTTTTATTATTCGGATAAAAATAATTATGTTTTATTTTTGTCTGTTTATTTCTATTTTAAATACGCTAAACTAAACGATCACCAGATATATATTTCAAAAACGTTAATTGCCGATTTTCCATTTATTTCATGTTAATAAAACACTTCACACTTTGTACATTGTCGACTATAATGTAGTTCTTTATTTTTTATTACTGTATTACTTTAATGAAAAAGCCTAAACATGAAAATAAAAAATTTAGAGCTATTACAAAGTTTGAGGTAAATGTAGTTGAAAAAGCAATAAAATTAATTGAAATGAGAAATTCTAATAATAAACATACCATGTTAACAAAATATTTCCTTAAGATCTGTTTACAGGTCGTTTCCAGTATCATATACTCTGCACAAATTACAGTTTAAAAACTGTTCTTAAGGCAAACACTGGCGCTAAATTAAGCAGCTTAGAGAAGCACTGTTGCGTATCCCACTTGGAAATATCTGCGCTTATTTAACCTGTGTGCATCTATAAATATACTGTCAAAGACACTAGCGACGCTTTGTCTTTCCAGATATGTAGGCTACATTTGTGTAATTTATACCTTAACTGAACTCTGTGGCCAAAAATTTATTTGTCGTTCTACCTAGAAATAATTTAAAAGCTATGATAACAAATATATAATGCAGTTCAGTGAAGATTGAAAAAAATATATATTGGTCATAGGTACGACTGTTGCAAGAATATATGATTTGAACAATTAGGAAAGTAAAAATATTTGCTAATTTACAATGATAGCATTAACAAGAATGCCTTATATCTACAGTATTTCTAGATTTTTGTTTGATATTTGACTGTTTTTATTACAGGATTAAAAAATAAGTCAGTGTCACATTTCGTGTAAGTGTACTGTATAGTTCCCATTTGTCCAATATATAATTTGTGTGCTGTGTTATTTCTGTATTGAAGTCTGTTATAAGTTTGAAGTTATATAGGCCTATTGTTACAACGTTTTTGTAGTATTTTGTTTAGGGATGTGAGTTTCGTAAACAAATGCTACCATCTGTATTTTATAGATTTTATTTATATTTTAAATAGTATCAATTATTGTATTCTTATAACCTTTTCATTCTGTTATTAATCCTAATTAATTGTGTATTTTTCTTCTACAACAGGTTTTCAGTGAATTTTGGTAGATTGTTTAGCATATGAACATAGGTCTGTAGCTGTATGCTTAAATGAAAGAGGTATTTGAAGTGTTAAGCATAGGCGTGTTTCTCATCGTTATTGTCTAGAGAAAATGGTGTAAAGTATTTGTGGATGATTGATTTCATGTAATATTTTACAAAATGTAACGTTTTAATACATCCTTTAATAATTTTTTCACACGATAAATATGTATTATAAAATATGTATTATATTTTTAAAATTGTGTTCTTTTGATGTAACAAATAATACGTATTAACAACAAGAAGGACCTAATAAGTTTAAAGTATTATTTATAAGTTACTATCGTACATTTTAAGTACGATTTTTTATATTAATTTTACTAAAACATTAACGGGGATTAATACTTCTTTTAGGGTTTCTTAAAGTAGCTAATATAAAGTTTTTGCTTATTGAACTATTCAATGATAATAAAGTTATTTAAATTTCGGGTAAAACTTTGTAAATAAATTTAATTAATGCTATGTTATTTTAAAGTTTGAAGAAAGTTATATTTACAATTGCTTCTCAGGAGTATTTCCACATCGCTTTTCCTGAAGGATATATGTTAAAAAATAATAGTTCAGTTAATTTAAACAGATTTGGTTTTTGTTATTGTAAGTAAGAAATTACCCTGTATTTTGAATCCTCTGTAGGAAATTAGATTTTAACGAACAAGTGGAGAAATCTTTGATGTTGTTACTTAGAGTAAACTTTTAATGGATTCAATCACTTTACAAACATCAAAGTTGGAAATAAGTTTGCATTTTAGAATTACATCGTTACCATAATCTAATTTAGACTTTAAAACTTGTTGACGTAAATAGTAATTGAGAACACAACTTTCTAGCTTTATGTGTGGTGTTAGAAAAAATAAAGTACTACATAAACTTCTATATAAAACTACAGAATGGCCGCTCAAGTAAAGAAATTAATAATTTCAAAATTTTGAATAACAAATTCAAGAATTAAATAATAAGGTTTTAATTTAGTGTGTAATTAACCCTTAAATGCATGATTTTTTATTTTTAATTGAAAAAAATTGTTCTTATATAGTTAAATGTGTAAGTAACAGAAAAAATACTTGAAAAAATATACAATTAATTTTACAGTATTTTTTTTCAAAAAAACCTTGTGTTGCAGAACTACAACAACATGTACACAAATACCTACTTTTTATTATCTGAATCACCAACTACAATATTGTTAGCTTACACTATATTTACATTTATATGTTATTCTTTGTTGTAAAATGGTAATTACAATTATTGTAAAATACCTTACCTAACTTTCTTAATGTTTTTAATATAATTAAATATTAACAAATCAAATTTTGTTAACAAAATCAAATAGCAAATCAAGAAATTTTATTCCATTTTAAAAATAAAAATTACAAACAAATTAATTATTTTAGAAATATGTAGAAAACTTATATTATGTTGCAATTTTAATCAATTTTATAAAGAATTAAATACATCATCATAAAATATTACATACAAAAATTTTATAAAACTAATAATAGCTTCAATAAACAAAAGTGAATTCTATTTTTAAAAAAACAAATAAAAATTAACATGATTTACTGAATTTCCCCAGGAATTAGCATTTTGAATGGAAATCCTTGTAGCAGTTATTACTATTATTATAGCAGAGAACACCCCCACACTTGTCACATTTAGTCTGTGAAAACCCTTTACAACCCGACATTTTACATCTATTCCGGTTTGTCCACACAGGCCAGTGGCTTATGTTATCAGTTCTCATGTCTTTTGCTGGGACATGTTGTGTTGGTCCTCTCCGTTTTTTAGCCTGAAGTTGTTGCTCTATATTGATGCTGCCAGGACGGCCACGTTTTGGTGTTATGCAGCTTCCAAAATTACAAAGTGTATCTGCTAATTCACTTCGAAAGACAGGCATTGTCATTAAATTTTTTTTTTACACCTTTTTCTATGTTCACTCTTTTATAGAGAAGCCATGCATTTATCACCGCCATATCTATCATGTGATATACTACTCTCAAATACCACTTTCGACTTTTGACGCGTATATGACATCGTCCTACATAAGCATCCATATTGTCAACTCAACCCATACAAGCATTGTATTCTTTGACAATGTTTGGACATGGAATTTCAATTCTTTTCTTTAATTTTCTATCATACCTTTCAATTTTTCCTACTGGTTGAACTCGCACCTAATTCAAAACCATCATCAGAGTTGTAACCATTTTCAATAAATTCATTTAAATATTCCTCTAGCTCATTATCAGTTAAATGTTTACTATTAAAATGTTTCCTATACATGATTTTTTAAACGAAATATAATTCTCAAAATTAACTAGGTTTATACTTGATAGGTTATGTTTGTCAGTCTTAGGTATCTCTACTGCATGGTGTTGTATAAATGCAACAAATGTTTGGAGCACTTTTAAAAAACTATGCTTTATATTTTAAGTAAATAAAAACACACACTAGTTCACTAAACACTACTGTAACTATTCATTATTTTTTTAAACCACTAAACCTACAAAAAACTATAAAATAAACACTTGTACTTGACAGCAAATACGGTAAACATTCAAAGACTAGTCACCTGAGAAACACATGGTAGAAATAATACACTAGTGCTATCAAGCAACCATTGTATTAACTAAGTGTTACATAGTATGTTGCTGAAATACTACACTATGCAGTAGAATCCCTAAAGTTCATTCATATTGATTGGAAAGCAAAAATACGGTTTGTTGTATTTCTGCAACAGTATGCACTTAAGGGTTAAACATTGTAAAGAGTGAAGAAGGAGTAAATTCTTGAATAATTATTATTAGGACAAATTAAAATAAAATAAAACTTTAATAACTAACTAAACTTTACAAACTGGAGTTTAGTGAAATCTTCTAAGTGCCAAAAAATGCTAACTTATGAACTAGGCCACGTAGCTAACTTGAGAACTATAAATGACATTTTAAAATGACCAGAAAAATCCAAAAAGAACAATAGTGAAAACAAAATCTGAAAAATTTAAGTAACAAAAAGGTTACAGGCATTTTAAAAAAATAGACATTTTTTAGTATTCCAAAACCGATAACAGAATTATGCAGATTTAGTCGAATACTTTGTCCAACCCGCCCGTACAAGAAAAACGCACGGAGATAAGGACGAGCTAAGAGCGGGGAGGGGGAGGGTTACATAGCCGCAATAAATACAGGAACGCAAGGACCTGTAAGGCAGTCTGTAAAAATGACTTTCCTTTATTTATTTAACATTTCTTATTTGCCTAACTCCTAACTGATTTGTTAATCAACTTTGAGTTGTTGAGTGATAGTTAAGTATTCCCGCTCTTCGTATGTAACCTAGTTTTATTTCCCTTCCCGAATTCACTATTCACTATTTTTTAATATCTATTATTTAAGAGTTCACACAGTAAATTATGTTTCTATACCTTGAAATTAATAATACTGTATTAATAAACCTGTTATAATGGAATTTTCAAAAATTATTGGTTAGGTAAAATAAAAATATAACTATTAAAAGTATGATTTATGATGCAACCAATTAACATAATGATTGTTCATTATTATCAATATTATGAAAATTATTACTTACAATATAATGAAATTATCAAAATTATGATTCATGCAAATAAAATATACACAATATCAAGAGCACAGTGGTACAATATATTACAATAAAAATATTGAAAAGAACCCCAATACCACAAAAATAATCAAAAATAACAAATAAGACAAGTTACTTAAGATTAAACCCTTATGTACATTTCGATGACCATGTCATCATCATCAGAGGGTCTTGTTACAAAACACAATCTAGCACACAAGAAGTTACAAACTAGAATGATCCTAACGATCCTAACATGTCATCATTCTAGTTTGTAACTTCTTGTGTGCTAGATTGTGTTTTGTAACAAGACCCTCTGATGATGATGACATGGTCATCGAAATGTACATAAGGGTTTAATCTTAAGTAACTTGTCTTATTTGTTATTTTTGATTATTTTTGTGGTATTGGGGTTCTTTTCAATATTTTTATTGCAAATAAAATATGATTATGAAATTATGGATCATGGTAAAGAACAGTTATCAAAATTGTGTTTCAGGTTACACAATATATGTTAAAATGTACATCTATAATAATTAGGATCTATTTGAAAACACTATAGAAATCATGATTAAGATATACTTTTTTGTGTTGGAACCTTATTTGAATTTGTATATCTGTAATCATTAGTTATTTTCTATCACTGCTCAGAATGTGTGGTAAGTCAATTTAGAAAACTGGGAAACTCTTGTTACATCAGAGTTAGTTTGGAAGTGTCTTCTGCCTGCGAAACGTGCTAGATCGATGTCATTTGCTTGAACGTCCTAACATATTTTCTTTTATTTTACAACGTAACTTCACCACATGTTCTTTTTTAATTTTATGGTGTATCACTAATTTCACTGTTCTTTTTCATGAATTCTAATTTCATAGGTTCTTGTAGACGTGCATTCATTGTTACCACACCATGTTTGCTCAGTAATTATTAACTGATTTCTCGGATGTATTATTTACCGAATATGATTTTCTCTTATATCCGAACCTGCTGTAGGGCTAAATTCCATCAGAGGGCCACCTCGGTATTGAGGCTGCATTCTATATCACTTAATAATATTGTAGGCATCTTTTTCAACTTATACTAATCTAAAGAACTACACATTATAATTATAATATTGCTCATTCTATTGTACGTCTATCGTCTGTTTCTAAACTATTTTAACATATTTAATTTAAACATGAAAAACTTATTTATTTTCATCTACTGCCCACTTTCTTTGATTGTTACTTATTTTGCAACGGTCATTTGGCCGTTCCGTAAAAAACACACTAACACAGACCCACACATACAAAAACAGCTAAGCCCAACCTTAATTTACTATGTCTCAATCTTTCCTTATATATTAATTCTGCTTATCCTACTTTAGTGTGTAGGTTTTTTAGTTGTTAGCATTAAGTGATATTATATACGTCGGACAAAATTTAGATGTCTGCGTAATCACCTGAAATCCATTATCTGAAAATACATGTTATATTCATTTACCCTGACGATGACCAGCTTAACGACGACACAACCACGTAGACCGGGTCAAAATATGACCATACCCTACGTTGCCTGTTTATCTTCAGTCATCAATAAACTCTCGAATAGGAATAAGTTATTTTACAAGTAATACAGAAAAAAGAATTATTGACAATTCCTATTGCAGTCGACAAACATTATTTTAGATACTTTTTATTTTATAATTGCCATTAATATAAATATGTTTAGGCCTATAAATATGACAACGCAATTCAAGTGGTAAAATAGAAACTGAATTATTTTCCAAATTTCTATTTTCCTCTTTATACAGTAGATCCAATATAGTGTTATACTATTATTTTTGTTTGTTACTATTTATACACTTTGTTTTTCATTTCGAATTTATGAAGTTGATGGTGGTTTATAATTTCTCATTTCCCCAACCCCTGTAATGCTCATTTTTCAACAAACCATCCTTTTATAATTTCTTATACACCTATAAGTAATTGATTTATGACTATGGGATATTAGCTCAATGCCAAACGTATTGGATTCCAAACATGTAGTTCCTTAGTTCGATTCCTTCTAGAATATCAATTTTTTAAAATTGAAATTAATGAATAACTATTCGATAAATCTGTAATAACATCAATTGTGATCCGTTATATGTAAAAGAAATGTATTTGAACATGATTGGATGAAGGAGAACGCATTTTAATAACGGTATATTATAAAGTGGATAAGAATCTTATTCGAAGACGTAATTATCCAAAAGCACTAATATAAATAAATAGAATAAAATTACTTTGAATTTGTTTTTCTACATGACCTATATTTTTAAAAATGACAAAAATTTTTAATTTAATTTTTTCGTAGGAGTTTTGTTGGCATTTTTTCTTCTGATATCGTAGCAACACGCGATGGGTAGACTATTATTGTAGGCTTATATGTTAGTAATGAAATTGGCGTTGTTGTAATGATTGGTCAACCCATTATTTAAGCCGTACCTAATAGTAAAATACTAATTAACTTTCGATTAGTGGATGAAGATTGTTAGGAAGTAATTGTCCATTTGTACTAACCAATAATAAAAGCCTCATTAACTATCGATTAGTCGGTGACGTAAACGATATATCCGTTTTATGTAACACTAGTCCTTCATTACATATTTGCCTTTTTACTTATTAAAAGTTTAAATACAAAAGTATGGTTGAATACCTACTTATGAGATCGATATCGGACACTTAGATTATTAAAAAGCAAGTCCGTCTTATAGGGTCTACTTTATAATTTTGCATTTAGTCTACACGTTGCTTGCAGTTAACTTAGTACTCGGATTGCTACGTAAGTAAAATTCATGTTAAAACAATTAGGATATTGTGTATATTTATTGCAAATGCTCGAAGATTAGTTCTTTAATATAAGTTGTAATCCTGAATTTAAATAGTATGTTCTAATAAAAAGATGTTATTAGTCCAACTTGTTTTATTAAAATTTTATGGATTATTTTAATGTTGCACATGTGAAATGTCTCAGGTACAGGTCACAATTCGATATTTTTACTCACAATCTCTTTAGGACCTGTGAGTTTTAAAACAATTATCAAGGTGTTGTAGAACAAATATTAGTTATTATATGTTAGTTTATTTTATATGAAAATAATAAATTTAAATTATTGTTGCTTTTTGTTACCAAAATCGATTATTAAATTTCCTTAGCTCTGTGGGCTAATTTTAAATAAATAAATAAAATCCACTAGCCGCAATCTAAATCATTTATTTTACTACAACTACTCTATGTATAGAGAATCAGTTGTTTGGTAATGACTTGTTTCATTACACATTATCTTCCATAAATAAATATATACAGACAAAAAAGGCTAATTTTGCAAGTGAGTAAGAAAGATCTAAAAGAAACTTCTTTTAAAGATATTAAACCTTTAATCGGAGTTTTTTATATTTTTCGAGCACTGGCGTATTCGTACAAAAATTCTTAAGGTATATGGACAATAGACGGGACTAGTTCTCATATAGTAAAGTGTACAATGTCAAAACACAGATTTTTTTTTCTTGCAAAGATTACGTTTTTAGATATATTGTGTTCGTAAACTATTCTTGTTTATGAAATATATTGTGTTCTTGATTATTGTAACAAAATGAGGTTGTTTACAATATTGACCAAGGCTTTTACTTTGGAAATTTTACAAAAAAAAAAAAAAAATAATAATTACAGGTTTGGTTTTTAGCCGAGGATATTTAAGAAAAACAACAAAATGCGGTGCTAAATGTGGGAAAAGTGTATTTATAGACCATTTAGTTGAAATATGTGAAGAGTGTTTTGATGTATAAAAATGTAAATCATGTTGTATGTGTTTGATCATTTCTTTTTTAATGTAACAACATATGTTTAAATATTTTTTATTTATAAAACCAACTAATTGTGTTAAATGTTTCCTTTAAAAAATACCGCTAAAATTAAATAAACAAGCTTCATACATAGGTTTTCTTCTTTCTCAATGGAATTCTAACAAATAAAATTTTAATATATATTCGAAGTTCCTTCTTTACAAAGCACACAATGATTGGCTTGACATAAAATATGTTCTGTGCTTTAACCCGGTAATGGTAGCGATCCTAATCCCCATGTTATTGATAATGAGTAATGTCTCAAACTACTTTAGGAGAAATAAAAAATAAATTAAACGTTAAAGTGATCTCAATTTACACATGAACATAGAAGAATGTTTACCGGCATTTCTAATTTTGTGTGTGATATTTAGTCGTTTCTCACACACTCTACACACACACATCTTCCAGGTCCTCCAATGAAGTAAGATTTGCACTGATAGCACACTGAACAATCGTTGTGGCTGGACGTATAGTACTAACTATTCTTCTCACGCTCTCTGGGAACATTTTGAGTGGAGAGTGTTGGTGGACCAAAAACATTTTCAATATGTCGCTTGAGATTTCTAGTGAGAATATGTAGTGTTTGTCGTTGCTAAGTTTGTGGAGTTCTACACATAGTTTGGCTTAGCCAAAGTCTATAAAAATTAGGACTCTTGCTTTTTTGAGATTTTACTTTGGACATAAACAAGATATGAGTTCATGGGCAAGCTGTTTACCATTCCATGGAAACCACTCACAGGTCATCTTCTAGTTTTTCGGGAGTATTGCATCGAAGTTGACATTTCATTAAGAGTGCATCTTTAGTAGCATTGTATATTTCGAACATATCTGATTTAGTCTCTTAAATTTGCTAACATGTGGATGCATAACTTGTTCAGCATAGTAGTCTGAACGTCAATATCACTAACTAACTAGAATGAAATTCGATGGTTCCCTCCTACCTTGTTGTTTTGTCAATACATTTTCATCGCCTGAAAAAATAATGTCCGTGTCTATATCCGTATCGTCAGCTTCAGTATGCTCACGTATTCATCTTCTCTCTATCACTCACCACTCAAATCACTATCAGATCCTGAAATACCGTGTCTCTTACAGTCATTTTGTACAAGTAGCGATGCAACCTCATTTATTTTGAAAATAACAATTAAAATGTCATCCCTGGTTATGTTAATATATGTAAAGTCATACTAAGAATAAAACTAATAAAACATATACATAAAATATAGTTGAAAATTAACACTCTAATGAAACAAATCGCGTAAATGGTAACGCATAGTTTGACAGACGACAAGCAGTTCACTGAACAGAAGTGGAACATGAAAGTGACCGGAAATTCCTATAAATATTTACCTCGAGTAGGGAGAACCAGGTATTGTAAACGCAATTGCTACTAACCTCACTCACCTCCTAACAAACTTTTTATGAAGCGTGAGAGACTGAGAGTTACCATTCCCGGGTTTGAATAATTTAAAATGTTTAAGTTAGCATTTTTTTAAGTAGTTGGTATTTTGCCTGTAGATTAGAAAGTCCCTTATAAGTATTTGTATCATGTTTAAATTTAAAAAATATACACACACACATATATTAGTATATATATATATATATATATATATATATATATATATATATATATGTGTGTGTGTGTGTGTGTGTGTGTGTATATATATATATATTTCCGATAGATAATTTTGGTCTACTATTAGACTATATACGTGACTCTTTTCAGATAAAACTTCTGTATGTGTTTTGTTAAAAAATACATATTTGTTATTCATTTAACAAATTTACATTACATTAAGCAAAACGTGACATGATTTCGAGGAACAAACCCTCAACGTTTAATCGTTTCCACCCAAATCACTTTTACCAATGGTAATTTTACATGGAACAATGTATGTGTGTAAGTGATTATATTTTTATTGGAATAATTAATTTCTTAAATCACTAGCTGATACAATTAATAACATTGCTACTGATACATTTTGTGTTATATATTTTCTTTTTACTTACAGGTTTTGTGTCTAAAATGGCTCGTCAAGCACTTTTACAACCTTTAGATTTGTCAAATTCATTGCTTTTTATTCGTTACGAAAGAAATAGAACTGAATTTAAAACAATGCAATTACTTTTAGCAATGATCCCAATCTTAGTTATTATATCCCTTGTTTTGGTAAATATTTTTAATTTTCCACTTAACGTTGAAGATAGGGCTAAATCTCTTGTAGACGTAGGATATCTTCTGCATCCTACTATAAGTACCATCGTAATCATTGTTCAAAGTAAAACCTATTTTCTTTTAATCGAGAAAATAAAAACAGGATTGTTAACTTACACTCATCTAGCTCCAAAGTCTGTAGAACAAATTAATAACAAGTATATAAAGCAATCCAAAGTGTTTTTATACACTCTGAAATCCATTTGTATAATTGGATCTGCATGCCATTTTGTCCTACCATTTGTATATAGATTGTTTATATCTCTAAAATTTGGAAATAGCTTTAGTGTTAACACATTGCCCTTTGCTTGTTGGCTCCCGTTTTATCTGGATACTTTACCCAAATATTTGGTAACATATTTCATTATTTCTGTTGGAGCAATATTTCTTGTTGGTAATTTGTATGCTTCATTATTAATTAAATACGTAACAGTAGCAAATGTACTCTATGAAATCGAAATTTTAACACTATCGATTGAGAATTTAAATGAACAGGCACATTATCTAGCGAATACTAAGTTACTAAAAAAACCCAAAAGATACCCCTTGGCCTACATAGAATCTTTCAAGAAGTCGGAAAAACAAGTTATTCAACATCATCAAGAAATTATAAGGTAAAAATAAATATTAAGTCCCTAAAATCATGTAAGACTTACATTATTTGTAATATTATTGAAATGCTGTTTCGAACGTTGTTGAGGAAAAGTAGTTAATTTTAAACTACACTATTTTTTCTCTCAGGTTTTTGAAAGTAATTTCTTTATTGGTCCATTTTATATACACAGTTTTTGATATGCAGACGAATCAGGTTTGTATAAACATATCAAAATTTTATTACGATACAAATAAATAATATTTTTCGTTCTTTTTCCTCTCCGCTCATAAAACGACAAAGAATCAAATTAATGGTAAAAGTCAGAATGTAAATATCGGTGAATATATTCTTGGTAATAGTCTGACAATATTTATATTCCGCAATATAATGTATACTTATAACTGTATAAATCAACTGTGGCGTAATGTTTAATTTAAAAAACCTTTATACCACAAATAACTTTTACATTTATTCATCGCGTTATGTACATTTTAACTGCACAGCAATCGTCCTCAGAGGTAATTTACAAAACAAAGTACTAAGTATTTAAATTCAACAAAATATACTTTTATTCAAGAATATGGAGATGGGTCTATAATTTTTTATTGTTACATACATAAAATACATTGTTACATTGGTTCATACATGTGTGTGTGCAATGGCGTTTAATTATTTTGTCTAGAATACGTTTAGGTTTCACGAATTTATCATACAATTCTATTAGAAAGAGATATATTGGTTCCTCTAAACTATTTTGTTACATGCCAATTTCTCTAACAGCCGAATATGTCAAATCTAAATCTAATATTTATCTCTCTTTGAGAAATATATTAACCTCCTAGCTATTGCAAAATATATAATTTGATCCTTAACGATTTTTTACCTCACATCAAGGCCTTGTCTTTTTATATATTACACTTTTTTCTTTTAGAAAAATTATTGGTTCAGATTAAATTCTTTGTGATTGTGGAGTGCACAACAATATTAAAGAAGTAAATTTCAAGAAATATTTGAAAATATTGCCCCCTGTAAACAATAATAAACTGAAGACTAAGATTATTTAAAACATTCAAAAGATATTTAAAATTTTTAATTGGGTAATAAAAAAACAACGTAATATGGATCCAAATTGGAAATATTTTTGTAAAATACGTAAAATTTGCTTTTTACACTATCATAGTTAAAGATATTATTCCAAAATATAGGATATAAAAGTTGTAATAAGTTAAGACATAGGATGAAATCGAACAGATTTTTGTAGTATACATGAGACATATTGGTTTTAATAGAGCTTTTAGTGAGATTGTTCATAGCACTCTGTTCTCTAGTTTATTGCAATTAAAACTAAACAAAATTATTATTAATTTACGAATTAAAATTACGAAATATTTTATTTCAGTTACGTGTCGTTACTCAGTGATTCGGTTGGGTGGCTGATCCTTACAACCTTAGGAATGCAACTACTTGGTGGAGGTTTCTATTTGTATAAAATAGCTGTAAGTTTAATGTTTTCAGTTTTTAATTATACTAAACGTATATTCATACAGACACATGCGAGCACGTGTATACATTACCATTACGTGCAACAAGATTTTTATATGTACATCCAACAAACACGAAACCTTATGAGATAAATAACACTACAGGAATAAAACGTCAAAATCATTTGAACGATACGTGATATTGAGTTTTAAAAAACGAACTAAATATAGGATAACCGCAATAAACGTGCAAATTAATAATTATTGAAATATTGTAAAAGGAATTGTTGTTATGAAGATCTTATTTTCACTAAGCAAATTGGTTGTAAAACTCAGTTCCTCAATTAAAGTTTTTTTTAGAACAGTAGTAAAAGTGTCAGCAATTAATAATGTTTTTCTTCGTGTGTTTTTTTTCTAGTCAAATCAAATATTAGAAATTCAACAGTGTATAGTTTAAAACATTTATGTTTAATTAAACGTAGGCTTTAATGCACGTTTGTATAAACAGATAATAGACAAATATAAAATGGTAATAAATGCTATGACAAGTAACCATCGTTATGGCCTTTCGTTGTCATACTATTATTGTAATAATAATTGATAAATTCAGTTTGTTATTTATATGAATGGTAATTTTATTACGGCTCTCTATAAAAATTATACTTAATTAATAAATGTATCATATTTCCTTGAATCTCTGTTCGAAACTTTCGTTTTAGGAAGAACATTTGTTTACCTTGGAATGGGTGTTCAACTGTAGTGTGTTGTTTCTTAACTTTTCGTTATGTTGGATTCATTCATTGATGGGACAGTCAATAATAAACGCAGTAAGTATATTAGTTATAGTAATACATTTCTTGTTTACTCATTTACCTTAAGTAGTTGAAGTGTACATAGCCTTGCCTTTCCATTGAATTACGACCCATCAGGATAGTCTCTGAGCTAAATGCATCCACATATGACGATATGCAACAGTTCAGTTTAACCTGAGAAAGGAACTTTAGTGATATGGCTTGATATAAGTAGAATATTCCAATGCACCACGATGTAATTTCACATATATGTTTCATACGTCTAGACTCTAATCTCAAGGCTCATGATAAAGCTCGGTAATTATCTAAGTGAACAACGTAAGTTTTAACCACTTACTTCCCGAATTTATAAAACCACTTAGAGTCAACCAATTCAGGCGGAGACTCGGATAATTCTGTGGGATTAACATCACCCAACAGAAACCACAAAAACTACTTGCATTTCGAAACTATAGCCCTATCTGTCATTATAAAAAACAAACAACTATCGGTACTGCTTTGTCCAAGCCCATAGGACATGGGATGGAGGGCGAATTAAATAAATTTCTTTCAAAACCAGTAACATTTTAAGAAAATAACTGGGTTTTTTTATTGATGATACGTTTTCTGAACTTATATTATTTGAAACTTCTGTTGGTTAATAAAAAATTGAATATATGTAGCTATTGTTTCATTTATAAATAAATAAATACATATATATATATTTAAATAATATGAAAATGTGTGTCTCATTAAAGTTTACAGAGATTAAATAATAATTTTCCAACAGTTAGTGAGTAATTACTGTTCTGGTTCCTATAGCCACCACAAAATGGTTACTCTCCTCTAGTTAATAGAATTAAGCAAGTAATACTCTTTCAATATTCATAGCTTTCCTCTCATCCAACGATATTTAAACAAGCGCAGATATTAAAAATGTGTAAGTATTCACTCTATTGTGGTTATATGGTAGGAAATAGATTTCAGCATCTTACACTAATGCAACCTACCTACAAAATCATACCCAGAACATTGATAAACGTTTTATTTCTGGTTTTTAACTTATAAAATAATATTCTTTAAAACAATAGTAAACTATACACAGTAGCCCATACCTGATGAACCCCAACTGTGAAGCTAGAGCATCCCCTACCCTGAGTGACTAAAACATTATGTTCCATATATATGGCATATATGGCACTGGATGCAACCCAAAATGATTTCACATTGATGAATTTCGGAGACATTATTATTTCGGCTACCTTCCCCACCGTCGCGACGATTGTTTACTGGAAATATGCATGTATCAAGTGGAGAAGACCCTCAAGAGCTTGGTGCTGCAACTTCCTTAAGACTTGTTCGGTATTAATGTCATACCCGTCACATTTCCAATTTAGAACAATTATTATTTCCTCTTGTACTTCCAATATGGTCACGTGAAGAGCCATAAGGCAATCAGTCTTCCTTACTTAGATGATAATCTTAGCAGCAGTTTGTTTGGAAATGGTGTAGATGCGTCAGAATACTCAGTAGAGAAATCGGTGTTTTCCTTAAGATTCTACTCATACGTGGCTCGATACACTGTTTAGTCATTGCCTTTATTATCCATCAATCGTAACAGGTAATTGTTGCCCTGACTCATTCTTGACTTGCGTTGACGTGAGATCCGAGATGGATTTGCAGCAGCCTTACGTCCTAATAAGCCGTTTCTAATATATTCAAGAATTATAAAATGTGTAAAATATAAAAAAGGGAAAATAAAATGTTTCCGGTATAAGTAGTTTAAAAGTAGATTAAAAAGGGGGATATTAAATGTATATAACATCCGAAAAAGGAACAAAAAAAGACAGAAGAGTAAAATATTGTTCAGTCAATAATTTCAAAAATAGACATAACATATATCTCTTTAGATTATACACGAAATCAGAAGAAATAGATGGGGTAAATCTTTATAGAAATATATAAACCTATGTGGTAGTAAAAACTTCAGGTTTATATTTGTCCTTAAAACGTATTTAAATAAATATTGTTAACGAAGGTAAATAACGAAATTTAAATTAAACACAGATTTAGTAACTTTTATTATTGCGTATCTTTTATTATTTTTCAAATAGTGGGAGAAATTGCGCAAGTCAGTGTGCAACCTTGCCTCTCAGCAATTGCCAAAAGCTTTCAACAAGGATATCCTTATAATGATGACAATGGTAAACAGACCGCTTCAGTTGAAAATGATGAAAACGTATGCCGTTGAGCTTGGAACCGTCACAGCGGTAAGTATGTTCAGAAAGAGTTTTTATACGTTTCATTATAAGCTCTTTATATGTTGCTATATCTGTCGAAAATTACAGAAAATAATAAATTTTTTTGTCTAACTAAAAATATAATATTATCATTATTAATACTAACGAATATTTTTTCACGCTAAAACAAAAGTACTTTATGATTGATAGTTTAATTACTAACAGCAAATCTGTTTTGTTATGTATTCTTTTATTATATTGTAAACGCACCAAAGTAACCATTTTGTAATATTTTTTAGAAAAATAGCTATTTATTGTTTTTGTTAAACAAAAACATATTTATATAATTAATTCATAGTTACACTTGGGAAGAGGTTTTCCAATTCCAGTAATTAATTTTGGATACGTACACAGTGATAATTGAGATACAAATACCAGTTAATTGTTTGTTTGTGGAAATTCATAGGAATTTTCTAATTAGTGGTTTATATATATTACCCTTCTTTTATTTTCAACGAGTTCTTTTTTATATTTCATTGATGTTCTAAGTTTTCACGAAAGAAAATAGGTTTCCACAAGATACCTATTCGAAATGTACATTATAATCATTTTATTACCATCACCATGTTGTTCTTCAATAACGTAAATATTATTTAATCGAAGAAATTGTATCCTTTTGACAATTTATGTGAATCTCTTCTTTACTTTTGCGAGGTTAAACTAGTGGTTCATATTTAATAATTTGGAAGTTATTGGGTTTGTTGTAAAATGTAAGTTAACCCTTCAATGCATGGTGTAGCTGATCAGCTACACCATATACTTTGTCTAATAATTTGTTCTGTAAATAATATTTCATCTAAATGTATGTTGTAGCTTTTCGTATACATACTAAGACTATTTTATAATAGTATATAAGAGTTCATATCGCGGGCAGGATGATGCTATTGCAAATGTTTTGTGAAGTCGCATATGGGAAGCTGTGCAACAGGTGTCAGTAGAATTGCAGCAAGTTTAGTTGTGTATATGTGCTATTTTGGATGTTTGAGAAATAATATTTCCTGTCTCTGAAGTGTGTAGTTATGGTGCAGTTTTTGTTTTTTAATAAATCTTACATAATTATGATGTTATGCACAATATATTGGTTGTAGCTTATCAGCTACATCATGCATTTAGTGCTAATTTGGTTTATCAGAACATAACCTAAACATGTCGACGGAAATCTTTTAGAGTGGTTGGAGGTACCAGTAAACAGTGAAGGTGATCTTGACTGGACATCTGATGATGCAATAGGTGATAAAGCATATATTCTAGTGGTTAGTGATTGTGATAAAAGTGAAAGTAATAGTGAATTCATTCGAAATAAACAAAGTACCAACATAATTCAACAAGTTTTACAAAGAGATTCAGTTACATCAGCCGCAGATACAAAAAACATTTCACCAATCCAAAGTAATAATGCATATATTCCATTTACCAGTTCAATTGCTTTTTCTAATAGTAAATATAATGATACGTCTGTCCCAGCTAGGAGTACTACATCTGATATTAGGAATTTTTGTTGGAAAGAAAAACATTTAGTTATTCCTGAACTACACTCAAAATTTATTAGAAATGCGACTTTATATATATATATATATGCAACAATATTTGCCAAACGAACCTCATAAATATGGGTACAAGTTGTTGCTTATGATTTTGACATTTTCACTGGAGATGAAAATGCTCCAGAAAAAATAATGTCAGGGAAGGAAGATTTAGGGGCTAATATGGAAGGACAATAAAACTGTTACGTTGCTTCTTACTCTAGCTGGACAAACATTTGAAGAATAAAGCAGATATAACCGGAAAACAAAATCTAGAGTAACCATGTCCTGTCCGGAACTAATAAAACTGTATAATAAATACATGGGAGGATTCGATTTGTTTGACAGGATCATAGATAGACACAAAATTCTAATGAGATCTAGAAAATAGTATCTTAGATTATTTTATCATCTTTTAGACATGGGAATAGTGAACGTCTATATTCTATATAGAAAAGTAGCAGAGAAAAAGGGTAACTCAAATGCCATGGAACTTTCCCAATTTCGATTAGAGGTTGCTGAGTGCTTGTGTCGTTCTGGGGTTGTCTGTCCAAAAAGGGAAAGACCGAGTAATGACCTAGAACATGCGATAGAAATGAAAAAAAAATCGACGGGGCCGGCAGCACATGTACCTCCAAGAGATGTGAGGCATGATGAGGTTGGTCACCTCCCATGGAAGTGAGGTAGAGGGGCAAAGTACCCGGTTGTAAGGGATTTTCTTGGGTACAGTGCAAAAAGTGAAGAATTTATTATGTTACCAATATGAAGAAGAACTGTTTTGAAACATCCCATAAGACATAATTAATCATATAAAATATGAACATATATATATATATATATATATATATATATATATACATGTGAACGATAAATATCATAACAACTGTACTATTCAAGAGACATAAGGTTTAATTTTATACTATTAATAGTTTTCAATTGTTCCTTTAAATATGTGTTAGTGACAGTTTAAAAAACGTTATAAAACTGTGTCAGTAATAAGGTTGTATTAAGATCAATATGACAGCAGCAGGTGTGTATAAATGCATGATGTAGCTGATCAGCTACAACCAATAAATTACCATTTAATTACATTAATATTAAAAGTATATTTTTTAAAACATTTTTCCCCTTTTATAGCCTACTCACTAAATGTTAATGCTGGTAATTTTTTTGCCTCAAAATAAAAAATCATGTCTTTACAGATTTTATAGGGGTCCTTTGATATTTTAAAATTTGATTGTTTATCATTGTTGATATCGACAATCCTAGCGTATTTCTGAATAATAAGTAAATTAACCTTTGCTTGCGTACTTTATAAATACTAATGATTTTTCTTTATTGTTCTTTATTATTTCATTAATTTGTTGTTCTCCTGTTTATTTTTAATGTGTTTTTACAACTAACATTATTTTGTCTTATCTGTTTAATTTATTTAGTATTGTTTCATCTTGTATTTTGTATGTGTTAAGGGAACTCGTTTATTTGGACACTTTCTTAGTTGACTTAATCACATTAAGAATCCTTCTGTAAAATTTTGTTTTATAAATTTTGTTTTGTCTCTTGTTTGTTCTACATTGTAATAAGTTAGTCTGAACTTTATCACTGATTTTAGTTTTTCAGAGGGCTATACTGTTGGTCTCATATTTTGTTTCCCGCTTAATATGATTTGAAGGTTACCAGGATATTCGTGATATCTTCAGTTCATTTCGAGTAGTGATTTTTTCTAATAATTTAAGTGTTATATCAATTAATTTTTTTTTAACTTTTCCTGTGGCTTAGTTAACATAGCAACCTTATTTTGATTTCGATATTTTTTAAAGGACTTTGACTGTTCGCCATTTAGAATCGAAAGTTACAATCGTAGGTAATTTATCGAGGATATTTCTATTGTCTTGATTTTTTTGTTTTTGTTTTTGTGTCGCCTATTTTTGTGTTTTTCAATTTACTAATAACTGACAAATAAGTGGCGAGAGAAAATATTTATTTCAGAGGTGATAAACGAGTTTTAAATTACGCAAGATGATAAACCCCAGTATAGTTTCTGCCACAAAGCAGTCCATGAGAAGGAACAGATAATTCACTGTAATATGATCATCTTTTCCTGGATTACACCTAAACTATAAACTGGTAATTTATATCCCTTTTTCTCAAAAGTTCAATAGTTTTTTACGGAGTTTTTGTGCACAGTCTCAAGTCCAGACTTTATTTTCTGTATGTTAACCGAACATTCTATTCTCAGACAATATAGTCAAAACAAAACCGAGTCCAAATCATAAAGACTTTATAATTGACGAAACAAATTCATTAACTCCTAATTGAGTCTAAAATGATCCATTGGTAGAGATTTGCAGACCTATTCTATTTTAAAGAATGTTAATTTAAAAATAAACTAGTTTACATACAGATTTTATCTTTTTTAATTAGTTCTTATACTGTAAGGTATCAAATAAATAATTCTAGTAAGAAAATATTTACACTATGTAATAACATTTCTGTTTCAGATGGTACGTGCATCATATTCTTTGTTCAATGTACTTCGTAGTACTCGTTTAAAGTAAAACACCCACCTACGCAATTACGCATTATAAGATTTATACAATGTGATTTCGTCGGATTAACGGGCTTATATGTTTGAATGAGGTTTTATTTATGCACATTAAAAGTATCTACAAAGTAAAGTTTTCAAATTAAAATTAGCTGACACATTTTTGAATGTTTTGCACGTGATATGGAAGACTCACAGTAGCAACATGGACATACCATTTATTGATGAATTATTTAGTGTTATATTAAAATATATTATATGTGTTTTTGAGTAAGATAAAATATGTATATAATTAATATAACTGGTTGATCGGCCACTTTGAAAGTTGGTTTCTAATGTAAGTGAACACTACAGTATGGATTAAAGATAACTTGTATTTGAAATATTAAAAATCGATTGGTTTGTAGTATACTATACATATATTCATATGCAATGTACAGAAAGTGGGCGACAAAAATATTTAAGTAGAATATATATTAAAATAAAGATATTTGAAATTTCAACAATTACTTTGATAATTTAAGTCCATTTTAAGAAAGAAGTTTATTAAAAATTAAGATGTTGGTTAAATATTACCTGAGATTATCTACCCAATATCTTTAAATGTTTTTCATCATTTTTGTGATAAGTTCTTTAAGGTTGTGTTCCTCAGAGAATTGTGATTTTGTAGTGGTATCACTGATCATGATGACATATGACATCGAAACGCGTATTACAATAAGGTTTTTTTATTACTGTAATTTTTTTTGTGTAAAGCTATTTATTTATTGTATTTTCAACTCACAAGCCAGATCTAATATTACATAAAAGAAGAATAATAATGTTGATACTGCATTTGCTTGATAGTATAGGTCCAATATAAGACACAGTTTTGTAAATAAAACATACTGAGATATTTAAAATCATTCTAGAGGTAAACTTACAAATGTAGTGATTTTAAATTATGACTGGGCATTTATTTCATAATGTATTGTGCCCCTATCACCATGCATATCTAAAATTCATTTTAAAACATCATATCCCTGAAGTTATGGATAAAAATGTTGATAAGTGCTTGGTCGATGATATTTCTTAATTTTTTGATTATTGGTTTTGTTTTAAATGTAAGTCTTTACAGATTTTAAAAGAGTTTTTGTGATATTTTAACATTTTCTTCTTTAGAGTTGTTCAGTGGACCATATTGTGGTTTCCCAATAATAACTTAATTACTTCTTGCTTGCTTGTTTTTTTCAATTGTTTATAGTTTATTAGTTTGATACCTTTTCTGTATTGTTTGTTTCTAATAAGTCGTTACTCTACCGTTATTATGTTAATTTTGTTCGAAAACGTTTTCTTGATTTACCTGTTTAATTTATTTTACATTGTTTCATTCTCTAATTTGCATGTGTTAGCAACACTCCACGCCGTAAGCTAAATAGCTCATCGCTGAGATACTACGCGAATTGAGCTCTTGTTCTGCGATAAGGACAACAATAGTACATTACTGTTGCCCCTAATTATGATAATTCTATCAGGTTTAAAACTGTTAACTTACTCCACGCCGTAAGCTAAATAACTCACCGCTGAGATACAACGCGAATTGACCTCTTGCTTTGCGATAAGGTCAACGAGAGTACATTACTGTTGCCCCTAATTATGATAATTCTATCATGTTTAAAACTGTTAACTTACTCCACGCCGTAAGCTAAATAACTCACCGCTGAGATACAACGCGAATTGACCTCTTGCTTTGCGATAAGGTCAACGAGAGTATATTACTGTTGCCCCTAATTATGATAATTCTACCAGGTTTAAAATTGTTAACTTACTCCTTGCCGTAAGCTAAATAACTCATCGCTGAGATACAACGCGAATTGACCTCTTGCTTTGCGATAAGGTCAACGAGAGTACATTACTGTTGCCCCTAATTATGATAATTCTATCAGGTTTAAAATTGTTAACTTACTCCACGCCGTAAGCTAAATAGCTCATCGCTGAGATACTACGCGAATTGAGCTCTTGTTCTGCGATAAGGACAACAATAGTACATTACTGTTGCCCCTAATTATGATAATTCTATCAGGTTTAAAACTGTTAACTTACTCCACGCCGTAAGCTAAATAACTCACCGCTAAAATACAACGCGAATTGACCTCTTGCTTTGCGATAAGGTCAACGAGAGTACATTACTGTTGCCCCTAATTATGATAATTCTATCAGGTTTAAAATCGTTAACTTACTCCACGCCGTAAGCTAAATAGCTCACCGCTGAGATACTATGCGAATTGAGCTCTTTTTTTGGTGGTTTTCATAATTACTATTAATTATATTATTAGTCTTTAGGTAAAACCTTGTTTAATACTTTTCGTTTTGTCTCTTGTTGTTGTACTTTGTATTAAATTATCTCGAATTCTATAGTTTGTTTTTGATGTTAAAAGTAATTTACTATTGATTTAATAATATGTTTCCCGCTTAACATAATATGTGATGTTCCTATTATGTATCCTGGAACAAAAGGATATATTCGTAATATTTTATGTCAATTTTGAGTAGTTATTTTGATTATTGATTTGTGAGAAATTTTAGTTTTATATAAAATATAGAGTTGAAATTAATGCGTTCGTTATTACTTTTACGGGTGGAGGCTACGTTATGGTTTGTACCAGAGAAACTTACAACCTCCTCATGGGGGATTCCCTGTAAAGCAATTAATCACGAATTTTTAGTTACTTTTATTTTAATTTCTTTACATTTTTTATGTACATTCACGTTTATAAATTCAAAATTCACTTATCTGTCTTATCCTTATTTATTTGATGAATAAACGAATAATCCTATTAATCCTTTCCGAAGAATTTGCGACGTCACAGTTACAACTCCAAAAAACAGGGTAAATAAAACCATAAAATGAAGTTTAATGTGTATTTGTAATAGTTATTATGCTCTGAATCATTAAAAGCAAAGAAAAGGTTAAATTTGTAATGTTAAATGCAATAAAAATATTTATAAATAGGATAGAATTAAAATCTGGTAAATATATAAATAAAAAAAAAAAAATATATATATATATATATATATATATATATATATATATATATATATATATATATATATGTGTATATGTATATATATATATATATATATATATATATATATATATATGTATATATATATATATGTATATATATATATATATATATATATATATATATATTTATATATACATATATATATATATATATATATATATATATATATATATATATATAATAATAATAAAGTCTATAACAGTTTGAAAGCCCATGTGAAAACTAAAGACAAGTTCGGGAAACATTATGGTAATGAAATGTGATACACGATTTAAATGCCTCAAGACCTCCTAACTCGATGGTTTTGAAGTGGAATAAGATTGCAAATTTTGATATTAAGATTAGTTAAAATATATGTTCTTATGTTACATTTATAAAAAAAAAATTTAGAAACGTACGAAACCTGTGAAATAGTGTACTAAAAAACACATTTAGGTGACTTATAATCAACTACAGATTCAATATGACAGGACCTAAGTGTTATTTATAGTGCTAACAATAGTTGTTAGCAATGGTCATATTAAAACAATAATTTGGTATCAATCTATTTGACTGATTAACTTCAATATAAATTGAAATAGGAAATTCATAAATGTAATTTAGATCGACAGATAAAGATCTTATTGTTGTGGAATAATGAATAAAATATGTCGTTATGTTGGAGAATTGTACTTGAGATAAAATCTATCTCGATTCTTCAAAACAGTAATTTTACTTTCTACTTAAAATGATATACTCTTTTATTTCTCATTTACTTAAAAGCCATTCAAGGAAAACTTTAGATTCCGTTTCCGTTTTACATATAATATTAATTTACTCTACAATCCAATCGAGTTACATTAGCATTTTTCTGGCGTTAGTGTACGTATCTCGACAGCCGGCGAAATCTCCTTGGAGGTGGAGATACAAACACAAAAAAAACATTTTTTATCTTTTGGTTTCCATGTTGAAGAAACGCTAGTAAGTAACTGAAGCAATATAAATATTGAACAGTAGACTGGAAAAGGTCATGTTCCGAACACGTTTATAAATGGCAAATAAATCATTTGGGGATAAATGCGTATTCAATAATAGCATAAAAAATACATATATGTTATTTGTTAAAAGAATATATATTTGAAACGGAATATTGTAAACAATATTAATTAATAATCTTAAAATTTTATATTTTATTTAATAAATAAAAATATTTCAAATACTAGAATAGTTATAATTAATATTTTATTCAAAGCTAATGGGCAATAAAATAGGTATTAGTATTTTCAGCAAAACCAATGATATAAATTGTTATACCATCTTCTTTTATGTTGTTCAGTTATATAATTTTTTTCCTGAACATGGTAATACTTATTTTTTTGACAAAAAGCTTTGAATAATAAATAAATTATATCTGTTCTTGTTTTCGAAATACATTTATTCAATAACTATATTACAAGAAAACATATCACCATATTTAATATATATATATATATATATATATATATATATATATATATATATATATATATATATATATATATATACCATAATCCTAATTTTCAGCGTATAATTTTGATAAAGAGCGCAGTAAAGTTTTAGAAGTGGATACATTCCGAAATAGCAACAAAAGACAGAGTTTTAAAGAAAAAAAAACACTTGTACATATGTTAGTATGGTTTCTATGTTACACTTACGTTTGTTATTATTATGTGAATAATAAAAAACGTATCCGCTACTATAATCAAGTCCAACACACTAACTAATGTACAATTGTTTTAAGTTTTAAAATAGTACCTGAAGTGAAGACGGAATTGAATAAATGTATGTTTTAATGTCAAGGAAAGCAGAAGAGGGCACTCAAATGTACACCGATATACCTAACGGTAACAAAGGTTGTTAAATTAAGATTTTACACTTGGAAATAAATTTAAACTGTATAGTTTAATAGAAAACTTTTAATAGACAAGCATTAAATGATAATAATTTAATGAAAATTGAAAATATTTCCAAAATATTAACATCATTTTGAAAAAGAAAAAAAATTGATAAATTGATAAATGCTGTGTTGACTCGCTCTTCTACTGTTGTTGGGTTGACCTCGTCAATGCTGGATGAGATTCTAGCGAAACGTCGGACGTGCGAATTTATGGACTGCAGAACGAACGGATGTACTCCAGATAGTAACTATTCATCATATAATAATTAGATAATTATTTTCGTGAACATGCTGGTACTATTTTATCGGCGAAACGCTTTGAATAAATATATTCATTAAAAGTACTCTTGTTTTTGAAATATTTTAAATTTATTAACTATATTACAAGAAAACATATCACCATATTTAATATATATATGAACATAAGTTATATATAGAATTATGAAAATTAATTTCTAGGCTCACAAAGATTGAATAAGTTTTCCTAAAGAAAATATTGTTTATTGATATGCTCACCGTCTTTCAATTCAATTCTAATTGTTTCATAAGCCTGCAGGAACTACGCACTACTCGAATATAAGTTATATTGTCGTAGATACCGTTTAAAACTTATAATTTTTAATGGCCTTGACTAACAATTCACAATAGTTCATTTACATGCAATTATTGACTAATGAAACGATTTAATATATTGATCCTCTCATACACAATTTATAATAACCTGTTGTATTTTACTTTGTATAACGTATCATTGATATTTTTAATCATGAAATTATTTAGAATATTATATTTTTATTTAGTTATTAGGAAACAGTAAAATTGCATATTTAAATAAAATAATTCCTTTCTTTAACCTTTGTAAATATCGTACAAGTTAGATTAGGCGCAGGTCCAAGTAGTAGCGTGGTTACGTTTAAACATCAATGAACCATATTTTTAGAGTTTGTTTGTTTTAAAATTAATTTCGTTATCAACATGGGAATCTTCTTTTTAAAGAAAATTGTATTCCATCAACATCACCCTGAATCCATTTTAGGTTTCATATTGTTTTTTTCAGTTTTAGAAAATGAAACAGGGTGTGCGTTGGGTTTATGCGTGCTTGTCTGCGTAAGAATGAGCAATGTAAATATTAACAATATCTTACGTATCTTTATGTCTAGTTATTAATATCTTATTAAAAGGTAATGAAAATCATCTATTAAAATTTACTAAGCATCTTCCTGTATTTTCACAAAAATTATTTAAAACAAACAAATGTTATCTTTTCCATTCCTTATTCCATAATTTTAAACTATCAGGTCTAACGACACGTTAACCAACATATTATACTTACATAATAATATCCCACAGTTTTCCTTTGGCTTTAAATCTCCTAACACTATTAACAAAGGATTTATTACACCAAATCTAAGTAATACTATCTTTATTTATTAGGAAATGTTAAACCTGTATAAATATTTTCGGTGCACAATTAAAGATACATAAATCTAATTTTGATATTTACTAAGGCTCCCAAAGTGATGTGAGTTTTAAAACCTTTCCTTAATAAGTAATAAGATATTAAACTTAGACTATAAAAGGAAACTTATAAGATATCTTTGAGAATAATAAAGTAAAGGTTTTATACATGACAAAGTTGTATAATTGCATAATAACATAAATTACATGAATAACATTGCGTGTGTCTCGTGATAGTCTTCAGATACAGTAACTAATAGCAAATGTTTTATTAACGCACGACTGAGAAATATGTTGCAGCATGCTACATGAGAGCAATTATTTTTAAAGCACTCTTAAATTTCTAATAATAAAACAAATTACTCAATAAATACCACCGAATTACTTATACATTTCCTCTGAGGAAAGAGTAACACACATCATGTCTAGGCATTTTCATACTGCAAAGTAAATATTTTTTAGTAACAATTTTCTGTATGTACAATATATAAATATATATGAGTGTGCGTGTGTGTGTGTGTGTGTGTGAGTGTGTGTGTTTGTGTATGTGTATGTGAGTGTGTGTGTGAGTGTGCCTGTGTGTGTGTGTCTGGATTTGTGCATGTGTGTGTGTGTTTTTGTGCATGTGTGTGTGTGTGTGTGTGTGTGTTTTGTGTATGTGTGTGTGCCTGTGAGTGTGTGTGTGTGTGTGTGCGTGTGTGTTTGTGTGTGTGTGTGTGTATGCCTGTTAGTGTGTGTTTGTTTGTGTGTGTGTATGTGTGTGTGTGTGTGTTTGTGTGTGTGTGCGTGTGTGCATGCGTGTGTGTGCATGTGTATTTGTGTGTATGTGTGTGTGTGTATGAGTGTGTTTTCTATATGTGTGTGTGTGCCTGTGAGTGTGTGTGTGTGTGTGTGTACGTGTGTGCATGCGTGTGTGTGTGTGTATGTGCATGTTTATGTGTGTGTGTGTGTGTGTGTATGAGTGTGTTTTGTGTATGTGTATGTTGCCACTATCCACCCTTTTCCTTTCACCCTTTGCATTTCTTAAGCCCTTTTTTATGCCATAATAATCTCTAAGGCTTCAATGAGCTAGTACGATTTCGGGAATTCTGTATATACAGGGTGAAATATCGATGTTTACGACCTGTTCTCCACACTTTAAAACAACTAACTGAAAATATATGTCATACATCAACTCACCTTACTGTCTGACCTTACATTACTCAGTATCAGAGAAAGCTGATTGCTATACAACGGAGAATTAGATCATTACATGAAATAAATTTGTTTTTGTAGTTGAAGAGAGTTTATTTCATTATCAAAAGTTTTTTATATGTGCAAAACTGCAATTATAAATATGTTTTTAACATATTGCATATTTTTAAATAACTGATACCTAGACATTTCATAACTTTTTAAATAATAAATAACTTATTTATTAAATGACAAATTAGTACTTGAGGTTTAACTCCAGTTTTCCTTTTATTAATAAAAGAATCTACAGTCTTAATCTTCGAGAGAGCTGAAGAGTATAAAATGGGAGAAGGCACTTGCGGAGGTTTATTCCGAACAAATACCCTTTAAAATTAAACGGTTTACGATTTTATATTTGGGTGACTTCACAATTATATACTATATAAATTCATTGTAAATAATTCTAGACATCAGTATAGTACAATTCTAATTTTCTATACGTCATATTTATGACAATAATTTGAATTGTTAAAACGTGTAAAGAATGTGTACTAAATCACTGTTTTCATTGCGGCTAAGGTGTTTACGGGTTATTTTTCAGTAATGAAGTGATTCGACGTCTAAACGTATAAAATATATCAATGTCATAAAATTAATTTTAATATTTAGTGAAAATTAGGAATATAATTATTAAAATATACAACCCTAAACATTAATGGATGAAAAAAAATATTGGCTTTATGACACAGCCAGTTCTACAGAATCTTACAGTCTTCATTCAAGAACCAATTCATAATTGTTCATTTCTAAGCCTACCTACTAAGTCACCAATAGAGTAGCGTGAATATGACCTACCCTCATGTTTCTTTTTGCTGTTCTCCCTTGCCTTTCTGGTTCAAAAACTGCACGGTAAGAGCTTCCTAGAAAATGTTTAGCCGGATTTTCTCTATAACGTCAAAATCTGACAACATTTAAACAATTTAGTCATTTTCGTCATTATCAGATTGACCTTTTATGACTTACTTTGTTTCATTTACAATTTCATTGACGTCTGGATAAGGTTCATCATCTGGCAAAGAGACTCGTTTTCATCAAAGAATCATCAAAGCACTGTCTAACAAAATTTCCGGTAGTATTTATTAAAGTATTTATTGACATATTTTCGACACCAAATAGCATTTTACGATTTCTCTACTTTGCAAATGGAACATCAGTAAAATGTAAAACTTAGATACTAAAAAGACATACAAACCTAAAATAATATTAACAACAACAAAAACAGTAATAATTTACCTCCACTAAGTATTTTATAATGTAAATAACTGCACGAGGAACTCCGCACAAACAACTTTAACGAAAGGGCGCTTGCGGACGAAACCTACGCAATCTGACCGAGATTGACAAATTATAAATTCACACTAATGAAAGTTGAAAAAAAATTACAAAAATAAGTTGGATCGTTTCCCAGCATCCAGGTTGTGGAGTAACAAGCTGGAAATAAACATCTGACAAAAGAAAAAACGTTGTCTTAACAAATAATTATAGGAGAAAAACTCCGCATGCGCCCTCTCGAGGGTTGTTAGTTTAGGCAAATTAATTGTATAGTTAAATTTCGACAGTTTTACAATATCTTTTTTAAAAAAATTGTCTCATTTTCAAATCTTTTGATCACTTAAGAATTACAACATTTTTTTTTCTATCTAATATACCTGATATTTTTGTTGACTGATTATGTCCAATTTTATGGTCAAACCAATCAATTTATATATAAATTACTTTCATCTGATTGTACATCATTCGAGTTGTACATCATTTTATCGTCAAGCTACTTAATAATACTTCAATAATATCGTATAATAATAATATATTTTCTTGTAATAACTTCAGCCTTGAAAAAGAGAAAGTGAAGTTATCGTTACAGTAATATTAAATGATATACCTTTATTTCGTTTAAACCTTTTTATAATCAATTTTTGTTATCTGATAGCATAAATTTCAAAAGAAAGGTAAAGAGAATACAAGAAAATGGTAATGATTTCACTTTCGCTCTCTCTTTCTCCCCCCCTCTCTCTCTCTATAAATATGTTCATATATATATATATATATATATATATATATATATATATATATATATATATACATGCTCTCTCTCTCTCTCTCTCTATATATATATATATATATATATATATATATATATATATATATATATACATCTACGTGTGTCTGGTGTATGTAGGTGCAATGATGTATTCAGATCTTACTGTATATACTAACTACAGTAAGATAATCACAAATCAAATTTGTCATTGGGAAGATATATCTTTGTAAAAAGGCTTCCAAAACATCGGGTTAGTTTTGTATCGTTTTCGGTTTAAGGCTTAGATTTATTTCACGAGGTAAGCCTATCCTGACAAATTGGCCCTTAAAGTAATCAGATCCTTGGTTTTACTGCCAAATTGTTTCCTCTAACTTTTATCGCAAATACCCATAATCCCCTGAGTATTCCAAGAAGTATTTATTATATGAAAATCATTACTGATGACAAATTTTAAATATGTACATTTAATAACAGATATATAATGTAATTTAATATATACATTTCACATAAACCTGTGAAGATACATTTATTGTATACCTGTAAATTAAAAGACTTATTTTATCCTTTGGTTTATATATATATATATACATCTACGTGTGTCTGGTGTATGTAGGTGCAATGATGTATTCAGATCTTACTGTATATACTAACTACAGTAAGATAATCACAAATCAAATTTGTCATTGGGAAGATATATCTTTGTAAAAAGGCTTCTAAAACATCGGGCTAGTTTTGTATCGTTTTCGGTTTAAGGCTTAGATTTATTTCATGAGGTAAGCCTATCCTGACAAATTGGCCCTTAAAGTAATCAGATCCTTGGTTTTACTGCCAAATTGTTTCCTCTAACTTTTATCGCAAATACCCATAATCCCCTGAGGAATCCAAGAAGTATTTACTATATGAAAATCATTACTGATGACAAATTTTAAATATGTACATTTAATAACAGATATATAATGTAATTTAATATATACATTTCACATAAACCTGTGAAGATACATTTATTGTATACCTGTAAATTAAAACACTTATTTTATCCTTTGGTTTATATATATATATATACATCTACGTGTGTCTGGTGTATGTAGGTGCAATGATGTATTCAGATCTTACTGTATATACTAACTACAGTAAGATAATCACAAATCAAATTTGTCATTGGCAAGATATATCTTTGTAAAAAGGCTTCTAAAACATCGGGCTAGTTTTGTATCGTTTTCGGTTTAAGGCTTAGATTTATTTCATGAGGTAAGCCTATCCTGACAAATTGGCCCTTAAAGTAATCAGATCCTTGGTTTTACTGCCAAATTGTTTCCTCTAACTTTTATCGCAAATACCCATAATCCCCTGAGGAATCCAAGAAGTATTTACTATATGAAAATCATTACTGATGACAAATTTTAAATATGTACATTTAATAACAGATATATAATGTAATTTAATATATACATTTCACATAAACCTGTGAAGATACATTTATTGTATACCTCTAAATTAAAAGACTTATTTTATCCTTTGGTTTATATATATATATATATACATCTACGTGTGTCTGGTGTATGTAGGTGCAATGATGTATTCAGATCTTACTGTATATACTAACTACAGTAAGATAATCACAAATCAAATTTGTCATTGGGAAGATATATCTTTGTAAAAAGGCTTCCAAAACATCGGGCTAGTTTTGTATCGTTTTCGGTTTAAGGCTTAGATTAATTTCATGAGGTAAGCCTATCCTGACAAATTGGCCCTTAAAGTAATCAGATCCTTGGTTTTACTGCCAAATTGTTTCCTCTAACTTTTATCGCAAATACCCATAATCCCCTGAGGAATCCAAGAAGTATTTATTATATGAAAATCATTACTGATGACAAATTTTAAATATGTACATTTAATAACAGATATATAATGTAATTTAATATATACATTTCACATAAACCTGTGAAGATACATTTATTGTATACCTGTAAATTAAAACACTTATTTTATCCTTTGGTTTATATATATATATACATCTACGTGTGTCTGGTGTATGTAGGTGCAATGATGTATTCAGATCTTACTGTATATACTAACTACAGTAAGATAATCACAAATCAAATTTGTCATTGGGAAGATATATCTTTGTAAAAAGGCTTCCAAAACATCGGGCTAGTTTTGTATCGTTTTCGGTTTAAGGCTTAGATTTATTTCATGAGGTAAGCCTATCCTGACAAATTGGCCCTTAAAGTAATCAGATCCTTGGTTTTACTGCCAAATTGTTTCCTCTAACTTTTATCGCAAATACCCATAATCCCCTGAGGAATCCAAGAAGTATTTATTATATGAAAATCATTACTGATGACAAATTTTAAATATGTACATTTAATAACAGATATATAATGTAATTTAATATATACATTTCACATAAACCTGTGAAGATACATTTATTGTATACCTGTAAATTAAAAGACTTATTTTATCCTTTGGTTTATATATATATATATACATCTACGTGTGTCTGGTGTATGTAGGTGCAATGATGTATTCAGATCTTACTGTATATACTAACTACAGTAAGATAATCACAAATCAAATTTGTCATTGGGAAGATATATCTTTGTAAAAAGGCTTCCAAAACATCGGGTTAGTTTTGTATCGTTTTCGGTTTAAGGCTTAGATTTATTTCACGAGGTAAGCCTATCCTGACAAATTGGCCCTTAAAGTAATCAGATCCTTGCTTTTACTGCCAAATTGTTTCCTCTAACGTTTATCGCAAATACCCATAATCCCCTGAGTATTCCAAGAAGTATTTATTATATGAAAATCATTACTGATGACAAATTTTAAATATGTACATTTAATAACAGATATATAATGTAATTTAATATATACATTTCACATAAACCTGTGAAGATACATTTATTGTATACCTGTAAATTAAAACACTTATTTTATCCTTTGGTTTATATATATATATATACATCTACGTGTGTCTGGTGTATGTAGGTGCAATGATGTATTCAGATCTTACTGTATATACTAACTACAGTAAGATAATCACAAATCAAATTTGTCATTGGGAAGATATATCTTTGTAAAAAGGCTTCCAAAACATCGGGTTAGTTTTGTATCGTTTTCGGTTTAAGGCTTAGATTTATTTCACGAGGTAAGCCTATCCTGACAAATTGGCCCTTAAAGTAATCAGATCCTTGGTTTTACTGCCAAATTGTTTCCTCTAACTTTTATCGCAAATACCCATAATCCCCTGAGTATTCCAAGAAGTATTTATTATATGAAAATCATTACTGATGACAAATTTTAAATATGTACATTTAATAACAGATATATAATGTAATTTAATATATACATTTCACATAAACCTGTGAAGATACATTTATTGTATACCTGTAAATTAAAAGACTTATTTTATCCTTTGGTTTTTATATATATATATACATCTACGTGTGTCTGGTGTATGTAGGTGCAATGATGTATTCAGATCTTACTGTATATACTAACTACAGTAAGATAATCACAAATCAAATTTGTCATTGGGAAGATATATCTTTGTAAAAAGGCTTCTAAAACATCGGGCTAGTTTTGTATCGTTTTCGGTTTAAGGCTTAGATTTATTTCATGAGGTAAGCCTATCCTGACAAATTGGCCCTTAAAGTAATCAGATCCTTGGTTTTACTGCCAAATTGTTTCCTCTAACTTTTATCGCAAATACCCATAATCCCCTGAGGAATCCAAGAAGTATTTACTATATGAAAATCATTACTGATGACAAATTTTAAATATGTACATTTAATAACAAATATATAATGTAATTTAATATATACATTTCACATAAACCTGTGAAGATACATTTATTGTATACCTGTAAATTAAAAGACTTATTTTATCCTTTGGTTTATATATATATATATACATCTACGTGTGTCTGGTGTATGTAGGTGCAATGATGTATTCAGATCTTACTGTATATACTAACTACAGTAAGATAATCACAAATCAAATTTGTCATTGGCAAGATATATCTTTGTAAAAAGGCTTCTAAAACATCGGGCTAGTTTTGTATCGTTTTCGGTTTAAGGCTTAGATTTATTTCATGAGGTAAGCCTATCCTGACAAATTGGCCCTTAAAGTAATCAGATCCTTGGTTTTACTGCCAAATTGTTTCCTCTAACTTTTATCGCAAATACCCATAATCCCCTGAGGAATCCAAGAAGTATTTATTATATGAAAATCATTACTGATGACAAATTTTAAATATGTACATTTAATAACAGATATATAATGTAATTTAATATATACATTTCACATAAACCTGTGAAGATACATTTATTGTATACCTGTAAATTAAAACACTTATTTTATCCTTTGGTTTATATATATATATACATCTACGTGTGTCTGGTGTATGTAGGTGCAATGATGTATTCAGATCTTACTGTATATACTAACTACAGTAAGATAATCACAAATCAAATTTGTCATTGGGAAGATATATCTTTGTAAAAAGGCTTCCAAAACATCGGGCTAGTTTTGTATCGTTTTCGGTTTAAGGCTTAGATTTATTTCATGAGGTAAGCCTATCCTGACAAATTGGCCCTTAAAGTAATCAGATCCTTGGTTTTACTGCCAAATTGTTTCCTCTAACTTTTATCGCAAATACCCATAATCCCCTGAGGAATCCAAGAAGTATTTACTATATGAAAATCATTACTGATGACAAATTTTAAATATGTACATTTAATAACAGATATATAATGTAATTTAATATATACATTTCACATAAACCTGTGAAGATACATTTATTGTATACCTGTAAATTAAAACACTTATTTTATCCTTTGGTTTATATATATATATACATCTACGTGTGTCTGGTGTATGTAGGTGCAATGATGTATTCAGATCTTACTGTATATACTAACTACAGTAAGATAATCACAAATCAAATTTGTCATTGGGAAGATATATCTTTGTAAAAAGGCTTCCAAAACATCGGGTTAGTTTTGTATCGTTTTCGGTTTAAGGCTTAGATTTATTTCACGAGGTAAGCCTATCCTGACAAATTGGCCCTTAAAGTAATCAGATCCTTGCTTTTACTGCCAAATTGTTTCCTCTAACGTTTATCGCAAATACCCATAATCCCCTGAGTATTCCAAGAAGTATTTATTATATGAAAATCATTACTGATGACAAATTTTAAATATGTACATTTAATAACAGATATATAATGTAATTTAATATATACATTTCACATAAACCTGTGAAGATACATTTATTGTATACCTGTAAATTAAAAGACTTATTTTATCCTTTGGTTTATATATATATATGTACATCTACGTGTGTCTGGTGTATGTAGGTGCAATGATGTATTCAGATCTTACTGTATATACTAACTACAGTAAGATAATCACAAATCAAATTTGTCATTGGGAAGATATATCTTTGTAAAAAGGCTTCCAAAACATCGGGCTAGTTTTGTATCGTTTTCGGTTTAAGGCTTAGATTTATTTCATGAGGTAAGCCTATCCTGACAAATTGGCCCTTAAAGTAATCAGATCCTTGGTTTTACTGCCAAATTGTTTCCTCTAACTTTTATCGCAAATACCCATAATCCCCTGAGGAATCCAAGAAGTATTTATTATATGAAAATCATTACTGATGACAAATTTTAAATATGTACATTTAATAACAGATATATAATGTAATTTAATATATACATTTCACATAAACCTGTGAAGATACATTTATTGTATACCTGTAAATTAAAACACTTATTTTATCCTTTGGTTTATATATATATATACATCTACGTGTGTCTGGTGTATGTAGGTGCAATGATGTATTCAGATCTTACTGTATATACTAACTACAGTAAGATAATCACAAATCAAATTTGTCATTGGGAAGATATATCTTTGTAAAAAGGCTTCCAAAACATCGGGCTAGTTTTGTATCGTTTTCGGTTTAAGGCTTAGATTTATTTCATGAGGTAAGCCTATCCTGACAAATTGGCCCTTAAAGTAATCAGATCCTTGGTTTTACTGCCAAATTGTTTCCTCTAACTTTTATCGCAAATACCCATAATCCCCTGAGGAATCCAAGAAGTATTTATTATATGAAAATCATTACTGATGACAAATTTTAAATATGTACATTTAATAACAGATATATAATGTAATTTAATATATACATTTCACATAAACCTGTGAAGATACATTTATTGTATACCTGTAAATTAAAACACTTATTTTATCCTTTGGTTTATATATATATATACATCTACGTGTGTCTGGTGTATGTAGGTGCAATGATGTATTCAGATCTTACTGTATATACTAACTACAGTAAGATAATCACAAATCAAATTTGTCATTGGGAAGATATATCTTTGTAAAAAGGCTTCCAAAACATCGGGTTAGTTTTGTATCGTTTTCGGTTTTAGGCTTAGATTTATTTCACGAGGTAAGCCTATCCTGACAAATTGGCCCTTAAAGTAATCAGATCCTTGCTTTTACTGCCAAATTGTTTCCTCTAACTTTTATCGCAAATACCCATAATCCCCTGAGTATTCCAAGAAGTATTTATAATATGAAAATCATTACTGATGACAAATTTTAAATATGTACATTTAATAACAGATATATAATGTAATTTAATATATACATTTCGCATAAACCTGTGAAGATACATTTATTGCATACCTGTAAATTAAAACACTTATTTTATCCTTTGGTTTATATATATATATATATATATATATATATATATATATATATATATATATATATATACACACAAACTTTTCCTTCTAAAATAATAGAGTGCATCAAGATATAAAAAAATATAATGCATCCTAGAAATATCAACGGTTTTTTAAATTTTTTTAAAAATATATCTCAAAACTAGTCTCAGTTTTAAGCTATAACTATGATGCTCTTTTAAGCTACAATGATAAATATAAGCTCCTAATGGTTTCTGTATATTATTAAAACACTTCGAACAAATATTTTTATTAAGATTAATATTTTGTTAATATAAATATTAACAGAAATATTTATTGAATGTTAAGTAGAAAATCGTAGTCTACAAATGCTAATTAAATGTTCGGATGTATTTAAATAAATATTATTTTCTATATTATTGGAAAACGTTTCAAAAATATCGGAAAGACTTTTCACCGCAGTGAACAATTGTGTCATACCTGAACTGCAATTTTCCGTTCTCGATGCGGTTGTTTCTACTCTACTGAACTTACATATGTTCACGAAATATCGGTTAGCGAGTTCATATTTATATTGGCTAAATAATCTATACTATAGAAAATATATTATGAGTTACAATATATGAATCAAGATACTATTTCAGTGTAAATAATAATACCCTGTATTATTAAGCACAGAAGAATCTTAATTAATATTAATCTTTAAAAAAAATATGATAATCTTATGTTATTCTAAAGTCAATACCGTACATTGCATCACGATTTACAAGAAAACACTTTTGGAAACACTTAGATATGATGCGATTTAAGGCAGTAATATTTAACTGTGTGCAAATTGCTGAGATTTTTTAATGCAAAAGGATTACTTTCTTCTTATTTATAGTTCTTGTTTGAAGTCTGATGTCCCTAATATTTATTGTTCCCTCTTCATTGTTGGACAGATTGGGGAATCCCTGAGTCGGCTCCGGGTCAGGTAGTTCTGTAGATACCCTTGTCCTGGTTTGGTAACATTCTAAGAAAAGGTAAGAAGGTATTGCTAGACCGGTTTCGAAATCAGTATCTAAAAATATACGTTCACAGTCACTAATATTTCAGGGAAGGCACTTTATTTTAAACAAATTAGATATGACATTTCGTGGGTATCAGTAATTGATCTACAACAAACTTATTGCCATTTTTAAAATATCTCTTTTGACATTCAATTGACCCTTAGCAGTGTAATAGTAGGAGTTAGCTAAAATCTTTAATTCACGAAGAAATGCTCTGTTCTCTCTATAAAACATTCCTCTAGTTGAAGTAATCTACTAACCAGTACCATGTCTCAGTAATAAACCCTTAATTGTGGACTAATTATTTTATAAGTAAATTTTATACCATTGTTTTACAAACATCATATATTTTTTTAAGTTTTTACATCTATATAATATATATTATTATATACACTGAGATAATTCTTATATTGTTTTATAATTAAGTTCGAACCCCTTTTATTTACATGTTGCCTGGTATTTTACTATGACATGCCTGTATATCTTCTCCCTTTGAGAGATAAATATTAGTTTTAAACTTTTGATTAGAGCTGTGCTTAAGTCCCCTTGTAATATATTCATAATTCAAGTCAAATGTTCCATGAATACCAGGCTTTTGTAGAGCTTAGTGATCTAAGCTGTAATATCGTCACGTCTGAATGTTGAACAATGTTAAACACCGATTACATCAGATAGTTTGAAGTTCACTCTCCTAGAACAGATCCTCATTGTATCAATAATAAATATAAAGGGGGGTAGCTTGAATGAAAGAATAAACGAGAATATACTTTCGTACTAAAAAATGATGACAGTAGTTACGAAACCTATAGGCTGTTACATTTTGCAAACACAGTTGTCATCCTCAGAAAGGTAAATCTAAATCAGTTCATAAAAATAAAATATTTTTTAAAGTGGCGATTGATTTTATTTATTAGTTTATTTTTTGCAGCAGGGCTACCTCTTGACACTATGACATACGTTTAGTGAGATTTAAGTTTCTATATTTCAAGGAAGTCGGTTTAATAATTTATGTCTTGAAATACAGTTAGCAATGTTTGTTAATAACTTGAATACATTATTATATGGACATTACCTGTAATAGCTCTGATATTTTTCTAAATGTGGATGCTCATTTCGTGTCCGTTATCAACTTGGACCGTACTTTCTTTAATGATGTTGTATTGTGTATAGCTGTATTATTTTATTTAGAGTGTAGGTAATGGTGTCAAAAATTAGGCATTAATTGTAATGTAATTAGGTGTAAAGCATATTTGTTAGGTACAATTCCAAAAGTGTATATATATAGTATTGGTAAGTTGTGTGGATTAGCATAGTTTAATTTAGTTTGAGTTAAATATTTGAGTTGATATAGTTATGGTACATTTAACTCTTCAGCTTGATTAAGTGTTATGATGATTTATATGAGTTTATGTAATCTTTGGTTCATGTGTAAGCGATCTTTCTGCTAATGATCGACTGAAACAACAGTATTGGTTATAATTTTATATACGAGAGATAAGTAATGTTGATATCAAGTGTTTAATACTTTTAAATCTTACAAAGTAAGGAGTTGACGCTGCCTGAATCAGTTATTGTATCATATCGTTGAATGAAAGCTTTTGCAAAGAGGATTTGTACGATTCGTCTCTCCATTCACGTTACTCGCTGATATACGGAATCAATCTTTGTTCAACGGATGTGTCAAATATTTTTTCTAATCATTTTTCTATTGTTAGTTATTACATCTCAAAATATTTTAGAAATTGTTCGCTTAAAACTATAGAAATCTTCAGATGAGTTTGTGTAAAACTTTGTTGAGAGACACTAAAGTTTACATGCTTTTGAAGAGGGTTTTATGTGTCCAAACACTTAGTTTCACGTTGTACGGTCTACAAACTAGCACAAAAAAGTTACCTACTGGATTACTAGAGTGTAACTACTCTTTGTAATACGTCAGAGCTATTGGGTTTGGTAGAAAAAGAGTATAATATAATAAAAGGAAAACCAGAAATAAACCAATGCTGCTTAATTTACGATAGGTTGGGTTAGGTTAGGTTAAAGTTATGTTTGATCGTTATATATTATTGTTTTAAAAACAATACTTTGTACATTTGAGATAGAAACTGAATACAACTGTATAGTACCGATCACATCAAGTCACTAACATGGATTAAAATGTTAATCTGAGAGTTGCGTTTATCTCAGACTATAATGTTAATATCGTATGTTTAATACCTATACATCTCACAAAGTAAGCAGAAAACGCTGCCTGAATAAGTAATTGTAACATGACGTTGAATGAAAGATTTTACAGGGAGTCTGTGAGGCGTCTCTTCATTGACCTTATTCACTGAAATATAAACAGATTCGATCTCTGTTCACTGATGATTATTTTTTTTTAATCGGTCAAATATTGTTAGTTATTTCATCCCAAAGTAACAACTAGAAGCAACCGTGGTGTAAATGTTTATATTAAATAAAAACAACCTCTTACAACAAATTCAATAATTTATATTTTAGCCTTATGTACATTTCGATTACAAAGTAATCATCTTCAGAGGTATTTTACAAATGACTCTATTGTAGAATGTTGTCATTTGTAAAATACCTCTGAAGATGATTACTTTGTAATCGAAATGTAAATAAGGTTAAAATAAAAATTGTTGAATTTGTGGTAAGAGGTTGTTTTTATTTAATATAAATCATCTCAAAGTAGTATAGAAATCGTTTTTATGGGTTATTATGGCCTAAAACTGTAAAAATCTTTCGCTGAATTTGTTTAAAATTTTGTTGGGAGACACTAAAAGTTATAAGGTTGAAGATTGTTTTATAGATCCAACCACTTAGTTTCTTGTAAACAAGTTTGGTTTTTTCTTATAATATCCCCAGAGTGTGCTTCTTACTCTAAAATGATCGAATTGGTTTGGAAAAATTTTAACAAAAAACATTTTACTTTAGACGAACTTAGAATAACAAGATTACATGTATAAGTAGATGTTTATAAACCGTCTTACACATCACGCTATACTAAACCCTAATGTTTCTTTAATCCTTGTTCATGGGATTTTCTTGGACAAAATAACATGATTTAAAATTCGTTGATGATAAACATTGGAAACGGTGAACGTTTATGATTAAACATAACACTCAGTTAATTTGATATTAGTGAAAACTGTAAATTAAAGCAAATTTATGAAGAAAACTTACTTGGACCTGAAGTTAGGCCATTAGTCTATATGCAATAGTTTAACCAGGTAATAATAAAATATCGAAATACTAAATTCCATAATATAAGCTATGATTTTATACAGAGTCGTGATATCAAGAGTCTTGAATCGACGAATTATTAGAATATTACGATATACTAAAACAATTTTTATATACGTTAAAAATAATGTACTCTAGAGCCTTTAAAAGTAATCTGTCTAAAGTTTTATTGGTGTTATTGAAACAACAGTTTGAATGTATTGTTTACGAATAATATATATGTCTGGGCACAAATTTAGGGGAAAAATATAAGATTCCCTGATAGAATATATGTAGAGCACTTAGGATCACGTGAGTGGGGTTTCGTCGTTGAGTTATTTAAAGAGTTTAAAGTAAAATAGTCCACATATAAAGTATAATTGCCATGAAATATTAATACAAAAATTTGACTTAGTTTAGGATTTTGTTCATCATCAATTAGTCAGCTCATCATATGTTGTGTTGAATAATTAACTGCAGAGAATCTTAAAGTTTTTTACGTAACTTTGAAGTATACGATGTATACATTGTATCAAAAATAAACTCTTAGTAATTATCTTTATTACAGTTTATAAATGATGTAATTAGAGTTTTTAAAAAAACCATTATATATTTTTTGAAAAAGCTGTTATATTGATATGAATATATGGGTTGCATATATATGGGAAAACGTCTAAATAGTGAACACAAAATATTACAAAAAATTAGTTTTCAATAAACACACACAACAAACTAGTTTCGGCGACGATGTCGCCTTCCTCAGTGCTTGGCCACTACTAACATATTGTCAAGCTATCGTACAAGTAAAATAATTGAAACAAGATAAGAATACAAAGTGAAGCAATAAAATTAATCTATTACATAGCACAGCATGATATTTTAGGCAAAAAAGACCCACCCCGAAAGTGTTGACTAGAGTAAAATAAATTGCGTGATAAAAATGTTAAGTCTGATGAATGATATGAATCTATTACTTTAACCGTATCTTAGGACGTTTCATTTTTTTTCCTGCATATTATTTCATAAAATATTTTTACGTTTTAAAAAGTAATACCATTGTATTTACTTTAAATATTTAAAACACAATCATTTAAAATACACAAGCAAAAATGCTAAATACCTTTTAAGCTACACTGACTAAAAGTTTAAACAAATTCTTTAGAAAGATTCCAACTTAAATCGCCGTAAAATAGTCTGCATTATAAGCCTTTGAACCGAGGCAACTTAATCTTTGTCTATATAAAGGCTGAAAGTACTAAGACACGCTAGGTATAATGGACTTTTCTTGAACACAAAGAAAGTGGGAAAAATGTTTCAAGCACTACGCTTTGCCTCAATGGAGCCAAAAAGGCTGAGCTGAGACACGCATTTCCTTTGAACCAATATCTCTCTAACTTTACACAAAAAAAGATACATTTGTGAATAGAGCTACATTGTTTCTTTGAAATAATTTCCAAAAAAACTTTGTAATTTGGATCAATTAAAACCAACTTTTAGTCAATATATGAATATAAATTTACTAACGAAGTATTACAACTATTTACCCCCACAGATGCTCAAAAGTGAAAAACAAGAATGAACTAAAGTTTTATATATATATATATATATATATATATATATATATATATATATATATATATATATCTATATATATATATATATATATATATATATATATATATATATATATATATATATATGCTGATACGTATTCCTTCACGGATGGAAAAATATGATGAATAGTTACTATCTGGAGTACATCCGTTCATTCTGCAGTCCATGAATTCGCAGTTCCGACGTTTCGCTAGAATCTCATTTAGCATTGATGAGGTGAACCCAACAACATTCGCTCTTCTACTGTTGTTGGGTTCACCTCGTCAATGCTGGATGAGATTCTAGCGAAACGTCGGAACTGCGAATTTATGGACTGCAGAATGGACGGATGTACTCCAGATAGTAACTATTCACACACACACACACACACACACACACACACATATATATATATATATATATATATATATATATATATATATATATATATATATATATATATATAAAGTAGATATATATTATATTACCCGTATGTTGAAAAATAAACGATTTTCAAAATGAAAATAAAACAGATACTTTTAAAAGTTCATGAAGTTGGTAGTGGTGTTCAATTATTTGTAGGTAATTTAATATAAGAAATCGCATTAAAATAGCGAAATATAATTAAAGTTGTGTTTATAGATATAAACATAATTACTAAAATATTATTTCTTGCGTAATAATAAAAAATACAAGAAAATACAAATACAAGAATATTTTATAGTATTAGGCAATACAAAGTTTGTCGTTGGGAAAGAGTTTGACCGTCATCAAGAATAATAAAGAATATCATCATTGATGACAGCCTTAAATATATCTGAGTATGTTGGTACTGATTGCTTACGAAAGCTTTGCATTGTACAAATAATAAAATATTCTTGTATTTTTGTTTTATCTTATGTTCAGGAAGACATTTATATTTATGGCATTCACAGTAAATCCTGGCAATTACATTATAGCTTACGCTTTCGCGAAGAAAGTATTCGTACTTATTCTGTAGTTGTTAATTTAACTTGTCGGACAAAAAATCTTGTGACTAAAATATCAAATTTCAAGTTCCTAATATGATATAGTTGGTGTTTTACAACAATGGCATAAACAAGCCTAATTATACAAAGTATGAAAAAGTATTGTCATTCGATTGTTAATAACTCGAAAAACAAATATAACCAACATAAAACCAATTTGTTCTTGTAGTATATTACACAATCAAAGTATATCTTTAACAACTGAGGAAAAGCAAAATAAATAAAACAAAAACAGAGTTTAAACAAAAATTCCTTTTTTTTAAATATCAAACTATATTATAATGTGACTACAAATAAATTAAAACTATATCATTACCAATGTAGTTAGAATAAACAATTTTACAAAATACAACTAGCGATGGATAACATTCGCCCTTTGAGGATTACATTACATTTTAATCCGGCGAAAGGAATTGCGTCTCCCTCCCAGTTATTTCTGTAAAACCATATCTATAACGAAGCGAGGGTTCTTAAAATAGGTTAAAGTCACCGATTTATATTCATTTCTCGTCCAGTTGGAAATTACGTAGCTTTTGCAATTTCCGATATAAAAATAAATATATTTTAAAATATGGAGAATATTGGTGAAAACATTTTTGTCCTTGAACATTTATTTTATTTTAAAAGTTTGTAATACCATGACAATTATTTGTTTTACTTATTTGTATGGAAACATATTTTTTTTTTATTTAAAATAATTTTTTTTATTTTGATATAATTTGGAAAATGTGGAGGCCATAAAAGACAGGCCTCCATAAACAATGATTAGAGATGGGATTATATAATTTCATAAGTGACATTTATAAAAAGATCGATTTCTATAATCGATTTAAATAGATCGATTTGTTATGAAATCCTAGTTTTCTCATTAAAAATAGTCTCTTCAACGATCATAAAAACGGTCAAAGAAGGAGACAGTCTGGGGGAATATGAAATATTTGAATCGAATTATTTGTGATCACTTTACAGAACATGTCAAGCCATGTGCAGAAATAAAATAACAATATTACTGCACTACCTATATATTATATTTCATTTCTATGCTTTTTTCAATTTCTTGTTCTAGTGAAAGATGAAATCACGTGTTATTACTACCGGTTTATTACACTGTTTGCTTTCTGCGTAGGTATCCATATAAAGATACTCCTTCACATTCATTACTGCTTCAAGAATTGCTAACAAATAATACTTCTGGAAAAGCAATATTCTATAAGGATGCTATATATTTCATCTTACAAATGCTCTTTCATGTATTTACTAATCAGTTACACTTTTGCATGTATGTAAGAAATATACAACGTGATATATTTTTTGCGAAATACCTTTCAAAGTTATAGATGTTTCATCTTCAATCAACTTTAGTGTCCTTGAAACATTCATACGAGAAGATTAAGTAATAACTTGCTATAACGGTTAAGTTGTGTTTTTGTTTTCATCACCCTGGTAAACTAATCTAATATAAATATTAGGTTTGGATTACATTTAGATTCAGTGGGATAGTAAAATATTTTTAAAATAATAAATTGAAATTTATCTCAAAATTTCATTTTTAGGAATTGTATTATTTCTTTTTTTAAGATATTGCATCATTTTGAATGACTTGTATTTCAAAACACAGTTATAAATTTGGCATTTATGTATGTTTATAGGTCCTATAATAATATAATATATATATATATATATATATATATATATATATGTGTGTGTGTGTGTGTGTGTGTAATTAATAATTAATATATGTATATATATATGTAATTATAATATATATATGTTTATTGCAGGTATATACAATTTATAATAACGTGCATATTTTAATAAGGAGTTCCGTTACAAGCTGTGTAAATTTTTCCAATTGGTTTGTGTACTGGAAATATTTTTAAACTATGGTATATCAAAATTGCTGTTATTATTGTTTTAAAATTTTATTTACATTTTTTGATGGTTACAGTTTGATGGAGGTACCTATATAGAACTAAGTCCTAAAACTACTTATATAAGAGTGCATTGAAGTATTCGTGGGACAATGGGCAATTTGCCACTTATTATTTTAATTACTTTTGACAATCTTCTACCTTTCTGGTAGGATTTATATTCCTATTTTGAATATCATAGCTACCTGCTATTCCTAGCACTGTCCCAATACCCTCCGACGCGTTTCGAAGCATCTCCAATAGTCAGAACTTATTAGTTGATGGAGGTGATTGAAAACGGGTCAGCTACGAGTCTAACAATAATTTGATTGACAGGCAATTATGATACTCAATATATAGATGTTATTATTGCGATTTTCACAAGTTTATTAAATAGATTTTGAAATTTTAAAAAAATGTATGAACTTTTTGGAAAATATATGTTAAGGTAAAATATATAAATAAGACAATTGCCGATATTTTGTAAACATTTTATGCCAAAAATATTCCTTGATGTATTTACGAACTCTATCCATTAAAGAGTTAATGGATAGAGGGATACATACTTGAAATCAAATAAGCAAAATATAATAAGTTAATACATTTGTTATCGAGAAGTGGTGATATCAGTAATTAAATACGAAAGTTGTAAAATATATTAACTTGTGAACTAAGTCACATTGACCAATCATTCAAGTTTCGATAGACTGAGTATAGACTTATAATTATGCAATATTGTTCATTGGGGCAGTAAAATATAAGTAGTTACAAAATATAGCAAAATTAGTAAAACGGGAGTTATCAAAATTAAGAACGGCGATAAGGGGTGTAGTTTCGACCAACACAGAGTTTCGATAAAACAGGTCGAAGAAATTACGAGGGTCGTGAGGCAAGACGTTTAAGTGAGGGCAGAGGGGGATGACTGTCGGCGTTTATAAATGTGAGCAAGCAAAATTCAAGGAATACAAACAATTAAATTTAAACGGTTTTCAGGCGTCTTAATGTCGGCTAGAAGCTGCATTTAGGATTGAGGGTGAAGTTCAAGGTTGTGACCTAAATAATATTACATCCTCTGCTTATAACTTCGGTTTGAAGTCGTAAATCAGTGGTCGGTACTTTAAAATCAAATGAAATGAATATGTTTTGAATACTTCAACTTTTTTTTGCCGTCCAAGAATTCAAGGAAACCGAAGACATCAAAATACCAAAACCATTTGGAAAAATGAGCCAGTGAAATTTATTGCCAAGTTGACCTATGTCTTTACATTATATATTTTTTTTATAATAAATTTTATAAAATAAAACTATGAGTTTATTAAAAATACAATTTTGTAAATTAAATGTAAAGTGTTATTATGTAAAAAGTATATTTTAAATTAGGAACATACTTCTATTTTATACAGTATTAATTTGAAATATGCTAAAACTAGGCAGTTCTGGAGGAAAACTTAAGTAAATTTTATCTCAAATGATTTTCATAGGTTTAATTTCGATTTAACCGTCAATTTTAAAATATTTCCAGATTAGAAAAGTGGATTTCACCTAAACCTGACTAATCTTAAGTGACCTAAATTAATAAAAACCTAAACAATAAAGTATATTAAATGGAAACACGTAAATTATGAATTATTAGAAAACAATTTGGATATAGTTTTTTAAGATTTAATATTTTAAGATATAAATTATTAGCTTAAAGATTATTAAATAGAATCAATAAGATAATATGAAGAGTAAAATCTAGGACAAAGCAAATTCACCTACAGACCTAAATAATAGTTGTTTGCAAATCTTATTTCAGGGGACATCATTTTAAGTCGTTAAAAAAACATAAAATAAATCATTAAGTTTGTGAAAAAGAGTAATATATTATTTATTATTTTTAATTTGTAAGTCCTTAGATCATGTAATTTATCATACCAATAACAATAACAAATTTATTTTTAAAAAAGATAGGTTTTATCCCACTAGTTGTCAAACTATACCAATATTTTTTGATATCCTAACATAGAAAATTCAAATAAACGGATGTCAGTTTTAACACCATGAGAATTAAGTCCCGAAAATAATTGAAATAGTAAATATTAAGCTAGCCGTAAAGCTAGTTAGGGTTCTAAAACAGGTTCAGATACAAGTTCTTCTGGCAGATCCTTCCTAAAATTAACACCAGACCTTGTTAAATTTAAAGTTGTAGCAGGATTAGTTTTCGCAAGACCAAACAAGCCTTACCTCAGTAAAATGGTGAAGGGTGAGATATAATATATATTTCTGTTTTCTCTTAATTATGTATGTTTTCAGCGGTCAATAGTTACTGACAAATATGATTATATAAAAAAGTGCCAATCTCGCTATGAAATTAACAGTAGGTGGGTTTTCGTTAATGAATACGTATTCTTTTCTGTCGGTGAAATTGTTATTTAGTTTTTTGCAGTGTGTACATATGTTTGTGAAAGTTGCAGGGTTGGGGGAGTATTATGAAAGTAGATGATTTTAATGGGTTCGAAAGCTTTTATTTACAAATGTATTTTATTATTCCAGTCTGTATTCGACCTAAAATGTAGAAAAGGTTTTTAAAATTTGAAAAAAAATATCTAGCTTGCTAATATTTACATCTCTAACTACCAGCCTATTCGTCCAATAAGCTAAATCCCAAGAGAAATCTCGTATAAATCATTCGGATATGATTAGATCTCTTTGTGATCTAGTTCAACGTCAGTCAAGCTATGATATATTATTCCCTTTACTTACCATTGTGGAAAATGTATGAACATATCTCTAACGTGAAATATGTTTCTTTCGTAATAGCTATGGAATTTAATTTGCAAATTAATTAAACTTTTTCATCTACTAAATTCGTAAGTAAACGAATTGTAATACTGTTTTTGTTTTATTAGATTAAACCTGTGATGTAAGTATTTTACTTTCTTATAACATTGTAAAATACAATTTTATTAAATAAATAATGACTATAAAGTTGTACATATAAACTTAGACTGCTTTTAGTTCGTAGAAAGTGAATACCAAGTATATAGTTAGTTAGTTTCACTATGTATTCTTAGTATCACATCTCTATCCCTTGTGGTGCATATCTGATGGACTGAGTTCTATCATAAATTCAGGAGAAAAATGCGTATTTGCTGAACACCTATCTGAAATTACCCTGCGTCACGTTAGGGAATGAGGTTACAATATTGTAACCTTAACTTTTGTATTACCGTCTAACTAGTCCCGATACTATATAATGCTACTTGTTGCCGAAAGAGACCGCCTGCTGACCGATTGCAAAACAGCTGTGCGGGCAAAGTTCGGTTTTTCCGGTATAGTTTTAAATTAATTAAGTGAGTGGTCGAGAGAGCCTGAGACAAGGCAGTCGAGAGAATACGTCTTCCTGGGGACCAACGGAGTGCTTCCCGCAAAATGCTATCTTCTCCAGGAAACCAGTAATAGGTAACTAATAAGTCCTATAAACGACTCACAACAGGTAAACGTCTTATTTAATGTCCCTTTTTATATTTATTAGTGATTATAATATTTATTTTAACGCACTGTCCAAGGCCCGTGAATAATTGTATGTTGATTGATTGTGCTAAATGCTATTTTGAAATTAATATCCATGATTTCCCGTTTTATTAAATCCCCCGACAGCAGTGACGTTGCAACATAGAAGAGGACAAATCTCGGTTAACTAAGCAAACCATTTATTATGTAATGAAGTAATAACTGAAGTGAGACAAAAAAATATTCTGAACGTTTGGAAGTGTAGGAGGGTCTTTCTGGATTTCAACTGTAAGTAAATTTTTCTACGTAAAATAAATTGACATTTTGTACTCAATTATCTAGTTTTTACATTGGTCATAGTGCGTACCAAAAAACCCATGTATATAAAACAACGTTAAAACTGAAACATTTTAAATTATTTTAATTAAATTTTCAATAGAGCTCTTTACTTGAAAGGTTTTCTCCTGGAAATGCAGAAGATACTATATTATTAATCTGGTCTAGCTCTAATTTGGTAGACGTCAAAACTCTTATATTTTTTGTTCTACTAATAAATCTCATAAAATGTCTTTAATTATCCTAAAGCCTGTAATAGTTACTGCGCTAGGTTCAGTAAAATATTAATATTTACTGACTTTATATTAGAATTTTTTATTTGTTTTATTTTAAAGAGAAATAATTCTTCAAAGAGAAATTCTTTACATTCAATATAGATTATAGCTTACAATAAATAAATTATTGTTACGTTGGTTTCTGTTTGCAATGCTCTTAGAGTTTATCATCTTCATGTCAATATTGCTTGAATTGTTTATCTTTTCTCATGCTTATTTAAAGGTGGCTGTGTTAAAAAGAGTAAAAATAGGCTTGGGTTAATTGTAAAAATAATTGAGAAGAAAGAAAACACTGGTATCAGACCCTCAAGAAACATCGAAATGGAATAATTATACTGTCTTTTCTAGTATGGTTATTTCAATACAAAATCTGTCTTTAAAATTTCATGTAGTTATATTTTTTCTCGGTTTAGATTTGTAGGAGTCTTGGACTTTTGAATCTCAAAACATAATTGTACTTGTTAATAACAACGTAAGAAAGAAAATTGCAATAGGAACCGAAGTGAAGAAAACGAATAATCGTATATATAAGTTACTAGTCGAATAGGCTGTAAAAGTAAAAACATAAGAAAATCGCAATAGAATTTTTTGTTTTATATTATATTTTTCTTTGTTACTTCAAATTAATTACGTTAAATAATTTAAAATATAAGTTTCTTTAATTTTTCCCAAAGAGTCTCTTTCTTTCAGACTCTTGAATAGAAACTACTATCAATAATGATTTTTTTTTACTCTCAAAAACTCAATCTAAAATTTAATTTGATATTTTAAAACACAATTATGTAACTTGAACAACAATAATGGTGAATAGCTTTATTAGGAATTTTGGGTAATTTCTGACAGATAAAATGCATCTTAAATGTGGGAACAAGTTTAATTTAAAATACAAACAGCGTCCTGCATTACGTGATAAACCACGTCTCAGAATCCGTCTATTAGGTGCATTTAGTCCCTGGAGAAATTACTGAGATCAATGGAAGTGGTTTACATCAATAGGCCTACATGAGGCAGTAAACATAGTGCGCAGCACTGCATATGTATCCTCTATTGCAACCTGCAAGTGTTAGGAAATTCTAATAATTATATGGTTCTTTGAACATTTCTTTCTGGAACAAAGGTTTTTAAATTTGGAATGATTTTACCGTAAGACATGATTTTTCTCTGAGATTATTATACTTACGCCTACTATTTGTATTACTCTGTTCTATTTAGAAATTTGACCAATTAGAATTGTCCCAATAGCATTGATTTTAAGGTAGTAAATAAAAAAATTAACATTCACGGTTTTCTATAAGTTTAACCTAACCTTATCTCTATATGTATTTATTAAAATGTAATAAATGTTTCCAGTGAATAATTTAGAATATATTTTGTAAATTTTTATTTTTAATTGAATAGAATGAGTAAATAACTAAGTATTTTTTTTTATAAAATTTGATTTTTTCCATTTGATGTTTTTATGGGTTTTAACCTATTATACATGCACCATGTAAGTCACATTAATAAACATTTGGATACATGCTGTGATTTTATTTACTTTTATGTTGTACTTTTAGTTGCTGTAATTATATTGATTTCACGGAATAAATAATAAGTACTTGTTTGAAGAACTAAGTGAAAGCTATTAATATGCTTGCTGATCCGCATCTTCATTGACGTCGGTTTCGAAACGCCTCAACAATTAAGTTAATAGTTTTCACTTAGCTCTTCCAATAATTCCTAATAATAACGTTTTACATTTCATATCCATTATGGGTATCTTTTCATGTATAGAATATGGATAATTATTAAAAATAAGTAATAATATACTTGTTTAATTCATTAAATGACGAAATACATTTATGTAATTACAATCAACAAAATTACTTGTAGAGAAAGAGTTAGAAATTATAAGAATATAAATTGACCTGTATGTGTATTACTGTTCTTAGCTGGACTGCCACAAAATTTTGATAATGTTTGTTGTGATTATAATTCTCCAGCTATGGTAAAATAGTAATTCTCTTAATCTAGTTGAGCTTGTAGTGTTGCATTTCTTTTATTTCTCCAAGTTATACTGACAAAAATTCTGCAGATAAAATTGGAAGGAATTATATGTATTCTCGATACATAATCGGATGAGCAACTGTAACGAATTTCATTGCGCTAACCCTTAGGTGCTTAGACATATTGTATGTAATTTTTTGTTTAAAATCATAAATTTCTCCAGTTTAATTTCATCACTAGAATTGTAATATTATGATAAATTTACTTAAACATTCAACACTTTTTGATTCAAAATTGGTTCTTTTACTTTACAGCTATTGTCCAGTACATTTTCTTATTCAAAAATTAGTTTTCATTCAGAATATATCAATAAATATAAATCATTGTAAATGAGTCAGTATGTTATAACAATTTATCTAAAGTCTTGAATTTTTTTCAAAAAGCAAATGTCTTAAATCATAAAATACTATTTATTTTTATTTAATACATTAATGACACAAATAAACCAAAAGAACTCAAGTAAATACATTATACTTTATTACCATGTTTTTATTTTTAAAATAAAATATTGTTCAGTATTTTTGTTTGTATTAATAAAATGACCTGGTCAAATCCACCGTGTGCGACCCGTCACGTTTTATTTTTCACGCGACCTCTGCCGGGTTAAAAGGACAAATATTTTTAAGCATTTATGTGCCCCAAAGAGATAATTGATGATCAATAAGGCATTGAATTTTTAAATTTATAACAATGAAAATCCTGACACTGAATCACACAAAGTTATTGTTGAAACTATAAACGGACTGTATTACAAGTATTTAACCTACTTGGGATTCTGTGCACGTGAGCTGAGTTTACGTAATCCGCGAGCGTTTCTGCATTGACAATTTGTAAGGCTAACATACGAGAGCATTAAACCAGTTAGACAATTGTGTCACCGTCATAATCACGGGAAATGCCTTTTATAAAATAAATTACGTCTCTTACTCACGTTTGAAATTTCAATGTGTTCTGTAACTGTGGGATATAGTGACAAAACTAAAAACATTAGATGACACGGAATAAGGTTTGCGCTTAATAGAATTACATGGTAAGTCAATAAGGACTTCTTTACGTGGGAAAAAATCATATAAATGTATTAATTTGGGTAACAAAATCAATATAGTTGTAAGTCATATCTGTAAATCTCTATTTGATTTTAAATTTGTCATGTCATTTTGGTATTAGGTACTATGAATCCAGTAGCGTTAAAATAACTCAATTTAACAAACCTTTATGGACTATTTTGTTGCAAAGTCCTTTTTGACGTACCCTCTATATTACATTTCTACTTTAATTTTTTAGTAAATAGATATCAACTATGATTTTATAAACAGTTTCTACAATATGTTTTGTAAGAACTTTTTGTTCAAAGAATTATTTATTATATATATATATATATATATATATATATATATATATATATATGACAGTTTCATACAAGAATTTCAGATTAAGTACAAAATATAATAAGGATATCCCATGAATGTATTAAGTTCCAATTTACAAAAGAAATTAATTTCCTTTTCAAGAAACACAAAGACACAACTTGTTTAAAGTGCTGTAAAGTTTCTGAAGACTTTAGGTTTGCTTCAGGCTAGTATGTCGGAGAGATGGTGTAGTTTAATAAGGAAATAACTACTTTGTAACTGCAGTGAAGACTTTGTAAATGATAATTACTAGTTTACCAAGACGTCCCAGTAAACTTATAACTTATATAAGGGTAGATAAAGTTAAGAATATAATAATGAATTGTTAACAGTGAGGTTTCTGAATGTTTATTTCGTAAAGCGTTCACATTTTAGAAAATCAGTACAAATTGTCAATACAAATAGCAAAAAATTAGTTATTTCACTGTTTACGGATTTCAAGTGATACGGAATTGAAACTTTACACTTCCTGTGTAATTTATTTTTCTTGAACACAAACGTGTTACGTGAATCTTCATAGCTACCTCATTGATAGATTGTAGGGTGTCTCAAAGGAAGAAGAAAAGAGTGTATTCACGGGCTAGCCTATTTTTAACATAGACAGGTTTAAGGATAAATTTGTGTTGGTATGCGATATTTTGGAGGCTATTGCTTTCAGCTTGCCTGTTAAAAGAATAGTGGAGGCCATCTTCAACTTATTGCGGTAGCAGTTGCTCCTAGGGTATCCAAACCAAAACGGGAGGACTTGACCAAAACGGACAATGAACATTCAGCAATTTTTGAACATTATGGTAGAAGTATAACTAGTTCCGTCTAAAGGTCTTAATTTAAAAATCAATATGAGCATCACTAACACAGTGTAGTTAAAAAAATATGTAAACAAATACAGTTTTGTGGAATATGAAAAGGGGACAAAGTTTTAACAGCAATGGTCGAGTTATTTTATAAGAAATACGAATGAAATTTAATACAAAATTCTTTAACATTACTAAATCTGACAATACAAACTCTTGTATGTAAATTATGGCTCCCTACTATATTCAAGGCTATGCAACCGGTTATTTTAATTTTATTTAATATCCTAATTTGTTATAAGATATTTTAAAGACGGTTTAGATCATTTAGGCTGCCAGATAGAATTTAACATTATTTAATGTATTTTCTATTCTCAAACCAATATGTTATAGTGAAAAGATATATTTTACCAGCTAATACGTTAATATAAGCAATAAAGTGTTTTGTAACTCTCGTAATAATAATGTACGTTGAATACATACTTGTATGTACATAAAAACCAGCATTCTAATAATTTTAAAGGTAATTCCTTCTTAAATCAACAGAGAAAAATTTTATTCTACCTTCTCTATATTTTATAATAACAATTAATATAAATCTGCCTATGCATATATCAGAATAACAATAATAAGTGAATAAATAGAAATCGAATATCCTTCCAATTTTCATAAAAAGTGTTGGACTCTTATTTTTGTTTGTTACTATTTATAAGCTATCTATTTTTCATCGTTTGTATTGTGTTGTAGTTTTTTTCGCTTTTCTTTCACAAACACCATTTATAAAGCAAGACTCGTTTCCATTAATCCACTTTGTATATTTTATTCTTCTATTTCAGTTTTCATCCTAGAGCATTATTTACTTGATTGTGTGCTAACCATGGAAACAATTTAGGATTGTGCAAAGTTTACATTTTGCCACATCCAGATGGGGAGATAGAACAATTCATATATACCTTTAAAAACTACATTTTTAGCTATGGGAAAAGTTTCTCAAGGACAAAGTTCTAGAGTTCGAATCTGACCCCGCCCTCCCTACATTTTATAATTCATTTATTGAATAAGTATTTGAAAAGACTGTACTAACATCAATTCTCATCCGCAATCTTATAGGTTAAAGGCAATCGATTTAAATTTGTGAACTTGATTGGATGAATAAGGACTAATTGTATTACTGATTGAGAATTTCACAATATATACATAATAATATATACATAAGGTGATGATGGGGTTGGGTTCACCTCGTCAATGCTGGATGAGATTCTATCGAAACGTCGGAACTGCGAATTTATGGACTGCAGAATAAACGGATGTACTCCAGATAGTAACTATTCATCATATTTTTCCATCCGTGAAGGAATACGTATAAACTAATATACACGTGTGTGTGTGTGTGTGCGTGCCAGGAGAGCATGAACTAATAAAATGAATTGAGTGGGAGTGTACAAATTAATTTATAAAAGCTGGTTTTGACATAGGATGTTATTTCAATATTAAGAAAATGACGGTGATTTAAAACAAAGTATATAAAATGGTGTATAAAATTTAACTATATACTTTTATACCATTTAAAACTAATATTTAGCTAATCTGGTCATGGTAACATGTTTGTAGTTTTTATCATGACATTTGAATATTAAACTCAACTAAATGAATTATTAAATGGTTAAAAATCTTAAAAATCTACTAAAATATTTCTTTAGTATTATTTTCATATATGTAACACTTATTACTTGGTCGTAATAATGTGGAATAAAATGTTTTACATTTTAATTTGAACATAAAAGTTTTTGTTAATTATAAATTTGTAAATAAACTTATTTAATAATAAAGGAGTTCATAAATAGTTATTATTATTCAAAATAAAGTATAAAAATTTAGAACTGTGTTTTGTTTAATTTTGAAAGATTGTTATATATTATTGAAATCCTGTAAAAGAAATATGAGCGCAGCAAGTTGGTAACTGAAAAAGATATTTTCCCATTAAAACATATATTTAAAGAGTTATTAACATATAGCTTCACAGATTTCTTTATAAAAATATTTTCAAAATTCTAACACTCCTTAATCATTCAAACAACCTGAATAACTTAACAGCTGAGGCTAGTACTAAGCTAAATCATTTCGATGCAAAATCTTTGTTTTTATAGTAATATCACAGTTTAAGAGGTACACATATTTTAAATCGAATTCTCAACTTAGCCGTATCTTATTAGAGATCCTAACTGTAAAGTAGCACTATTAGGTCAGCTAAAGACGATCTTTATCTTCGACAAAGACAAAGAATAATGGAAAATGTACGTGTTGGTAAAGGTTTGATATTCTGGATACTTATTGATATTAGATACTCTAAAATTACATTAAAAAAGAAAAAAAGGCCATGAGACAGTACTGTGGCCCGAACTTAATATAATATGAAAAAATATATCTTTGATTATTGCTTACTAGGTTATAAATAAAAGAATTACAAAATATAAATTTATAAATGTAATATACAGCACTTGTATACATAATTGTACATAGGAAAAAGCTACAATAAAGGGCTCCTGTCTGTATCCTTTAAAATACTTTTATATCTTTATAAAAAACACTTATTTAAATTACGTAAGGAAACGTAAAAACTGCAGGTAGTTATAACCTTACTTTGAGGTTTCCTATTATTGAAAAATAAATGATAGAACTATGTTTTAAGGCATTCAATAGATTTACTCTATAAATAAACAGAATTCCCCAAGTAAATAAATTCCAATAGGATAACTTCAAAGTTTATAGTGGGAAATATTTGACATTTTTTTATATTTATCCTATAATATTAAGCAATTTTCTTATTATGTTACAAATATTTATTCGTAGAAGGACATATATAAACAATCTAAAGAAAATAGGAAAATGATAATTTATAAAACTGCTAATCTATAACTAACTCATGATCATCCTGTATAAGTATTACACCTTAATTCTTGACCATGCCATTCCAATAGAAAATCCTCTTGAGTTACCTAAAATTCCATAGTGAATTAATCCCAAAGTTCCAAATTCCTACATTGACATTAAAAAGACATTTATAACAATAAATAAATAAAATTCAAAAGATAAAAATTTCACACATCATAAAGAAAAACAATTCACAGCTTTCGATTTTTTATTATAATTTTGAACCACTATTTATCACTTTATTGCCTAACCGTACATTTGTATTAGAACGTATTATATATTCTCTTGAACTTCCTAAAACCGCTTCTATTTCCAACGTATTTACGAAAGATTGTCAGATGTAGTCACCTAGTTTTGTAAATAAATGGTTTATTCTCATCCTCGCTTTTGATTTCCAATCCATAAATATCAGTGAGGAATGTATCAGACGGAGTGGTCGGTCAACAGTTGTATTAAATCATTCAGATCCTCCTCACGGGATTACATAAGGAGAGTGAGGATTGTTTGAAAGGTGGGAGGGAAACCTTTGACCAGTTACATAAAGTGGAGAATCGAACGAGAGCAGAGTAGTGGCAGTTCAATCTTCTAGGACTAAACTACAGAGTTACAGTGACTTGAATCAATTTATGTTCAAATATGTTCTCCCTTCCTAAGTATACCTTTAGTAAAATTTGTATTTGCAATATTATATAAACATACAGTAAGCAATATATACTATGCATAATATATTTATTTAAATGGGAATTCTTTAAATCACAGCATGTGTAAAAAGGGGAAGTTAAATATGTCGGGCTTGTAAGATGTGATTTATATAAATTTATACTATGAAGCGTATTTTTTAACAGTACACTGTATTTTTTTTAAAATATTTGAAACCCGTTTTAAAGTTTTGAATCAGCCTTTAGTTTACAGGAAGGTAGTATGATGTTTTACCTATAGCTTTATACAAACATTTATTCATCTTGTAAATAGTATCACTAGTTATGTAAGCGTTTACATAAAACACTGTGAGTTTAGGTTTATTTTATCACCTAGAAGTTATTACGGATTGTTTTCGGCCTATTCTAGATTTATAACTAAGCGACTACAATTAGCAATATCAGTACAACAATTCAGATTCCTTCTACATATAAACGCTCTTGTCAACATTACGAAATTTAGGATAGTAACAAAGCTTAAATATTCTTTCATGTATGGCTCCATAATCATAAAAAAATTATATACACCGCCGTTCCTAACAGATCAAGACAAATCCTGTTTTAAAATCTATTACCTTTGATTTAGTAGTAATGACTATGTGTTGTGTCATTTAGTAGAACCAGAAAGGGACGAACTCCCATATATATATATATATATATATATATATATATATATATATATATATATATATTTGGAGCGTGTTAACTAATAAAGGGAGTTGAGAAAGGGAAAAAATAACATAACAATTGTCCGGTATTATAACACCATTTGGTGTTGTATTATTCTAAAATATTTTCACTTATAAAGAACAAAGTAAAACAATGTACCCACTTATGTAACTACCATGCTAAAGGATTATAGAACACAATTAACATTTTTAGTTAGAAAAAAAAGTGTGCAATAATTGTGAATTTATTCATAAATAACTATTAATTTATTTACTTAATTGAGAATAGTAATTTATTATAAATCTGTTTCTTATTAACCATTTTCGTACATTGAGACGAGTAGTGTAAAAATGAATAATGTATAAGCTATGGAAGTTAAATTAAAATGAAAATAGTTTTGAAGCGGGTTTCGTCTAAAGTTCTGACATTCCGTGATCGTGACTGAAGTAATAGACGAAGGCAGTGAGCGTGCCCGTGTTCACTGATTGTGACGCTAACTGACAAGAACATTAGCAGGGTAAAATATAGTGCAGTGCTCACATCGCGTGCTTCTGGATATTTTTTCTTTTAATGTCACTTTAAAGCGAGAAGACGGGCTGTTACGTGCCTGGGTTTTCATTTTCGATTTTTGAAAACTCAATCTTCTTTATAAATAAATTGAAATAAATTATAAGAATAGGATTTTAATTATGTTAACAAAGTTGATAACATATTGATATATATATATATATATATATATATATATATATATATATATATATATATATGCCTTCATTCAAGTGTTATATATTACTATAAAAATAATTTATTAGATTTATATATAATGTCAATTTCATTTAAAATCAATGCAATTGCGTTGTTTATATTAAACCCTAATTAGACATAAATTAAAGAGACTAACTTAAATAATATTTTAATGAAAAATGAACTGTTAAAAGTACGCTATTAACAATTTATTTCAATTTTAATACCTTTGAGTGAGTATTCTAATGCGTCACTCATTAGTTAGGGCCGAAACTGAATTTTAAAAAAATGGATACTAGCTTGAAATAAATAAAGTTGAAATAAATAGTTTCAACTTACCGTTATACTTACGGTATTAAATTTATTACATTAGTAGGTTTATATTTATACATACATACACACACACACATATATATATATATATATATATATATGAATTAACAATTATTACCTTGCTACTCATTAATTATAAAAACAATAAAATTTTACAAATAGTTGAAAACTACTTGACATATAATGCTTTTTCCTATGTTAATTTTAAAAAGGGGATTCAATTCTTTTCCGTATACTTATTTTAATACCTACTTTTGTTATAAGGTCTAAGATTATTCAAGATATGTAACACTAGCAGTTATTCAACGTCGAAAAGATTAGAGTATGCTACAATCACTGGTGAATTATTAGTAAACGATAATCGAACATAGTAAACGATAAAGACGATTCACATCATAATAAACGATAAACTACAATAATATTACTTTAACATTGTTAAACAGGAAAAAGTGGCGTGATTGAGATTCGGAGCTGAGTTGTGAAATATCTGCGACATTTAAATGACAAAGCTGACTGTACAATAAATGTCGTCTTTTGCATTGATCATTGATGTGGACAAGCAAATAATAACCTCATGATGACATGGTACAAATATGCTGTTACAACTGTTAAAAACATAAAATCTATCACACAAATTTTTAGTAAATGGCCACATCCACGAGAGGGATTCAGCACACTCAACTGAAAACAGCAAAGAAAAGTGGCAAGCCTTAGCTGGTTCATGAGTTGAGTCATGGCGACTTTTTTCACACAAGGCTTTGATGGACTCCCAAATAAATTCATCTATGTTGAACAATCGAATATTTAGGGTAATTAATAATGACCGTAACTTTAACTTCAAAACACCCTATGGATCACATGCCTTAGATGAGGCGAATGAATGGTATAATCGGAGCGGTGGGAGCGAGAAACCTGTCCTGATGCAAGCTTATTCCAAGACTTATGATTGATGAGGAGAAGAAAAAGTGTGACCTAAAGACATACTTTAGGTATTGCCACAAACTAGCATTTATCGGCTTTTATGCATCATCTAAGGTTTCTATACACCACAAGATCATATAATGAATTGTGACAAAAAGAACTGTGATTGGGCACTCAACTTTCTTCACTTCCAAACCACTTCCGGAAATCCTATTGTGTCTTTAAAAAGCAAACCCGATAGTTAAGTACCTCTGGATCGTAGGCCTAGGTCTCTGATTACAAAAATAATTATTCAAACCTGTATATTTGAGTGTTTTAAGACACCGAGATCGAAAGCAAAATGAGAGGAGAAAAACGTTCAAGAGATACTGCTCATGTTGATCTGTATTTGTAAATATATAAAAGGGGTAACCACCGTGTTCAATGTGAGTAAACGGGTGAACGAATATATCCGACAATGGTTGTTTTAAAAGGAGAACCAACTAAAATCGCAATCATGAAAATCGAGAGTTATGCTATACTATAGTGATGTATTAACAGTCAACCGCTAAACCTTGAAATCTATAACGGATTCTAAGTCTCCATTACTAGTGACCAGACACCCATGCACTAGAAATGTTTGTGCAATTACCACTAGAAAGGAAAGGCTTTCGTGTAACTAGAAAGTAATCTGAGTGTAATGTAAGACTAGCTCTTGCAAAAGATGGTAGATTTTTAACATCTAAGCCGTTCCACGCCGTGTCTTTTAGTAGGGGCATCTGGGATATTTAAGAGAGCAGAAATAAATTGGACACGAATTTAGGTCATTCTGTATTGGAAGCAGAGGAGCAGGTGTATCTCCCGATAAGCTGATCCGATAGAACAGGTTATAGAATTAGTACGAAGGCGAAGTCAAGCACCAGATTACATACGTGGGTGTGTTCTGGGCGGCAGGTTCTTGGTGGCTAAAAGCCCAATATCGTTTTTTTTTGCCAGAACCGTCTTTGAAGCAAGTGGAGAGTATAGGGGTTGGCATGTCCGTCAATGATGTGCCTTGCAGGGTTCAGGGATTATGGATCAGATTGTTGGTGAGTTTTTTACTCCAGTTTTTGCCTCTTCATCAATCAGTTCTTTGTCTAAAATTCATAAGTTGCCAGGGACCCATTACATCTGTACCTTCCCAGGTAGTCTATCATAAAGTAGTAAACTCGTGGGTAGGTCACTTTGGTATCACCGACTGAACGTAAATCAATAAAAAAGGAGGATACGATAGTGAATACATACAGACAACTCCATTACTCACTAAGGCTAATAATCATTACTGTTTAGAAGGATCGCCAAAGGGGTATTAGTTTAAGCTAATATGAAAATGTCACAAAAAATGGTAAATTATCTGCATCTGTTAAATGGTTATTAGTTAAGTAATTTGTTAGGGTAAGGCGTATATGTTAATAGCAAAGCAATTTTAAATAAATTATATTGCTAGATGTTAACTTACAATATAAGAACGGCAAAATATCAACCCCAAGTATAGTAAACTCGTTACTTTAACTATTGGACAGGTAATCGAAGAGAGTATTTTAATAGGGAAACTTAAACTTCAACAGTCACATCGGTTCAGATTAAGTGGGTCTCAAGAATACCCGTTTAAATAGAATACCCGTATAAACAGTCACAGGAATATACTGTTTACATATTGCATGGTGCAACTATAAACTGTCTATCGTTTGATACTTCATACATTTTGAAGTAAAATGCATGAGGAAAATAATGGTGTGTTTTCTTTCACGCCAATCCAGGTATATTGATATCTAGGAGAATATGTCTTGAAAGAAATGTCACTGTAATCTACCTAGATGCTGAAAGATGGTAAAGAAGTTTAGGAAATTTACTCGATATATTTATTCTCGGCAAATTACATCCCTTAAAAAAATTTGTTTTTCAAAATTGGTTATAATTTGGTGAAATGTTTTACTATAGTAGAAGGTTTTATGATAATAATAATTTAGCTATTTATATTTTCCATATATTTCATGACAACAAAATAATACATCTCTTACAAATATGTAGTAGGAATATATTATAATATTACACTAAAATCAGTTTGAAAATATTTTCCAAATTTATTTTATTTAAAAATATGAATTATTCAATTATAGTTATAGCAAAAACCATTGCTTTTCGTGAATCAATTTTTGTTTAATTTGAAAAATTATAACAAATAACTTTTTATCTTTATTTAACGTTTTTAAAAAGACATCATTCTATTCTTTCAGTTTCTAGTAAATATAAGATTATATAAATTTAATATAAATTTGATATAAATTCAACGACTATAAATTTATGTAATTATTACATCAAAAAATATTAGATTTCATAGTTAAAACAAGTTTACGTTTAAAAAGTGTAAGATCCATTGTGCTTGCTATACCGATTCATTTTCAGGCGTTTTAAATTGAAATAAAATAACCTATACCTTGGCGAATCCAATAAAATATTTTCATATATTTTGAAAAGCAAAAACCAAACCAAAGTCGAAACTAGGAGAAGTATTATATTTCAATACAAATGTTAATATAGCTAGTTCGTGGTTTGTAGTGCGCTTTTCAAAACGTGTCAGGATAATAACAATGGTGCAAAATATAGTGTACGAGTTCTATGTCTATTTTAATAAAAAGAATGAAAGACTGCACATGACTCTTCAGATAAAGTGTGAATTTATTTTATTGTTTTAAATAAATTCAACCGAACGATGTTTGTGTGCGTGTATGTCATAAATCGTAGTTATACAAAACGTTTAGTTACGTAAATACTGTGTCAGGAGCAACTAGAAATCAATTAATTTTGAAAAACGTTTAGAGATTTGATAGATTAGTACAATAGACATTCATAAATTCAGTCCCTTCTCCCATCTGGAAAATTGAATCCTATTGTGTTAAGTTGTACTAATTTGTTGAAAAATGAGGATTGAGATAAGAAACAGATATTAATGGTATATTGTTTTGGATTCGATTAAAAAAAATAAAATTTTCTATTTATATTTAAAACAATTACTCGTAAAATAACTATCATATTTCCCCATGGTATTACAGTTTCAGCCTGCGTAAGTGGGTAGCTATTGGGTTATTAAGAAGTTTGTTTATTGGTATAATATACCCGTATGCGACGTTGTAATAATGTCACGCGTGTCTGCAAACGAGTAGATGTCGACTAACTACTGTACTTGGTTGTGTTCGACGATATTTATAGCATTATGTTATTAACGTAGGTCGTAACTTGTTATCTTGATCAGTCCTTTCTGTATCTAATGAGCATAGGGGAGACGTTTTTGTTATCATTAGGCGCCAAAATTGCAACAGGACTCGGTCAAACATATGGAATTTGTCCTTCCTGATCATACAGTCTTTTTATATTGTTTACGCTAAATTCTCAATTTTCAAAGCGTAACAAAAAAGGGCAACCAAAACCAAAACAGAATTTTTTGTGACTGTTTTTGGTAATGATAGTTTTTTCTAATGTTCTAATACTTGGATGAGAAACACAAAAAACCAATTTTAATACCTAATTACTGAAGGGTAATTAATTACTATCTCAAATTTTTCTATTGGGATAAAATAAAATACAACAAATTGCTATTAGTATCAAACACAATAAATCAAGCATAACAAGCTATTAAAATATTTTGTCATTCTAATCCATCATAAATTTAAAACTACTACAGTAATTAATAATATATTTGCTCTTAGCTATTAGTCCATAAAAATAATTTATGAAGAAAACCTAAATCGTGTTATATTTTCCAAGTTGGGATAGCTCGATATCTGTGCTTTGCCAACTAAATACCATTTAATTAATTTTTTACGGAATTGCGAATCGTTAACGTCAACTTTGTTGAATAAAATTTATAATGTAATCAGTCGCTTGACTGAGTTTAGTAGGTAACCTGAGGCTATCTAGCTTCGGATTAATTTTATTTTTGTGAACGGTGCGGAAATTACAAATGAGCACGAACTTTTGTGTTTAGGGTTGTGGAGTAATGATGGTCACACTCGTGAAATGTTTTTTAAATTTCAATCTAACCAATAATTACTTCAGATTGTTTGAATTTTGTGTCTTATAAATTGTTTTAATATTTTAAACTCTGTGTTTTCAGAAGCACTCCGATGAGAAAGATTTTTAAAACACATAAAAACATTGACATTGAGAATATTTGTTTCTAGCACTCTCGTCAAACATTAAACTATTTCAGTAAGGCCCTCCTGTGTTAATAACAATACGTGATAACAGGTAGATAGACATCGTTTGAATGTTATTGAGAACTATCGCTACAGCTGTCATATGATTGACGATATCTTAGTGTGTTATTATAGTGTAGAATGGATTTGCGACTAGTATATAAGGGAAGAGTGAACAAGGGTGGACAAGCTAATTGAACGCTGTATAGACTCTAACGAGATTATTAAGGGTTGTTTACTCGCTATTAAACAAGCAAATGCTTTGATAAATATAAATATAGGTTGTGTAGCAGCAAATACCCGTATTCATATTGAAACAGATTTTTAACTTTTGTATAATAATTGTGTGTTTCAAACAAATGTAAGATATTACAATAAAAATATTGAAAAGAACCCCAATACCACAAAAATAATCAAAAATAACAAATAAAACAAGTTACTTAAGATTAAACCCTTATGTACATTTCGATGACCGTGTCATCATCATCATATGGTCTTGTTACAAAATACAATCTAGCACACAAGAAGTCGGTCTCCGCGGTCGCTATATATAGGCGTGAGGTAAGCTCCGCCCCCTCTCCGCCCTCGATCGACAAATAACGATCGGTCATCAGGAACCAAATAGGTTAAGTCAAAAATTACATTATAACAATACATATGTAATAAAGGTAGGCGGAAGCTTACCTCACGCCTATATATAGCGACCGCGGAGACCGATTGGTATCATTCTAGTTTGTAACTTCTTGTGTGCTAGATTGTATTTTGTAACAAGACCCTCTGATGATGATGACATGGTCATCGAAATGTACATAAGGGTTTAATCTTATTTGTTTTTATTAGTAACTTGTTTTATTTGTTATTTTTGATTATTTTTGTGGTATTGGGGTTCTTTTCAATATTTTTATTGTAATATATTGTACCACTGTGCTCTTGATATTGTGTAAATGTAAGATAGTTCAAGTTTTTTATAAAAAATATCTTTATAACATATATTCAGCTTTTGTTTGCACATGCTCCTAAAATTTGAAATTCTTGAATCGCCAAAACAGGTATAGCTTGTTTGCCCTTGACCTTTGTAACAATATGTACCATTTGCAGAGAAATCTTTTTTTTGCTGCCGAAATAAGGCAAAACCCATTGGACAGTTGTAATATCTAGTGCATTTAGGCCGTTGTAAAACTTTAAAAAAGTCAAAGTCCTGCATGAGATTTTGGCTGTGGTAGGTAACATGAACCATTGTGACCACATGATATAAAGCGATTGTTTTTTTAATTCGACGTGAACATGGAGTGGCACACAATGCATGCATTCTTCATTCACCAAGCATATACTATGTGAATCTACATCATTCTCAATTACTAATATTCTTCTGAGGGCTATTGTGACGTCATTCTGTCGAGAAATGCTCTTTTTCCGTCTGCATTGTTTCTGAAGACCACCCATCTTTTACGTAGCTTCTCTCCCTTCTCTCATAATAAAACAACACAATATAATAAATAATGTAATAATAAAGCCTAAGGGTAAAATCCATTATCAAAACCTATGCACATATTCAATAATACTGTTAAAATATTCATCTATTCTCAATCATAATAACATGTTTTTCATTACAAATGTGTAAACATAACCTGCTTTCATACTGTTAAAATTTGTTTGTTTACCAATCCTACTCAGCTGTTTATCATTGAAATGCATTTCTTACGTAGATAATTGGTAATTTTAAGTTCGTCAAAACCCTATAAAGGTTGTAAATTGAGAAAAGCTTTTATTTTAGCTCTCTTCTTTGTTGCAATACCTTTAATTTGAGACATCTCTGAGCAGTGTACGACATTCAGCCAATCACAATCTTTCTCTCAAAATTCGGATTACGAAATTATATAGCAGAAAGTATATCGTAGTAATATATCGGTATCGCCTAGATTGTTCAATTATAAATATAAACTTTCTCCACAACTTAAAAGTATAAACTTAAGAGTATCACTCTAAAGAACGGGAAAATAGTTGAAGCCATACCTAAACAACAAACCTCTTAAGATTTATAATGGTTATGAGTTTTCCACCTAATATTACTATAAAATATGGCTATTACTGTCTTATGCAAATTAAAAACTAAAGTAAAAAGTATCTTATTTAAATAAGGCTGTTTTCATTTTAATCGATATTACTATAGTAGATCAAGAGCGTCTTAGTGAGAAATAAATAACTAGGTTTTAACTTTAAATAACTAAATAACTTATGTTTTAGAACCATAATAAAATCAAACGCCAACTAAACAAGAACATTTCATCAACAATTTAAAAATTTAAATAGATGCAAGAAAAACATAAATAGATATATATATATTTCTTGAAATTGTAACCATAAATTAGAGCAAACGTTGTGGTAATAGTGTACAATACAATACTTCAAATTCAGCATCTTGTTAAGGAATAATGTTAAATTTATATCAAAAATTAAAAATTACTTACGTAAATTTAACGAAATCGTTTACGATATTTTGTTTCTATCTGTTTATATTGTTTAAATGTCTCAATCCGAAGCACTTTTCAGTGTCTATTAAACACAACAAAACTCTTTATCCCTTAAACAAATTGATATATCAGTTCATTTTATTGAGCTAAAAACAAATCAATACTAAAACGCGTTTAATTGTCAGTCATCAGTGAGTTTCAGCTATTGCAGAAACGAAGCTCGTAATAATAGACCTAGCGATATGTTGGGTTAATGAAAGGCTATGAGCAGGGGGTTCTATAGATAGTATTGTATATCAAAAGTGTGTGTGTGTGTGTGTGTGTCCTGTGTGTGTGTGTGTGTGTGTGTGTGTGTGTGTTTGTGTGTGTTTGTGTTTGTGTGTGTGTGTGTGTGTCCTGTGTGAGTGTGTGTGTGTTTGTGTTTGTGTGTGTGTGTGTGTGTATGTGTGTGTGTGTGTGTGTGTGTGTGTGTGTGTGTGTGTGTGTGTCTCCTGTGTGTGTGTGTGTATGTGTGTGTGTGTGTGTGTGTGTGTGTGTGTGTGTGTGTCTCCTGTGTGTGTGTGTGTGTGTGTGTGTGTGTGTATGTGTGTGTGTGTGTGTGTGTGTGTATGTGTGTGTGTGTGTGTGTGTGTGTGTGTGTGTGTGTGTGTGTGTGTGTCTCCTGTGTGTGTGTGTGTGTATGTGTGGTGCCACAGCTAAAGCTTAAGCCGTAGTGTTTGCAAAGCATAAACCCCAACACGTTCAGCATACACTAAAAGTGATCGCTTTACTTGGGCATGGAGTCATGAGTACTGCAGGTCCGAAAAATGCCAGTTCAATCGTGGTAAAAATATTATACCACCCGATCAACCTCATGCGTGTATCTGTAGTGCGTTGAGCGTGATCTGCCAGTGGATCAATCCTTAGGCTGTATGTAAAAAAAAACCCAAAAGTTCTAAATTAACGGAGCATAATAATGTACTTAATAATTATTGTTTATTTGTAAAATTATGTTACTCTTTTGCTAATGCAAGAATACTACTTAAAAATACTTTATTCGAGCTTGATTTGAACTTTAGACTACTGCTTTTCTTGATGGTAGGAAAATATGTAGAAATTTTATTTAGTAGGTTACCACAGAATAACTCCTAATAACGTTGAACTTTGACTCTTAATATCTTGATTTTTATGAAATTAAAATACAAATATAAAGATAGAATTTTCTCTTGTTGGTAGACCTATGTATTCAAAGAGAGAACATATTATTCATAATTTTATTATGATTTACACAATTTGTAACACTTTTAAAAATAAGGTGTTCCGTATAAATTCATTTATATATTTAACTTTTATTTGATAATTATATCTTCCCAATATAAAAGAAAATTTTTATAGTTTTATTCGTGCTCATTGTGAAGCTAGCATAGATAGTAGCACCCCTAGCGGGTAAAAATGTAAAATATCGTACGAGTTGGTAGCTTAACTTAAAAAACTGACATCACACGATGTGTCGTAAGCATGGTCCGATATCGCCTGATCTGATGGACCAATCAGAATATTCAAAATAATAACCAAGGGTGGGATTTCCGTTGGCGTGCCCCTTCAGAAGGCCCACTCATCCAGAGGTTCTTGAACAGAACAGACGTAATGGCATTTTCGGACATAATTTAGAAATTTGTAAGCTTCCAGTATTCCAAATTTCAAGATGCCAAGGCCGGTACCAAATTTTATTAACGAGCTAAAGAAGAAGTCAGAAGCGATTGTTTATGTATATCAAATGAGTAAAAGTTAATATCGTTTTTGTTTAAGTGCGCTGATTTGCAAGAGCGATGTGTTAAGTGTTTAGTGATTCCAAAAGCCATGGGCAATGTTTAATATGTTTTAAAGTGTTTTATAAGTGATGTGCATAATCAGGTACGTTTTAGATGATAATAAACAAATGTATTTTAATGTTAACTAAGTTGAAGAATTTTTAATTGATAAACAGTTAACACATGAACGGTAGAAATTGTCCTTTGAATAAAAATTCAAAATTAATTTGGAAAAACTTAAGTTACTATCTTATCGATATAAATATAATTTTAAAGGTTATTAAGTAATTAAAATGTATGGAGTAACTAGCAGTAATTAAAAGTAAAGTACTCGACACAGGGCTGTCTTTGTTCTTTTGTAATTTGATACTGATTATTAAATTGCATAACATTGTAATATAAAACTTTATATTTTCATTTCCCAAGTAACCTAGTCCGTTACAAATTATCGTTCATTATTTTGACAAGTTAATTTGTATAAATTTTATTCTCATTAGAATGTTCATCAATAATAATGTTGACACAATTAATTAAAACTCTTTAGATTTTGTCGTTATTTGACATTTTGGGGATTTTTACTTAAAACTACGTGAAATGGCATACATATTTAAACATTACATGATAATATCTTTTTCAAATTAATTTTGTGTTCACAAGTATATGTCTAGAAGTATTGAATAAAAATATTTCCTAGGGTTTTTATTACAATTCATATTTGAGTGCTCAATCATATATCTCAAGGATAACTCATTTGCACTGTTATTTTTACAAAATAAAAATACCTAATAATTTTAATTTTATAATAATTGGACCCTACCTGCCTAATATGTTTTATATGAAAACAAAATTTCCTGTATGCACTTAAGTAACTGTTAACAAATTATTATTTTCTTTGTAATATTCTCATTCTATTTGTTTCTATTACTTCGCCTGAATATAATTAATTTTTGTTACACATGACTTGAAATATCTTCTGTTTTAACCGGTTTGTGATAACGTTATTATTAATTTGAAACTTAAAAAAGGGATTTTATGTATGAAATTCACTTTTTTTATTAGGCCTACCTCCAAATATATTTGTATTGTATGGTTTCTGTTCTTCTAAAATACTTAAAATTATTAGTTTTTAATACTTGTTTATCTCCTTCTTTTGCAAATAACTTCTAAATACTAATTTCTATAACTAATGTAATAATCGAATCTATGGTTCTATAGGAGATATAATGTGGTTATATATTTTTTAAATTATTATTGATCAATTGGTTACGAGACTTTAACTTGAGGAAATCCGATTTATAATTATTTTAATAATGAAATAAATGATTACATTAGTATTAAAATTCTGAATTGGCCCCAAACTATCACTGCGCTGCTCCTCTTGTACCTTGAGCATGTATCTGAAAGTTCTATAAGGTTCCCTGAGGATTGAATTTTGTTGCACTCGCTTGTAATCGGCTTTAGAATACCAATTCAAACGGTTTTGAAGTTATTACAATATAAATCTTTATTTCGAATTACGGTATTCGAAAACGTGTGACAATCTACACTTCCTTCTTGGCTGAATTTTGTTTATTAGCGATAGACCGGCATTTTAAAGTATCCCGTGAAAGATCTTCGTAAGAACTTCCTTCTCGCCACGATAGATATTTTTCAAATTACTTCGATCAGGCATTTCCTCTACTTTCGTTTGCCATTTTCCATGAGTTATTTGTAGTTTAACTTATACGTTCGAACTAGGCTTCTAATTGAGCTCTGTTCTTCTCTTTCTCGGATTGGTATTTCTGGAAGTAAATCTTTGGCTTTGCTTACGTTTACTATAGCACAACTTTCAGCTGCTTTATTTTAAAAATTAAAATAACATTTAATGATTTTGTGTTGTATGTTAAATTTGCTACTTTGATACAGATTTGACGGTCTCTGACACACACACATACACACACACACACACACACATACATACATATATATATATATATATATATATATATATATATATATATATATATATATATATATATAAATATTAGTAAATTAGAGAGTTTGTTTTCCAGTGCAAATTTTAGATAAGAATTTACCGATGGTAAAGACAAGTGTGTCAGTAAATTAGCTAAATACGATTATCTGCAAAGAGTCTTACTAAATCTAATATTCAGGATAAAATAAATAAAAGTTTTGTTACTTAGTATCGCAATTATTGCGATTATTAGAATGAGTAATGTTCCCGCAATTAAGTAGCGAGGTAAGTGATAATTATAAAACCGAGTACTAGCACGTTCATCACTTCTTTACAGGATGAATAGGCCATATATTTAGGTGTAAAATATAATTAGATTCTTCTTAGGCTACTACCTAGCTATAAAGATCATGGTGGTAATTGACACTAATAAAATATTGTGTTTCAAACAGTCTGTTAGGCTATTTCATTACCGTTGTACTCTCATTCATAAATGTGACATTTATTTGTTAATAGTATTTTATAAAAGCTTTTCTAATAAGAGGAGAATAAGAAAATATCAATATAAACTAAAATAGTTCCCTTATGTAGGGAAAAGAAAACCTAAGAACTCGGTAGTGATAAAATTAAATGATCATCAACACAAAGGCTTTCAGTTGGTTAATACGTGACGAGATGATCAAGAGGTGGAAAGAAGTTAAGAAATGTAATTGAATTTCCGAGTGGAAGTCACGTATAATGTACTAAGAAACGCGGTGCCTAATCCCTCGAGGACTACATATTACGGTGTATTATATTATTTTAACAGTTATTAGATTGAGTTAAACATTTTTAAAGAAAATTCAAAATATATATATAAAATATTGCTAGGTTATCTGTTACTAGTTTATAAAAACATTTACTTACGTACTTTAAATAAATCGAAGCCTAACAGTTGTTGGACATAAAACGTTTAAACAAAGTCTAAAGAGATCCATTCCTTTAAAAATAACCTCAAACAAAGAGTTCCCCCTAAGTGTCACTTTATCTCTATTGGTTTCCGAGAAATATATCTATACTAGACAAAGTTACAACTAACAGACCACAGTTTTATTAAACTTAGGCTGGAAAAACGTTTTACCTATATCATTCATAATTATTAAAACAGTCTACCTTCAATTACTAAGCTGAACAGTGAAGTAGTTTCACCAGTGAGATATTTAAAGCAATAGGCATATTGCAGGACAGATATAAATACACTTGATATTACTTTTCAATAATTACTTGATATTACTTGTTATAATAGCAAATAAAAGTAATTACTTTTTATTAACTAAAAAGTACATACTTTACTTTTTAATAACAATTCCTATATAATTTGTTTAAGATAAGTCTAAGATTTGTATTTATCTCAGAAAATTATATCTATTTAAAATAAAGCAACAACTGATACATTGAGGACGTAAACTCATTGTTTTAGAATATAAAAATAAATATATACTTATCATACCGTATTTATATTTACCCTTGTAAATATCCATGCAGTGACGTGGACAGACGTGCCCCCTCCAAAACCATAAATATGGGACAAAAATTACCCTATAAAACAGCGATAGGTTTTTAACAAAACAGCTTCTCGACGACTCAACAATTGTGTATTTCAAGTGCTAATTAAAATAGAATGTGATTTCTAGAAATAAAAGTGTCAAACATTTCCTCAGGAGGGCTCCACTTCTTGACCATCCGGTTAGTGCCGCCCCTCCAAACCTCTTCCTGTTTACGCCACTGTATTCATGTGTAGCCATCTAGAAATTAAAATAGCTTATGTTGTAATAAAATATTCAAAAGTTTCAACAAAATGAACGTTATTTAGTATAAAATATATTAACTGCGAAAACAGAAGATAGAACTAGCTTCTAATTAGTTGCTCATTACCTCAAATCAGTAGCAGTGTTATACAGTACCTAATATTACTTAGTAGTAGATTTAACTTCAGTGAAATGAAATATACTAAAATAGACGTAATTGGCATGCCAAGTAAATAGGCCTATGCACACATATAAGTACATACATAAATATAACATATATATTTATGGCTACATTGCTTGAATGACATATAGGTTTATTAAATATGGTAATATGTATTTAAAAATTTAAACCAAATTTGAATAGTGCAATAATATGAAAGGGAATAGAGAGAAAGAGAAGAGAAATATTTACTCCATCTATTTTCCAAATTTTAAAAAAAACTAATGAAGAAAATGTTTTCATAAATGACGAGACGCTGATAAACAATGTAGCAGTTTACGTATCGTTTATAAGCCAGGTAAGGCGTAAAGGCAATTAGACTGTCAGAGTTGAGTGAGGTTGCGAGAGACATGAATGTATGTACCTGCAAAGACAAAGAGGCGCATGTGTATTTGACGCTAAATTTACATAAGATCTCGGTTTACAGAAATGCAGATACTTTTTAACGTAATTTGCAACCTAATTTAGAGGAGCGGATTCACATCCTGACGTATACAAATTAAAGCTTTATAACCTAAATTTATCTCCTGTTGATTTTCCATGAAACATTTTGGAAAACCATAGTCGGTGGAAACTTAAATTTCAAAATATTTTCTTTTTTAACATTTTTATTGACTTAAATTTTACTAAATATGCTATTCAAATAGAATAGAATAGAATTTAAAAGAATTATAAAACCAAATCAAAAATATCATATTTTTTCGTTATGGGAATTCAAGTATTTTATTTCGGATTAATGTTTACGAGCCGTAACACAATCCTCAGGTGGGTGGAAAACTTCAAACCAACTGAAGCATACTGGCTAAGAAGCATCCTAACCCGAGACACTGTGTATCGACAAAAGAAAATGTTCAAAGAGTAAGGAAAACGGTAGTCAGAAGTCCAGGAGGGTCAGTTAGACGCCATGCTAGTGAGTTACAAACCAATCGTGAATCGGTTAGACGATTTGCATAAAAAATTAAAATTAAATCCCTACAAATTGCTCATTGCCCAAGTACTTAAGAAACTTATTTTGCCGAGAAGACTTCGCTTACAGAATTCAAATTATTTTGGGATCAAATGAAAATGACAATATATCGATGAGCGATGAAGCTCATTTTCATTTAAACGTGACCGTAACCAAGCACAACCTACGTTACTGGGCTCCAGAGCATCCACACCGTATCCACCAGGGTCATCTACACTCAGAAAAAGTAACAGTCTGGTGTGCTCTTGGCTCTGTTAGCATTATGGGACCTTTTTTTTTTAAAGAGAACAGAGCCACAGTTACTGTTAATTCGGCTCGTTACATTCATTAAAAAACCGCATGTCTCCCGTGAGTCACCCTGTATATATATATATACTTCATATCTATTTTGACACTTTATAGGGACATATATATATAAACACAATTATATTGATTGTATTTATAAAAAAGAGAAAATAAAAATGTTTGAATTGAATAAATATTGACTTGACGACAAAAAATATATTTCTATTCTACATTTTTATAAATATATCCTAGAAGACTCGAAACAAAGTGTTTTATACCTGCTTGAAATCTGCAAGAGAACCAGTCACAGGACTTTATTTAAAAAATCTAACTCGCTGAGGCTTAATCCTTTGGGTATCCGTTTCCGGAAATGATTTCATTTTAAGACAATTTAAAATTCAATGATCATTTAGTATTTAGGTTTAGGATTGTGTAAGATATTTGTATATATAGGCTAATAACTCACACTACTGGGTTCAAACTGGCGATCGTGGAGCCAGTAGTGTGGAACAACAGGTGAAGTGCGATAGTCGAGGAAATAATCGGCTCTGGGAAGTGCGGGCCACACAAAACGTTCTTCCGTAGCACCGGTCGGGTACAACCAAAGTTCACTTTAAAATTAACATTATTGAATGTGACACCTCTTGTTGGGGTGAGACTAAGAGAAAGGTTGGGGCTCGTGTAACTGGACATGAGAATAACAAGAAGAAGGATAAACACTCTTATTTTCTCTAAACATATATTGGTTTCTTTGAACATAATAAAACGCTTAAGCATAAATTTTATTATATTGGGTAATGAGTGCAACTGCAGGAAGAGAAATTATTCTGAAATAGTCCATAATCATTTACACAAGAATGGTATCGACACCAAAATTTATTTTGATAAGTTATTTACTACGTATAAATCACTTTTGTATACATTAAAAACAACCAAGAGTTATTTACTGTTAACTTGTATAGTAGATAATTTTTTTAACGTGTTCTACATGTAAGTATGGTTGTGCTCTCAGTGTTGATACTGTTTATTTTTTTAGACGGATATATGAGTCTCTCTATTTTACTTACTTCTTTTTTATAATTTTGGCTGAAATTTAATTCCGTTTTCTGGAAGTTTTAATCAGTTAACGTGAATGTACTTGTATTTTATAAGAGTATTATTATGCTATGTAATATCGTTGTCAGCCGTGAAAAAGGTAAGAAAATGGGCGAAACGTGCACTAATTAAGTATGCTTGACTTGATACTCGGCCGTTTTATCATTTATGCAATATATATATATATATATATATATATATATATATATATATATATATATATATATATATATATAGAATTATTCCAAAATTATAGGTTTTATTTGAAGATATACAAATTTTAATTGTATTTTATGACCGTTTATTTTGTTTATGCATAGGTTTAAGGAACATTTCATATAGGCTACCTTGATATATAAATATTGGTGATGTATCTACTGTTTAGTGTAGTCAAGCCCATTTTAAAATAATGGTTAAGAGAATGTTTCGGTTTTCATTAGAGTGTTCTGTTAGAACGGTCCTCTTATACTGCCAACACAGTTCTTATTTCGGTTTTCATTAGAGTGTTCTGTTAGAACGGTCCTCTTATACTGCCAACACAGTTCTTATTTCGGTTTTCATTAGAGTGTTCTGTTAGAACGGTCCTCTTATACTGCCAACACAGTTCTTATTTCGGTTTTCATTAGAGTGTTCTGTTAGAACGGTCCTCTTATACTGCCAACACAGTTCTTATTTCGGTTTTCATTAGAGTGTTCTGTTAGAACGGTCCTCTTATACTGCCAACACAGTTCTTATTTCGGTTTTGAGGTAATGAAACGAAATAGTTATTATTTTGTTTATGTTTTTATATGATGTGGATTATCCGACTTTATGTGAGTCGTCACTTATATTCAAAATCATTTTTATGTTATAATGTGCCAAAACCAATCTATATTATGTATGATTCATATAGTGAATTACTTAGGGAGTGGCAAATAATGAAATAATAGTGCAATTGGTAAATAATAAATAAGAAATCGTAACGGCTAAAGAAAGAATGTAACGCGTTTTTAACTCAGTTTATAAAACTGACAAGGAGAAGCTTGTCTCACTAGAAATCTGAAAAACGCAGTGTTCAGAACGTATCGTGGTAATGGCAGAAATTCAAAAATAAATCATGCTTGCATGTAATTGTATGGCACCGTCCCACCCAACCGCCTTCTAAATAAACACTGTGGAACAAAAATGACCTTGAAATACTAACAACGCAATATGGTGCTGATGAAGGTTTATTGTAAATATAGCTAATTTTTGTGTGAATAAAATTAAATACAAACTGTATTTAAAAACACTATGATAATTGAACGTAATAGCAACCCATTTTTTGACATATTTATATCAATTACATGTAATAGAACAAACACCAAAAATTAATTTGGAAATTTTTCTCAAGTATATTAAAAGACAGGTTTTCTACTTAAAAGTATTAGTTGAGTATATCGATTCCATTTTGTTTTCATGTTACCTAGAATGTTTTCCAAAAATCGTTTTCTACGACTTACCAACTTACAGTAGAATAACCTAATGGAGCGATTCGAATACAGGAAGGTAAGTTCTAACTTTAAAGCTTGTAGGCCGCAAATCCGGAAACAATAAAGCCGGCAACTTGTGCCATTAGAAAGTTTAAACTGAGTCACATACTCAAACATACTCACCATTCCTAAAAAGGTTTAAAGACTATATTCATCTCTTTAAAAAAAAATTCAGATAGTTTTATAATAACTGGACTAGTATTTAAAACCTATATTCAATGATATCTATTGTAATTAGTCTCATGAAAACGTATATTTAGATAATAATTATGTATGTATTCTAAATAAACTATTAGGATTAATAGAAATTTAAGTTATAGTATAAAGTTAAAAATTATTATTTCTAATTTTGATTCAGTTTAAACCTAACCTTATAAATTTACAAACTACTTTATTCCACTTTTGAATCTCTTATAAAGAAAAAACTATAATATAGAATATTCCTTTAATACCTAGAAGTAAATTATATCTTTGCAAACCAAGTAGATATACTTACTAGTAAGGCCTGAGTAATTGTACTAGAATTTCCGACGTTGAAACATTTGAACAAAAACGATTACATAATGAATAAAAATTAATACCTCATAAATTACAAGTAATACAATATCAAAGAGTTAGTAATAATTTACATTCTGTGAATTATTCAATACTAACAAGTTCTTATTATAAATGATTTAATTGGTAAATTATGATTGCTCATATAAAACCTCAAAATACCTATATTAGTGAGCAATAGGTTTCTTGTGAAGATTATTAAAATAAACCTTATTCATCATATACGTTAAAATCAATGTCACATGGGGTAAATGACGTTGTTTAGAAGATACATATAGACACAATTTGTTCTTCAAGTTACTATTATCTTATATATATATATATATATATATATATATATATATATATATATATATATATATATATATAAACATAAAAGAAATAACAAAAACACTAAAAAGAAATAATATTAATATAGCTTATAAAAACACAGGAAACATAATCAATAAAATAAAACCAACCAGAAAATAATATGTCTCACACTTAATAACGGAAAATACAAAATCGGATGCCCAGACTGTAATAAAATATAAAAAGGCCAAACAAAAGAGAATTTAAAAGACAGATATCAAGAGCACCTGCATGCATACATCAAACCTGAAACTTATAACTCAAACTTAGCTGCACATACCATCAAAAACAAACACATATTCCCAACATTAAAAACGTACACCTAATAAAAAAAAGTACAGAAAGGCCTCAAAATGACAATCTGGGAACAACTACAAATTTATAAAAATAAAAATAATATCATAAACGAACAAGTACAAATAAAATAAAAAAATGATAAATTATTAAACGTAATAGACAAAACTAACCCCAAAACACACTTAAAAGACTCGCACAGTGCAGTGAATCCGAAAATAGAACATAACGGTACACCAGTGACAACGGGATTCTACACAGCCGCAGTCGCCTACAACCCGCGCTCAGTATGCCCAACGATGATGACAAGGCTAGTCATTGAAAGTTAACTCGCATAAATACAAAGTAAGATTCTTGTTTAAGTACAATAGTGAAAGTGATAAGTGAATACAAAAACAGTGTTGCAAAGCTACAAATATATATATATATATATATATATATATATATATATATATATGCTATTCCTTTGCGGATGGAAAAATATGATGAATAGTTAGTATCCATCCGTTCATGAGTACAACAACAAAATGCAACAACAGTACTTGCTCTTCTACTGTTGTTGGGTTCACCTCGTCAATGCTAGATGAAATTCTAGCGAAACGTGGGAACTGCGAATTTATGGACTGCAGAATGAACGGATGTACTCCAGATAGTTACTATACATTATATATATATATATATATATATATATATATATATATATATATATATATTATAAATTTATATTAATGAATGTTCTATCCCCCGATATATATATATATACATATATATATATATATATATATATATATATATATATATATATATTTAAATTTATAATTATGAATGTTCTAACCCCAGAATGGTTCAAAAACCGATATATATATATATATATATATATATTATATATATTAAGAAACTATGTTTTATGCTCGTACGAAATATCCGATATTGAGAGGTATATTAAATCGAAACTAGTTACCGATACTGTTTTAGTATCGACACCTAATAATAACACACTCAAAGTGGAGATAAAATGTTAGCACGCGGTCTTTTTCGACAAGGCTATGTCTATAGGCCAGCTTATGGGGTTCAGTAAGAAGAAATTAGAGGCAAATCAAAAACACTCTTTTGATCGGCCGGTAGATATCATCAGGGTTATCGTGATTCGCGTGGATTGCAATATAGTCGCCGGGTCGTTTCAAAACCGCATAGAATGCCATACCTTGTACGAATTTTATCCGCCCGGTTATAGTATTGTAGAAGTCCCACAGAGCGTAATATATTTACCTGTCAACGTAAGCGTCATTCATAATATCACTGTAAGTCTACGAGATCAGAACGGTGATACAATCGACTTTCGTGGAGAAATCATTTCCGTACGATTACATTTACGTATACGCCGAGATGGGTCTAATATTTAACGAGCGCTTCTATAAGAAGGGTGGCAGTTTACGTCCTAGTTAACACACAGTTAACACTACGAAACGTTAGGTTCTTCAGGTCTGTGGGGTTTAAAGTGAACGATGGAAAACCTTTTGGCAATTGACTCCAGCGCCGGGTACAACACACTCAACGGGCTGGAGTACCATACTCATCGACCGTACTCTTCCGCTATGTTTGGTAATTACGATGAAGTTCGTATCCCTATTCATCAACAAGATATCATTACGATTCCTTTTCAGAGCACGCTGCATATAAGAGGTACGTTGAAGGCTACAAAAAACGGAGGAGCGACCGCTGACGTGTCTTTGATAAATAATGATATAACTTTTCTTTTCGACGATATCAGATACGAAATCGGAGGCAACAAAATAGACAGAACCAGGAATGTAGGTATAACGACCACCATTAAGAACTTGCTTCCGTTGCACGAACACGAAAAAAAGAAACTCGGAAATTGCGGTTGGCTAGGAGCGGATAAAACAAATATCGATTGCAAAGAGTTCAACATGGTTATACCGTTGCGTATGCTGATGGGGTTTTTCGAGGATTACAATAGAATTGTAGTCAATGTGAAACAGGAACTTGTCCTTTTGTGTTTATCCTCAAATTTTAACGCAATAGTTAGCACGGATGTGATAGATATTGATCTGAAAATGAATATTATCTATTGGCGAGTTCCACACGTCTCCGTAGCCGATCCGATAAAATTGAAACTTTTGAAAATGATTGAACGCGATGTCACCGTTCACGTGCCACATCGGAAATGTGAACTAATAGAATATCCTGGCTTTCCGGCCACGAAACAACTCCCTTGGACTGTAAAGACCGCTTCGAAACTGGAAAAACCTCGTTACCTAAAGCAAGATTAAAGCTAATGATTCAGAGTTTATAGTTGCAAGGTAACGGATGTTAAATTGTATCTCAACTCTCAGTACTTTCCCTACGATAATATTCTCGGCGACACCGCCATTTTGTATGATATGTACGTAAGATTTCAACAGTCCTATTATTCACGCGAACCATCACCGTGTCTAGAGTTGCCTAACTTTAAATGGAAAGCACCGATTTTTGTAATCCATTGTTCGAAACAAAACGATACGATAAAATCAGGGCCTCTAGATGTGAGAGTTGAAATCGTGGCGTCTGACAATATTCCGCCTAATACTTCCGGTTACTGCTTGACTATTCACGATTCGCATATTGTCTATAACCTGCTATCGGGAGTTGTTAAAAAGATTACGTAATCTGTGACGACGCGATAAATTACCCGATTTGTGTGCATTTAGTCTCAGTGGTGGGTTGTACTCTCAGAGAGGTTGAAACATGCAGGCAGTGGTTGAGTTTCATGCTTTCATCGACAACGCGGGTAAATACGTTGTCTGGGAACTGGCTGTAGTTGAAAAACATTATCATAGTGTTATAATTTTTAAACCGCCTTACAGATTTCACAATTTAAACGAGTCAGCGGAAAGTCTGCTTGTTGGTTACAGTCACGCTATCACCGTATCGGTACGAAGGTAGCATACCTTTTGACAAAGACACAATGCAAAAGATGTTTGCACCGTTTTCCACCATATTCACAAAGGGTCCGGAAAAGGCTAGATTTCTAAGGCAGTTTCACACTGATTTACGTGAATTGCCCAAAGAGACGCAAGACTTCACTTGTAAATACTATAAATGTATATGACCTCAGCATAATAATAATAATGCTGTAGATTGTAGATGCGCAATGCGCAGTGCTAAATATTACTACGATCTGCTCCTAGCGTAGTGTCACTGGCGTGGAGTTAACTCTTGTGTGTCTGGGTCACTGGCGTGAAGTTAATTCTTCCGTAAACCTGTGTGTGTGTGTCTGGGTCACTGGCGTGGAGTTAATTCTTCCGTAAACCTAAGTGTGTCTGGGTCACTGGCGTGAAGTTAATTCTTCAGTAAACCTGTGTGTGTGTCTGGGTCACTGGCGTGGAGTTAATTCTTCCGTAATCCTGTGTGTGTGTTGTGTGTTTGTGTAATCACGTGTGAAGCAGATGATAAAATTTTTTTTTTAATTTTAAAATAGAAAATACAAAAAAAATTAAAAAATTCAAAATTATTTATCAGGAGACTACATTTTGTCATGTAGTGGTAGTCACTTGGGAGTAGCGATGGTTGGAGCTACTCCCCAAGCCTTCTGCTTGCCCCAGATTGTAATGCGGCAATTGAATCGGCTTCACTGATTCAGTTGGCGGCCCTAACCCCGTGAAAACTGCAGAAGGCAAGCGTAGCGTCAGCTTAAAAGGCCGATGTGTTAAACTTTAACACAGACCGAGGGCAGGCGCTTAATTGACATCGGATGACCTGATGAACAAAGTCGCACGGTAAGTGTAATAATCGATAAATTGTATTATAATTGTATATCAGTTTTTTGTTGCTATATTGTTTCGATCTTGATTTTTTTAGAGACATTCGAGCTGCCTCAGACCATAATGACATTGGCCAGTGGATAATAGTTTCTACATAGCTAATTTGGTATGCGCTGGTAGCTATCTATATATTGTCTAAGGGCTAAGGCTAAGATCATAAAGGATTTTGCCAGTGCCTTCACCAGTACTTAGTTTTCCAAGGATATTTAGTTGAAACGTTGGTCAATTGATCTAGCCCTCACCAGCCATAGCCGTCATATCCTGTTTGAACTAACTGTAAATGTTGTTCGTTTGAAATGAGTGTAAGTTGGTCGGTTAAGCGATGTGTAAGACAGGTTTTTTCAATGTTGTTTAGCTGAAACTTTGGTCATTCGATCTAGCTCTGTTGTCAAGCTATGCATCTGTTGTCGGGCTATGTATCTGTTGTCGGGCTATGTATCAATAGTCAGGCTATGTATCTGTTATCAAGCTATGTATCTGTTGTCAGGCTATGTATCTGTAGCTAATATGATAAAGTGGACATTGGTAGTTGCTATTGTGATAACTATTGTGATATAGCGTGCATTGGTAGCTGTCTTTATGGAGATACCGCCTAAGGTCTTATACAGGCCTTCACGTAACTATTGTCTTAGATCATGAGTCGGTAACGGTTTTGACGTAGCTATTTTGGTAGAGTGTAAAGTGGTAGCTAGTTTACTGAGATATTGTCTAAAGTCGTGATTTGATGAAAGTGTTTAGAGCGTATGTTTTAGTGTGTAGGATATAGTGTGTTCCCTCTAGAGTGTAGGATATAGCGTAGGCTATTTAGTACTCCCCCATATGAACTATACGATTGCTTGCCCTGAGGCTCTACCTGATAGAAGAGGTGAAAAAATGTGTGTAAGGCTCAGATCATAAAGACATGTGCCAGTGGTTTACCGACATAGTAGGCCCATGTAGGGATTCATGTATGTAGGCTTACATGCATATTGGTTTCACACAGTATGTGGGCTATCACACATGTTGGCATAACATAGTATGTATGCAGGTTTACAATCCTTTTTGTTTAACACACTATATAGGGCTATCATGCACGATGGCTCAACATAGTATATAAGCCTACACGCTTTACTGCGACCGCATGCGAGGCGTCCGTCAGGCGTAAGCCTACCGAGCCCCTGCAATGTGATTGGTCGATTCCCGCACAGAGTGTTGTAAATTGTTGGTAGATTGAAATGCGTGCAAGTTGGTCGGTTAAACTTAGCGTAAGACAGTGTTTCAATGTTGTTTAGTTGAAACGTTGGTCATTTGACTTAACCGATCATTTTTTGGTGCTTTCATATATTATTAAAAACAACCCCCGGGACGAACCCACCCCCACAGCCATCCCAAACACAACCCATACACACAACACACATTTTTCGAAAATATTTTCCAAAAACTACCCCCAAACCCAAACCCACCCCCTGCAATAACCCCCCATCTACCCATAAAACACAACACACTTTGGGTCGGGTTAGGTTAGGTTAGGACTCTAACGCGGCTCAATTTTGCTTTTATAGCAAAATCATCCCCCAACCCCTGATGCAACCCCCGAACCCACCCCCACATCTACCCAATACCATTCCATAACACACAACACACTTACGGGTAGGTTAGGTTAGCTGCCATCCGGCTGACTTAGGTTTGAACAGCACTCTTGTGCCAAGTTGTGCTGAACTGCCTTCTATACTACTCACGTAGTTACTCTGCGTGATACTTCTAATATCATTTTGTATGATTAGATAATTATCGTATTCGACAAATAATTCATCAAGTCCATTATCTCCTCTAATTGCAATCGAAAGGAGCCGAGAATGTGTTTTACGTCCTCAATATTTGCCTAATAATATACACAATAGTCTAACTGTTCGACGATTGCTCATTTTATTTTTGCAATGCACTAAATACCCCCTGTTCCTTTGAAGAGTGCATTTCTTATTATGCTCTAAAGATTGCACACGCCTAGTGCCTATTACCTGCATTTTCTATTACCTACTGTCATTTATCTTCTACCAAACACACTCCAGAGCCTTTAGAAGTAATATCTAACCTTGTATTTTATAAAATAGGCTCCATTTATTTCCAAAATGTTTTAATTTTTATCCTTCGTCACCCTTTTCGTGTATTTTATAAAGAGTAAGCTACACAATTGCTACATGAAATATTAATATGGGACTTCAGTGTACACTAATTTCGGTGTTTTAAATATTAACAATGTAAAATTACACAGCTTGGTTCTCAGCAAATACATGTAAACATTATGGAATAAATTATCACGTTAAGTGAAATTATCGTGGATGAGGTGTATTATTACAACTTAGATATTCATAAGATAATCACACCTCTAAGCTTCAGTTACACACTTTATTTCAAAAGTCATCAGACATCATGCAATACGGCGGCTGTTACTGGTAAATGCAAGTCCATTAAAATCAACTTTTCTTATTCAGTTTCAACCATTGCACGAGAGCCTCAGGCGAGGTTGCCGAAAGGTCATTTAAAGATTACAAGAGTAGTATTAAGGTTAGTGGTGTCATAAAAGTAGCTAATATTGTAAATTATTGGTAGTATTGCATTTTTTAAAAAAGTAAAATATGTCTTTAGTTAAAATTTAGTTAAAAAATTTATGCAATTGATTTGTTACTTAGATAAAACGAAAATTAATTTTATTTTACTTAAATAAAATTTAGTAACCAAAACACTCCGGTTTGGAAAAACGGAGATTTTCTAAGCAGAGGTTTTTCAAAACTTCAAAAAAACAATGTTTATATACATATATTTATGGATGTAGACGCTAGAGAAAATGAAGAAGTGACAAACATTTTTAAAAAATTCAACGGCATATATTCTGTATTGTTTTGGGGATTTAAACGTTAAAGCTCCCTGTTTTTAGGTGTAATGTATGCCCTCCATTAACACCTGATTAAATTTTCAATTTAAATTACTAATTTTTAGGAATTATTCTTAAACACACTAAGTCAAGGTTTATTAGTTTTCTTTGCCAATGTTGGTAATTTTTATTTGAATAAGTTAATATGTATTGGGTTACAATTTTTTGTAAATTTAATTTGTTCAAAATAAAAATTTTCAGTTAAAAACCTTTGTGTTTATTAGTATTTTTCTGCGCAATCAGCACTTTCTATTTGTTTTATGTATTATTATACATTGGATGGTTCCGACATAAGCATTGTAGTATTATTAAAATATTACTATCTATTGAAATATAGGTCAAACTATATTTGAGTGAACATTTATGTATATTGTAAATAATAAACTTTATTTGAAATTAGAAATTGCAATAGATTAAGTGTTAAAATATCTATGATTTATGTTCGTTATTTATCTATCTAGTAAATTCGTTATTATTTAATTTTTTTTTAAATTGTATTATTTTGCATTTTTATTAAAATATACAGTCTGATTATCAATTAATACAATTATACATAGATGTTTAAAAGTTAAAAAGTTTACCTAATATTTATTAATGATAAATAATACACAAAACCTTCAGCCACACATATGTTTTTTTTATTGTAGCCTTATGAACCATCATAAGAGACATTATAATATAACGCTAACTAACGCCATACAGTTCCCTTATTTATAATGAGACTACTTGCCCCACCTAGAAACTGCAGCGTTCTGTACATAAGACCAGAATAAAAAACATATTTGTGTAAATATTTATTAATATTAAACCACAGTAAATCATTCCAAGTAATTAGTTAATTATTCTAGAAATTAAACATTATTTTCATTTCGTTATAACAGTACACCTTCTTCTAAATTCAACCACTCTATACACAACTAGTATACAAATTTTGTTTTATAAAAAGAGATTCAATATCCTAGTATTATTACGGAATTTTTTAAATCCTAAGAATAAAAATCGCCAAATAGGGCCCAGTATTTCATTATACGACTAATACAAAATAATATTTAAATATTGCTCTTTGGTAGGACGGCTTTTGTTATCTTATTAAAATCAAAGAATGATGACCATCTCATTAAATATTTTATTTTTAAACAAGTTCATAAACTATTGAATTTTGTAGTCCATTGGTTTCGGTGAATCTTATGAATCACTTAAACAATTGCTTATGACTATCTGGACTTTAAAATTCGGATAGTCATAAACTATTGTTGAAGTGATTTTAAAGTTCATAAACGTCATTATAAGGGCTAAACCCTATTCTTCATATTCCACGTTGAATAATACGTGATATGATTACTTTTGATTTGGCTTTTCTGATTTGTTATTATAGTCATTGACTGTATATTACTAACGCCCAACCAGGTTCAGAGAAACGTTACTAATAAACAAATATTATTTGTTGGTGATTGTAATCTTTATATAATAGGAAATAAAAATACTTTCATATAATATCACGACGAAAAATTAGCTCAAGTAGTAGTACCATTATTATTTATATACATTATTATGAAATAACCTATATATTTGTGTATTCCTTTTGTGCATCAATTCTTACCTTACAATTTTATGTTTTGTTCCAGGTAAAAATGAGTAATACTACAAAAGATAAGATCAAACTTGTTGAGATACTAGATATTTGCTTGCATGTGTTCTTCATACGTGAGGAGAACATGAGAAGTGGTACGAAGAGGATTCTACAAACAGTTATATATATTTTGTCGTGTATATCTTCATTCCTGGTGCTAATGAAGTGTATTTCCTTTTATGAAGGAATGGACGACAGAATCGATGCATTGGTAGACCTCTGCGTTTGCATGTATTACATTGTTGGCTCCATTGCATTTCTCTACAAAAGGGAGAAGTATCATCTTGTGTGCAGACAAATTGAAAATGGTTTGAGTAACAACAAGAACATAGTTCTAAATGATAAAAATGCCAAAATTACAAAACGTATTCGATATATTGGCTTGTTACTATATACCATTACTGTTGTAAGTCTCTTAGCAATTTTTATATACTTCATTGTCCCTTTGCTGATGGGAACTGCAAGTTACTTAAAAAACAAAAAAAACATTCCTTCAAAATTACCTTTTTCATGCTGGATTCCTTTTCCGTTAGACTCATTCACCAAATATCTAACCATGTATTTCATTTTAGCTATTTCTTGTCTTTATGGTGCTCTACAGTATGTCTGCATGTTTTACTTAAAAACCGTAACCATTGCATACGCAATTTACGAGATAGAACTATTATCCTCATTGATCGTGGATCTGCAAACACAAGTCAATTGTATACAAAATTCTATGTCTTTGGAAAGTGAAAGATATGCTCTTAGGATTAACGACGAAAATGTAACTACTATGTGGAAAGAAATAATTCAACGTCATCAAGAAATTATAAGGTAATTACAAAGCAATTTACAAGTACTAATTTTAGGTTAATTTATTTTATAGGTGAGTAATAATATCAGTGAAAATTTGAATTCAATACGTGATTATCACTACGAAAGTCACTCAATGTTTAGGTAACTTAAACATTTTTCGTGAAAAGAGTATAAAAAAAAGGATTTTTTAAACACCTACTTACACACAAAGACAGACAGACACACACACACACACACACACACACACACGTATGCATATATATATATATATATATATATATATATATATATATATGTATATATATATATATGTATATATATATATATATATATATATATATATATATATATTTGTATATACACAGACACATAGTAAATATTATTGTAATTTATTTACAACTTATAAGATTATAATTTACTCAGCTTATACACAAAAATAACCACAACACAGGTCGAAACTAATAAACAGCGCTGTAAAACCGTACTAAAGCAGTAATGTTTTATCGGGTGTCGACAAAATATCACTACTACAAACATATTCAAAATTAGCCTACTACACTGAAAGTCAAGTATCGAATATCGAGTAAGATACTTACTTAAGTACATCAAAGTGTTACATATATATTATTTATACATTTATATCTGTATGGGAGTGTATTATATTTTAAAGAATTTAATAGTAATTTAAAAAGTATTTCGAGTTTTAATAAAACTTAAAGGATTATATTTACTATGAACTAATACGAATAACTCCTTATTAACCAATTTAATCAATGGTTTATATAATATGTTATATTTTATACAATATGTTATACTATAGTTAAATACGTCATTCTGTTTAGCAAATTATGTGTAATTTTTTTTCTATAAAGTTTTCAGTAAGAGGTAATTTTAACACAATTTGTATTTTTGCACAATATTGTAGATCGAATGTTTACAAAGGCAAACTTATTAAAGCTATTGCTTTATATATATATATATATATATATATATATATATATATATATATATATATATATATAATATATATATATAAGATCAAATAATATACACAAATACAGGAATATTTAATTTATTGAAAAATAAACTCAAAGCTTTTCGTTGGTTTACATTACCAACATCCTCAGGAGTTACAATACTAAGAATCTAAGTAACAGGAAATCACATTTGATATTATATATATATATATATATATATATATATATATATATATATATATATATATATATATATATATATATTGGCGATGTTTGATTTTACTCTTAGTTTACTATAACTAAAACTATTTATGCCTAGCTTCAGAATACATTTAATTTATTATAACCACCAATAATTACACCTTGAAGAAACGACTAAGAAGGTAATATCAAATAAATGCTCCTAAGTGATAAACGCTAGTATAAATTTCCTTCTAAATTTCTAACATTCATTATAAAGATGAAGTCCTAAGAAAGAATCTCAACCCTCTTTTGTTTATATAAAACTAGCTAATTATATTAGTTTTCTACATTCTCGTTTTGTATCTGAGTTTACTATAGTCTAAACTGTACTCTAAATGTAAATTCAACAATGTGCTATTTAAAACAAATAATTATATTCTAACTATTTAGAAATTCAAAGGAATGTATTGCTGGTTGACTAAAATGTGTTAAGTTGTTTACAAAATTTTAAAAAAAAACGTTTTTTAATTTGTAAATGTGGCTCTTTGATCGTGGCTAATTATCCTTGCGATCGAGTTCTAGCTATTTGGATCCAGCGGATTAATCAATAATTACCTGTTTTTCTTCTCTTCACTGCACTTTCCTCACACTTAATGACTACTTATTTATTCCCTCTGATAATTCTCAACCAGTTACAAAAACCGTTTCAAGTACAACCAATAGACTCTCAGCTATAACATACAGAATAAATTTTTTTAACGGCTAACTTACACACACACACACACACACACACACACATATATAGGCCTATATATAATATATATAATATTTGTTTGCTTATGTTGTAAGTAATTTTCTTAGACTTCTATAGGTGTATTTTAGCGATATTTGTTTTGAAAAATATATTTATTGAGTTCCAAAACTTGCGATTGTTTAACTTACAGCTGTTTTTAAAGTTTAACGTTATTTAAACTGAACAGTTATCAGTAAAAAAATCATCCACATTACTTAATATATGTCTGTTAACCCCTAACCATTATTTCGGATCATATTCACCGGCACAGTACTTTTATTATACATATGTTTAAAATGGTTGCAAAAAATTAAAAATATGAATAACTATTAAAATCTTTGTCCTATTTTTTGTTAATAATTGTTTATTCATTTATTTGTCAGTACTGATAAATAGTGCTATCTATTTGTGTATATGTATTGCAGATATGTTTCCCTTCTTAACGAAACACTTGGTCCACTGGTTCTTATCACGAATGCAATACAAGGAATTATCTGTAGTTTAGCTGCATACAGACTGAGCGTGGTAAGTGCTTGTATTATATGCTTGTGCGTGTGGTAAGTTCTTGTAAGAGCTTATCTTAAAAGAAATTATTATTATTAAAGAGAATAAGCATAAAATTTCGATATTACTCTTTAGTTTAATATATAATAAATTATAAATCATGAAAATATAATTCGAGTATTGTGGAATATTAAAAAAAAAATAGATATGTAAAGTTTGTACAAAGCTATTTAAAAGCTTTCCACCAATAATTCTACCAAAAAATATTTTCACATTTTTTTAGGAGTCAAATCCACTGGCTGCTTCAAATCTTAAGTATCATGCATTGTTTTTTGGAACATCATCTGTAATTTTGGCCCGATGTTTTGTTGGACAGCTGCTTATAAATGCAGTAAGTACGATTTTCACTTATATATTATATATGAAATATTTGTTAGTTGTTCGTATAAGGTCCTTTGTATAAAAAACATTGTGTACCTTAGCATTTCATATTTTACTCATATTGTTCAGCTTACCTATCTTATAGGTTGGAAATATCTTAAAGAAAGCATTTGTGGAAGATAAACTTATTGTTGCGATATCAATGCAAACAAACATATTTCTAATGTACATTGATAAATAATCATCGAGATTAAGAGTGGTAGGTTTTTACATAATGTAGCACATATGATTTAATTTTGTAAAAATAATTTATTGGATAATTATTTTCCTGAAGATGCTGGTACTAATTTATCGGCGAAAAGCTTTGAATATATATATATTCATTAAAAGTATTCTTCTTTTTGAAATATTTTAAATTTATTAACTATATTACAAGAAAAAATTTCATCATATTTATTATATATATATATATATTTTTAAAGTATATAAGTAAAATTTTGATATTACAGTATATCTCATTTGGTGATCCGTAATACAAGTCGTTGTTAGAATAAATATTGTATATATAAATATATTAGAAATATAGAGAAAGAGAGAGAAAGAGAGAGAGAGAGAGAGAGCACAACTATCTCCCACATACTAATCAAAAACGTTTATTCAGTTTGAAAAAAATTAAAATTATTTAAAATGATACTTGAAAATTAAACCATAATTATATTAATGTAAGGACATCAATTATACATTTTATAATGTTAATACATTTACCTTTAGGGTTTAGAATCTGTTATTGGGAGGATTTGTCTCGGAAATGACACCTGAAATAGCAGACCTTATATATATATATATATATATATATATATATATATATATATATATATATATCTGTAGATATTATAGTGCCTGTATTAAGTAATATTTAATTTTTATTTTAAATTGTATACGAAGTACATGTGATTTCGTTGATGTATTTTCTCGTAAAAACACGACATTTTTCCACCAGGGTGAGGATATTAAGACAATACTTGGCGCACGTGAGTATAAAGATATTAACGTAAAGTTAAACACTTTTAATTCATAAAAAAACTTTGACAATATTTAAATAAACACAAGCATTTGTGTCGAAGTCTAAATAATTATGAAATAGAATGTATCATATCAAAAAAAAACCTTTTAAATGTGGGGGCTACTATAAACTTTTCCAGTAGATATTTATTTCCGTTGATCTTATGTGGTTTTGGGTGTAGTAAAACAGTGATCATTAATTTATTGTTAAATATATTTAATTAGCAACTTCAGGTATGTGCGGTATAGGAGACAAAAAATAAAGGCAATGTATAAGAACTGGTTCTGAAAAAGAGATTGTTATATGAGTATTTCAGAAGATCAAAGAGGTTGCTAATAAAACGGCATGCCAAAGGCCTGCTCCTAATAGAAAGCAATAAACTGTGTTGTAAACATAGCAAATGTTCGAGTCTTAAGATCCATATAACTTTGCTATTAGGAAGTGATTATTAGACCTATGTGTGAGTTATTATTAACTGAATCGAAGAAATATATACATTAGAAATTTATAGTCCTATGGACCTTCACTTACTTTCTTACTAATCACTAGCACCTCTAATCTCCGGCCAACTCTACTCCTACTTCTCACCCTTCGATGTGACACTACACCTTTTCGTATGATAGTATGATTTATCGCTTTAATTCTAAGTCTGGTGCTAAATCTAAATCGCAAGGATAAACCGCTCCGAAGAACCAACTACTGGGATTTTATTAAGATCATTTAGCCATCTATAAGCCTTTCAGGTTTCTAACGGTGTCGCAGATACTTTGGGGGACATATTTGACCTGGAGCCTATAATTGGACGACAGTGAAACTTTCTTTAAATAAAGAAAACCCCAAGGTTAATTTGAAAATTGTTAAGGTTATTTGGTTATGTATTATTTATTTTTGAAGTAATTCATAATTTATCTTATAATACAGATTTATCCATTTTTTTGCATTATTATTGTTTGAAATTACTAACTTTGGGCATTGCACGTTCATTATTGAATTGTCCAGAATATTCGTTTTTTTAATATTTGAGCATTAGGCTCAAATGTCTGACCACCTCCGAATCAATTTAGGAGCTCATTTATTCCATATTTCCTAAAATTTTTGAGAGTACAAACAAATCACGTCTCACTGTTTCAACAGCTTGGTTACAACTCACGCTTGGGGACGTTATAAAAACCGCCATTTGAAAATACGTGGTGACCCCTGCTGTATCATATTAGCGTTGGCCTCGCAACCAATGTGTTTGTTTTGGATATAGACCAAGATATATATATTTTTTGGAATTTGGTTTTCTGAGCTTTTATTGTAGCGAATAGTCTTAAGAGTTGTATATCCTTAATTTTTAAAGTTTATTCTAATATTTTCTTCTTTTTTTTATGGTAATATATTTATGTAATCCATTTATTTATCTTCTGCAGTTTTTATTACACATAGATTTTTTTCCCGTATCTAATAAATTCGACATGACTTTATTTTGGCTATTATTGGTTCTAGCAGCTGTTCCTATCTATTCGACTTCTATTTACATATTTAGGCGTTATTCTCAAATTTCAACACAAAATCTCTGTTTCCCTTTCTTTAAATTTAGATTCTAATTTTGGGATTTGGTCTTTTTTACTCTGGTTGAGCCTATTTTGTTTAATTTTTTGTAATATTTTGTAGCTTTGCCTAAATTACTATTTTACATTGTTGCCTATGTTTTTAACAATGTGACCGTTGCAGTACGTATAGGGTAAACTACAATGATCCATATTTAACCACAATGAAAAAAATACCTAAATAAAATACTATTTATTATCAAATGAAATATTATTATTTATGTTTTCCCTCATTGCTTTATTAAATTACGAAAATAAAATTTTATATAGGGAGAAGAGCTTAGAAATTTGTCTCAATATTGTGGTTGGCCGTCATTCCCGGAAACGCTTAAGAAAGACGTACTCATATTGATGGAAAATCAGAAAAGGCCTTTAG
>JBAIZL010000003.1:133581033-133613533 GCA_036971475.1 Prosapia bicincta | reverse complement strand
TTGTTTCGGCCCAGGACGCTATCCAAAAAGAATACGGCGTGGCTGACGCCGACCTTGTTGAACGATTCCACTTCGCATCCAAGATGGCCAAGAAAGGAGAGGGGGAGAAGATGGAGTCAACCTACCTAGCCAAAGGAGAGATTAAAAATGGAAATGTCAGACTTTAGCTTCTCTGTTTTTCAATTAAATACATTTTTTTATTAAAAATATTTAGGGAACATTGAGATATCAAAAAAATTAAACTTAAATAAATTTTCTTTTTAAAGATACAAAAATATCAAGCTGTGGGTTTGTTTAAAACTTAAATTAGAAGGGGTAGTATTCAGTGGGGGTAGGTCAAACCACAAGATGGAGGACTTCACCTAAAAAGCTTTATTGTTTGGAAATAAAAATAATTAACTTTAATTTGTAAATTTGAAAACAGAGTTTTATAAATTGTATAGAAAAGAAAGAAATTAAATCAAAGTTAAAAATTAAATGCTTTTTAAATATAAAAAAATAAACAAAAATAAATAGGATATAAAAACTATTTAGGAAAATGTAATATGAAAGTTTTGTCAAAGGAGCCAATTACTATGGCGTATTTAAATCTAAAAGTTTCTTTTTATAGTAGTTTAGACTAAAGGTCAAGACTTAAAACTAATTAGTTGAGAATTAATTAAAATTAAAAGGGATTAAACGGTTTACAAAATTATTTGAGAATAAATTAATGGGTAGTGAAGTAGAAAAAAGGGAACAAAATTAAAATTCGAAAATATTTCTTTGATTAAAAAGTAAAGGTAAATTATGTTGAATGTTACCTGAACAAAAGATAATAGGAAGTAAATATTTTAGCAAAGATTATGGGGTCTAGTAAATCAAATTTAGGTTAAGAATTTCAGATTTAGAGATAAGATATTTTTGTTTACCTACTTATGGAAATAGTAAATATTATTATGTTGTGTTTGAATTAGGATATCAAGATAAAGATAAAGGGTTAAATCTGTTTGTTCATAAATGTTGGTTTTGAAAGATAAGTTGTTTATTTTGTACAAGAGAATTAAATCAAAACTTCAAAATTGTCAAAATCAAATAAAGGAATTGTTTATTTCAAGAGGATTAAAAGAGAATTATAGAAAATGAAGTAAATTATTTTTGATAATTAAGGGTTAAATAGAAGAAGAGTAAAATGACAACTTAAATTAAATGTAATTAAAAATAGTTTTTCTTGGAATTTTTTATTTTATTGTAAATGAAGAAAATAGTTTAAATGAATTTGGCAAGTAAATGACTAAAAGAAAGAGTTAAATGGTATAAAGAATTACCACTAACATTACAATATTATTTTTTAGAAGAGGTTAAGTTAATTTAGGTAGAAAAGAAGTTATAAAGTAAAGTCAAATAAAACGAATTGTTAAAAATGTTAAGGTGTTGGTTAAAATAAGAAACATACAAACTGTGCCGTATAATCATAAGTTAAAAATAAAATGAAAACAATTTTTTACTAACTTGCAAACAAAACAGTAGTTTAATCATTGAAACAAATTTCTTACACACTTCTAAAACTAAAGAGTCATTTCGCCATAAAGATGCCTTTAAATGAACTCCTTCCCCGGGAAATGGATACCCAAAGGGTTAAATCTCAGCAAGTTAGGATTTTAAATTAAAGTCCAGTGACTGGTTCTCTGGCAGATTTTGACGAGCATTGCACAGTGTTCTAGCTGCCAGCTAGGAACGGCCCGTTTCAAAATTTTTACCTCGCAATGGAAGAAGTAGGGGGCGATGACGTTCGGCCGCGGGACAGCTGAGTGGTGGCTGGCTCGCTGGTTGGGCGTTGTGCGCGTATCGTTTGCAACACCCACGCACACACACACACACGCACACACACATACAAGAATTCAAGAAAAATATCATTCCTTTCCTATTCATTATGCCCTTTCTATGATCTTGAGGGTGATAAAACGTATGATATTTCAAAGTTCATGTTAATTCAATTCCTAGCAATAATTCACACTCTTTATACATATCTGCTTCAAATTCTCAAATGTAAAAAACGTTTATTCATTCACCCTAAAATAATTTAATTTAATTTTTCAATTGTAAAATTTGTGAGTTATGTTTCTACATTTTTCGTACAGTTTCCATGACGCCTTTCATAATGACTTTGCCGTTAACCCCCGTTCTCATCTATGAGATCCCTGTGTTTGAATCCTTGTTGTTTTACCTTCCACTTGTAGGTCACGTTGCTTTAATCCTTCCTATTTCTACCGACAACATTCTCGAAATAAAATCTATTTTAAATTTGGTCATTGTATGTAGTAATCCTTTTTACGTAGGCTCTTCTCTAATACTGCTAATTTAAACATAGATTTAGATTACCTTCTTTTAATTTTTTATTACCTATTCTCCTACCTTTAGCAATGCATCTTGAAGATAATGTTTTCGATTTTTTCAACTTTTACCTTTCCGCTACTGATGAGTTATTTTAAAATGTTGAAAGTTAATAAATGACTTGATGTATATGTACCATATCACTTGATAAGATTTTTACTTCACGCTGTTCAACCACTTTTAGCTGTCTGCTCTTAAATAATTTGAAAAGCTAGGCAAAAGACGTTATTTACCACTTTTACGGACGGTAATCATAATACAGGCTTACTTGTATTTTCCCTTCCCAACCCTCGTCTCAGATGATGGGAATACGAGCAATCAGATAATTCGCCAGTTGTAGCGTCATTCGAAGATTTCCGGTGGTTTCATGAGACGTTTCCGTTTTCTCTCGGTCTGGGTGGCAGTTGTTAGCGGCACTTATATAAAACTTGTTATAAACTTATTTAACTTGCAGCAAATTGAAGAAACGTTAAAGAAGTCGGTAACTACGATTTCTTATTGCTACCTTTCTTTATCGTTTTATAAGTAGGGAGATTTGGATGAAACCAATAGCAATATACATTTTCATTCGAAATCCCATATTTATACTTTTGTGAGATGTATAATTATTATATTACATTGTGGTTATTAGATGAGACGATACAAACTAGAAGACCCTATAATAATCTTTAGTTATGGTTTTCAAATACACTCACACTCATATGTAATGATATTTTCTCATAGAGGCTTAGTAAATGTTTTTGTATTACGGTAAACGATAAAATATTATAAATATACAAACAGTATTTATTTCATATGAATACTATATTCATTAAAAATATTCTTGTTTTTGAAATATATATATATATATATATATATATATATATATATATATATATATATTAATAAATTAAACATATTTTAAAAACAAGAATACTTTTAATGAATATATTTATTCAAAGCTTTTCGCCGAATAAATAGTATCAGCATCTTCAGGAGAATAATTATCTAGTGAAACATTTTTACAAAATTAAATCATGATAATTAAATCATGATGGTTATTCAAATACAAGAATATTTATTATTTTATCTCCAAAGCTTTTCGTTGGCAAACAGTACCAACATCATCAGGAATGAAAATAAAACATATGTTTATTTAGAAATAGAATTGTTGCTAAATTTATACAAATTGCCAAATTTATTTTGTTGCTGTAACATTATAGACATTGAATATAGTATCAAATTTAGAATGTAATTGTATTTGTTCTTTTATTAATTTCTTATTATTATTGTGTTTATATATTTCGAATGCTTCATATATATTCATTCTTAATCCCTTATTAATTTCTTTTATAAGTCTCATATTTTCTATATTTGAAAATTGGTGCTTATTATTAATACAATGATTTGCGAAATTTGATTTATATATTTCTGGATTAATGTAGGCATTTAAATGTTCTTTATATCTTTCTTTTAATTTTTTCTTTGTTTGACCTATATAAGCTTTATTACAATTTTTGCATTCTAATTTATAAACACCTCCTTTTTCATGCATATTAATTGTTTTATTATTGTTATTTATTATGTTTATTATTTTGTTATTAGTTTTGTACGCAATTTTGATATTTGTATTTCTAAATAATTTGGTGATATTTTTTATTTCATGGCCTATAAATAAAAATGAAGTCCATATTGTATTATTATTATTATTGCAAATTAAATTATTATTTTGTTTATTAAAAATATAATAATTAAGTTTGTCAACAGTTTTCTTTTTATAACCGTTTTATAATGCAATTTGATAAATTATGTTTTTTTCTTTTATTTTATTTTCTTCATTCATGGGTATTTTATGCATTCTATATAATAAGTTATATAAAGCAGCCATTTTTTGATTATATGGATGATTAGATTTATTTGGTATAATTTGGTTTGTCAAAGTTGGTTTACGGTATATCATATATTCAAATTTTTCATTTTTCTTATTATTGTTAAATCTAGAAAACTTATTTTGTTATTTGTTTCAATTTCATAAGTAAATTTGATTTTATTATTAATTTTATTTATTTTATCCAAAATATTTGTTAAATTTATATTATTATTGTTTGATATATACATTCCATCATCTACATAGCGAACCCAATAACCATTTTTATCATATATTTTTATAATTTCATTTATTTTATTATCTAATTGTTATAAAAATATTTCAGTTAATATATTTGATAATGGCGAGCCCATAGCAAGACCATCTTCTTGTTTATAAATTTTGTCATTATATGAAAAATAATTTTGATTTAATATTATTTTGAGTGTATTTAAAATTTCTAATGTTAATTTTTTATCTTTTTCGTGTTCCAATTTAGATTTTATAATTTCAAGAGTTTCATTTATAGGTATGTTTGTATACATATTTTTTATGTCTAATGATATTAATTTTGTATTTTCATTAATTTTAAATGCATTTAGTTTTTCAATAAGATTAATAGAATTTATTATAGTATGATTATTATTTAGTTCTATTTTTTCTTTAAGATTATTTACCATAACCTTTGATATTTTATAAGATGGAGCATTTATAAAATTTATTAATGGTCTTATTGGTTTATCTATTTTATGTAATTTCACAAGTCCATTCAATATTGGAATTTTAGGATTATCATTTATATAGTTGCTAATTTTATTTTTATTGAATAATTTATATGAAGATTTTATAATATTTTTAATTTTATTTTGAAATTTATTTGTGGGATCTTTATATATTTGACAAGATTGATTATCATTTATGTATTTTTCTGTTTTTGTTATGTGCTCACTTTTATCAATAATGACAATAGCATTACTTTTATCTGCCTTTACTGTAATAAGATTATTATTTTGTAATTTTTGTTTTAAATCTTTAATTTCTGAATATTGTTTCTTATGTGTTTTATTAACTGTATTTTTTTTAATCAATTTTTTAATTTCATAAGCTGCTTCGATTCTGGCATTTTCTTGTAAGCTTGTATTTAGTTTACTAATTGCTAGTTCTGTATCTACTATAATATTATTATTTATGTCTGTTTTTATATTGGTTTTATTGTTTTCAAGTAGTTTTATTTCATTATTATTAAATCCAGTATTTGATAGATTAACTACATTAGGGTGAAAATTATGATATTTAATTTTAGGTATGTTACATCTTTTATTTGTTTTTCTAACTTCAAATATTTAAGTTTTTTGTTTATTCTATTTATTTTTATATTTCTAATTCTATTTATAAATAAATTTATTTTATTATATTTTTCTTCCCATTATATATATATATATATATATATATATATATATATATAAATATAAAATACGTTTTCTTGTTTAATAATTTAAAACAACACAGGTTATTCAAATACAAGAATATTTATTATTTTAAATCCAAATAATTTAAAATAATAAATATTCTTGTATTTGAATAACCTGTGTTGTTTAAAATATATATATATATATATATATATATATATATATATATATATATATATATATATATATATTTATAACGGTTTAATTATTCCATTAATTTATTCCATATTTTTCATTATTGAAATTTTTATTGAGATCATTTTCATCTGGTATTAACTACCACCAAAGAAAGAACAAAATTTAAATAACATTTTGGGCAGTTTTTTTATTGATTTTTTCCCCATATAAGTAACGGAATATTTTTCATATGGTCTGCAAAAATAGACAAAAGCTAAAAGTTATTAAATTTATTTAAATCCTTCAAAGACACTTCAGCGGAATTAGATAAATTATTATGGAATGAAATTACATAGGCAGTGGTTTGGGTGTTGTATTTATTGGTTTGTTACTAAATATAAATCGAGCAGAGGAAGACAAATACAACGTTTCGCTCGCCAGACTGTAAGGTAGCGTTGAAAGACGTGAGGAAGGACGGATCGGAAAAAAAATTATGGTAGTGTCAGAAGTCTAGTTTTCCGTGAAGTACCTCATATTGAACTCGTTTAAGAACCGGGTTCAGATGAGGAAAATCAACATCATGTTTTTGAAATATAAGCAAAAGACACAGAATCAGAACAGTGCTCAAACAGAAACTTCAAACTACCTCAAAAAATTTGTTTTTCTTAAAAGTGATTTAGAAAGTTTAAAATCTCAATTAAATTTAATAATTTAAAATTTAAAAATATAAAGACGACCAAAGACAGTGCTAACTTGTTTGCCAGTCTTGTTCACACAAATCCTTCCTTTTGAATCATCCACTGTCAAGTGTTTTGGTCCTAGATCCATACCTCTCTCTCCCTTCATGTTTATGAATAAATGATCTGTTTTCACTTCATTTCTTCTAACTTTGTTTTGGTGACATTTACCGATATTTTCATATCCTAATTTCTCTCAGATTCCTTCCGATGATCAAAATGAAATGTCGATGGTGTTTCTATGTGAAAAATTGCGTTTAAGATACTTAAACACAGCCTTTGTCACTGGGATATTACATCGTGTCTCTTATTATACGTTTCCCCTTCATTGGAGTTTTATAACCCGCAGGGGCAAAATCTTGCATACGATGCACTTGAAGAACGGTGCTACCTATGAGACTGGAGAGAAAATAAGGGAATCTAAAACTCGGCGCAACAGCTGTAGATTCATCTCCATGGAGCACATTGTACCTTCTTGTCGAGGCTACGCCACACAAGGGCATCAATTGGATAAAGAACTGTAAAGACTTGTACTGATATAACCCTTAGGTACTAATATATGTTGTAATGTAACTTTTCGTTAAAACTTAAAGATTTGTATAGTTATTTTCCATCAGAATAATTTATTGTAATAAGATGAATTTACTGCGAAATTGAATACGTTTAGTCTGAAAATTGGTTCGTTAATATTACAGGAATTGTAAATATTAGGTATATTTTCATATTCGGGAATTATTATTTTTTTTCAGAATACATTATTAGACGTAAGTTATTGTGAAATAACCCCTATGTTATTATAATTTATCTAGAGTCTTCCCTTTTTTCAAACAAGAGATTCTTTAGTCTTAAAATATTATTTAAAATTATTTAGTACGTTAATGTCGCAATTAAAACCAATAGATCATATTTAAATACATTTTATATAATTATGATACTTGTATTTGTAAAATAAAATATTGTTTAGTATTTATTTTTGTATTATTACAATTACCTTATCGATTCTACCAGACTAGTTGACTATTAATGACTACATAAGTGAGTACCCAATTTGTTCCTAGACCTTTGAGTGATGAACAGAAGAAAAATTGGGAGTCAGTTTGCACAGAGTAGAAGGATTGTCTTCAAGCAGATCCGTACTTTATAGCCAAAATGGTAACTGGAGATGAAATTTGAGTCTATGGATATAACCCTGAGACCAAAAGCTAGAGTTCCCAATGGCATACAAGTGCATCTCCTCGCACTAAAAGTCACTAAAGTCGAACATTAAGGTTAGGCTCATTGTTTTTTTTTCGATTGTGAGTGCGTAGTGCGATCAGAGCTCATTCCAAGGGGAACAACTGTTAACTCTGACCATTATAAAGGCAACTGCAACGTTTGCAAAACGACATACGAAAAAAGATACTAGAAAAATGGCGTATGACTTTCATCTTCACCACGACAATACCCCGTGTCACACCTCGCTTCTCATTTGGGAGTTTTTAAACGAAAAAAGTATTCCTGTCTGTCTACATCCGCCGTGTTCACCCGTTAAGCAGATGCGACCCATAGCTCATCCCAAAAATTAAAACAGGGTTTGAAAGAAATTGTGTTGACACCATTTCTGACTTTAAGAGGTCCACGACAAGCAGCTAAATGTCCTTCCGAAAGAAGCCTTAAAAAACGTTTTCGGTCATGGATTCAACGTTAAGATAATAGCATTGCCAGCCAAAAACAACAATTTGAATTAAATAGAATTTGATGTGGGTTTATCCCTTTTTGAAAGACAAAACTATTCACAGTTTTTTGATCAGATTGGTACATTGCGTAAAAACAAATCACAGGGATTTTCCTAAACAAATATATGGATTTTATTAAAAGATAAGAGACATATTATTATTCACGAAGAAATTTGCTATACCGAATAAAGTAAGTGTGTGGATAAGAAATCTCCTTGTAACACAAAGAAATGCTTGGTATTTCAAAGTCTGTCTGACTAATAGCGTTAAATGAAGAGAAGGGATGCTATGTCACTCAGAGATGCAGGATATCGTAATGGACTTACTTTGGGCACAAAGGAAAAGGTTCAACTTTACTCTCTCGCTTCAGTGAACGTGTTTTGAAGGCTAAGTCGTTACAGTTTCTTGGCCGTTTGATCATACATACTCGTATTTTCACATCTAGAACACAGAAAACTTTAGTATTGAAGTAAATGAATGTTTTTTTAAATATTTTTTTACATGCATTTTTTAAATTTATTTCATTTTTTTGATGCTTTAGTATTATTGGTTTGTGAAAACAAATTTGTGTGTTTAAACATAAAACACAAAATATAAATGATGATAAACTAAATACGATAATGTTTCTTACAATAAATGTATATAATTTAAGAGAAGGTAACCAGGTTATGGTCCTAAAAGTCAACGCCAAAAATATAACTACCTGAACATATTGAAATAATGGTTATTATAATAACTTATTTCAAAAATACATTATCCTGGTACTTTTATCCTACCTCGCCATACAATGGTAAAATCACCCACTTTAGGGTTTAAATGACAGGCTTGTTTTGCATTCTTATTTTATTAATTTTTTGTTTCAATTTGTAACGGTCTTTATTTTCCAGGGATAGTTGTTGAAGATTTTGAAAAATAAAACACGTACTTTTAGCTAGAAACTGTATTCAGAAGCAGCCAGGAAAAGTTATCAAATAATCATTATCATTAAAGTAACAGATAATATATTTATCACAAAGGGAGATAATATCAATACTTAGTTATTGGTAATCATTAAAATATTTAAATTACGTTTTATGTAAAAAAATGTTAAATGACTGAAATTTAATATTTAGAGAAGTAATGATTGAAATAAGTATTTGACTAAACACAAAATTGAAAAACATGAAAGCATTTTAGGGTTATTAAACAAAACCTTGCATAATTTCATTAATTTGGAAAATACATAATTGCATAAAGTGAGCAGGACTTTATTTTATAAGGTATTATAAAATAACTTCAGGTATTATTTTCATTTACTTTTCAAGTTTCAAATTATATATACATATACCTATGTGTGTGTGTGTGTGTTTCCTAAGTTAAAACTTCATTTACTAAAAACATTAGTTTTTATTTCATTTTTTGTGCACTAATGTTAGCTATTTGTAGATTTGTATTGAAATTTTCGCCCTTATCCAGATATTTGTGAATTATATACACTTTGACAAATAGGACGTACGTGTACGTAATAGATGTATGCATATTTTCCATGTTAAAAACCTATAGAATGCTTACAGTATTTACATTTTATATTAATTTTCAGATTTATAACAATTTAAAAAATATTATTATTTTATTAAACATCACTCTTGTCACAAATACAACTTCCATTGATAATGTCTGACATAATATTTAGGAATATAACCAAGGAACTCATAGTAAATGTATTTCTATATCGATAAATGTTATAAATAAATTATCACAAACTCAGTGACTACTGCCAAGTATTATACAATTTAAATTATAATCTCTTGTACACACCTATAAGCTTTAGCCAACCACTAGGTACCATAGGTATACCATTAAATCTTGATTTAAAATTGTTTATTTAATAGGTTTTTTTATACCCTTCATTAAAAATATGAGTTCAGGTTTTAGTTATAAATACAATTATTTGTTAACAGACCTATAAAATTATAAAAGAATAGAAGTAATTAATAAAGTCAAGCCAATTATAAAAGGTATAATACATCGTGTGTAAAACAAAAAGTCATTTGGAATTGGTTCTAAATTGAAATGTAAGGGCTAAAACAATTATTAGAAATAAACCTAAACCAATTCCATTGAAAGATTTTCCGAATAGCTTTAAATTAAACCCTACATTCAATGTAGTTCAATGAGAAATTATATTTTATAAATAGAACTACTAGATAGCCATTGGGTTGATTTGGTTGAAAATATTGGGAAGTTTTTTCATAATAAATTCTAGGAATGTTTATATTCAGAAAACCAATTGGATTTTTTTGGTTTTATATATTGAGAACCTTTTTCATTTTAATATCTAGGAATGTTCATTATAAACTTAATATATTCAGAAGCACCGAAATAAGGTAAAATGTAAAAAAAATAATATTAACACTTCAGTAGTCGCGTGGGGTCGCCTGGGACCCCAGACGTTTTGTTTTGTGTTTTGTTGGTTTTGCGTCACTGCATGACCTCGACAGTCTCAGTAGCTTCTCCCTCACTATTTCTGAGTATGCTAGTGTCACGTCAGCTTCCCTTGTCTCCAGCCAGTTGAGTTAGAAACTTGTGATGGGAAAGCTGCACTTGTGGGACTGAAGGACCCTTGTGCTTGTGGGACTGAAACTTGTGCTTGTGGGACTGAAGGACCCCACGCGACTACTCGCGTTACTGATTGTTTCAACAAGTTTTTTTTTTATTTCTATATTTTAACCTGTGCAATGTCGCAACGTGATCGGGAACAATTACAATTATGTTTGGAACGCGATCAAAAACAATTACGCATTTGGTTGGACGAAACCAAATGTTGTTGAGTGTAACATAGTACTAAAGTATATATGCAATATAATAAATATTAAAATAATTCAAAATACGTTCAAGCTAATGCAATGTGCATAATGGGTTTTTTATACATAATAGCCAACTTATTTTTTCAAAAAAAAAAAAAAATAATAAATACTTTAATGGGTATGATAGCTGAGTCTCAGTTGTACACGGTGATGTTGTATATACTAGGCAATACTCAGAGGCATATGCTAAATGAAGAAAATCTGCGGCCCAGCAAATGAGACCCACGCCCCTAGAGTTAAACCTAAGTTAAGTGGCCCTCCAACTGTTATACTGTTTTCCAGTAGCTACTCAAGTTCTGTAGCGCCTTACGTGACAGTTTATGTGTACTTCCAATAATCCATCTCAATAATTCGGTCCACATAAAGCAACATGAACTTCATCCACTCTCGGTTAATGACGTGTAATCCGGATCGATAATCTAGGGACTTAGTTCCAATTCGTTAACGAGCTGTTTTACTTGAAACATCACTTCCGATTCTTGCCTGAATAAATTGAACAGAATTATATTATGTAGGGAAACATTATTTTGCTGAAGCTTGTATAATTACAAAATATATACGAAATTTATACACAAATTCGTTCCGAAACGTCGCAATAAATAAATAAACTGTTTACTCGTTATTTTATCAATTAATTATTTATTCAAGGAGAAACGTTTATTTTGATTCAATTATTAATGAACGTATTACCTCAATACATGGCTAATTCAAAATAAAAATAAATTAGAAGGGAAAATTAATATTAATTGGACATTTTCTCTCATTTCTTTCAAATCATCTAGCCTAAAATATACAAGTATCTTAAATCCGACATTATTGTACGGCAATACGTTTTAAGAAGACGTGCCCAAAGTGGCATAGGGATTTATTGCTTGCCTTTAAGTTCAGTAAAGCTGTTATTAAATCCTGTGGAGTGTGAAATGAAATCATTTACAAATTGCATTTATCCTTGCGAGAAATTTGATGAAATGATAATCTGTGTCGGAGCAGAGCGTAGCTGACGATCGAAGTTGTACTCCGTATTCAATAACTTTAAAATAAATATTTATATTGAATTTCATATAAACTGTAATATTTGTTTATAAAGACTAAACGTACATTGCTATTTGAAGTAACTGCAAATTTTTCTTAAGTTTTTAGCGATCCCCATAGCTTAGACAAAATATCACTTTTGTAATTAGACATTTTAAAATGAGTATGTATTAAAATAAATATGAGTTTATATAACATTGTTGACAAGTTTCTTACTTTAAACAATACAAAATATTATTATTCTTTATTACTTTCGAGTTTCGTAGTTTTAGTCTTTTTGTATTTGTTTCTACCAATGCGCTAAATACAAGGGTTAACGCAAACGATTTAAAGCACCAAGTAAAGATTTCCTCATAACATTATAATCGTACTGACATTATTTTTAACATCATTTTAGCGAATATTTTATATAGGTCATATACGCGTTTAGTTTTATAGTTTTCATTATCCAGTTACTTTGTATTTTTTTATAAAAAAGAAAATAGATCTTTTCGCACTTGCAAGTCTCGCATTAAACAAAACAACTCCCATTTCATAATGGGTATACTTTAAACATATGTTTAACAAGTAATGGTTTTAATGTAGCAATGTGTATAAAATAAAATCTACAGTGTAAACATATATACTCACGATTAGGTTTCTTGTCTCATCTTAGACCTCTCATCTCAAGAGAGAAAATAGGGTCTCATAATATTTACAGTATTGTAACGAGAGTGGAAAGAATATCTAGAGCTGCCACATCTGGAAAATAAACTGGGGTCTAGAAAGGTACTTTGTTTAATGGACAGAACCTCGTGTGTTAATTTTAAAATATATTAGGAAATTAAAATACATATCATTATAAATTTAGAGGTTTTTTAGGCCCTACATAAAAATTTATGTAATGTGTACACCTCAATATATATATATATATATATATATATATATATATATATATATATATATTAATATATATATAATATATATTTATATGTGTGTGTGTGTGTGTGTGTGTGTATGTGTGTATGTGTGTGTGTGTGTGTGTGTGTGTGTGTGTGTGTGTGTGTGTGTGTGTGTGTGTGTGTGTGTGTGTGTGTGTGTGTGTGTGAGTGTGCGCGTGTGTATGTATGTATATATTTTTACAGATTATGAGATTAATGAAGATATAAATATAAAATGGGGATGGCCTTTTTACATTTAAAACTAGAGGTAGGTATTATACAAACATGGGCTGGAAAACACTTCGTGCTATTTATTTAGCTTGGTATCATTAATCCTTGAAATGAATTCCTAAATAATTTCATAGTATGATAATTAGGAGTTGAAAATGTTTGATTCTAATGTTACTTTACTGATAAAATCAAAAATAGTATTTTAACAAAATTGTTTTTATCTTATGACTACATTATTTTTATGAAATGGCAACTAAACATATTTAAAATAAAACTAGTAATAATTATTTTGTACAAAATTCTATAACTAATTCATATCTGAAGTGAATGCATGTTAATTACAATTTTATAAAAAATAATCTGCTAAGAAATAATCCTGAAATACATAAATAAAATCAAGCGGATATAATTAAAGTTATTGTTAGAAAATACTGTCTTCAGCTACATTTGTGGAACATAGATTCTGTAATTTATCGGTGTTTTTCACAATTCTTACATTGATGATATTAATGTACCCCAAAAGTATGTTGTACACGGTGAATGAAAAGTACGATTACTTTTAACGTAGCTTTAACATACAGTTTTTATTCATATATAATACATTGAGGAATCAAAATGAAACTAAAATTAGGTGTAAATTTGTGTGAATTGGATTATGTGATAGTAATATAAGTAAATAAATATGGTCAAGAAACATATTTGAGGGTAAAAATATTAGTTTCATTCAAGTAACGAGAAAAGATCACCTGATTTTCTGAGAAATATGTTTATGGAGACAAAACATATACTTTGTACATTTTGTTAGATTGGGTTACTTCTGGTTAACAACGAACAGTTATAGAGGACTTCCAATAGTTGTGTTATAGATATATCCATTCATTTGATGCAAGTATTCTAAATACAACACAGTTTTGTTCAAATGTCTAAGTAGTTGTTACATTACGCAAATCAAGAAGCAATGTAAAGCTATTGTAAACATTTGATATATTTTCAGTATGTTTCAACTTCTAGAAATTTGTATTGTTTATGATTCTTTGAAACACTATTAAATCGTTACAATAAGTAAAACAGTGTTATTAATTATTCAAACTCATCTTGTGGTAACAAAATAAATAATGTTTTTCCGACTATTAGGAAAAGGTTTACAAAACCTAATAAAATTTATTGCGAAATTTCGTGTATTTTTACAGCAGTATTCTAGCAATATACAAATTAATACATTTAGGTTAACAGCAAAATAGTTTTAAAGGTTTATTCATATATGAAAAACTGGAAATATTTGTTTGTATTTTACACAATCTCCATAGATTTATCCACAGGTACTATGATCTGGTAAGATGCTGGATCATATTTTAACCCAGATTAGTTTACACTTTACAGACTCATAGTACATCTATGTTGGTCCATCTAAGAGGGTAAAATGTAGTGTGAAATTCTCATACATTATTCTGAACGTGTAAGGCCACTATGCTTTGTATCTACCCCAACCGAATATGTCTAGATCGACGTAATTTATTACGGATTTTATTTTTAACGTTACTTGTTTATATTATTTTAATAACATACCATTTATAAGTAAGCTTCATTAAATTAAATGTAAAAAATCACGCATATGAATGGTCGTATGGGATTAAATCAGGTTGTCTTAATGTTCAATTAGAAATACTATAATAAATATTGATAAATTAATTTTTGTAATTTTCAAACTTCATTTAGTAGCAACAAATCCATGTTAAAAATCCTTAGAGAGTCGTGTGATTTACACTGTAAATATTTGTATTCAGAACTTTTAGTTGTTTAATAATAAAAATTAAAATAAGTTTTAAAAAGGAATAAATGTATGTACCTCATGTCTATACATAAACAAATATAGGTTAGCTAGTTTTCATACACTTTATATATGCGTTTATAATAACATCATGTGCTACATCATTCGATGTTAGGCCTAGATATTATTTTATAACAACTTGATATTAGTTTGAGGATTGTTTGTAAAATAGTTTTAATGTTTTCTACCAGAATGCGCATTTATTTAAATTTTCAAGAAACGTACCTTGGTCTAGTTATATATCAAACCGTCATATGCACTTTATCTAACACTGACAAATTTAGTAACTTGAAGGTGGTTTATAAAAGCGTACCTTCATACAGCCCATACTACTTCATTAATTCCTTACTACTTACATTCCTAAACAACGGCAATAATAGGCATAATAGAAAACATTTAATCAAAGTTGTACTTTTGTATCAACCTTTTACTAGATATAATGGTTTTTTAATCGTTTAGCAATAAGCAAATATTTCAAAATCAGGAAACAATATGTATTACTACGAATGTATTCACCAGTAAACTCTCAAGTAATTATTTTTATTTAAATATGTAAAGTTAAAGTGATTATGTTAAATGTTAAAGTGATTAATTACATATTTACTTTAAAGTGATTTTTTTCAGTGTCAGTGGCAAAGAAACCAATTAAACTAATGTGAGTGAATATAGGTTATTAGAACTTGATCTGAACGTTTAAAAAACCAGTAATTAAGAGTTTGATACGAATCAGTTTAGTTAGACCTTGAAACGTAATTTGGTTTTTATTTACAAAATTAATAATTAATTTTGTAAAAGTCTAATAGTTTTTCCATTTATAGGAAATTAAAAGGATAAATTACATAATAATCTGTACAGAATATCTGGCAAGAATATTCCTATCAGGCGTAGGTATTTTCCCTTCATTCGTAATAGTTACAAGATAGTTTACAAATGTATTTAAGGTACGACAGTATAGTATAAATAAGTATTTTTCTACATGTTCTTGGTAAGAGATTAAATAAGACAAAAAATGGCAATTCACCTTCCTACAACATAAACATTTTTTAGGTATTTAGTATTTTAATATTTAATTAATAAAAAGTAAATTTAAATAATATACTCCAACTAGAAAAGATTTATTTAAATAAAATAGCATTTTTAATCATATGACAGATGACGACACATACAACCTCACAATACTCAGCGAACACAAACTGTTTTACGCATAAAAATAATAGCATCAATTTTGCACTTTTCTTAGGTAGACAGTAGATTTCTCCTAGCATTTCAAAAACGACAAAATATCACATATTCAAATGTGATAATGTCTGAATAAGTTAAATTCGTTTTGACTGCTGTAAAACCAGTTTGGGAGCAGATTAGTTACTGGCTACATATATACAATTGAAATGTGATAATGTCTGGATAAGTTAAATTCGTCTACACCGCTGTAAAACCAGTTTGGGAGCAGATTAGTTACTGGCTACATATTAACAATTGAAATGTGATAATGTCTGAATAAGTTAAATTCGTCTACGCTGCTGTAAAACCAGTTTGGGAGCAGATTAGTTACTGGCTACATATAAACAATTGAAATGTGATAATATCTGGATAAGTTAAATTCGTCTACACTGCTGTAAAACCAGTTTGGGAGCAGATTAGTTACTGGCTACATATAAACAATTGAAATGTGATAATGTCTGAATAAGTTAAATTCGTTTTGACTGCTGTAAAACCAGTTTGGGAGCAGATTAGTTACTGGCTACATATAAACAATTGAAATGTGATAATGTCTGGATAAGTTAAATTCGTCTACACTGCTGTAAAACCAGTTTGGGAGCAGATTAGTTACTGGCTGCATATAAAATTTAAACAATTGAAATGTATCGTTTAATATTTAGGAAAAATTTAAATTATTTCCAAGACAAAACAAATTAATAAAATAGGTTTTATAATATAATATAAAATAGTATATTAAACTATCTCATTATTAACCTTAACTAAGGGAAATATTTCTCAGCAAAATTAACATAATTAATTAAAAGTAAAAATTAACAAATTGAATGGCTCTAGGTAGTTCTACAAATTGCTCAGTGCACTTGTTACTGCTATAATCCTGAAGTAGGACTGAAGTAACAGGATTATATTAAATTTTACGGCGTGAAATGAAAACATTTACGAGTTTGCGTTATTGGCGCCGGATATTTAATAAAAGGAAGTCTACGTTCTAGAAGTTTTATTTGGAAAGTTACGATTTTTATGTACCACGTTTATTGCAATGCTTTCCTTAAAATAGTAACAACTACTGTTACAAATGAAAACCAATATCAAATATGTCTTAAGGAATAAGACATTTTCTTATAGATAATATCTAGCTAGTTTATTTACAATATTCTTGTATAGTATTACTTTTTGTAAAAATGTAAAATGTCATTTATACTTAAATGTAAACTCTTTGAACAAAAACAAGAATTAGAAAAGATCAAAAACTTTGAATAATTTTTCGCCCAATATGGCATCAGATTAGTAAAGCAATTGTCTTTCATTACTAGCAGACTAGTAACAAATTATGATAATTATTCTAGTTTTCCACTAATCCTAAAATAAGATAAATTTAGGACCAGAGATCTTTTGCCTTTATAAGTAGAGTACACACACCCAATTATTGTTGGGACATAAATTACATTTATTAAGTTCATGTTCATATTAAGAATGTGGTTGGATTCTGCTAATATTGTAAAAAGTAGAATATTGAAAACTGTCAATAAGTGAGGGCTAATAGAATTAGTTTAAAATTACATGCATTTATGTTACCATTGCATTGGTAACGACCTTATCGCTACTAACATAAATATCTCTAAGATATACAGAACTAAGAATTGCAATGGCCAAGAACTAACAGCCAATGGTAATATTTAATATCTTTATTAAATGTAGAACACATTTTGTATGTCTTTTATGTCAGTTGAATACTATTACTTTACGCCTGGTATTGGACGAATCAAATAAATCTACCACTAGCATCTTTAAAAATAAAAAAATAATTACCTTATGTATAATATTTAATGAACAATTTTGTTTGCGTTTACTATCCACATATATTTAATACTATTGTTGCTGCTCCCGAAATCATAATTTTATAATGAAAAATGGGAAATTGTTAATGAATTCTACCATAAGAAAAGCAAATCAAACATTTCAATAAATATATTTCATTAACTGTAATGCTAGATGTTAGACGATGTTTTCCGTCATTTCATTAGGCCTATAAACATACGGATTTTTAGATGTCCCAGCAATGGTCAATGATTGTTCTTGTTTCATGTTTATAGTTATTACGGATGCAAAACTTAAAGATATTTGTACTCGCTTGAAATCGAACGGTAAATCGGATGAAATCATCGGTATTCGTGAAATTAATACCATATCTGCTTTGAACTGGCCACTTATGATTTCACCTTCCATCAAATTGGGTGTTAGTTTTTTTGTTGTCAGTCTGTATAGCTTTGGTGGGTTTAAATTTCACAAGAGTATTATCGGCGATGCTACTTTTAATGTTAATAAGTGTGGTGACATTCATTGAGGCACCGTTGAGTTAAGGATTTTGACTGGATAGTTGACTAATTGTTCTTCATCCATAACTGTGTCAGATAATGTGAAATTTATCTGGGTTGGACAAAAATATGTACAAAATAAATTATCATTATTTAAATTGAGTAAATGTTAGTATATATATATATATATATATATATATATATATATATATATATATATATATATAATACGTTTTCTTGTTTAATAATTTAAAAAATTACAATAATGTGTAGTAATAATTACATTATTGTAATTTTCATTCCTGATGATGTTGGTACTGTTTGCCAACGAAAAACTTTGGATATAAAATAATAAATATTCTTGTATTTGAATAACCTGTGTTGTTTTTAATATATATATATATAAAATGAAATTTCGGCCTTTGATATTATTAGAAAAGAATAGAATATATATATGTATATATATATATATATATATATATATATATATATATATATATATGTATATATATGTGTGTGTGTGTGTGTGTATGTATGTGTGTGTGTGTGTGTGTGTGTGTGTGTGTGTGTGTGTGTGTGTATTTGTGTGTGTGTGTGTGTGTGTGTTTGTGTGTTTTAGTATAATAGTATAGATTTAATACGAAGTCATATTCCGCACTTTTAACATGACACCAGATAGTCAGATTAATAATAATTTCAGCGAAGATAAAACTTAATAAGTTAAATCTTGTAAAATAACATAAAAAAATAACAATATATTATAATGGTAAATGAAAATTTATATTTTCCTGTTATCCTTGTTTTCATGTAGGATAAAATAAATTTACTAGCTATCCAATTGTAGTGTTGAAGTAAAAAGTGTCTCAAAGATTACACTACCCAGAAAGGAGCTTAAAAGGCTTATATGAAGCTAATAGGTTTTTGTAACAAATTCAGGGTTTGGTCCCTGAGAGTTTTATTCATTGAGATTCATCTTGCGGACGAGGAGAGGACATCGAGGTGAGATTTGTGGAGGAGTTAGCCGGAGGTTGTAGATGGTAATTCAGAGTGAGTAAGGTCAGTATGAAACTGCATAGTTATCTGCTAGAGTCTGTCCTAAGTCGTCCTAAATGACAGAATAAAATTGTTATAATAGTGAACCATCTCTTGTAACTCCAAAATTATTGCAAGTCTGACAGCAATAATAATAGTTAAACTTCTTTTTCTCCGTAAAGGAAGCAACGAACAATTGCCATTGTTATATTTGGCAATGAATTTTAAATGTAGGCATGCACCCGGCGTTGTTGATATTATTTGTTGCATCGAACGAAGTCTTTTGAAAGCATGTTCTGTAATTACTGATGTTTTGCAGGAAATGCTTTGAATTTGGATTGGATCCAGAAAGATAACTAAGTAGCGGTTTAGGGGGCTCAGTCAACGGTAGTAAAGTTCGAACAGCTCATCCCAGGAGATTCCCTAGCAAACTATAAAGCACGACAGTACATGCAAACTAAAATATTCATATTTCCCATAAATACGAACTTATGATTCCGGTCAAACCTATTATAATAAATAATGCCACCAACCTCAAGTCAGATCTCTCGTTTCTTTGAGCCACGAGTAGCATCAAGCCGTTTTATTCTTAGTAGGGCTGTCTCTGCTGCCCTAAATGTCAAGGGTCTTTCACAAATCTCCTGACGTTGTGAATCACGTTCTTGTTTGGTTTCTGTCTCTCTAGATGTCGAGGATCTGTCGCCCATCTCCTGACAAAGAGATGCACGTTCCTTATAGGCTTCTGGCGCTTTAGATGTTGAGGATCTGTCGCGCATCTCCTGACAAGGAGATTCACGTTCCTTTTAGGCTTCTGGCGCTCTAAATGTCAAGGATCTGTCGCGAATATTCTGACAAGGAGATGCACGTTCCTTATAGGCTTCTGGCGCTCTAGATGTCGAGGATCTGTCGCCCATCTCCTGACAAGGAGATGCACGTTCCTTATAGGCTTCTGGCGCTTTAGATGTTGAGGATCTGTCGCGCATCTCCTGACAAGGAGATTCACGTTCCTTTTAGGCTTCTGGCGCTCTAAATGTCAAGGATCTGTCGCGAATCTTCTGACAAGGATATTCACATTCCTTTAAGGCTTCTGGCGCTCTAGATGTCGATGCTCTGTTGCGCTTCTCCTGACGTCGTGAATCACGTTCTTGTTTGGTTTCTGTCTCTCTAGAAGTCGAGGATCTGTCGCGCATCTTCTGAGAAGGAGATTCACGTTCCTTTTAGGCTTCTGGCGTTCTAGATGTCGATGCTCTGTTGCGCTTCTCCTGAAGTCGTGAATCACGTTCTTGTTTGGTTTCTGTCTCTCTAGAAGTCGAGGATCTGTCTCGCATCTTCTGACAAGGAGATTCACGTTCCTTTTAGGCTTCTGGCGCTCTAGATGTCGATGCTCTGTTGCGCTTCTCCTGAAGTCGTGAATCACGTTCTTGTTTGGTTTCTGTCTCTCTAGAAGTCGAGGATCTGTCTCGCATCTTCTGACAAGGAGATTCACGTTCCTTTTAGGCTTCTGGCGCTCTAGATGTCGATGCTCTGTTGCGCTTCTCCTGACGTCGTGAATCACGTTCTTGTTTGGTTTCTGTCTCTCTAGAAGTCGAGGATCTGTCTCGCATCTTCTGACAAGGAGATTCACGTTCCTTTTAGGCTTCTGGCGCTCTAGATGTCGATGCTCTGTTGCGCTTCTCCTGACGTCGTGAATCACGTTCTTGTTTGGTTTCTGTCTCTCTAGAAGTCGAGGATCTGTCGCGTATCTTCTGACAAGGAGATTCACGTTCCTTTTACGCTTCTGGCGTTCTAGATGTCGATGCTCTGTTGCGCTTCTCCTGACGTCGTGAATCACGTTCTTGTTTGGTTTCTGTCTCTCTAGAAGTCGAGGAACTGTCGCGCATCTTCTGAGAAGGAGATTCACGTTCCTTTTAGGCTTCTGGCGTTCTAGATGTCGATGCTCTGTTGCGCTTCTCCTGACGTCGTGAATCACGTTCTTGTTTGGTTTCTGTCTCTCTAGAAGTCGAGGATCTGTCGCGCATCTTCTGACAAGGAGATTCACGTTCCTTTTACGCTTCTGGCGTTCTAGATGTCGATGCTCTGTTGCGCTTCTCCTGACGTCGTGAATCACGTTCTTGTTTGGTTTCTGTCTCTCTAGAAGTCGAGGATCTGTCGCGCATCTTCTGAGAAGGAGATTCACGTTCCTTTTAGGCTTCTGGCGTTCTAGATGTCGATGCTCTGTTGCGCTTCTCCTGACGTCGTGAATCACGTTCTTGTTTGGTTTATGTCTCTGTAGAAGTCGAGGATCTGTCGCGCATCTTCTGACAAGGAGATTCACGTTCCTTTTACGCTTCTGGCGCTCTAGAAGTCGATGCTCTGTCGCGCATCTCCTGATAAGGAGATTCACGTTCCTTTTAGGCTTCTGGCGCTCTAGATGTCGAGGATCTGTCGCGCTTCTCCTGAAGTCGGGATTCTCGTTCTTATTCGGCTTCTGCTGCTCTAAGGAACGGGGAAAAATATAGGTTTTTCTAAATTTACAACGTTTTATGGTTTTGACGAACTTAAAATATCCAAAGTCTCCACAAGAAATATATAGCAATAAAAAACCACTGAGTAGTATTTTTAAACAAACAAATATGTTTGTATCCGTAAACCTGGATAGATACTATTAAAGGAATACCTAACCATGTCCTAGGGCTATTTTCATTCATAACTTTATCTTTTGTGTGTCCGAAAGTTGTTGTTTAACAATTTTTAGTTAAAGGGACTTCCCAGCTATAGTGACGTCACGTTAAATATATATTACATACGTAATGGCATATAGGTGTTTCTAATATACCTATAAAGTGTCCAGTCAGGATAGATTTGGTTGTAATTTTGTACAACATATCCTAATGATGTAATGTATAAAATTACAACCAAATCTATCCTGACTGTATACTTCATAGATATATTTTAATATTGGTATATAAAATTAACCTTACTAATAAAATATGGTATAATATATACATTATTGGTAATAAAAAAAAATAGTTATTAATATATCTTCTGGGCCTGTTTTTAATTTATGTTAAACGCATTCCATTAGGGGTGGTTATTCTACGTGTCTACAAAAGTATAGATTCCTAAAGAACAAACTGCAGTTGGGATGTGTATCACTCTACGGAAGCAGGCAGCCGTAGCACATTCTATATAAAGAAAACATAATGTATATAAGGAAACAAATATAAAGGACAAACATAAGAAACAAACATCACAAATAACATTTCGCTTTTAATATACAGCACACAGCTCTCAAATACCCCAATATTGACAGATATTTAAAATTTCCTCATTTCATAAAAATAATTACTAAACTAAACAAAACAATTTTTTTTTAAATATCAAACACCACAAAATCCAACTACAAACATTCTAAGTTAACCCTCCCCCTCTCAACCACTTACTATATTTCAACACACAGTCAATATGCTACTCTATGATCAATGGCAGACCACAGAACATCAAAACAATACAGACTTAGAATAATAAACATTCCTTAGCAACAAGTGTCTTCCGTGACTCAGAGCACTGAACAATGCACTGATCTAGTTCTAAACGCATCTGCTGAAAAATAACAGTAAATAGTTGTTTTTAAATTAATGATGTTATTAGGAACAACTTTAAAGGCCTTATAGAATTATTAAGTAGAATATAAGAACTGCAAGTTATAAGACCCAAGTTTGGAAAAGGAAGAAGGCGTTTCAGTTTCATCACATTCTTCCTCTTTCTGAAACGTAAGAACTATTAAATTTACTTTGAAAATTATATAAGTAAAATTATTTAGAATTTACACGCACCATAAAAACACATGTAAATAAAAACATTGAAAAAGTTATTTGGATTGTTATCTATCATAAATTAGATTGTTACGTTAAATAATCTGGTGAAAATTAAGTTAATAGGTTTTTAACTTAGGCCGGTCTTTTTCAGTTCCAAGTAAACAACGGTAAATAAAGTAATATACAAGTAGGATGCTTGACAAGTCCTTTACATACGATCCTACTTAAAGGAGTTTATTTACAATAAGTATTATAACTCAAACGCCTCTATTATATTTATATCTTGAGATGATCAATTTGGTTTTCCCACTTTTATGACTAAATAACTGCCAATTTAGATACATGCATTTAAGAAATTATTTTTGTCTCTAGTGTTTTAGAAGATTCCTAATCTATTTAAAATTACAACCTTCATTATAACATAAAATAAAACTATGTTTTAAGGTGTTATATGTGAATTTAATATTGATATATTCTTGAATTATGTAGTCCATTATGTTCGGTGTATCTTATTAATCACATAAACAATAGTTTAAGGCTATTGGAACTTTAAATTTAGTAAATTTGTTAAAACACACTGAGACAGAACGTTTTCGATCGCTATGTGCCGATCTTTATCAGTGTCGTCTGCTTTTAGATGATTAATATTGAAATACGTTTTTTGGTTAATTGTCTTTACTATCTAACAATTATACTCGAGTTGTTTTAATTATTCAAATGTACAAAAAGCGATAAATCCCACTTTCGATAAATCAAACAAAACGTTGAGATAAAATTAATGTGGCAATTCCAAGTGCCATTTATTTTCCGATCCGATTAAACCCTGAACCAATGCTTGTGCGTGGTGGCGCAGATAAAGACTGTGTTTTACACAAATTTACAGCCGAGACACGCACAAAGATATTTTAGAATTACATTATGTTTTGAGTTACTGAATGATACATACTCAACTGTATTTTGACTTATTTCTGTTAAAATTGTTATTCTATTTGGTAGAAGTAAGACTGGCAAATATTTTTAAGAGGCAAGTTGAAATGAAATTGAAAGTAAAAAGCAAAAGATGGGCCTAATTACTTTTCTTGTTTTACTTTTGTTATTTGTAATATAAGCAATAATTATAAATATTCTTTAATTTGTTGTAATTTCCAATTTTTTTAATGATTTATGTTGATTTTTGTTTTAATAAACAATTATCGTTTTTATATCTCGCGTGAAATTAAGGACTTGACTATATTTCGATAAAATAAGTGTACGGGAGTTGTGGATCATTTTTTGTAGAATAGGTAACACGTTATATGTTTCTTTTGTTTAAATGTTTCTTCACTTCCTTATTTATACAACCTCAGACTAAAACCTCGCTAGCCTTGGTCGAGGGACATTGTTGATTTGGGGACAAACAGACCAAACCTTGTACACTGAATAACCTTCAATGTTGCAACAAAGGTTTCTGGTGGTTTATCCCTAACATTCTTAAAAACACCAATTCAATATCTTTTGTTTTGTATTTCCTTCAGTTAGCCTAATTTATTATTTAAACCATTGTTTATCTTTTCCAGTAATTGTATTAATTATCTATTTTCATTTCTCAACAGCCCAAAGTTATTTTCTGTATCTTTTCCTATTAGCCGAAACATGTTGAAGGTTAAAGAGCTTTTTTTGAACTAAATAATTTACAGAATTTTAGAAAAAAAACTTAGCCTCAATGATAAACTTATTTCAGATGATCCTCCAGGTTTGCTTGAGATGTTATTTTCTACTTTTCAAAAACTAAGTTGTACAAAAGTTGAATATAAGGTGTACAGACGTTCTTCCATTAAATTAAACAATTTTAATTTACATTTGAATTTTGTTTTTGTAAAACTTTAAAAAAGTAATGACAAACTTTAAAAAAATGATGAATATAAATTTATTTTGTAAATAATTAGATATTCATTAAACATTCAATAATTCAATAAAGTAGGTGCATAGAGTATGTTGTAAACAATATATATGCATATCATAATCAAGAGAAGCAATAACTTTATCCTTTATATTTCTGTATAGAAACAAAAATCAACATGACATAAAGTATTATTGTGGAAATCATAGTTTCAAAGTTCAACCAAAATGGTTATATTTTCAAATCTTTCAAACTACCTACACCTTGCTGCCTTACCTCTTGACGCAAAATCTCAAAATTGTTTTATAATTTATTCAATTATCTTCTTTTAAATCTATTGTTAAAACATATTATTCAACAAATATTGTTATAAATTGTCTTCATTGTAATAAATAGGTTACATTTATCTTTAATTACCGGCAAGTGATATTGAATATTTGTCAACCACTAAAACCAAGTTTACAAAACCGCCAAGCAGACTATATAATCAATGAAACGATTTTATGTAGAAAAGTGTTTTTTTTCAGATCTATAGTAGTTACTTTAAATATGCAATAAAGCATCTAGTGTAGATTCGTGTAATATTTTTGTAAATATATTTTATGAAACGTTTTTCAGTTTTGCGGTAAAATAACAAAATGACTACAAAAATAAATATTAATAATAAAATGTGGCTCAGTCGTATATATTTTATATAGTTTATAATTTAGTGTTGTACATTAAACTGTGTGAATTTCACAATGAAGTAGTAACAAAATAAGATTAAAAACTATTATTTAAATTGAAATATAAGAAATGGAGTCTGTTGTGCACTATGAAAATATTCTTTTGACCCTACATAACAACATAATATATGAGTCAAAGATAAATCCAAAGAATTAATAAAAGTGCCAATGCTTCCTCCTTTAATATATTAACAGATCTTTAGATTAAATTGAACAGACTTTAATATATAAACATTTCATGATACCTTTATATGACTTCTGAAGCAAATTCTGACTACCTATACAAAAATTAGAAACTACCTAATGAACCAAAATACCATGCATCAAGCAAAAAACAAAAATTCCAATACATTTAAAAAGATGAATAAGGGAGTAGTTTCAGATTCAACTACTTTTATTTCACAACCGAGTGTCTAAAAGATATTTTGTGATGATTTTCAACACATCTCTTGTACTTAGTTTGTTATTATATCATTATATAGTAGATTAATTTATTCAATATAACAAGGATGTTAGAAGTATTACACCAGTTTCAGATAAAAAGTTATTTTAATAACTTTAAAAGTACGTGAGTAAAGTCCTATTTGGGTCAGTAATAACCATTCTAAGAAGTAATATCCTTGTAAGCTTGAGGTTCAGGCAACGATTGCACAGAAAATAGCTTGCGGTTACGTTTTTACCACAGAAAAAGGTCGTTAGTCTTCATACAAAGAGTATATCTCTTGCTAACACGTTACATTTATTAGAAGTTGGTTTTGGGTCAACATGAGATCTTTATTGCCATGAGCTACGCAATATTTACTGTTCAGGCTGTGCCAGTTTATATATTTATTACTGTATTTATATTTTACTTGAAATATTTTACAATGGGTTTTATTTAAAACTGGAAAATGTTCTATTTTATAACGTTTGCAATGTCGCTAATATTCTCCCCCTTATTTATATTACACGTGAGATGAACGACTACTTTCAAGTGGTTTTTTGAAGGCTGCTCACTCGAGCATGCAACATATAATGGCGTCACAAGTTATTAGCTTGGTAAATATAGTCAGAAAAATATATTGAAGTTCCCTATAACCTATAAAAAGATAATAATATTTGAAAGTTAAATATATTTTTTCATAAACATTTAGATGAGCAGTAGATGTTAATTGGGTTAAAACAAGCCCCTGTTTCATAATAATGCATGACTGCGTTGTTTATTTTATATTTGTAAACATCTTATTTTAATAATATGATATTATTTCTGTTTTAACGAATTCATCTTTCTGCGGACTTTACCACTTACCTTAACTTCGCCCAACTGATCTGCAACACTTCTCTTACCTTAGGATGTTACACGACTGCTTAACTCCAGGAAAGTAATGGTTTATCAGTTGAAGTTGAACTCTGGTTCGAAACCTCTAGCTCAAAGAACAAACCTGTCAGAAGAACCAACTCCTAAATTTGTAACAAAAACCAATTAGTCATCGGCTTTTTGTCGTTGTTGTGGATTCTTTAAGAATCAAATTTGACTTGAAGACTATAATTGGTCACCTAGTAAAACCTTCTTTAGATAAAAACAATTCAAAGCTAACTGGAAAATAAGAAGTTAAAACAGATTTTTAAAATTTGTTTTTACCTAAATGTGAATTGAAGTTTCACATACGTCCAGCATTTGCAATGACCGTGCTCATGAGCCAAGAACAATCACTGAAATTCGTCGGAGTGATCCAGCTCACTGTGGTTTCGATAAGTTTCATTCTTTACAAGTGAGTGTCATACTCCGGATTTAAGAATCGAAAAAAACTTGAAAATGATTCTGCCTTCATCCAATTCTACAAAAACTCGCAACGAAGTATGGAAAGAAGTTCTGAACAATCGTTCAATTCCTCCTCCAATGCCAACAGACAACTCGAAGGAGATGGTTGTTGATATTTAAGAAATGACTTAGCTTGAAATGTGTTTATATTGTCTATTAAAATGTGTTTATTTTGTGTATATAAAATGTGTTTGGATTGTGATATAATAAATAAGTTTTGATATTTTACTTAATTAACATACCATAGATATTGTCGTATTTGGTTCAAGTATCCCTGTACTGTTGTACATAGTATAACATCTATTGTATTGGACAACAATATTCAATTTATTTTTGATAATAATGTATTTTTGGTCATTCCAATATAAGTGAAAGAATCCTAAATCAGAAAAGTATGCAGTGTCATATTTATTGTTTTTATTTATTTTTTTTGTGGAAAAGATGGATTTTGGTCATACAAAAATAGGATTTATACAGCCTACGTGGAATAAAGATTCTTTATTTAAAGCTCTAAAACAATGGGTCAAGTAGTGTTTGAGATGTTTGCTGACAAAGAAACAACTGCTCTCTACTTATGTTATTGTAAAATGATTAGTAGGTTTATATAGGTATGGTAATTTAAATATTGTCAATATGTGCTATGTTAAAACCATGAAGTGGTGTTTAATTAATTTCTCCATTTCCGTAGTTTAAATTATTATGTATTTAGTTCGATAGTCTTTTGTGCACTAGTAAGAATATTATAATTTTTCTTCATGAGACAGTTTTGGATGTTATCTATGACGAATTTACATAATTAGGTAAATAACTCTGGCAAAAGTAATGGTGAAAATATAATAGAAGAAAAAATAAATACCTGTAAAAAAAATTAAATAATTTTTGTTCTTACGACAAAATACATAACTAATCCGTTACTCGATAGATATAAAATAATTTTGATCATTTTACTGTTATCGTGCTTAAAATATATTCATAATTTGAGTGTAACGAATTGGGTGGAACCCACTAGGTTTGATTTATGTGTTTTAACAAACAGACACGTGTGATTATTGTGCTTGAGGACTACCAACAGTAAATCATTTTTTGTAAGACCACTAAGAAAATTAAATTCCTAAATACGTTTAAACCTACTTTAAACTGAGTATTATCTAAATATTGTATATTTGGGTTAGGCCTAAATGGTACCAATTATTATGAGATTTAGATAAGAAAAATACAGCATTAAAAATATTAGTAGTAATCTTATTTTAAGGTTTTATGTATTTATTTTATTAATATTTAGGCTTAAAAATCTGTAATATTATAGAAATCATTTATCAACATTTAAAATTACTTGTTTTTATATCTGAAAAGGTTCATTAAAATTTAAAAAAACAATGAAAAAACGCAATCAGACTTGTAGTAAATCAACTTGCAGAAACGAGTGACTGCGAGTTAGTAAACTTTAGTGTCTCAGAAGACACAGAGCTGTGGGAAACGTCAGCGGTTACAAACTTTCTTAGCAGTTGCAAGTCCAAGTTCTTGTGACTTGAAACCATAAATCTTCATTCCAGAGATAACCTGAATTGTGAAGTGCATCTTTGGATATATTGAATTTACACAGGATCGCAAACACATCACGCACACACACACACACACACACACACACACACACTCACTCTCACACACACACACACACACACACACACACACACACACACACACACACACACACACACACACACACACACACACACACACACACACACACACACACACACACACACACACACACACACACACACACACACACACACACACACACACACACACACACACACACACACACACACACACACTCACACACACACACACACACACACACACACACACACACACACACACACACACACACACACACACACACACACACACACACACACACACACACACACACACACACACACACACACACACACACACACACACACACACACACACACACACACACACACACACACACACACACACACACACACACACACACATACACACACACACACACACACACTCACTCTCACACACACACACACACACACACACACACACACACACACACACACACACACACACACACACACACACACACACACACACACACACACACACACACACACACACACACACACACACCCTCGCACACAAACACATACTCACACACTATAAGGGTAAAAAACACTGCTAAATATATATTAGGATAAATTTAAAAGTAAAGACAATTTAATTTTAAATAGGTTTCAAGAATAACTTGGAACCTTTTTTTCAAATTAAAACTCAAAAGTCATTTTGAGAGAGAAGCGATGTTAATTGCCCAGTAACAAAGGTGGTGTTTAATAATGTCAAACGCCAATTTTTTCGTAGAAACACCATCGATATTTTATTGTGTTCATGCAAACTATATGCAGACAATTTTGAATATACCCAATAAAATAGTCCTAGAAATACATTTTTTAAGTTTAGAAAAAATGCTTTACAGGTTTTTTTACAGGTCTCGTGTCAGTATTAAATTAATATGATACACTAAAATATATCTATATATATATATATATATATATATATATATATAGGGTGACCAGAAGAAAAATATTTTCATTTTTTTAACCCTATCCCTCGGAACATTTGCCTCTTTGGTAGGCAAGTAAAATGCAATGTAAAACAAAGTTTCACATTAATTGATAATAATATTTTAAAGTGCTATGGTGAAAATTGTTTAATAAAAGATTCACAAAAAGCAAGTAAATGCGAAACGGAAAATATCTCCTAATTTGCGGTAACGCAAAAGCCTCAAATATCATGAAATTATTGCCTATTCCTACGCTGTAGCCTTAAGAATTGTTGAAAGATTTATTTATGATATAAATGATGACCACTTCCATGTTGTTCAATAAGTAAAATAAGAAGAGGAAAATAGGCAAACTTAGAGAACTGTTAAACCAGAGCACAGAAGTACGCAAACACCTCCAAGGTCATTACTTCGATGGTAGGAAGGATAATACCCTTGTAATTGAGAATGTCAACGAAACCCTTTTAGAAGCACAATGAAAGAAGAACATTATTCCATAATACTAAAACCTGGATCTATCTATGTTGGCCACGTCACACCCCCAAGTGGATATGTTGAAGATATTGCTTTTAGTATCACCTCTTATATGACGGAAGGAGGTACCGTTACTAACACCGGTTGGAAAAATGGTGTGACGCGTTATAGAAAAATAAATAAAATAAGACTCATGCAGTGGGGAATAAGCGTTTTGCATTTCAACGAGTTGGCGTTCTTGGATTTATTTAAAACCCTAGAGGGTTAAACAACCGGACCAAAGTCATTTAGAGGGCTAATTGGCACGTAGCTTAGTGGTAATTCAAGTGCGAAAAGCTTTCAATAGTTGATTTAGTAAGTATTGATTGGGAATTACAGACATAATCGAGCTCTTTCCAGTAAAGATCAACAGAAGGGTAACTTCTAGATAAGAGTAGTGCGATATCGTCAGGCAACTGCTGGAACATCACTGAAATTACTCAACCACCATTGTTACGGAGAGTATCTAATGATGAAGCTTGGCATAAAAGGAGCTCCTGAGGAATGAACCTTTAAAAATGTCGGCGTCACACGTAAGCTGTGGGACGCTGCTTTAAGTTAGTGGCTCAAGCACCTCCAAAAAGTCGTCGGCGCTGAAGAACGAGATAGTTGCATAAGATCCGCCTTACCATCCAGAGCTTTAAAGACCGCGAGTGGAACTTCAATTTAATTACTCAGTTATAGTGAATTAAAGAAGTATAAAGTAAAAAAAAATTATTTTAGTGTTAAAATTGTTTGGCTGTAAATTGTCTTAAATTTCAATTAAACATATTGATAAAATTATAATATAACAAACATTTGTCTTTTTTATGTATATCCATAAGATAAACGTATTATAGTTAGATTACAATTAAATGGAGGGTACCATAGAAAGTAAAAATAATTTCTCTATTAACACACAATACAGCATGCTACATTACAATTAAATGGAGGGTACCATAGAAACTAAAAATTATTTCTCTATTAACACACAATACAGCATGCTATACCACATATGCTTGTATTCTTAAGGTGCTAGTATGCGCATTTTACCGATTTTTGAGTATTTTGCGATACTGGTTGCGATATCACTATGAAATTATATTGGTTAGGCACGGTAAAAATACTTGTAAAATGACTGATTTAAAAAAAAAAAAAATATTTTTAAGTAGCATAGGCCTACGCTACCTGGGGATTGAATATATATTTTGGTTTTACCTTGCATTAGGATTTCGCCAGTTGGATTAGCAAATTTTTCATGGTATAGCCATGGTAAATAATAATATTTTTCGACCAACTTTAATATATATATATATGTGTATATATATATATATATATATATATATATATATATATATATATATATATATATATATATATATAGTGTTGTGTGAGTGCATATGTGTTTCACGATTTCTAATTATTTTCGATCAATTACATTTCTATTATTCTTAAATTTGTCTATGGTTATACATTAGTCGAGATAGAGTGTTTAACATTGGATGTAATAATTTGAAATTATGTTAAT
>JBAIZL010000003.1:133286033-133576033 GCA_036971475.1 Prosapia bicincta | reverse complement strand
TAGCATTCGAATTTCATACGTAATTACATTGTGTTCTGTATAAATTCCATATGTGATATATTTTACCTGATAAACATTTGGTATTTTATATAGTGCCTAGGCAAACAATGTAAAATTGTGCCAAATCCTTCTCATTTTAAACTTTGTCAAAATCTACTAAACAATGTATAAAATGCCTGACATAGTCACATTGCCTGTAACATATAAAATAAAACTCTTTACCTATATCCTCAAAGACGTTCACTTGTACCATTATTCAAAGAGATTTCGTTGATATTGGAATAGAGGGAGGAATAATTTAATAGATATTATAGACAGATAACGAGTTTTGTCGTCTGATGGAGGGTGGTTTTGTTAAAGTATTTAAATTAAACTCAAAATAACTATTGCTAAACAACTTATGAAAGTATTGCCCCTACAGTAGAAGCCTTGCACGCATAAAGTAAGTAGAACTCAATGACGCTAATATATAGGGATCATATACGGAATTGTCGCAGTCTTACGTTTAACGGTGATTGGAGAAATGTCGCTTCCCTTTACATTGCAGTTTTATTGAGGCCTGTTTAGATTTAATTTTGCTCTGATAACGCCACGTTTACAGTGTGAATATCACTTGTCTGTATTGCGGCCTTAGAAATTCACTTTCTAGAGAAACATATTTGACAATTTAATTTTATTTCGTTTAAGCATTTATATAAGGGGGGCGGGGGAAATAGATGCATGTTTTTTAACAATGAATGCCTAAATGCCTATACAATTAACTAATGTCATTGTGAGTTACTGCACATTCAAAAATAAGCTGTTGTAATTCTTTTTCCAATACATATTGTTGTAGTAATTAATTCCCGAAAATAATTTTTATGCTACAAATCAATGTATTAGGTTCTCATAGGTCATGTAGACCAATACAGTGATTTATTTTACTGCCCTAACATTACAAACACTGAATATATTATCGAATTTAGATTTTTACTTGTATTTGTTCATTTATCAACTCATTATTAGTATTATATTTATGTATTTCTAAAGCTTCATAAATATTCATTCTCAGGCCTTCGTTAATTTCTTTTATAAGTATCATATTAATATATATAGAAAAAAAAAAAAAAAAAAAAAAAAAAAAAAATTTAACAACATTGTAATTGATTTGGCATAACTATTTATTTGATCTAATTTGCACATATGTTAATTTTAATTGTTTAATATTCCTGATGATGTTGGTACTGTTAGCCAACGAAAAGCTTTGAATTGTAAATTCAAATATAATTCTTGTATTTGTATTTTGACTTTTGTTCTTTATTAATACACAAGAAAACATATTGCGATATTTATAAATATATATATATATATATATATATATATATATATATATATATATATATATATATTTACTTGGTAGTGTAAATCTATTTATTTTCTTGAATTAAAAAACGGCAGTAGTCCATCAGAGCCTTATATAGTGTAATTTAAGTAATATATAGAGAATGATAACATTTAGAAACAGCCTTTTTACAGTTTTTTAATACTATTATTAAACTGTTTCAAGTGTTTGTTAGAAGTATTAGATGTTCTTACAATAATGTTGATAATTTCAATGATGATTTGTATTTGGCTTTAAGGTATTTAATAAAAAAATGACTTGATTAGGATTAACGGTGTTTATAATGTGTTGACACTGATACAACATTTATAAATAATGATTCCATAATTAATCTATTTCATCAATTAAGTAATAAATGTACCTTGTAAATATGACAAATATAGGAATGCAACAGTTTGTTGGAATATCTATATCGTAATCAATATCTATAATAATAAAAAAATACAACGTTTGTAATGAAACGTAGTAAACCAATAGTGCCAAATGCAAGTTGCTTTCAATTTATATGCTAATATTGGTCAAACTGCTATCAGCGAGTCTGGGTTTAATTGGTTTACTTATGAAGTTTAGCATCGGCTATTGTTGGTTATCGTTTCAACAATTACCTTGACTCTGAATGTTGCAGTTTATTGACTTTCCCTAATTGCCACAACTTTAGGTTAAAACGGACTCATTTTATTTGATTTAATAATTAAACCCTAAAACTTATTTTGGTAATCATAAGGCATAATAATCTTATAACTGTAATATATAATTCTTTATAGATAACCTTCCATTTTTTTATAGAATTATTAAAGCTACGGAAAAATAAATTAAACTGCACATTATGTTTAAAATAACCGAAAGAATGTATGTGATGTTGATATGTAAGGTTCAGTTATTTATTGTTCTGTGGTTTAAGGTCAAACATATTGGGAGGCCCCTCGTTCGGGTACTTAGAGATAATACAATGTCCAAATAATATGTTGCCAGCCTTTTTTCTCTTACTTTGATTTATTGAAAATAGTACTGGGTGTAATTAAATGTAGGCAACTAGTCCTAATTATAGTTAATAATATTAGATATTAAGATTGTCAATATGTATGTCTCTTCACCCACTAATAATGTAGAATGAAATAAATTTATTTTATTATAATACAAAAATATACATTGAAATATAAAAACATAAGAAATCAAACTGATTTTAAAGATATTTATCTATGTTTTAAACAATTTTTCTAATTAAAACTGTACTGTGTTTGTGCCCCTGAAAAATCAATAACTTATACTAGTTTTAACAGCAGTGTAAAAGTTTATTAGCTTGATGCCTATTACAATTAAATTGCTTTAATTATACCAAATACATACTGATATATATATATATATATATATATATATATATATATATATATATATATATAAAGTAATCTCTAATTTATTTAAAAAAATTAATATGTTCACAACTGGAAACATTTCACGAAATAAACATTTAACTATATTCATAGAAAAGCATAAAACTGCTCATATTTGAAATATTTTAGTGTTTTTGTGGTTAATGTTCATATATGTAATCGTGCTGCATATAATTATAAATAGTTTGTTTGCCTTTAAATGGGCTTGGAAATTTTACGGAGCAGAATGTTTTATTTTTTTAATGTGAACTTTTCACCTCACTTGCTTGTAACAAACAAGCAATCATCGAATCATACTAATTAATAAGTCATGGTCAAATGATTTACCTATGTTTATTACTCAGTAAAATCTGAAGCAATTTGATATATTTAACCCTATCCATCCAACGGTCATGACCTTAGGGTTAAATTGGTTGAGAGGAAGGAATGCGTCTTGAAACTTATCGGTCTACCTGGGTTCAAAGTGAGATATTGAAGTTAGTAGTCAAGTATATCACCCGCAAAACCACTTACCCCTCGTATCAAAGAACAAACAACTAGAGTCTAACCACTTTCTTCAGCATCTAGTACTAAATTTATCATGAATTATTTCAACCTATAACAGGATACTGTGTGTATAAATTAATAAATAAATAAATTATATATATATATATATATATATATATATATATATATATATATATATATAACAGTAAAATTCCCGTTATGCGATTTTCAAGGGTCATTGGAAAATAGCATCCTAAACAAAATATACAAGATGTAATTTTATATGCAGAAATTATTAGCTAAGCTAATAAACTAATAATCCACATTATGATTTATAACTGTACATATTTTGATATGTCTTTATAGCCTTATGAAATCAAACTTATAATAGCGCCCAACAACGGTCAAGTTTAAATTCGCCCTGGTAAAGAGTTACCTAAACTTCCTAACCTAAACATGGTTATTATTGTAAGGGCCCTTATTTTCGAGTTATTAAAATGTGTGATTATATAATATGAATACTCTGTACATTATTAACTTAAATTATCAACATTTACTACAATATTTTAGCATTAAATACAAAGTACTGAAACCACACAATAATAATTTTTAAAAACTTTGGTAATAAATGCGGACACTAATAATAGATTTATGTATTAATTTATTGTATCTAATCATATACTTTCGTTTCCCTATAGATATTTTGCTATTATTTAAAAAGACTAATAGTAATTACAAATAATAATTTACACATCGTTTTTTTGTAATCATTACCTACTTCAAGAGAGTAAATGCTTTTAAACACAGTCAAGCATTAACGATAAGGCCCCTGCTACCAAATCGGGTGAGAATAAGGTGTTTGTCAGTAAAAACTTCATTTGTCATATATGTTATCTCAGTTCAATATGCAACTTACCGATTTTCTATTAACAACATACCAATTCCGATGAACTGATGATGACTCGAACAGTGAGCAGCGATGTAATACTGAACCAACAGGGAGTTGGACGTTCATCCTGATTAACAACGTGAAGGAGTGGACAGAACGCAAACACAGAGAAGTTAGTTTTTTCATGACACAATTTCTGACAGGCCATGGCTATTTCCGTTCATATCTTTATTGGATGGGAAAAGTCTTATCAAAGTACTGCCGGGTGTAACGACTGTATTGATGACGCAAGACGCACATTTTTTGAGTGTGGCAGATTCGCAGACCAGAGGAGGTTGATGGCACGTGCCGCGGGTCTCTAACAAGAGAATATCGTGCGGATGATGCTTGCATCTGAAGACAATTGAGGACTGTAGAATGGTAGAGCGAAATCATCCTACGCTGTAAAAAAGAAGAGGCATGGTTAGATCCACGATAGAGGTCACTAGATAAAAGGCACCACCTCGAAGTAATGCCTCGGCGGTCCCGGGGTAGAATCTCTGCCTGGACAAGACGGGTTTTAGTGGGTCAAGTAGAGCCTAGTGCAATGTCGAGAGGAATCCCACACTATGTGAATAAAGCATTTTCCGTCGTTTAAGAAAAAAAATATATATATTTTTCCAGTACCCAACAATAAAATTACCATTAACGTTCGAGTAGTGTATATTTGTATCACTTACAAATGGGGTCTCCAACCTACAGCCAACGGGCCACCGAACACATTTTTTTCAAATTAACAAATATAATTTTATTTACAACACTACCATAACATTACTAAGTCGAAATAGGATACATAAATAAATATTCAGTAACACGCCTTCATTTTACTATTTTTATATTTACTTGATACAGTATTTTACCCGTTTTATTTAAAATATATATTTTTTTATTTTAATATAAATACTAAACTTTAAATACATATGTGTGCGTGTTTTTGTGTGCGTGTGTGTGTGCATGCGTGCGTTTGTGTTTGTTTGTTTGTGTGTATGTCAATTACTATGGAGTACAGACTTCTTAAAGTAACTAGCAAAATAATAACATAGCAGGGAACTAAAACTAGAAGAAATTAATTATTACGACTGAAGATGTAACTATTCACACAGATGCTCTCGGGGTCAGGTGTATGTATATGTGGCAATAAAGGAAATTATTTTACTTTAATTAGATATGTGTAAATGTGTGAATAAAAATTATTAATGTATGAAATTATTTATGCCTAGGTACTTGTTTGGGTTTATATATAGAGTCCCTAAAGAGTAGGACTTGTATATAACTGGAAAACCTGAATTTATAATTTCTGTTTTATTATTAATAATATTCATTATGTTTAATATTTATTAATTACATATATTTCAAAAAAATGTTTTATATAAAATATTATTTTAAAAAAGAACTAATTGAATACAGTTTTCGTAAAATTCATCCTTTTAGTTTGTACAAAAATTTCTAAAAATTTTTTATAACATGTAAAGATATGTTTTTTTAATTGTTTGAAGCTCTTTTACGAGCTTATAATTGCCCCAAATAATTATTTTACTTTTTATAAAAATTAAAAATGGAAGTTTATTTTGTTTTGTAAGCATAATAACCATGTTTGTTTTAACTGTAAAATCTTCAAAATTTCATAATGAATTTTAATCTCACTGTAAGAATAATGTGAGTATAATTTTTTTTTAATTTATTTTTTATTTAAACGCGACTTCTATGTTATTGATTAGGACACAGGCGGTTCTATCACCATTAAGGTATTATTTTATTATTCTTAATTAAGTATTAAATTACATGTAAGATAAACAGAAATCAACTAGTGTTACCTCACCTGTGACGTGGAGTTTAATTATGGGTTTTTAATAAAACCATCAAATCTCTTACTGCACTTATTCGTTTTATATTATTTGAAGGTAGCTTCACATTTCTTTAATTTTCAATTTATATTCACCTTGTGTCTCGAAATTGTCAAAAAACCCGTCGGATGGAACGGGTAATCCGTATTTATTATGAACAAAAAAAATAATTCCCACACAAGTAATATAATTTACTTAATTATTAGAATCAATAAAGACTAATTTTTTATATTTAATTCTTATATTTTAGTGATAGCGTTTGAGGTAAAACTGAATGTTATCTTTAAAAATAATATTAAATTGAAATTTGTATGTAATTGTATAACAATTTCTTTACAGTTGAAAAGAGACAAATATGGGATTTAACCACATTTGAAATAGGTTTTTTGTTTTATACTGTTGTGAAAGTAATAACACTTTATCAAATAAATTACAGTTGTCTTTAGTTTTGCGGTTATTCGGATAGGCGTAAATGATTATAAATTAAAGCAATTTTAAGAAACGCAACGAGAGTGGTAATCAGTAGACGTTAATATACCATCTTTGTACCGCAAAATATTCTCCACCTCATAACGTTACTCTTTTAAATATCTTTTGAATGCAGATAGCAACCAAAACGTTTGTAAATATATTAAAACTGCTTATAGTAGCACTTAATTTTATGATTGCTTGGAATGAGAGTTTTGGAAGATCTGTTCCATTGTCAACTCAGTACTTAACTTGAGATGGGATACATTGAAATGATAGTACCAAAACATCATAAACGTAAGTGCTACTATGGTCAAGTATAACATATTTGCAAGTGTTTTTAGTTACAATCCGGTAGATAACACGAAGATGGAATCAGTGTGAAAAGAATAGTTCGAGTGATCGCTCTTCAACTCCAATGCAAACAAATGATTCGATATGTGGAACATCTATTGTAGTTAAAGGAAATTTAAAGGTATCATTTGAATAAAAGTTAACAAATGTGAGTCACTAGCACTAATAGCTGTTAGTAGCACTAACATGGATGAATAAGTGACTGAAACAGTTTTTCAATTACACTATCCTTCAATAATTCAAAATCACGCTTTCAATTGCTATGAGCACGTTCTAGGGTATCTAGAGTCGGGATCGGTAACGGAAATTAAGGAGTTAATTTAATACCGTGCCGAGTTTCTACCCTCCTCACGTCCAGCAACCGAATTATACTCAAACGCCGAGTAGTAGAGTTCCGAACAATCAATTTACTCGGTTTTTTTATCATCTGTCAACTGGAAATTCATTATAAATAAGAATCGATTGTTCTACTTTCCCGTTTTTGTTGATTTTGTAAATATGGTAATATACGTAGCTTTAATTATTTGGCTATTTTCAATTATGTAAATCTGTTTATTTCTATTAAATTCAGATAAATCATTGTAATATATGTGTTTCAGATTATGAAATGTTTAGTTCAATATTACTCACATTATAGGTAGCTTTTCAAATATTATCTTCTACTTCTGATATTTCAATAATTATCTGACTACCTACAATTTCTATTTGCTTAAGCTTTTCCTATTAGGAACCTCAGGTTTTACAAGGGGAAAGCCTCAGGTTCCATTGGAGAAATATTTTCATGAGATTTTTCTTTCATTATCACCCTACGAGATGCCACGCAAAAGAGTTTAGGAGGTCCCCTACACTACACTTGGCTCCGGACCAAGTCCTGTAAAGATTTATTGGTTATTCTTGACCAAAAACGTCGGTTGTAATTTTTTTTACTGATTGTTTTGAGTTACAGATCATTTAAAATTGAAAAGAAACATATAATAGATTTTATTAAGTTTCAAAAACACAGGTAAAAACTAATTTATGTTTAAAGTTCACAAGTGAACTACATAAGTTCAAATCTTTTTGGTACAAGGCCATGATGCGTTTTTGGGCTCATTTTACATATGGTTTTGTAATTGTTTGTAAACCGCGTGCGACCTGTTCCGCTATAGTTCTCCCTTACGTCCAGACTATATATATATAGAAGCAGTGCCACATCCCAGCGTCCAAAAACATGTTAAAAGAATATACTTACATATACGTATGTAACTAAGTTTACTAAATGAATTAAAATTTTCAAAACTATTACAATAATTATAATCTATTAAAATACGAAATTGTAAATTATAAATTGATATAAGGCAGATTTTAACACAATAAACCGCTGTTTTCAATATGGGACATAAATATGTATAAGTATATAGTTCAGGAGCAGCAGTCTGAGAGCGAACCCGTTTCCAAGCGATTCCTTACCTTTTAAAGAACAATATTTTAAAATAAATTAGGCCTAAAAGTCGCTACAGTAACTTGTAGATAATGGTTTGAGCCTAATTTAAGCACTTACTAACTTCAAATATATTTATTTTTTACTTGAGTTTTTGAGGCTTGAAATTTGATATCTTGTATTTTGTAAACTTTAGAATATTTATAACAAAAGACGAAAAATTTTAGAGCTAAATTTCAAAGTTCTTTTTTGTTAAGAATGGCGCAGAGAACTAAAACAACTTTGTCTAAGGTAAAAAAGCGGTTTCTTATTGCGTATTTAAAGACTATTTGTCTACACAAATTGGAATCACTCTTTACGAAGCCAGCTTCTTGAACATTATTCTTGGGCATCTCAAGATGGTGATTATGCAAACAAATCTCATGGGAATATTTTCCCCAACGAATCCGTCCTCTGAAACATTCCTAGGTATACATCTTTGCCTATATTTTAATCGAAAGAAATTATTCCCGTGGGTTTTTAAACTTCACTAAACATACAAAATATTTTAAAGTCGTTTATTATATTTATATTTATATAATATCTTATTTTTACCTATGTTCTTAGCGCGTGGTATTTTCATTCTAATTAAATGATTCTTGGCGTACATTGCCTTTTTAAGATTTTATAAAAGAAATAGTTTTATTTTACATCAATGACGATTGGGTCATATTATCATGAATTCTTCATCCATCAACATAAGTTTTTTTATGTCATTTTTTCCAGGTATTGTCAATAAAATGACACTTATGAAAATGTCACATATTTTGGATTTGGCAAATTCATTGCTTTCTATTCGTTATCAAAAACTCAATTTTATAAAATGCAAATAGTTTTAGCCATAATCTCGTCATGGTAGTTTTATTATAAAGTAATTTGATTTTCAGGATAATGTTGAAGATAAGACTAAGTCCCTTTTGGACGTAGGTATCTCACATCATATTAGTTATGGCATAATAATCATCATTCACAAGAAACCATACTTCCTTCTAAATGAAACAATGCAAAAAGGATTGTTTGCCTACATTGCTCCAGTTTTAGAGTCCATACATGCAATTTACAAGAAACATGTCCAGATGTCAAAAATATTTTAAAAGGTTTTACAATAATATCTTTTACGGGATTTATATGCCATTTCTTTCATTTATTTTTATTTGAGTTGTCGGTTTCTCTGAGATCTGGAAATAAGTATACGATATTCATCATATATTGCCCTTTGACTATTGGATTCCGTTTTAACTGGATAACTTACCAAACCATCTAGTTACTCATGTCACACTTTATTTTGCTGCAATGTACTTGAGCCTTTACTTGTATGCTTCTGATTTAATGAAATATGTAACAATTGCAAATGTTGTATATGAAATAGAAATTCTGACACTATCGATAGAGAGCTTAATTAAAAGGGCCAATTATCTGGCTAATAAAACGTTATTAATATCACCAGGAAATCGCCCCATGAATTATGTCGAATCCTTCAAGACTGGAAAAACAAAATATTTAACATCACCAAGAATTTATAAAGTATTAATACATTAAAGTGCTTAAAATATATCCAAATTCTATATTGTTTGAAACATAGTAGAAAAGCTGAAAAGAGTATTACTGAAGAAACATAACTAAATTTTAAATTTACTTCACGTCTTGTATTTCAGATTTTTTAAAGTATTTAACAGATATTTATTTAGTTTAAGTTCAATTGAAAATTAAATAGGTTTTATTTACTTGTTAAAAATGTATAAAGTAAAACACGCAATTTAATAAAACCAAAAACAAATGACACAGCAGAACATATTTTGCGTTAGAGGTATTATGATTTCATCACAATGTTTTTGTTATTTTTAAAATGCTGTTAAAACAACATATTATTGAAGAAAAGTAAACAAGGTTTTAATTTCATTTGAAAATTAGGTAGGCTGATATAAAATGTAATATGAATACAATTAATCACAAAAAGGCAATTATTATCATAAAAAATAATGGTTAATTATTTTATATACCCAGACCATGTTTAGGTAAATCTAATATTTTTTTTTATTTTGTATTTATTGGTTGGCACAATACTGTTTGAGATTTTTAAATGAGCATAATCACAATCGTTTGAAGTAATTTAGGAATACGCTTCAAAATAACCAAGTGTGTAAAAAATAATAATATACTTAATTAATTATTGTTTTTTTTTATAAGAAAGAGGTTTATGTTAAATAAGTGAATACGTAATAGCTTAATTGCTGACGCGTTTCAAAACATTCGTTCCTTTTACGAAGCCAACCCTCTAGTTGCGTAGAGAGTTAGCTTCTTAAAAGGAACGAATGTTTTGAAACGCGTCAGCAAGTAAGCTATTACGTATTCACTTAGTTAAGTACTTTTTAAATTTAGTTTAATCAGTGAGTTCAAGATGATTAGATCATGAATTTAATAGTTAGAAAAAACTTTAGATCATAGGTGTGACTTTTTTATTGGACATTAATTTTAAATGAAATTATTTTTGTAACTGATATAGAATTATAAAAATGAGTTTCAGGTCCAATAAGGCAATAAATACTACAAGTGGCAATTCTTGTACTTTTTTATTGTGTTAGAATTATTATTATAGCCTGTTCCTAATTGTTAATTTCAGTTTAAAAGTTTTAATATTGGTTTTATTACTGCGTCACTCTTTATATACACATATCTGTATGGAGTAACTATATATTTAACAAATATATATTTTTGAGACCTTTTTTCAGGAAGTATATTTGTTTACATTGGAAAGTTTGTTCAACTTTGAACTGTTGTTTGTAAATACTTTTTTATTAGTTATTAAATGAAAATATTAGTTATTAACAGACAATAAATAAAATTATATGATGTAATATTTATTTTAATTTTTTTCTCTTGTTAATATTACTAATAATTTTGTCGTTGTTGCTCTGTATTATTATTATTATAATTTTTATATTGTTATTCATAATTGTATGCTGTTATTATTTTATTACAAATATTTTATTATGAATAATAATATTTTTATTAATAATAATTATATGTAGAATGAATTTTATTACAGTTTAATAATATTATGTAGTTAAACCTTTCGTTAGCAGCATATAAAAATACCCTACTTTTTTCATATTTAATTTGTAAAACAAACTATATTAAAAATGTAATTTATATAATTTTTATTTTATAGCCTAAAAGAGTTTATTTTTTAACATAACTAGCAAAAATCATTTAAAATTGTTTTCACTATTTATTTAGAGTAGCCCTCAAAAAGTAGTAGACTTCAAAAATGATAGAAAAAAACCTTGGTAAACCTTTTTAAAAGTATTAAATATGAATTCATTATTTTTTTAATAAATAATAGATAGGCCTAATTAAAGTCATTACTTTAGAATTTAAATTCATGTTTGTTGAAATCATCATTTTCAAAGGAGAATAATTAATGAATATATCTACTACACAAGAAATTAAAATTATTGCTGAAAATGCCTTATAAACATTAACTCAAAATTTTATTTCTCCCACTAAAACGTGCTATGGTTCGTTAAGCTAATTTGTTTGTCTCTCCAAATAGAACCTAATAGAAATAGGAAACAACAATTTTTTAGTATAATATTATTTTCTGATAAGACTATCATACTCTTAAAAACATCATAGTTATTATCCATTTAATAATTAATTATAAGTATCTTCTGATTATCCAAATTAAGTTTTTATTTTTCTCACTATTATAACACAAAATAATTTAGTTTGAATAAAATTAATTTGAAATTTTTATCAACATAATTTCCTTACACCATAATGTATTAAAATCTTTAAAATATATTTCAAAAATTATTTTCATACGAAAATTATGAATTTTAAATAAAAAACGTAGATAATAATAATCTCAAAAAAATTAAAGATTGCATATATGTTGGAGTTTCTAATTAGAAATATAGTTTACTATTATCTGTAAAGGTTTAATCCTAATTTACTTTATTCTATTGTTTAGATTAAGGATACCTCCAGATCTTGATTTTTAATTAATGAAATCATATACATATAAATTTACTTTCAAGAAACAAAGGAACATTTTGGAGAATTTTAGAGATAATATATCTAATTATTTTTATCAAAATACTTTCTAGACGGTAAATGTTTTTGTTTTATCAAACTGATTATAATGTAATTACTAATTCAATAATTTACTAAACTAAGACCTTACATCTGTGTCTCAAAAACAGTATTTGCAAGAAAACGGAATTGCTCGTTCAATTTAGTAGGTTGGCGGCTTACGTGAGGAATAGTTTACCCCTATTTATAATACAATTACACCTGAAGTTAATTAAAATGTATCCGAAAGTTATATCGTGAGTAAATATATAAAATTACGTTTTATGTAATATACTTAAAGACATTCTCTAAATAGTTAGAACCATTCTCTAAATAACACTTGTATTTATTTCTAATCTTTTCAATTATATTTGCAGGCTGTAAATGTTTCATGATATTTATCAATCCATTTTAAACCGAAAATGAATGTAAATACTGTTATTTAAAACTGACCTTGAGTTTACGTACGAGGTTTGGTAAAGCCATTAGGACGTCTATATAACAACATAACGTTTGGTACCCAGTCTCTAGCAGAGTACCATTTGAATTTACTAGTTATTAAATAATTGTTATTTTATTGAATCTTATCTATCCTTGTAAGTAAAAATATAAACACGATTTAACAATTTTGACAGTAATCTAATCCAAATTTGCCCAAAGAAATTTTATATACTATCAATTGGGTGAACTTGATTGCCATTCAAAGTAAAAGTCCTATCTCAACCTGTTCCATAGCTTTCATATCTATAATTACCAGCACAAAACCGCTTTTACTGTGCCCTCTGCATCCAACCACGCTACTACCCCTAGCTGTGGCATTTTATCATTGGTTCTTGTTTAACAAAATTATTCTCCTTACTTGGAAAATTTACTTCGTATGAAAGTGATAATTATATTTTGAAAATAATATTTATTTTTTTAATTTGAACCAAAACTTGTCAAGATATTGCTGTACACTTTTCAGTTCGTTGGCAACCTATGTTCTGATTGTCGCTCGTTAAACTAAATGTTTTTTATAATATTTAAATTTAGTTTCAACTTTTCATTACATACTCTTTTTATTACACACCAATAATATTTCTAAATTACATGTAAACTGTGCAAAAAATCAATAGTGAAATCATAAAACATAAAATTTAGCAAATAAAAAACTACACCAAAATAAAATAGAAAAGACATCTTTAAGAATTAAAAAAAAAATGAGAACGGCCTTCAAACAAGCTGTTTCACGTAAGGGAGAAAGAAAAAAGCTATCTACGTTGCAAAGACACTCGGCTGGGAGGAAGTACGGCGAGGCCAATAAATACAAATAAATAAGAGTTGTTAGACGGAGTCCGAAAATTGAAAAATTCACATATTCCGAACTAAACTATGACGGTTTGTTGCTTGAAAAAACAGTCAACAGGCCAGATTTCGTCTACAAGAGCGTTTATGTTTAACGTTCTTATACGCAATTTGCGTCAAATTTAACGCAAGTTATAAATCGTGAATCGGCAATTGGTACTTCCATTTCTTAGAAAATGTAACTGAAATCGTAACGACTTACCATGATTTTACTGTCCGGAAAATCCAAAGGATCCAGGGAGGAAGAAAAAAGACCCCAGCCTCAACAAGATCTAAAAGACCAGAAACCGAGGAAGTGAAACTTTTGACCAGTCATTTTTTAAAGTCAGATGTATTAGTAGAAATTTAACAAATTTTTCAGAAAAAATAATTCAAACATTTCATTTATAAAGAATTAAACAACTTCTTCACTCAAAATAAAATTGTTAAATAGATTTAAAAGAAGTAAAATGTTTTTCTTAATGTAATATTGAATTTTGTAAAACCTTTAAAATTGAATGAAATAAGTCAATTTTCCAAAACGGCAAGTTTTTGCATGTATATTCATATTAAAGTTTCTACACCGGCCTAATAATGATGAAAACAACAAAAGCATAACTCCCTAAACTTATTAGAATGATTTCAACTAAAAATATGATCATTTTTAATAAGGTCTAAAGAGTAAAGAATATTGCAAAAGATTGAATAGCTTAAAATAGTAAATAAGAGTAATAATTTAATGCAATATTGGTAAATGATTTTGAAGTTATTAAATAACTATCAAGATAACAGAATGTTATATTAACGCTTAAGAAATAATTATTCTAGAGTTAAAAATTATGGAAATAATAAACGTATAATATACTGTAAAAATTCAAAATATTCTTTTTGTTTAGTTTTCAAGAATCAATGATGAAATTCATAGGATAAATTAAGTGAATGTAAAAAACTAATTCAATCAAATATGTAATGTGAAAATAAAACATACATATTTGCAAAGGCAGTAAAAATCACAAAGTGTATAGTTTTGGTTATTTTTATATATTTTTTTCATCATTAAAACTATGCTACAAAATCTTTTAAATTTATTTCAAAATATCCTGTGTTAATAAATAGATAAAAACTTTAAGTATTTTCCAACTATTAGTTATGTATCATGAGTATTTATATTTATAAAATAATAAATTAAATGAAAAAAAGCCAAATGTTACAAAAGGAGAGTTTTCTCCTGCATGTTAATTAATTTAAAATAGTTGTGCTATACTGAAAGATAGTTGGGTTTTAAATCAAAGCCCAGGGACAGGTTCCAATGCAGATGCTGCTTACGTGTAACACAGGAGCCTATAAAAAGGTAAAATTAGGCTGGGTCATATTTTGCACTGACCAACCTGGATCACCTGTTAAGAATTACACATGGTAAGATCTTATGAACGTTAAGATTGTTCATGATAATATGTATCTTTTCAGCTGACAAAATTACTGACAAGATAAATATATAGCCCTCATAATATTAAGTAACAGTAGGGCGCATGCTTAGGGCAACAAATCAAGTCGGAGTGTCGTTGCATACACTTACGTGCATTTTAAACAGTAGGCAGGTGGCTAAGAATAAAGAATAGGTAGCGAAGGTATGAGAGGGTACGTTGCAGTGTGTGTGTGTGTGTGTGTGTGTGTGTGTGTGTGTGTTGTGTGTGTGTGTGTGTGTGTGTGTGTGTGTGTGTGTGTGTGTGTGTGTGTGTGTGTGTGTGTGTGTGTGTGTGTGTGTGTGTGTGTGTGTGTGTGTGTGTGTGTGTGTGTGTGTGTGTGTGTGTGTGTGTGTGTGTGTGTGTGTGTGTGTGTTGTAACGGAAAAAATTGGTTCCGTAACAATTGAATAGAAATTGAAAAATCTTAAATTTTTATAGAATAAGTTTATCTAGTTTTGCTAAGCCATGAAACTCAATTGCTAATTGAATAAGATAAAAACCGATTGTAATGTACACAGATGATGACTTTGCGAGTGCTTTGTGTGCTAGAACCAAAATCAAGTTCCAACAGAATATTAAATAAGCACGCTTAAAATCAAAACTGTGCATGTAAATCAAGTGGTGGGGGTAAGCAGCTAGTGAATTGGTTGCAAGTTTAGAAAAAAAAGAGGACTCTCGTTTGAGGATTCGACCGAGAAGGTCACTGTTTAAATTAAATTGCAGAGAAAGTCATAATGGACTTTTAAATTTCATTAATCTGGCCGCGGAGTGCGCGATTTGGTCGTAAAATGTCTAACAATAACGACTAGCGCAAGCTAGTCATTCGATAATGAGAAAACCTCGGTTAGATTTCATTCCTTGAAGAAGATGACGTCGCCTTGTGCCGCTGCCTGGAAGGAAAATCCTTCAGACGAGAACAACTGCCAGTCTGAAAGGAAGGATCTGGCCACCCAGGACATACAAGGGGGATCCAGGAAAGTGCGAGTCGGGCAAGTCATAATTTCTGTACAATTTTAAATATTATAAACCAGATTATTTGGAAAAATTTCTAAAGTCAAAAACGACAAATTAAAGGTTTAAATAACTAAGTCATGGCTTTATTTCTTGAAAAATAAATTAAAATATGAAGCTTATTAAATATATATAAAAGATTTATGTGAAATTTTAAATGATTGATAAATGTTAAAGTAATAACTGTTATAATTTGGAAAGATAAACTTATAAAAGCACAATCATTAAGGTGTTTAGAAATTGATATGTTTTATTAATTAACGTAAAATCATGTATAACTTGTTTGATAATTTATAAAGGATTGTTGTGAATCCAAACTCAGTTTATCAGAAATTTAAGGTAAATTGTATATGTCCAAAAAATTGGTAAACAATTCTTAAGTGTTAACAAGTAGTGTTAATAACAATTTTATTCTCTAGTAATTTCATATATAAATAAATAAATGTCAAGTAACTGCTGGTGCAAAGTCAGCCCATAAATTAAATGAGTGCAGCAATTTGATATAGGATCTGTCAACCTCCCTGCAATCAATGAAAATATGTATTTGGGTAGTAAGAGACAATTTAATTTATGTTCTAATATGTATAAACGTCATGAAATTATGTTGTTAAAAGAATATGATCCTTTTATTTAACAATTATTATTTTTCACGCGATTAAATTCAAAAGTAAAACTAGATGTCAAGATATTATTTTGATTTAAAGAATATGTTCATTTGTTTAAATTTCGTTATTGTAATATTATTAAATTCATATTTCAAGCAAAGGTTAGTGAAAAATTTTATTAAATAATCCTGTGTGCTAAGTAATAAATGTAATATTTCCCAGCTAGAAAATTTATCTAATAAAACCATTGAAAGCTTTAAATGCCATACCAGCAAGCCTAATAGGGTCATTTATTTTAATAAATTACATATAATAAATGATTAAAGTGCACCTTATAATAATCGAGGAACCCACCCAAAGAATTAAATTTAACAACCAAATCAGTTTGAGCTAGGCCAACACTAGCTGGTTTTATTTCCAAGTCCAGGGGTTGATACCCACTGGCAGATCTTATCATATATAACACAGGGCCTCAGTAAAGAGGATATGGTAGGATGTTATCTGACACGGACTTCACGAGAGCAGGAACATGGAGCAAACAGGTCTACAAAGCATGGTAAGGTATTAATTTGTGTGATAAATTTCTGTGTTTTTCAGCTACCCAATGTTACACCGTTTGACACATCACTGACCTTACCATGACCTTTTCAATCTTAGTAGACAGAATCCACAGGGTGGGTTTTTTAATTACGATTTAAATTCATGTTCTTGTAATTACGAGTTGGGCAAACGTCGACAGGTTTGTGGCAGGTCGAGTTTGCTAGGGTCGGGAGTGAGTGAGTTGGTTGGAAGGTCCGTTGCAGATATGGCGCCCGCACTTGGGACTCGAATAAGGAAGGCACGATTAGGCAAAATCATTAATAAATTTTAAATTAATTTAACCCAGCTAAAGAATTTTAGTGGGTAATAATTATAATAAAAATAAAATAACAAAAAAAATAAAATAATAATAATAATAAAATGTCAAAAAAAAAAAAAAAAAAAAAAAAAAACGAAAATAGGCAGGGAGTAAAGCCATTAAATAAAAAATAATTAAATAAAAATTAAATTAAAAAGAAATAAATAAAATCAAGAAATCTAACTAGGTACGAGAGTACAACACCTTAGGCATTATCTACGACCCGCACCGAACGGCCAAACCAAATATAAAATAAATTTATAAAATTAGAAATCACATATAAAAATAAATATCTAGTCGCATCTATAAATTTACTTAAACAAACTTTAAATTTAAACAAAAATGGCAAAACCCGAAGCGAAATCCGACATGGATAAGCTTTTAGCTTATATGAAAGCTGAAAATGCGGCTAGGGACAAGCGCGAGGAAGAGAGGCGCGTAAAAGATAAGGAAGAAAGGGAACTAGAAAACGCGGCTAGGGAAAAGCGCGAAGAAGAAAGACGGCTAAAAGAAAGGGAATTAGATAAAGCGGTTAGAGAGGCCGAAAGGGAGGAGGACAAGAAACAACGTCAAGAAGAGTTCGAGTTAGCCGAAAAAAGGTGGGAGTTAGAGAAATTAGAACGCCAAAAGATCCTAGAAGCGTTTCACGATGAAATGAGCAAATATAAGGCGGATTCGGAAAGTCGAACGAGCAACCTAGAAGGGAAAATGACCGAACAGGCCACCGTGATCGAAAAAATAAAAAACGAGGTAGAGATTCAAACAACGCAGTTAAGCGAGAAAGTAAATAAAGTAAGGGAGGACGTAAAGTCTGTAAACCAACAGGTGAAAAAATTAGAAAATAGGCTTACTAGTTCAGGGACGGCAGGGCCAATAACACAAATATGTTTGCCTACAGTGTCAAACAAATTGAACGAGGCATCCTATAGGAAAATAGAGTTTTGGGGTACATCGCGGGAAGACCCGATCGAGTTTCTCTGTGAAATGGAGTCGTTATTTTCTGAAATCGATAATACGATGGAGGAAATTACAAAGCTCAAGATCATAGAACGATATATACAGGGTTCAGCCGACAGTTGGTGGAGAGCTATAAAGAAGGGGTCTGAGACATACCAGGATTTCCGCAAGGAATTCACTCAGCACTTCTGGAGCTTCCACCAACAGGAAAGGATTCGGAGGAAATTAAGTCAGGGCAAATATAGTAATAACGGACCTTCCAACATGGCGGAATATTTCGTCATGATGGTAAACAAGGCGAAGAACTTGGATCCAGTAATTCCCGAAAAGCAAATAATCTTCATGATCATGAAGCATTTCGGGACCAACGTTCAATTAGCTAGTGTGGGCAACCCCACGCAGAACATTAAACAAGCTATTGCGTTTCTAATCCAACTCGACAACGTGACGGAGAACGACCGCGCTAACGGAAATGCAAACCGGGCACCACCGCGCTTCGTCACTTCTAACCACCAAAGACCCGACCATAACCCAAGATCCTATGGTGAACACCAAAAAACAACCCCACCGAAGTATCCTAAGAAACCCAATCCGCCACGTTCTATCCCCGGACCTAGTGACACACAGCAAAAAAACTAGAAACGAGGATCTCTAGCAACAAGGAGCATTGTCCGTTAGCGCGTCTAGGGATCCGAGGAAAGAGATCGCCGGAACGCAATAGCCCGAAAAGCAAAAATCGTCAAGTTTACCATCGTGACGAGATAGTGAGCCTGAACGGTTTAGCCTTATTTATGCGGGACGAATTGTTAGAGAAACCCGATAGTTGCATAAATAAAATTGAGCAAGTAGAGAAATGCCCATTGATTAGCTGCAAGATAAATGGTATGGAGATATTCGCAGAAGTGGACACTGGTGCACAAATGTCCGTGATTAATGCGAGCAAATACCTGGCCTTGAAACAGCAAGGAAACATGTTTTACGAACTACCAGTAGCTAACATGGGGGTTCTAACAGCAATCGGCTCGAAATGCAGACGGGTTAAGTTACAAACTTTCTTACCTCTAACTCTTCAGGGTCACACAAAGGAATTTGTATTCCTAATAGTGGAAAACTTACGAGTTGACCTCATATTGGGGATGAATACTTTGTGTGAGCTTAAGACCCGCATAAATCTGGAGAAACCGTTTATCTCCTATGAGCTGGACGGGGAAATGCTCTGGCAGGATTTCGAAAAAACGGGAAAAGACGGAAAAATATGTTTACCCGATAAAAATAATAAACAAAGGCTAGAAGCCAACAGGGAAATAGAAAATATAAATCAAATAAACAATGTAAATGAAAAGAATGTAGGCGTAAGAATGAAAAGTGATAAAATGAATGTAAAACAAAGTATACAAGACAACCCAATTAACCAAGGCAAAATACCATCTTACCAGCCGGAAGTGGGGGGGTTGATTGCCAACGGCGAGAATAAGATGCCGTTAGCCGTTGTATATCGAGAACAAAGGGATTTCGATATACAACGTACTCTGTCACAGACAGGGGAAAAAAACCAAAATTTAAAATTTAAACAAAACAAAAATGTAAAAAATCCGAAACTAGAACCAAAAATAAAAATTAATGCAAATATATCAGTAGGCGATAATCCCCGAAATAGCAGGGAGCGAGAGAAGTTAGAAAATCAAAGAATAAATGTAGGATGTAATAAAATGAGCAACTCAAAACCATTAAAAAATGGTGAAACTAAAATAAATCAGGGTATAAACCCAACAAATATAAATAAAGGGAAATTAAGGAAAGAGATTAAAGGAGGAAACGGGATCAAAGAATCCACAAATAAAGGCCATGAGCCACAAATAAAAAAATTAAGTAACTTGCAGGATAGACCTGAAGTCACAACAAAGAAAAAAGCTAATTATAATAAATTAGCCAAATGCTCATTTTATACACAGTCTAATAACATAAATTCGTCAACTAACGAATCGCTAAAATCAAAGCCCACTGATCGCGGTAAAATTGGAAAAACCTTAAATAAAGAAAAGGAAATAAATTACAAGGGACGGGCCGAATGGAAGAGGTTCCGTAAAAAACGGGAAAAAAATTAATACCGATAAGCAATGTGTAAAAATAAGTAAAATTGAACTACAAAATGGCCAAGATAAAAATAGTATATTAAGTGAAAATCAACAGGCAAAATTAAATGATTTATTAAATGAATTTAAAGATATATTTAGTGACAAGCCAGGCAGGGCGACTAAATACAAACATGCGTTAAAAAATTCAAGAGGATAGCACGTTCATAAATAGGAACTATCCCATCCCTATGAATTTTCGAAAACATAATTACAAATAAATCTAGGGGAATTTACGATGTAAGGGACATCAAAAAATTTCATCAATAATTATAAATATGTAAAAAGATTAATTAGGCTACGAAGTATTTAAATGTACAATTATGAAAGGTTTTTAAAAAATTTAAAGGGACAAAAATAAACGTAATGTAATAATCTGGATGGATTAGGTAACTTCTAATAACTTTAGAAATGGAATTTGAATAGGCTGCGATAAGCTAAGTAGTTGCGGATTCAACAACAAATAAGATAAGCAATCAGCTGCTTGGACGGACATGGGGCGACGGCCTAGAGTAAATCAAGCTAAATAAAACTTGTAGGATATTGCGTAGCATTGCACAGATAAAGTCGAAAACAGCAATATGAAATGCGGTAGCTGACCTGCTCAAAAGAGAGGGGATGCCCAAAGTCCAACTAGCGGACGTTGCCAAGCGCGTTCAAGGCTACTGGCTGTCAGAATCAGCTGTATTTGTCAACAGCGCGAAAGTCGCGTAATTCAAACATATAAATTGTCCAGATAACAGATTAAGTATAAACTGTAGGTCAAATTGAAATAAATCCATGTTAGTTCTATGTAACTTATAAATATAAAGTCTGTAAATGTTAAAATATGAGTACAAGGTATAAAAAGAATTTATGGATCAAGAAATAAAGCATTGTTTATGGGTATTAAGTTCAAATAAATTGTATGATATGGAAATAATGGCTTGCATCGGGAGTGCAAGGAGACAAAGTTTCAATGTGTTGAAAGTGTAAGATACTAATAATATATGTGTTATGTGAGTTTCAGGGAGAAGGACGCCTGAGGACATGAAGCCAAGATATAATAGTGTTAAATAGTAGTAAGTAGTATTAAGCTCAATTTGGGAAAATGATCCCAAATTTCATTTAATAGCAGGGAGGTTGTAACGGAAAAAATTGGTTCCGTAACAATTGAATAGAAATTGAAAAATCTTAAATTTTTATAGAATAAGTTTATCTAGTTTTGCTAAGCCATGAAACTCAATTGCTAATTGAATAAGATAAAAACCGATTGTAATGTACACAAATGATGACTTTGCGAGTGCTTTGTGTGCTAGAACCAAAATCAAGTTCCAACAGAATATTAAATAAGCACGCTTAAAATCAAAACTGTGCATGTAAATCAAGTGGTGGGGGTAAGCAGCTAGTGAATTGGTTGCAAGTTTAGAAAAAAAAGGGGACTCTCGTTTGAGGATTCGACCGAGAAGGTCACTGTTTAAATTAAATTGCAGAGAAAGTCATAATGGACTTTTAAATTTCATTAATCTGGCCGCGGAGTGCGCGATTTGGTCGTAAAATGTCTAACAATAACGACTAGCGCAAGCTAGTCATTCGATAATGAGAAAACCTCGGTTAGATTTCATTCCTTGAAGAAGATGACGTCGCCTTGTGCCGCTGCCTGGAAGGAAAATCCTTCAGACGAGAACAACTGCCAGTCTGAAAGGAAGGATCTGGCCACCCAGGACATACAAGGGGGATCCAGGAAAGTGCGAGTCGGGCAAGTCATAATTTCTGTACAATTTTAAATATTATAAACCAGATTATTTGGAAAAATTTCTAAAGTCAAAAACGACAAATTAAAGGTTTAAATAACTAAGTCATGGCTTTATTTCTTGAAAAATAAATTAAAATATGAAGCTTATTAAATATATATAAAAGATTTATGTGAAATTTTAAATGATTGATAAATGTTAAAGTAATAACTGTTATAATTTGGAAAGATAAACTTATAAAAGCACAATCATTAAGGTGTTTAGAAATTGATATGTTTTATTAATTAACGTAAAATCATGTATAACTTGTTTGATAATTTATAAAGGATTGTTGTGAATCCAAACTCAGTTTATCAGAAATTTAAGGTAAATTGTATATGTCCAAAAAATTGGTAAACAATTCTTAAGTGTTAACAAGTAGTGTTAATAACAATTTTATTCTCTAGTAATTTCATATATAAATAAATAAATGTCAAGTAACTGCTGGTGCAAAGTCAGCCCATAAATTAAATGAGTGCAGCAATTTGATATAGGATCTGTCAACCTCCCTGCAATCAATGAAAATATGTATTTGGGTAGTAAGAGACAATTTAATTTATGTTCTAATATGTATAAACGTCATGAAATTATGTTGTTAAAAGAATATGATCCTTTTATTTAACAATTATTATTTTTCACGCGATTAAATTCAAAAGTAAAACTAGATGTCAAGATATTATTTTGATTTAAAGAATATGTTCATTTGTTTAAATTTCGTTATTGTAATATTATTAAATTCATATTTCAAGCAAAGGTTAGTGAAAAATTTTATTAAATAATCCTGTGTGCTAAGTAATAAATGTAATATTTCCCAGCTAGAAAATTTATCTAATAAAACCATTGAAAGCTTTAAATGCCATACCAGCAAGCCTAATAGGGTCATTTATTTTAATAAATTACATATAATAAATGATTAAAGTGCACCTTATAATAATCGAGGAACCCACCCAAAGAATTAAATTTAACAACCAAATCAGTTTGAGCTAGGCCAACACTAGCTGGTTTTATTTCCAAGTCCAGGGGTTGATACCCACTGGCAGATCTTATCATATATAACACAGGGCCTCAGTAAAGAGGATATGGTAGGATGTTATCTGACACGGACTTCACGAGAGCAGGAACATGGAGCAAACAGGTCTACAAAGCATGGTAAGGTATTAATTTGTGTGATAAATTTCTGTGTTTTTCAGCTACCCAATGTTACACCGTTTGACACATCACTGACCTTACCATGACCTTTTCAATCTTAGTAGACAGAATCCACAGGGTGGGTTTTTTAATTACGATTTAAATTCATGTTCTTGTAATTACGAGTTGGGCAAACGTCGACAGGTTTGTGGCAGGTCGAGTTTGCTAGGGTCGGGAATGAGTGAGTTGGGTGAAGGTCCGTTGCAGTGTGTGTGTGTGTGTGTGTGTGTGTGTGTATGTATGTATGTATGTGTGTGTGTGTGTGTGTGAGTTTGAGGTTGCGAGTGTGTTAGATAATGTTAGGATCTGCAGTAAAACCATTAATTAGAGGCGGCGGAATATCAGAAATAACCCTTTACTCGATAAAGCCAATTTTCATCGGAATCCTTCAATCAACATTCCAATGGAACCAGCCCGACGAGCTGATGAAATTCAACCACCAAGAATAATACTTTAAAAATGGTCAACCCCTTTTCCAGCCTTTGAATAATGTTAAGAAAAAAGATAAAATTATAGCACAACGGTTTTAAATTTATTTACTTTACATATTATTAATTTGAATAAGGTTTTAAGCATTTAAAATAAAAACGACAAAAGCTGAAAAAAACGGAGCCAAATAGAGGCTATATGTTTTATAGTCCGAAAAGTACAGATTTAGGGTTTGGTATTGTGTATACTGTCACATAGAATCCACTGTCTCACCATCAATCAATCTTCGATATAAGAGCACGTAGAGATAACTACAAATTTCCCCTCTCCCGTTTTCTGACTTTTGACTTGACTAAACGTAAGTTTACTAACCTTCGCTATTACCACCAAGTTACCCACCGTAACCTCATTACAGTATAGTAAATATATATAATACAGTCATTTATTTAATAAGTATATTTGTGTTTATACCAAAATTAAAGTAACTTAATGTAGTCAATATGTATAATATCGAGACATAGCACAAATCATAAATGTCTTTCACCCGACTACAAATAAATTATAAGAAAAATGCAATTTGAAACAACAACTTAGAACTTTACAAATACAAACAATGTTTGATAATTGAAATTCATAACTGGCTCAGATTGTGGTTCATTATTTTATTATTAAAATTGTTATTTAAGAGGTTATGATTAATATTGTTTCTTATCTTGTAAGGTTTTAAATTAGGCATATATATATATATATATATATATATATATATATATATATATATATATATATATATATATATGTACATGCAGGTTTGAAAAATAAATCTGTAAATAAATTATTTACATGACTTAATGTAATGTTACATCTGTTTCATGTGGCACTGACATCATATTCTTTGTTTAGTGTACCTCGAAGTACTTGTTGTAAGTAAACACATACACAAACACACTAACAGAAGCACCCAATTGACTATATAAATCATTGTGTTTATGTGTAGTGTTTATGTGTGAATGTTTGTGTGTGTGTATTTGTATGTATTATTGATTAATAAATAAATAAATAGGTCATACAACCCATTCTCCAGAAAACAGGCGATTAGATTATCCCGTGTAATACAATTAAATATATATTAGATTGTAATGGTTAAATTAACCATGTTAAAATCGTTTAGTTTTAACATTTTATTAAATTTAGTCTAAAATGTATTGTTTTATAATCACAGAAATATGATTTATTTATCTTACAAGTAATGTTATCATTGTTGTTATTTTAGTTGCGCTCTAGTCTACTGTAAGCCTGACTACGATAACCCACCTGTCATTGAAAAGTTGCCTCTATAAATAATAGTTGTACCTGACACGCAAGTCAACCGCTTTTGTTCAATGTTTCCTTCATATTTTTTATAATAATTACAGGAAATTACTATAATACTAATTTGTAATAATTAGAATAGTTAAGGATTTGCAATAGAAATGTATATCAGGATTTCAATAAACATTTCCATGGTAAGAAGGATTGTTTATTTATACTGAAAATTGCAAAATAGTTGTTTCAAGTTATTATTCGTATTAGGTTTTTTAAAATTTTAGAATTCTAATTTTCAGAAATAGAGCTCTGAATTGAATAAACTATTCACCTTATAATTTGGAAACAAGTTTGATAATATTGTGTCATTCATACAATGCACAAATAATAATGCTAATTTCATTTCTATTTACAAGAGGTTTGTAATTATTAGCTAGTTATTTCCAACACACAATCTCCTGTTTAAAGGAAAGACCATTTTTAAATGTCAGTTTTTTTCTCATCGTAATAGGATTGTTTATAAAATAGCATGAACCTGTTCTCCCGAAACTAATAATTATATACGGAAATGTGTGATATTTCTCTGTACGTATCTGTTATTGAAGCTTGAAAACGACCTTATTTCTGATATCATGGTAACACAGACAGATCTAAACAAAATCTAGATCGATTGGGTTTTGCGTCTCTCTCTCTCTCTCTCTCTCTCTCTCTCTCTCTATATATATATATATATATATATATATATATATATATATATATATATATATATATATATAGAGAGAGAGAGAGAGAGAGAGAGAGAGAGAGAGAGAACAATTTTAGATAAGAGACCATACGTCGCACTTTTATTGCATAATAGCACAAATTACTTAGTTGTTCAATTTTATTGCTTCATAAATTTTATAGATTGTCCCATTTACAAACGCTTTTGTATAGTAAAACTGTAGTTTCTGTTTTAAGACTTTCATTCAGAGCAAAATTACGATTAATTTTATCCCAATATAAATCACGAAGTCTATATACAATTTTTGCCAAAACATCATGGAACCTGTACATACGTAACTTATATACACATGTAATGTACAAGGCCTGCATAGGATATATTAGTCTGTTTTAAAATCTAATTATATGTAGAGCAATTATGCATTCAAGAAAACGTTTTTTTGAAATATGTTATTTTCTATTAATAAATAAGTAAATATATTCTATTTTTCATAATGCTTGAAAATAAGAGCAACATAGATCTTGAGTTTTCAATACGAGTATATAAATTAGGCATTTTTGTTAAGGTATACTAACGTTTATATACGTTAATATTATTTATAATAGTTTTAATAAGTAGAATATAAGCATAAATATAGTGTATATATGGTATAAAATTAAATTAGTCAACGAATCTAAAATAAACATTACCAATTATATGCGCATAAATGAGTAGGAACTGCCCAGGTCAGAAATGATGAAATGACATCGTACCAGAAATATATTTTACTACTTTATTCGTATTTATTAAAATATTTTACGAATAAATAAAAATTGTTGTCTGCAGCCTATGTACCTATAATTTAGTTTATAATATAAATGGTATTATATTTCTAATAATTGACAACATTTATATCAACTACAAATATGATGTTGAACATATATATTTACGGGTTTTGTCGTTAGTGGTAAATAATTTTTATTTTATATGAGAATGCATTATTCGTATACTTAGTAAAAGTAATATTCAGAACATTAGAAAGTAATTAATAATATAGAATGAAGGAATAGGTATTACGGATTTGTCCACAAAGATAAAGTTTTATATTAAACACCTAAGTAAACATAATTAATAACATAAGTAAATTTATGAAAATCTGGTTTACGCAAAACAAAACAAAACTATTTCTATCATATTGTCCTCTATTCTCTCCATTTAAAATTACATTCTTACCTTAAATTACAACACAGATTTTAAATGAATGTCATTTGGCAAGCAAAACTTTGGATAAAGGCGAAGGAATTACGGAGCTAGAAAAACTTATGTATTCATGGCTCTTATTTCGTTTGCCAACTCTGTCACGATAAAAGTAGCAAAGTGTTTGCAGTAAAATAAATGTAAATGTTTCCTTTTAAAGTAACTTATCACCGTTTCTCAAAAAAATCTTAGATTGTTTATGATTAATAACATATAATTGTAGGCTACGTAGTAAATATTATCACTGCAGTAGTTGTGCGAAAATTAAATCGATAGTCGAGCGGATAACATTCTTAATCTATTTTCAGAGGTTTTCTTTTGATATTATATTTATTTTTTAAATTCTTATTTTTATTTCGTTTAAGAGTATATTAGATACAATATCTGGTGACATTAAAAGAAACTTTCAATCCAAAATCAATATATAGGAAAAATAGAATATAAAAATTGTCTTCAATTGGTGTATAATGAAGATGGCTCTTGTCAAAAAAAAATAAAAGATATATTAGTCAAATTTTTAAGATTAAGACTATGACTTAATGAGTAACTGTAAATATGGTTCCCTTTTAGGAGTACTAGGTATCAACAGCTAACGGTATTATCTGATAAAACTGTTTTCCCAATGTAAAATATTGTTTCTGGTCCTTCGTCTTCCTCAATAATCTTCTCTTTATATCTGTGGCTGTTTTTACCACTTTTAGTTGCACGTCATTACTAAATGAAATCATCTAATTCTTCACTTCAGCAATATTCTATATTCCGAAAACCCTTTCAGTATCACTTTTGGTTACTACAGAACTGAGAGGTTTCTATTCTGAATTAGTGCTGACTCTACGGCTCACATATTCTGCACAGACTTAGACACTTTGGTGTAGTTTTCACAAGGAAATATATTTGTAATCATAAAATCCTAAAGTGTCTTTATGAATTTACAAAGATTCACGTGAATGCTAGCACAGATTATTATTCTAAATGAAGCGAATTAGGTTTTTCTGTTTCTGGATATAATACGTTAGTGACAGCTGTGGTTATACGTGTATAAAAGGTATATGATCGCTCAAGGACATACTATTGAGTTGGAATAGTAATCCACAAAAAAAAAACTAAATTCATACTAGCTTTACGCAGATTTGAATTTTAGAAATGCTTTTCAATATCAAGATACTCGCCATCATCAGATGGAACTGAGAGACATAAAAGATAGGAATTTATAATTTGGTAAATCAATGTGTTGCAAATTTTTCATATTTCTTTTTAACATACATCTATAATTATGTTTTAAAGGTTTATTATTTAATAACTAACATTTTATCTTTGCCGAATCCCCTATATCATTCACACTCTCATATTTTGGTTAATATCTACAAACAATGAATAAAACACACGAAATCCTTTAATCCTTTCAGAGAAATACAGTGGAAATATAGGCGTTTCAGTGAGACAAATGTGGCAAGTAAAGCCGCACGCTTTTACAGAAATAAATATCTTACAAAAGAGAATTACGTTAGTGATGTAAGTTTCAAGTGTTACTTGAATTAGTGTTACATAATTATAAATATTACATAAGTAAATATATAATTAGTTTTTGTTACACAGCCGGTGTTGAACTTAGATTTTTTTCTTCATTATCTTCAAGCCACACATTCCGTCGTCACCGTCGTAGTACCGTTCTATTTCCCCCCCCCCCCGCCAACCCAAGATTAAACCACAAGCATATATACATACTTTCCTGTCATTTTACCATTTTGTTTACGAGGTAGTGCATTTTATTTTCTGATCCTGTTTTTAAAACATGTCCTTTAATCCCTCTCCCACCATCCTTACTTCTGCATTCGATCTCGTTTTAATTGTCCAACAATTTACAAATAATGAAACTCCTTCGCGTTATTGGATATGCAAAATGTTTTTATATAATTTTATTTCTGTCCACAAATTATAGGATTCAAACGATGAAATAAAAATAAAATCATTAGTTGTAGAAATATCTATTTGTTTCAAAGATAGTCTCAAATGCAGTTATATATTTTTAAATATAGCGTTTCTGGATTACTGTAGATGTTCTATGTAGAATTTACACATTGTTCAGCTAATCTTTAAACTGATTCTCAATATGAGTGAGAATATGCATCCAGTGTTGCGTTTTAGCGGAACAGTTAGTTACTTAGTATTTGTGTATTCGTGTCACGTCTGAACCTGAACAAAAATAACAATTGTCAAGTCACGAAGTTTAAACAACAATTTTCTTCAGTACAAAGCTCCGTAATTTTACGTAAACTGTAAATTTAACTCATTGCCTAAAACTTTAACAAATCTATACATTCTAAGTTTATAGAAATCAATAATTAGATCAAATCTTGTTTCAATTATTTTCTATATTAATTTTTTGGTTACCCATTTTTTAAAATTAATATACATTACTTTAATTTGAATATTGACATTGAATAAATGTACCGTATTAGATTTACTTTTAAAATTGTGTGTCGTTTACAATTTTGATAGCAATAAAATTTTGACTTATAATATTACATTATAAATCGTGGTTTATTCAAAATTCAACGTTAACTTTATTTTTCAATAACCTTAACGAAGTGAAAAATATTTTTTAATTATTTTAAAAACGATTCAAAATTAAATACGAGAGCATCGCCTAAATTATTTGAAATATTTGTAAAGGGTATTTTGTAATAAAAACTGGAGGTTGAACAGGCGTAAAGCTCTACTACGCATGGGCACAGATTTTGCCAGAAACACATCTATTTAGTCCACATTTAACCATAGAAAAATAATGTTAAGGTAACAGTGAGTAAAGCTTAGTAACTTATATATATATATATATATATATATATTTACTCAAATTACAAAATTAATAACTATTATGGTAGATAACAATCATCGAGTAATATGCTTTACATATTGTTTTATTAAACATGAACAACAATAAATACACTTTTGTAAAACCAATAATTCCATTTTGATTAGCGATATATTGCAGCTATCGTGGTTCATATTTATAGATATCATAAACATCTCTTAGAATAACATGTCCCATTTAGGTCATGTTTAAATTTACTTTTAGTAATCTTCTTGAGTTAACTAATTAAATTATAAGTAGTTATTGCGTAACTGAGTGAATACTTTTGAACTTACTGGGTAACGCGTTTCGAAGCCAACATCGATCATTGCAATGACAAGACCGACACGCTACTTTAAGGTGTCACTCAGCTAAACTACAATTACTAAAATATTTAAATTTCGTAGTAATTTATGATTTTAAAAACTCTATTTGTGGTAGAATATAATGTAAATAAAAGTTAGATATTACAATAAAAGCCGCATAATTACTACCTACCGTTATAATTATTCAGTTATACAGAGAATATCTAACTTTACACTTCACTTTTGAATTAATTAAATTACATATAACTGCTGTGGCTAGACATACACTGTATTGAAGTAGAATACAACATCGGAGTTAGTTCCAAAGATAAATAAGTTTGGTTGTATACTATTATAAACATAACCACTACACCATATAGTAAGGACATTGAGTGATCTATTTAACATTTCTGATATTAAGATTGTAAATAGGTTCATTGAATTCGTACACTTAACGTTTGTGATACCAGAAATGAAAAACAAAATTATTTTTTAAATAAAAATAGCAAACCAAATTTAAAATGTATTCTAAATATGAAAAATAAATGAATTTTTCCTAATCTATATAGGTAATGTCAGATAGGTCTTAAAATTAAATTTAAGTTTTTCATTTAGAAATTTCTAATGTTATTATGTGATGTTTCAAGGTTTATCATAAAAAATTATGAAAATATTCTAAGGTTTCAATTTTTTAACAATCGAAATTTCGGTTTTGTGAAACCTTTTACATAATAAAATCGCTTGAATGTGGAAAAAAGAAAAATTTAAAATAATATCACTTCATGATATTAAATAGATCAAATAATTTTCCATAATTAAATCTTTGGAAGATTTACACACCGCAAGTTAATCAATGTTTATATCATAATATTATTGCAGAATACAGTTATTATTGTCAATTTAAACACAACAAATGTGTTGAGTTATAGCAGTAGCACAAAAAATGAAAAAAAAATATATTGATCAAAGATAAATGAAAACTGTAAATTATCATTACATGAAACTTTATTTGAAATAAATGAGTTTGTTGCATGGATAAATGCTACATTATATTTGTTCAACTTAAGAAAATGTTAAATACTCCTTTATACAATATTTTGTTTTATTAATAAAATGTCAAATGTTTTCTGTCAAAATATATTTTTTTTAGGTTAATGTTACACAATATGTTAAGTAATTTATATAAATATTTCAATCTCTCTATAAATAATACAGAGACATATGTATATGTCAAACAGGGGAGCTAAACGTTAATATTTAGACAGAAAACTTAAAATAATATTTTTCAATTTAATGTTATTTCAGTACAAACGTCCATGACAAAAACAAAATAAAGTTATAGTTAATTACAGACGAATGTTTAAATTACAGAAAAAACAAAAAAAAAAACATGATTTCTCTAAGTTCCAAATTATCGTTTAATTTCTTTATACAAAATAACTGTCTTAAACTATCCTGAAATATAGTAGCTAGGCTGTGATGACTTGAACGAATTCAATCACGAAGAAAATTCAACCAAAATTGTAGATTCTAAATGAGTTTTTTGTTTAAAATTCCCATAGCTGGTTGCCTGACAACTAACCAGTACAGGTTCTCGTAACTAGTAATTTGGCGAGCAGTAGCACTGGGCCTGACTTGGGTAAAGATTGTTTGTGTTAAATGATCATCTACACCGGTAGTCAATAACAGGCTGCGCTTTTCTGGTAAGCTTGACCGTCGCTGCTTGCAGTGATTAATATCCATGGAAATTAATCAGATCCTCTTGGAATGCCATTATTCTGAGACAATTCACCTCACAACGGGTAATTTTAGTTTTAACTACCCGACAATTGTGGCGACCTGATTGATTAAAAGCTACTATTAACGCCATTAGAATCAAAAAATATAGATTTGGTAGGAATGTACTATCCACTCCCTTTAAATTATATCTTTTTTCCGGGATAGAACCGTAAACCTTTTCAGGGCAAAAGGAAGGATTTTATTGTTTCTAAAAATACAGTTTAAAAACATTTATTGCTTTTATAATAGTCACAGATAGAAATCCTTCTTATTTTATTAGATAATAAAATAAAAATATCTGTAATACGTCTTCTGGTATTCAATGCATCTGGGTATTAATTCAAATATCAAAAAAGTTGAACCCTGCCTTAATATTTTAAATACTATTCAAGATTACCCTCAGACTATTATATATTCTAAAATATAGAGCATACTTTTTGCTATTGTTTTCCTGATACGTCCATATAAAATGTTTTAAAATATATTTCTTAATTTACAGTAATATTGTCGAAAAACCTCTTTAATACTCGAAAATCTTGCTTGTATTGACTAAAATCTACGGCTAATAAACAGATGCTCTTGGAATGCTATTATTATCAGATGGTGGCAACTGACAATTGGCAGCTTTAATTACCCGACAGTTGGGGCGTCTTGATTTATTAAAAACTACTATTAACGTCATTAAAAACCAGGAATTACAATTTGGTCGAAAGATTATATCCACATTCTGTAAAATATAATTTTATTACTGGATAGAACCGTGAGAAATATTTATTTAATTATATATATAATTTTTTAAGAAACGACGATATAAAATTGGAAAAGATTTTATTTTGTTTCTAAACATAAAGTTTCTAAATATTTTACTGCTAAATTAAAAGTCACTAATAATAATCATTCCTGTTTTAACGGATAATTAAATAAAAAAAACATCTGCAATTCTTCTTCTAGTCTACAGTGCATCTGGGTACTAATTCACTTAGCGAGATTGTTGAGCCCCAGCATTAACATTTTAAAGACTAGGAGACATTAACAGACGAGGAGAATAGGTTTTACAAAGTAAAACCTGAGAGACTATAAGTACAAGAGTCGGATAAGCGTAGCCTTTGCAGCAAGAACACTCTCTTGTAGAAAATCAGTAATAAACAGTATATGTATATCCTCTCTTTCATGAAACATTTAATACTGATCAGAAAAGTCTTGAAATAAAAATAATCAACCTTTTATATTTTTTAACGCTTCACGAGTAATCATAGCCTAATAACATCTATTAATTTGTATGTAGTAAAAATATCATTTCCTGTAATACCCTTAGTAATAAAATTAAATAATAAAATGTTAAAACGTAATCTAGCAAATTAGTAACATTTGTGTCAGTTTTCGTTTAGCTATAAAATTATAAAATTTACAAGTCCTTAATTTTTTTGTTGTTACTGAAGTTACAATTTGCTTGTTTCCTCACGAGTAAACACGTCAGCTGATTGGATTGGTATCGCGAGAAAAGCTGTTTCCAAAGTAACAGACGTATTTTCATTTCTTGCTATCCAAAGAAAAATACCACACATGTGTTGTTTATACCATAACCCCATTTTCTTTACATGAATTTACTGTTTATTTTACGTACAAGCAGATAACGAAAAAATTTGTTAAAGAAATATATGCCTTCACTCACAATCCTTAATAATTTTTAAAAACAAAATTTGTATTATTCTTCTCGTAGCAATCCTGTAATTACGTTGTAATTTATAAATATATAATAAACATTTTTAAACACTGTTTAGTAAGCATTACATAAAATTAATTGTAAAACTATCAACAACTGTAAAGGTAAAGTACTTAAGCCATATAACGCCACAGTTTTGGACTGTAATTATGTAACTCACTTAATGTTTTCAATGTTTTAAAAGCAAATTTATGTATTTCTCGTTTCGCTATATTTCTTGTAAAACTCAATAAACAATAATTAGTTCCAAAAAATATTTTTATTTTTAGAATAAAAAATAAAATATATACCATTTCATTCAACACGCGTTGACTGTTCATAGAGGAGATTAAAAAGTAAGTCTTAATGGTACTTATAAGTGAGATATAATAAATAATACCCGAAATTTATTTATTTTAATTGCTAGAGTAATTTTCAAGATTTCTACTGGGTGATACTCTTTATTTTAAGTAAGGCAAGTTTGCTTATAAAGCACGAAAACGTCTGAAAAGAATTGTGTTTTATAAAAAATACAAATAATAATAGCGGTAATATTATTATAAAATTCTGAAGGAAAATTTTAAAAAGGAACCATACAAAATATCTTTTCTAATTTACAGTAACATTAAAAACTTTGTAATACTCCAAATCCTTAAAAGCTTTACAGAATCAATCATTAGAAGTTAGGAAAACTCAAATTGTCTTTGCTCAAGGACTTATAGCAGATTTAGTGAAGTCGTGGTTTTGGAATAATTTTATATCTTGAAACATACAAAAGTACGCAAAGTGTAAATTTTCCTTTGTTTTATCCTCTAATTCTAGTACTATGAACATTTATTTAAAATAATAATACATATTTCTGTCCCTTAAAACTTTAAATTTATATGGCAATAAAGGGATAAATAAAACGGCTACAATACTTTAGCTATGCTAGAATATGGGGTAAATGTATTAACTTAATAACAGATACGTTTAAAGGGCTTAAGAGTTGTGCGTGAGTTACATAACGCTCAGCGTAAAGTACAGGAAGTTGTAGCTTTCCGTGTTCTCGCAATGCAAGCCTTGACCTTTCTACAAATTTACCATTGTGAGATAACGCTTTTAAAATTCATGTATGTGGTAATGTTTGCATTTATCAATATATTAAACGGTATATGTTAACTTTATTTGGACCTTGCATTGATTTTCAACCCGATACGGCTGTATTAAATTTATTTGAATATATCTGATAAAGAATGATAAAGCTGAAGTAAATACATTCTTAATAAATTTGTCGTTATATATTTTAAAAATAAATATTTTAAAGCATCAATTGCTCCTTCTTTTTTCTCTCTCTCTTCCTTTCTCTAGTTTTCCTTATCTGATTAGTAAATAATACACAAATACATCTTATTATGTATATTTTTATTATAAACTGATGTACATATCTTCTACCAAGTAATCATCCACAGAGACATGACAAACCGTTCTCAAAATATTCGTGGTTAGAGGTTTTTTGGAATTGTTAATTTACATAATTAGTTTTGTTATTCGGTTTATATATCCGATTTGCAAATTTGAAATTATACCTCTAAATCACATAAAGTACTGAGGTAATTATTTACCGTGCAATGCATTTTACTATATTTAGTATCATATCAATCTACATATATGGAACAGTAAACTATGGTGCCTTATATTTAAGGGGGCGCCTGTAAAAAAGCCATGTAAGCTGAAATTCCTATATACCTAATCCATACTCTAGCAATGAAATATAGAACCACCATTTGAAAAACCATTTGATTTTTTTTTTAAACTTCAATCATCTAAAAAAATGCAACTATTTTTTGTTATGTTCCTTGCACGAACAAATTATTTTCTGTTTAAATCGTATGTTTCAATATTTACATGTTTCTATATTCTGAATTTTTTTATTATTTTGATTTTTTAAATAGTGAGCACATAACAGGCTTATAAATACCAAAATATTAGCTGTCCGGTAAATATTTCAAAAATTTTACAAAATACTACCTCTCATTATGAATATCCTGTCACAAAATAATTATTAAAATAGTTTCATCTGAACAATGACTTATTAAATAAAATGACGACTAATATATCTCTCTCTATCTCTCTCTCTCTCTCTCTCTCTCTCTCTATATATATATATATATATATATATATATATATATATATATATATATATATTAAATAAAATATAAATTAATAAATATTCTTGTATTTGAATAACCTATGTTGTTTTAAATTATTAAACAAGAAAACGTATTATATATATATATATATATATATATATATATATATATATATATATATATATATATATATTTGAAGAATAGTTATCCGTTCATTCTGAAGTGCATAAAATCGCAGTTCTGACGTTAAGCAAAATGTCATCTAGCAATAACGAGGTCAACCGAGCAGCAGTTATAGAGCAAGTGAAGAACGCTGATAACTCTGCTCCTATATATAGATGGATGAAGCCACATCCATTGACGTCAACCCACCCATTGACTTAAATCCACACATTGACGACAATCCACACACACCTGAGCCAAACAATTACTCACATTCCTTTCCTTTTTTTCACATTTCTGCCGATAAAATCTATCGATGACACATTTCCACACTGCGGGCAAATTGAACGTATCATCGCGTTTGTTAGGACTCCCTTGCTTCTCTATTTCGACGGCCTCACGAATAGTTCTAGTCCTGTAGTTTTCCATTTGTGCAATCGGTCAGCAAGACTGGTAATTAATGGTATGCCCTGTATCGCAGTGGTGCCTGTACAGAGCCGACGTTTTGTCCTTGTTTTATGGCCAAGTTTGTGCTCATCAAGCCTAGCTGAGATACGTCTGTTCGTTTGGCCAATTTCTGTACGTTTTCTTACAAACTCCCCGAGAAATGCTGTAATCACTATGGTTTTCCAAGAAGTTTTTGTCATTGGCGTTAACAAGAACCTTGTCGACGGTGATGATAGGTTTGTAAACAGAACGTATACCATGGCACCTAAACAGTCAGCCAATGCTATAAATGGTTCCTCTAATAAAAGGCAGGAAATCAGTACCAGTTTTCTGAGTTTCTTTCTCGTCTACGTCAACTGGAAGGACACTTTGGCGGTGTAACGCTTTATTAATGGCATATTACTTATAGTCATTGCACCTTTTTCATAGTTATAAGTTCAGGTTCTTCGAATGGATGACCGTTAACTTGAGAGATCGAGTAAAGTGCAAATCATCGACAGCCCGGATCTGTGATGGGTGGTGGTGTGACTCAGCGTTAAGATATCTATTGTTGTGTTTAGGTTTTCTTTAGACCGAATGGTGAACATTCTGACCCTTCCTAATCAAAACGTCCAGAAACGTCAAACAGTCATCACTCTCTAATTCCAAAGTGAAAAATGTCTTGGAGGAGCAAAAGTTGAGATACGTAAGGAACTTATCAAGTTCTGTACCACCTTGTTGCCAAATAATAAACACGTCATCCACATAACGAAATCAAGCTTTAGGCCTGAGAAAAGCATAATTCAGGGGTGTCTGTTTTAAAGAAAGGCTTACAAATATGGCTACAGCTGGTGAAAGAGAAGATCCCTTAAGGGCACCATGAAGTTGCCTTTAAGACTATTCTTTAAAGCCAGATCTAAGAAGTGTGTGTCTAATTCAATTTCAGAATCTGGATTCTGACTTGGTTGTAAAGAACGTCTCTATCTACAGCCTCAGTGATGCTGAAAACTCTGTACTATGTAAAGGGTGTAACTTTGCCATTGCTCCTACCAGGCTGCCTTTAGAAGAAATAATATCTAAGTTGTAACATCTATAGCCTACATAGATAAACCTAAAGCTGAAGGGATTTGTCAAGAGGTTGCTAGTATTTTACGTACAAATCGAACTAAGAAGCAAGGATGAAACTGAAGGATCCACACTTGAAGGAATAACGTCACAATTATCTAGAACCAGAGTGCCGGGTATTAACTACAGTCTAAAGTGCCAAAGAAGAAGAAACAAACTAAGGAGCAAGGATGAAACTGAATCCACACTTAAAGGAATACCTTTGCAAGGTATCTAGAACCAGATACCCTGTTATAAGCTACAGTGTTTAGTGCGAAAGAAGAAGATATACATCGAACCAAGGAGCAAAGACGAAACGGAATCTACACTTGAAGTAAAAACGTCACAAAATATCTAGAGCCAGAGTGCCGATATTAGCTACAGTGTATAGTGTCAAAGAAATAAATCGAACTAAGGAGTAAGCATGAAACTGAATACTCACTTGAATTAATAACGCCATAAAGTATCTAGAGCCAGAGTGTCTGATATTAGCTAAAGTGTAAGGTCCCAAAGAAGAAGAAATAAATCGACCTATGGAGCAAGGATGAAACTGAACCCACACTTGAACGAATAACGTCACAAAGTATCTAGCGCCAGAGTGCCGGATATTAGCTACAGTGTAAAGAGCCAAAGAAGAAGAAACAAATCGAACTAAGGAGCAGGATGAAACTGAATCCACGCTTGAAGGAATAACGTCACAAAGTATCTAGAGCCAGAGTGCCGGATATTAGCTACAGTGTAAAGAGCCAAAGAAGAAGAAACAAATCGAACTAAGGAGCAAGGATGAAACTGAACCCACACGCTTGAAGGAATAACGTTACAAGGTATCTAGAGCCCCAGTGCCGAATATTAGCTATAGTGTTGAGTGCCAAAGACGAAGAAATATATCGAACTAAGGATCAGGATGATACTGAAGGATCCACACTTGAAGGAATAACGTCACAATTATCTAGAACCAGAGTGCCGAGTTAACTACAGTCTAAAGTGCCAAAGAAGAAGAAACAAAAAGAACTAAGGAGCAAGGATGAAACTGAATCCACACTTAAAGGAATACCTTCGCAAGGTATCTAGAACCAGATACCCTGTTATAAGCTACAGTGTATAGTGCGAAAGAAGAAGATATACATCGAACCAAGGAGCAAAGACGAAACGGAATCTACACTTGAAGTGAAAACGTCACAAAATATCTAGAGACAGAGTGCCGATATTAGCTACAGTGTATAGTGCCAAAGAAATAAATCGAACTAAGGAGTAAGCATGAAACTGAATACTCACTTGAATTAATAACGTCATAAAGTATCTAGAGCCAGAGTGTCTGATATTAGCTAAAGTGTGAGGTCCCAAAGAAGAAGAAATAAATCGACCTATGGAGCAAGGATGAAACTGAATCCACGCTTGAAGGAATAACGTCACAAAGTATCTAGAGCCAAAGTGCCGGATATTAGCTACAGTGTAAAGAGCCAAAGAAGAAGAAACAAATCGAACTAAGGAGCAGGATGAAACTGAATCCACGCTTGAAGGAATAACGTCACAAAGTATCTACAGCCAAAGTGCCGGATATTAGCTACAGTGTAAAGAGCCAAAGAAGAAGAAACAAATCGAACTAAGGAGCAGGATGAAACTGAATCCACGCTTGAAGGAATAACGTCACAAAGTATCTACAGCCAAAGTGCCGGATATTAGCTACAGTGTAAAGAGCCAAAGAAGAAGAAACAAATCGAACTAAGGAGCAGGATGAAACTGAATCCACGCTTGAAGGAATAACGTCACAAAGTATCTAGAGCCAGAGTGCCGGATATTAGCTACAGTGTAAAGAGCCAAAGAAGAAGAAATATATCGAACTAAATAGCAGGATGAAACTGAATCCACGCTTGAAGGAATAACGTCACAAAGTATCTACAGCCAGAGTGCCGGATATTAGCTACAGTGTAAAGAGCCAAAGAAGAAGAAACAAATCGAACTAAGGAGCAGGATGAAACTGAATCCACGCTTGAAGGAATAACGTCACAAAGTATCTACAGCCAAAGTGCCGGATATTAGCTACAGTGTAAAGAGCCAAAGAAGAAGAAACAAATCGAACTAAGGAGCAGGATGAAACTGAATCCACGCTTGAAGGAATAACGTCACAAAGTATCTAGAGCCAGAGTGCCGGATATTAGCTACAGTGTAAAGAGCCAAAGAAGAAGAAATATATCGAACTAAATAGCAGGATGAAACTGAATCCACGCTTGAAGGAATAACGTCACAAAGTATCTACAGCCAGAGTGCCGGATATTAGCTACAGTGTAAAGAGCCAAAGAAGAAGAAACAAATCGAACTAAGGAACAGGATGAAACTGAATCCACGCTTGAAGGAATAACGTCGCCAAGTATCTACAGCCAAAGTGCCGGATATTAGCTACAGTGTAAAGAGCCAAAGAAGAAGAAACAAATCGAACTAAGGAGCAGGATGAAACTGAATCCACGCTTGAAGGAATAACGTCGCAAAGTATCTAGAGCCAGAGTGCCGGATATTAGCTACAGTCTAAAGAGCCAAAGAAGAAGAAATATATCGAACTAAATAGCAGGATGAAACTGAATCCACGCTTGAAGGAATAACGTCACAAAGTATTTAGAGCCAGAGTGCTGGATATTAGCTACAGTGTATAGTGCCAAAGAAATAAAACGAACTAAGGAGTAAGCATGAAACTGAATACTCACTTGAATTAATAACGTCATAAAGTATCTAGAGCCAGAGTGTCTGATATTAGCTAAAGTGTGAGGTCCCAAAGAAGAAGAAATAAATCGACCTATGGAGCAAGGATGAAACTGAATCCACGCTTGAAGGAATAACGTCACAAAGTATCTAGAGCCAAAGTGCCGGATATTAGCTACAGTGTAAAGAGCCAAAGAAGAAGAAACAAATCGAACTAAGGAGCAGGATGAAACTGAATCCACGCTTGAAGGAATAACGTCACAAAGTATCTACAGCCAGAGTGCCGGATATTAGCTACAGTGTAAAGAGCCAAAGAAGAAGAAACAAATCGAACTAAGGAGCAGGATGAAACTGAATCCACCCTTGAAGGAATAACGTCACAAAGTATCTACAGCCAGAGTGCCGGATATTAGCTACAGTGTAAAGAGCCAAAGAAGAAGAAACAAATCGAACTAAGGAGCAGGATGAAACTGAATCCACGCTTGAAGGAATAACGTCACAAAGTATCTACAGCCAGAGTGCCGGATATTAGCTACAGTGTAAAGAGCCAAAGAAGAAGAAACAAATCGAACTAAGGAGCAGGATGAAACTGAATCCACGCTTGAAGGAATAACGTCGCAAAGTATCTAGAGCCAGAGTGCCGGATATTAGCTACAGTCTAAAGAGCCAAAGAAGAAGAAATATATCGAACTAAATAGCAGGATGAAACTGAATCCACGCTTGAAGGAATAACGTCACAAAGTATTTAGAGCCAGAGTGCCGGATATTAGCTACAGTGTAAAGAGCCAAAGAAGAAGAAACAAATCGAACTAAGGAGCAGGATGAAACTGAATCCACGCTTGAAGGAATAACGTCACAAAGTATCTACAGCCAAAGTGCCGGATATTAGCTACAGTGTAAAGAGCCAAAGAAGAAGAAACAAATCGAACTAAGGAGCAGGATGAAACTGAATCCACGCTTGAAGGAATAACGTCACAAAGTATCTACAGCCAGAGTGCCGGATATTAGCTACAGTGTAAAGATCCAAAGAAGAAGAAACAAATCGAACTAAGGAGCAGGATGAAACTGAATCCACGCTTGAAGGAATAACGTCACAAAGTATCTACAGCCAAAGTGCCGGATATTAGCTACAGTGTAAAGAGCCAAAGAAGAAGAAACAAATCGAACTAAGGAGCAGGATGAAACTGAATCCACGCTTGAAGGAATAACGTCGCAAAATATCTAGAGCCAGAGTGCCGGATATTAGCTACAGTCTAAAGAGCCAAAGAAGAAGAAATATATCGAACTAAATAGCAGGATGAAACTGAATCCACGCTTGAAGGAATAACGTCACAAAGTATTTAGAGCCAGAGTGCCGGATATTAGCTACAGTGTAAAAAACTAAAGAACAAGAAACAAATCGAACTAAGGAGCACGATGAAACTGAATCCACGCTTGAAGGAATAACGTCACAAAGTATCTACAGCCAGAGTGCTGGATATTAGCTACAGTGTATAGTGCCAAAGAAATAAAACGAACTAAGGAGTAAGCATGAAACTGAATACTCACTTGAATTAATAACGTCATAAAGTATCTAGAGCCAGAGTGTCTGATATTAGCTAAAGTGTGAGGTCCCAAAGAAGAAGAAATAAATCGACCTATGGAGCAAGGATGAAACTGAATCCACGCTTGAAGGAATAACGTCACAAAGTATCTAGAGCCAAAGTGCCGGATATTAGCTACAGTGTAAAGAGCCAAAGAAGAAGAAACAAATCGAACTAAGGAGCAGGATGAAACTGAATCCACGCTTGAAGGAATAACGTCACAAAGTATCTAGAGCCAGAGTGCCGGATATTAGCTACAGTCTAAAGAGCCAAAGAAGAAGAAATATATCGAACTAAATAGCAGGATGAAACTGAATCCACGCTTGAAGGAATAACGTCACAAAGTATTTAGAGCCAGAGTGCCGGATATTAGCTACAGTGTAAAAAACTAAAGAACAAGAAATATATCGAACTAAGGAGCACGATGAAACTGAATCCACCCTTGAAGGAATGACGACACTGCATATGCACACACTTAATTTTTAAAAAAATATTCAATTTTCCAGTTAAAAAGAATATATTTCAATAATTCTTTCAATAGATTCGATAAATAAACCATTTCCTAATAGGGAAAAGTTTAAATTTAAATAAATACAAAGAAAGAGATCATTAAATAATTATTTTTTTATCGGAGTCATGCACTGACTAACGCCCTGAGAAAAATTAGGGATTGGAAATTGTAATACTATTTAATAAAATATTTCTACATATTTACCTAAACCATCTGTTTTATTTATTATTTATGAATAGTATTAATAAACCTAATTTTAAAACAATACATTTAAGATTCTAAGATAAATGTAATTGTTATATATGTTACATTCAAATTATGTAACAATAATAGTTCAGTATTACTTTGAAATATTTCAAGTAAAATACTGGTAATAGTGATGTAAAATATGTAATACAAGTCACAAAACATGATGATTGCTACATATTAATTGGCAAAACTATTTCTTTTGATGAGAAAATATTTAATTTTAAAAACTCTTATGAAAATTTTCATTGAAACCCATAAGAGTAACTATTTTTATATTAACTATCTTGCAAAAGCATTAGCATCTACTGGTGAAATTAGGATTGCCTTTTTACTAAAGCTTTTGGGGGTTTTAGCCAAGAAACCTGTTATTTCATTGATTTTTGTATTCACATAGGCAGGAATTAGTTAGTTATTATTCCGAAGACTTTGTAGTTGTTCAGGTTTATCTGGGACACTCAAGGATAGACTTAAAGTAACTTTACTGAGGGCTTGTAAAGCAGACCTGCAATCGCAGTAAATGGAGATACTACTTTAATGTTGTGAAGGTGTTTGGATTGTAGTATGTTTCGAATGCTGTGGGAATAAGCAGTGAGTTTATTTGTAAAGTTAGAAACACTTTTCCTGGCACCATTAGCGATATCTCGTTTTTGATCATCAGGAAGGAGGAGTAATAGTCCCGAACCACCGATAGGGAAAGTGGAGTTAGAAGATACTGTGTATGCCTTGGTGTAGTTGATACCAGACAGGGAATCGATAGTTATCATTCTAAGTTCATCTCCCTTGATTCTCGAAGATACATATATGTATCAATTTGTCTGGCTTTATTAACATCTACTTCCAACTAATTACGTACCTAGAGAACTTGAAGCAATTAAGTGTATAAATCTTGTTTTAGTTCAATACAACTCTGCTGGAGTATCGTGATGAGACTGAGTGCAAATTACAAGAAACGATAAATTTAGGTGAAATTTATATTGATAGCAAATTTTCAAAATGGTTTGTCATATATATTATTTGTTGTATTGTTTATAAACGATACATTTAGGGTTTCAGTTTATTACCATCTTCAGTTTACAATATTATTTGTTGTTAAATAAGAAACAAATTGTGATCTAACGACAAAAATTACGTTTATTGTAATTAGGTAATAAATTAATAAAATTGCATTGTCGCCTAACCTATTCTGAAGTACAAGAATATACAGAAATCTACTTTTCCATATTTGGAATATTATCAACAAACGTTAGGAATGGATTCTTCTTTCTACTTTAATTATCTTATTCTAACACATTGTTAATGGTGGTATGGGTTGGCTTTGAGTAAAATACAATGTGCGAAATTTGAGCCAAGGACCAATTCTCCAGACAACAAGCTGTACAACATTTTGTAGTTTAAATTTTCCAGACATTTTTACTTGAAAAGACAACAATTTACAATATACACAAATTTATATATTATATATATATATATATATATATATATATATATATATATATATATATATATAGATATATATAAATTTGATACTAAACATTTTATTTAACGACTACAAAATCTGAAGGAATACTCCACTAGATTATAGAACTCCGTATATTACTGCAAATGATTTTAAAATTCGGATATTTGAAGAGAAATTGATACCTTTTTATATTTGAAAAGGAAACTTTTTTACAACGTAGAAGTTCAGTTTTTCAATAAATGTATTGAATTTATTACTAAATAAGATATATAGAATCTTATAAAATAATCTTATCCGTTTAAATTTGAATCAAAACACTATTTTTAGGCTATATATCGATGCAAGATTTTCCCGAAAGACTTTGTTCCAGATAATAATTATTAGGATAGTTTATTAGGACGAGAATCAACTGTCATAAACATAATTTTAATAAACAAATTACAGATTTCCAAACAGAATATAAATGAGTGTCATTTGGCAAGCAAAAGTTTCCATAAAGGCGGATAAAGAAGGGATTACGGAGCAAGTAAAACTTTTGTATTCATCCCTCTTATTCATCTGCCAACACTGTCACGATAAAAGCAGCAAAGTGTTTGCAGTAAAATAAACGTAAACACAATGTAAACATAAATATAACGTATCACCGTTCCTGGAAAAATATAGGCTTGTTTATTATGAATAATAGTTAATTGTAGGCTACGGTTGGGAGTATTAAAACTGCAGTAGTTACGGGAAAAGTAATTGTAGACGAGCGGATTGCTTTATTATCTATTTTGAAAAGTTTTTTTTTGAAATTAATTTTTTTTTTCTTATTTTTATTTTAGTTTAAGAGGATATTAGATACAATTTCAGGTCACAAAATACAAACAATATACCAAATACATAACAAAAATAGAAAATAAAGATTGTCTTCAATAGGTTTTTTTTTAAATTTATGAATAAGACCTAATTAATAAATATAATGCTGGTTGTATTTTAGGGGTACTAGGTATCAACAGCTGGTAAAACTATCTAATAAAACTGTTTTTCCCAATGTAAAAAACTTCTTTTTGGTCCTTCGTCTTCCTCATCAATATATTCTGAGGTTTTGTACCTGTTTAACAACATTTAATGATAGACCATTCCTAAATGAAATAATCTAATTCTTCAACGTCAGCAATAATCTATATTCCGAAACCCCTTTCACTATCACTTTTTGCTTCTGCAACCTGTGGAGTTACTCTGTTGACTCTAAATTATTGCAGAGATATTGCTTACTCTATAGCTCACATATTCTTCAAAGACTTAGTCATTCTTTGTAGTTTTCTCAGGCATATATCGTTGTAAAATTCAAATCTTCAAGTTTCTTTATGAATTTACAAAATATCAGGTGAATGTTGGCACAGATTTTTAATCTAAATGAAGCGAATTAGGTTTGTCTGTTTTGGGATATAATACGTTAATGACAGCTGTGGGTTTACGTGCATAAAAGCCGTATGATCGCTCAATGCCATACTATTGGCTGGGAATAGTTCTCAGCGCTACAAATAAAACCATAACACTAGTTTAGAAGCATATTTGAAGTTTGAAAACGTGTTTCATTATAGAGATATTCATCATCATCGGATGAAACTGAAATACCTGTTCTCAATAGTTATGACTTTATGAATTGGTAAATGAAAAGTGTTCAAAATCTTTCATATATTTCTTTAAAATATACATCTACAATTATGTTTTAAATATTTATTAGTAAATTAGTGAGAATTTATCTTGGATGAATCCACTATATCATTTACGTTCTCAAATTTTTCGATTATCTACAATTCGAATTGAATGTGTTCGAATGAATAAAAGACAAGATATCCTTTAATCCTTTCGGAGAAATACAGTGGAAATTTAGGATTGTTACAGTGAGACAAATGAGACAAGTAAAGCCGCACCCTTTTACAGTCATAAATCTCTTACAATAGAGAATTACGTCGGTTAGATACGTTGCAAGTGTAAGGAGTTACTTAAATGAGTGTTACCTAATTATAATTGTAATTATAAATATTACGTACGAAAATTATAATTTAGTTTGTTCTCTTACACATGAAGTAGGTTGTCTCTGAATTTTATTGTCTTCATTATATTCAAGTCACAAATTCCGTCCTCACCCTTGTCGTACCGTTCTCCCCTCCCCTACATTAAACCACAAGTATATATGCATACTTACACGACATTTGTCTCATTTTATGTACGAGGTGGTATAGTTGTTGGTTAATGATGAATCCTGTAGTTTCTAATCTCCTTAGTCTTGACGACCTGCCCTTTAACAGCTCTTCCACCATTCTTACTTATGCATTTGTTCTCCTTTTAGTTGTCCTACAGTCTGCAATTGATGTAACACATTCACGTTATACGATCTGTAAAATATTTCTTTCTATTAAAAATATTTCTGTCCTATACCATTGGATACCGACGATAAAGTAACAATTAAAATCGCGTTCCACTAAGTGTTATAAAATTTATTTGCTTGGAAGGTAGACTCAAATGCAGTTATTTAAAAAAAAAAATAGCAATATTCGTGCTTACTAGAAATGTTATACGTATAATTTACAAATTCTTTAAATAATCTTCTTACATAATCTAAATGTGAGTCAAATCATGGACTGAGTGTTACGATTTAACAGAACAGTAAGAAACTCAGTACTGTATTCGTGTCACGTCTGAACCTGAACAAATATAACCATAGTCATGCCACGAAGATTAAACAATTCCCTACAATACATAGCTCCGTACTTTTACGTAGACTGCAAATTTAACACCCCGTCTAAAACCATACCAAAGCGATAAATTCTAATGTTATATAAATCAGTGATCAGATCAAATCGTATTTTAATCATTTTCTATATTTTTTTAGGTTATATATTTTTAAAAATAATTATACTTTACATAATTTGAATAATGACAATAAATAAATGTACCGTATGAGATTTACTTTCGAAACATTTAAGCTATGTGATGTTTAGCATTTTGATAGCAATAAAATTTGGACTTGTACTACATTATAAAACTTCGTTTATTTAGATAACCCTAACGAGATAGGTTTCACAATATTAAATCAATACTGTAGAACGATTATTTTCCCATTAATACGAAATAGGTTTTAAGGTAACATTATATATCAAAAGTAAAATATATTTACTGAATTTATGAAATAATAAGTATTAAGGTAGGTAACAATTATGGAGTGATGGGTTTAACATGTTGTTTTATTAAACATGAACAAATATAAATAAACCTTTGTAAAATCAATAATTCACGTTCACGGAAAAAATCCATTTTGACTAGAGATGTATCGCAAATATTCCGGTTCATATTTATAGATATCACGAAAGTCTGTTTTATAACTGATTACATAAATGATACGAAACTAAGTGAATACGGAAGGCTTTCTTGCTGACGAAACAATCGTTAATTTTAAAACCTCTACACGAAGAAAAGTATTTATTGCGAAACTGATTTAATAATTTTAAACTTACTTGCTGACGCGTTTCGATGCTAACATCGATCATTTCATTGATATAACCGGAATGCTACTCCAAGGTGTCCCTCAGTTAAGCAATAATAACTAATAAATATTTAAATGTGAAATAATTCAGGATTTTTAGAACGTACAAAAACTAACAAGAACATTTGTTGTAGATTGAAATCTAAATAAACGTCAAGTATTACAACAAAAGGCGCAAAAACATTACATCTTAGTTATAATTAAATCAGTTATACAGAGAACTGGAAATTACCCTTCACATTAAAATTAATTAAATTACATATACAACTGCTGTGGCTAAACATACACTGTATAGAAGTAAAATACTTGAGCGTAAACGGCGCTGAGTTAGTTCCAAAGTTAAATAAGTTTGGTTTTATTGCTATTTTAAACATAACCACTACAACATAAAGGTAGACATTATGTTTTCTATTTAATATGTCTGATATGAAGATTTTAAATAGGTCCATTCAGCTTAATACACGTAACTGTTGGGATACCAGAAATGAAAAAAAGATTCTCTTTAGAAAAAAATTAGCACACTAAATTCATAATTTACAATATATTTTATATCCGATATATAAATGAATTTGTTTTGATTTATATAGGAAAATATCAGATAGGTCCTAAATTTAAATTGAACTTCTTTATTTAGAATAATTAAATTTTTAATTCAGCTATGTGATGTTCTAAGGTTTACAAGTTGGAGTTTAATTGCTTTACAGAAAATAACTTTTTTAAACTAGCCTAAACTATGGTGATTAAAGTGTTATGACTTAAACGAATTGAATCACGGTGAAAATTCAACCCAAAACGTCGAATCTCAGTGAGTTTTTTTGTTTAAAAGCCCCGTAGCTGGTTATCTGACAGAATTTGGCGAGCAGTTGCACTGGTCCTGACTTGGGTTAAGATTACTTGTGTTAAATTATGACCTATGCCGGTTGGATTACATGTTAGCGTGTATCTAGCTTTTAGTCCACAATCGGATCCAATAGCTCTTTTGTTCTTTGCTGGTAAGTTTGACCGTCGCTGCTTTTAGTGACTAAAATCCACAGTAATTATACAGATCATCTTGGAATGCCATTATTCTCCGACGTTCCACCTGACAACGGGCAGTTTTAGCATTAGTTACAGTCTTCATTGATTAAAAGCTACTATCAAGATCATTAGAAACCAGTAACTTATATTTGGTAGAATGATATTATCCCTTCTTAAAATTATATCTTATTTACTGGATAGAACCCGTAAGAAATACTTAAGGGTATTTTTTGTAGGAAACGACGATATAAAATTACGAAAAAAAGCAATTTGTTTTTGTTGCTAAACAAAAGTTGAAAAACATTTTATTACTAAAATAAAAGTCACAAAGCGTAATCATTCCTCTTTTGAATAAGTAATAAAAGAGAAAACCTCTGGAATGTGTCTTCTAGTTTGCAGTGCATTTGCGTACTAATTCGAATATCAAGGCCCCCCCAGCAATAACATTTTAAAGATTATCTAAGACTTCCCTCAGACTAGAAAATTTGGTTTACAAAGTTATACCTGAAAGAGTAATGGTGGGTTAAGCGTAGTCATGGCAACAGGATCATTCTCTTGTAGAAAATAGTAATAAACAGTACAGGTATATCCTCTCTCTCATTAAACGTTTATTACTGGACAGAAAAATCGTCTAATAAAATTATTCAACCTTTTATATTTTCTAATTCTTTTACTATATTTCATGATGTTATCATAGCCTACCAAATCTATTTATTTGTATGTAGTAGAAATATCATTTCTCGTAATATATATAATAATGAAATTCCAAAATGAAATCTTAAAACTTATTCTAACAAATGAGTGACAATTTTGTCAGTTTTTGTTTACCTATAACATTTTTTATTTAAAAAAGCTTCATTTTATTGTTGTAACAGAAGTTACACGTTGTTCGTTTCCTTACCAGTAAACACGTCAGCTGATTGGATTGGTATTGCGAGAAAAGCTGTTTCCAATGTAACAGACGTATTTTCATATCTTGTAATAAAAAAAAAATACAACATTGTTGCTTACTACATAACCCCATCTTCTTTTTATGGATTTACTGATCACTTTACTTACAATAAGATGTAGAAAAATTTTATGAAAGGCATAATGTTTGGACTCACGTCCTTAATAATTTTTAAGAACAAAATGTGTACTATTCTTTTCGTAACAATCCTTTAAATAACTAATAATTTATAAATAGATATTTAACATGTTTAAACATTCCTTGGTAAATAATACATAAATTTAATTATAAATTTAACAAAAATTGTAATAAGTTAAAGTGCAAAGCCATATAACGCCAATGTTTTGGGTGTAATTTTGTAACCCACCAATTTACAGATGTTTGCAACGTTTTAGAAGCAAAATAATGAATTTACAGTTTGGAAAAATCTCTTGCAAAAATCATAAGGATATAATTAGTTTAAAAAAAATATTTTTATTTTGAGTATAAAAACATTTTAAAAATTTAATTCAACACACATTGAGGATTCAAAGATAAGAGTAAAAAAAGTCCTAAAGGCATTTATAAGTGAGATATAACAAAAACACCCGCAATTCAACTATTATAGTGCGTAGAGTAATGTATCAAGATTTTTACTCCCTGATATTCCTATGTTATGTAATGGTAATTTGTTTATAAAGCTGAAAACTTCATATGATTTGTGTTTCGTCTAGTAAGTAATTTAAATAATAATAACCCAAAAATTATTATAAAGTTTTGCAAACAGAATTTTAAGAAGTAATATAGGATGAGTATTTAATTTATTTATTAAACACCGTAGAACAATTATTTTCCCATTATAACAGTGATTTCGTGTTAATGTATTTCATACTCTAAAATAAGGGCATAATATATGCTATTATTTTCTTGGTATCTTGATGATTTATAGCATTTTTTTATACGTATTTAATGTAAAATATCTTTCCTAATTCAAACTAATATTATCGGAAAACTGTTGCCACTTTCGAAAATGTTTAGAGGCCTTATAAAATCAATCATTACAGGTTAGGAAAACATAAATCGTATTGTGTCAAGGTCTCACACCGGATATACGTGAAGGCATGGTATTGGAATATTTTTATATCTTAAGAGCATACTAAATGGGCGCAAAGTATAAATTTTCCTGCGTTTAATTCATTATTGTAAATATTATAAACATTCATTTTAAATTAATAACAGATATTTGTTTCCTTAAAACTTTAGATCTATATTTGTAGGAAATCAGGTATCCAAAGCTATCAGGGATTATTGACAAACGGTTACATTTCTTTATGTATATATCTAGCCAACCCTGCTACAATATGGGGCGAATGTATTGGCGTAATAACAGATAACATATATGAAAGGCCCTCGAGTTGTGCGTGAGTTACATAACGTGCAGCGTAAAGTACAGGAAGCTATAACGTTTCGTGTACTCGTAATGCAGGCCCTGAACTTTCTACAAATTTAAGTTTTACTATTGTGAGATAACACTTGTAAAATTTATGTATGCGTTAATGTTTGCATGTTTTATTAAATCAAATGGTATATATCAACTTCATTTGGACCTTAAAAGGATTTTCATATTCATACGACTCTTATAAATTTAGTTACATATATATCAGATGAAGAATGTTACTGATGTCATATGATTTGAAACTTTTCTAAACAAATTCGTTGTTACATTTTTTTAAAACAAAAGATTTAAAACATCAATTTCTCTTTCTCTCTCTCCTTCTCTACATTATATTTTATCTCATTAGTAAATAATACAAAAATACATCTTAACACGTATATTTTTAATCTATCCTTACGAAAATTTCGTCAACCAAGTTATCATCCCCACAACGCGTGACAAAATATTTGTGGTTAGAGGTTTTTGTGAATTGTTTATTATAATTACAGCGGAGTAAATTATTCTGAATAATTAGTTTTCTATTTCGATTTATATATCCGATTTAGGTAAAAACGCAATATGTTAATTATTTACTGTACAGTGTGCTTTACTATATTTAGAATATTAATACTAATGTATGGGATCTAAAGTGCGTATATTGGGGCAAGGGGTCACATGCTAAAGACATGTGAGTTAGGTCCTTAAATTCCTAATCCAGACTTTGATATATATATATATATTTGTAGAACAATCATAAGAAAGATTATGGTACTTGTATGAAAGACTTTAATTAACTAACCAAATGAAACTGATTTTTTAAAAATTCTAAATAACTAACACCATATTTCCAGCACTAGCAAACCCGTTTCTGGTTAAATCATATATTTCATAATTTAGAAATTTTATTTAGTATATTTTTTTTTGTTTTATTTTTTAAAATTGTGAACACATACCAGGCTTCTAAATACCGAAATATTAGCTATACCTTAAATATTTCAAACGTTTACAAAATACTGTCTCTTATTATGACTATATTCTCACAAAATATTATTATAATAGTTTTACCTGGAAAAATAAGTTATTAAATAAATAAATGATATATATACATATATATATTTATATTTATATTAAAACAACATAGGTTATTCAATACAAGAATATTTATTAATTTAATTTTTTGATATAAATTAATAAATATTCTTGTATTTGAATACCCTATGTTGTTTTAAATTATTAAACAAGAAAACGTATTACATATATATATATATATATATATATATATATATATATATATATAAATTTATATATATATATATATATATATATATATTACATATATATATATATATATATATATATATATATATATATATATACACATAAAGAGAGAGAGAGAGAGAGAGAGTCAGGTAGATAGATATATCAAGACATAGGATCCTTACGTACAGGATGATTACCGGGAAACACATGTTTTTGAATTTCATAGTATTCAAAAAATATCGATCCACATAAAACCGGTTAATCTAGGTACTCAACCTAGATCAAAATCAGGTTTTATATGGCAAGGTGAGGAATTTGGTTCGACTGGAGCGTTATTTTTATGTCTTGTAATAGTGAGATATAAGGGGAATATGTTATTAGGTTTTTTTTAACAGGAATCTGTTTTATTTTATTTATTGTTTGGGAAAATGTTTTTTCTTATTGCAATTTTTCGTGTAATTGATAAAATGTTGCTTCATCGTAACGATATCTTCATACACGACGTGGTCGTTATACGTAATATTCTTAATATTCCGACCACTTATCAGTAGGAAATGATGTCCTATGCCTCTTGCTGATTTTATTTATATATCTTAAATTCATGCATTTTTTTTAGAGCAAATATATGCCAATTGCCATAGCTCCTATAATACTTATTATAGATCAATTCTAAGAGCACAATGCGAATCTATGGTCGATTCTGCGTTTATTATGCTTTTTAAATGAGAAATCCATTTTTTATAGAAATCGCAAATTCCATGAACTATATATAATTCATGCATTTTGTTTTGAGCAAATATATGAAAATTGCCATAGCTCCTATAATACTTATTATAGATCAATTCTAAGAGCACAATGCGAATCTATGTTCGATTCTGCGTTTATTATGCGTTTTAAATGAGAAATCCATTTTTTGTAGAAATCGCAAAATCCATGAGCTATAATTAATGCATTTTTTTAGAGAAAATATATGACAATTGCGATAGCTCCTATAATACTTATTATAGATCAATTCTAAGAGCACAATGCGAATCTATGGTCGATTCTGGGTTTATTATGCGTTTAAATGAGAAATCTATTTTTTGTAGAAATCGCAAAATCCATGAACTATAATTCATGCATTTTTTTTAGAGCAAATATATGACAATTGCCATAGCTCCTATAATACTTATTATAGATCAATTCTAAGTGCACAATGCGAATCTATGGTCGATTCTGCGTTTATTATGCCTTTTCAATGAGAAATCCATTTTTTGTAGAAATCGCAAAATCCATGAACTATAATTCATGCATTTTTTTTAGAGCAAAAATATGACAATTGCGAAAAATCCATTTTTTGTAGAAATCGCAAAATCCATGAACTATATTCATGCATTTTTTAAGAGAAAATATATGACAATTGCGATAGCTCCTATAATACCTATTATAGATCAATTCTAAGAGCACAATGCGAATCTATGGTCGATTATGCGTTTATTATGCCTTTTCAATGAGAAATCCATTTTTTGTAGAAATCGCAAAATCCATGACCTATAATTCATGCATTTTTTTAGAGAAAATATATGACAATTGCGATAGCTCCTATTATACTTATTATAGATCAATTCTAAGAGCACAATGCGAATCTATGGTCGATTCTGCGTTTATTATGCCTTTTCAATGAGAAATCCATTTTTTGTAAAAATCGCAAAATCCATGAACTATAATTCATGCATTTTTTTAGAGAAAATATATGACAATTGCGATAGCTCCTATTATACTTATTATAGATCAATTCTAAGAGCACTATGCGAATCTATGGTCGATTCTGCGTTTATTATGCCTTTTCAATGAGAAATCCAATTTTGTAGAAATCGCAAAATCCATGAACTATAATTCATGCATTTTTTTTAGAGCAAATATATGACAATTGCGAAAAATCCATTTTTTGTAGAAATCGCAAAATCCATGAACTATAATTCATGCATTTTTTAAGAGAAAATATATGACAATTGCGATAGCTCCTATAATACCTATTAGAGATCAATTTTAAGAGCACAATGCGAATCTATGGTCGATTCTGCGTTTATTATGCCTTTTCAATGAGAAATCCATTTTTTGTAGAAATCGCAAAATCCATGAACTATAATTCATGCATTTTTTTAGAGCAAATATATGACAATTGCCATAACTCAAATAATACTTATTATAGATCAATTCTAAGAGCACAATGCAAATCTATGGTCGATTCTGCGTTTATTATGCCTTTTAAATGAGAAATCCATTTTTTGTAGAAATCGCTAAATCCATGAACTATAATTCATGCATTTTTTTAGAGAAAATATATGACAATTGCGATAGCTCCTATAATACTTATTATAGATCAATTCTAAGAGCACAATGCGAATCTATGGTCGATTCTGCGTTTATTATGCCTTTTAAATGAGAAATCCATTTTTTGTAGAAATCGCAAAATCCATGAACTATAATTCATGCATTTTATTAGAGCAAATATATGACAATTGCGGTAGCTCCTATAATACTTATTATAGATCAATTCTAAGTGCACAATGCGAATCTATGGTCGATTCTGCGTTTATTATGCCTTTTAAATGAGAAATCCACTTTTTGTAGAAATCGCAAAATCCATGAAATATAACTCATGCATTTTTTTAGAGCAAATATATGACAATTGCGATAGCTCCTATAATACTTATTATAGATCAATTCTAACAGCACAATGCGAATCTATGGTCGATTCTGCGTTTATTATGCCTTTTAAATGAGAAATCCACTTTGTGTAGAAATCGCAAAATCCATGAAATATAATTCATGCATTTTTTTTAGAGCAAATATATGACAATTGCGAAAAATCCATTTTTTGTAGAAATCGCAAAATCCATGAACTATAATTCATGCATTTTTTTAGAGCAAATATATGACAATTGCCATAACTCAAATAATACTTATTATAGATCAATTCTAAGAGCACAATGCAAATCTATGGTCGATTCTGCGTTTATTATGCCTTTTAAATGAGAAATCCATTTTTTGTAGAAATCGCTAAATCCATGAACTATAATTCATGCATTTTTTTAGAGAAAATATATGACAATTGCGATAGCTCCTATAATACTTATTATAGATCAATTCTAAGAGCACAATGCGAATCTATGGTCGATTCTGCGTTTATTATGCCTTTTAAATGAGAAATCCATTTTTTGTAGAAATCGCAAAATCCATGAACTATAATTCATGCATTTTATTAGAGCAAATATATGACAATTGCGGTAGCTCCTATAATACTTATTATAGATCAATTCTAAGTGCACAATGCGAATCTATGGTCGATTCTGCGTTTATTATGCCTTTTAAATGAGAAATCCACTTTTTGTAGAAATCGCAAAATCCATGAAATATAACTCATGCATTTTTTTAGAGCAAATATATGACAATTGCGATAGCTCCTATAATACTTATTATAGATCAATTCTAAGAGCACAATGCGAATCTATGGTCGATTCTGCGTTTATTATGCCTTTTAAATGAGAAATCCACTTTTTGTAGAAATCGCAAAATCCATGAAATATAATTCATGCATTTTTTTTAGAGCAAATATATGACAATTGCGAAAAATCCATTTTTTGTAGAAATCGCAAAATCCATGAACTATAATTCATGCATTTTTTAAGAGAAAATATATGACAATTGCGATAGCTCCTATAATACCTATTAGAGATCAATTTTAAGAGCACAATGCGAATCTATGGTCGATTCTGCGTTTATTATGCCTTTTCAATGAGAAATCCATTTTCTGTAGAAATCGCCAAATCCATGAACTATAATTCATGCATTTTTTTAGAGCAAATATATGACAATTGCCATAACTCAAATAATACTTATTATAGATCAATTCTAAGAGCACAATGCAAATCTATGGTCGATTCTGCGTTTATTATGCCTTTTAAATGAGAAATCCATTTTTTGTAGAAATCGCTAAATCCATGAACTATAATTCATGCATTTTTTTAGAGAAAATATATGACAATTGCGATAGCTCCTATAATACTTATTATAGATCAATTCTAAGAGCACAATGCGAATCTATGGTCGATTCTGCGTTTATTATGCCTTTTAAATGAGAAATCCATTTTTTGTAGAAATCGCAAAATCCATGAACTATAATTCATGCATTTTATTAGAGCAAATATATGACAATTGCGGTAGCTCCTATAATACTTATTATAGATCAATTCTAAGTGCACAATGCGAATCTATGGTCGATTCTGCGTTTATTATGCCTTTTAAATGAGAAATCCACTTTTTGTAGAAATCGCAAAATCCATGAAATATAACTCATGCATTTTTTTAGAGCAAATATATGACAATTGCGATAGCTCCTATAATACTTATTATAGATCAATTCTAAGAGCACAATGCGAATCTATGGTCGATTCTGCGTTTATTATGCCTTTTAAATGAGAAATCCACTTTGTGTAGAAATCGCAAAATTTATGAAATATAATTCATGCATTTTTTTTAGAGCAAATATATGACAATTGCGAAAAATCCATTTTTTGTAGAAATCGCAAAATCCATGAACTATAATTCATGCATTTTTTAAGAGAAAATATATGACAATTGCGATTGCTCCTATAATACCTATTAGAGATCAATTTTAAGAGCACAATGCGAATCTATGGTCGATTCTGCGTTTATTATGCCTTTTCAATGAGAAATCCATTTTCTGTAGAAATCGCAAAATCCATGAACTATAATTCATGCATTTTTTTAGAGCAAATATATGACAATTGCCATAACTCAAATAATACTTATTATAGATCAATTCTAAGAGCACAATGCAAATCTATGGTCGATTCTGCGTTTATTATGCCTTTTAAATGAGAAATCCATTTTTTGTAGAAATCGCTAAATCCATGAACTATAATTCATGCATTTTTTTAGAGAAAATATATGACAATTGCGATAGCTCCTATAATACTTATTATAGATCAATTCTAAGAGCACAATGCGAATCTATGGTCGATTCTGCGTTTATTATGCCTTTTAAATGAGAAATCCATTTTTTGTAGAAATCGCAAAATCCATGAACTATAATTCATGCATTTTATTAGAGCAAATATATGACAATTGCGGTAGCTCCTATAATACTTATTATAGATCAATTCTAAGTGCACAATGCGAATCTATGGTCGATTCTGCGTTTATTATGCCTTTTAAATGAGAAATCCACTTTTTGTAGAAATCGCAAAATCCATGAAATATAACTCATGCATTTTTTTAGAGCAAATATATGACAATTGCGATAGCTCCTATAATACTTATTATAGATCAATTCTAAGAGCACAATGCGAATCTATGGTCGATTCTGCGTTTATTATGCCTTTTAAATGAGAAATCCACTTTGTGTAGAAATCGCAAAATCCATGAAATATAATTCATGCATTTTTTTTAGAGCAAATATATGACAATTGCGAAAAATCCATTTTTTGTAGAAATCGCAAAATCCATGAACTATAATTCATGCATTTTTTAAGAGAAAATATATGACAATTGCGATTGCTCCTATAATACCTATTAGAGATCAATTTTAAGAGCACAATGCGAATCTATGGTCGATTCTGCGTTTATTATGCCTTTTCAATGAGAAATCCATTTTCTGTAGAAATCGCAAAATCCATGAACTATAATTCATGCATTTTTTTAGAGCAAATATATGACAATTGCCATAACTCAAATAATACTTATTATAGATCAATTCTAAGAGCACAATGCAAATCTATGGTCGATTCTGCGTTTATTATGCCTTTTAAATGAGAAATCCATTTTTTGTAGAAATCGCTAAATCCATGAACTATAATTCATGCATTTTTTTAGAGAAAATATATGACAATTGCGATAGCTCCTATAATACTTATTATAGATCAATTCTAAGAGCACAATGCGAATCTATGGTCGATTCTGCGTTTATTATGCCTTTTAAATGAGAAATCCATTTTTTGTAGAAATCGCAAAATCCATGAACTATAATTCATGCATTTTATTAGAGCAAATATATGACAATTGCGGTAGCTCCTATAATACTTATTATAGATCAATTCTAAGTGCACAATGCGAATCTATGGTCGATTCTGCGTTTATTATGCCTTTTAAATGAGAAATCCACTTTTTGTAGAAATCGCAAAATCCATGAAATATAACTCATGCATTTTTTTAGAGCAAATATATGACAATTGCGATAGCTCCTATAATACTTATTATAGATCAATTCTAAGAGCACAATGCGAATCTATGGTCGATTCTGCGTTTATTATGCCTTTTAAATGAGAAATCCACTTTGTGTAGAAATCGCAAAATCCATGAAATATAATTCATGCATTTTTTTTAGAGCAAATATATGACAATTGCGAAAAATCCATTTTTTGTAGAAATCGCAAAATCCATGAACTATAATTCATGCATTTTTTAAGAGAAAATATATGACAATTGCGATAGCTCCTATAATACCTATTAGAGATCAATTTTAAGAGCACAATGCGAATCTATGGTCGATTCTGCGTTTATTATGCCTTTTCAATGAGAAATCCATTTTCTGTAGAAATCGCAAAATCCATGAACTATAATTCATGCATTTTTTTAGAGCAAATATATGACAATTGCCATAACTAAAATAATACTTATTATAGATCAATTCTAAGAGCACAATGCAAATCTATGGTCGATTCTGCGTTTATTATGCCTTTTAAATGAGAAATCCATTTTTTGTAGAAATCGCTAAATCCATGAACTATAATTCATGCATTTTTTTAGAGAAAATATATGACAATTGCGATAGCTCCTATAATACTTATTATAGATCAATTCTAAGAGCACAATGCGAATCTATGGTCGATTCTGCGTTTATTATGCCTTTTAAATGAGAAATCCATTTTTTGTAGAAATCGCAAAATCCATGAACTATAATTCATGCATTTTATTAGAGCAAATATATGACAATTGCGGTAGCTCCTATAATACTTATTATAGATCAATTCTAAGTGCACAATGCGAATCTATGGTCGATTCTGCGTTTATTATGCCTTTTAAATGAGAAATCCACTTTTTGTAGAAATCGCAAAATCCATGAAATATAACTCATGCATTTTTTTAGAGCAAATATATGACAATTGCGATAGCTCCTATAATACTTATTATAGATCAATTCTAAGAGCACAATGCGAATCTATGGTCGATTCTGCGTTTATTATGCCTTTTAAATGAGAAATCCACTTTGTGTAGAAATCGCAAAATCCATGAAATATAATTCATGCATTTTTTTTAGAGCAAATATATGACAATTGCGAAAAATCCATTTTTTGTAGAAATCGCAAAATCCATGAACTATAATTCATGCATTTTTTAAGAGAAAATATATGACAATTGCGATAGCTCCTATAATACCTATTAGAGATCAATTTTAAGAGCACAATGCGAATCTATGGTCGATTCTGCGTTTATTATGCCTTTTCAATGAGAAATCCATTTTCTGTAGAAATCGCAAAATCCATGAACTATAATTCATGCATTTTTTTAGAGCAAATATATGACAATTGCCATAACTCAAATAATACTTATTATAGATCAATTCTAAGAGCACAATGCAAATCTATGGTCGATTCTGCGTTTATTATGCCTTTTAAATGAGAAATCCACTTTTTGTAGAAATCGCAAAATCCATGAAATATAATTCATGCATTTTTTTTAGAGCAAATATATGACAATTGCGATAGCTCCTATAATACTTATTATAGATCAATTCTAAGAGCACAGTGCGAATCTATGGTCGATTCTGCGTTTATTATGCCTTTTAAATGAGAAATCCATTTTTTGTAGAAATCGCAAAATCCATGAACTATAATTCATGCATTTATTTTTAGAGCAAATATATGACAATTGCGATAGCTCCTACAATACTTATTATAGATCAATTCTAATTGCACAATGCGAATCTATGGTCGATTCTGCGTTTATTATGCCTTTTAAATGAGAAATCCATTTTTTGTAGAAATCTCAAAATCCATGAACTATAATTCATGCATTTTTTTTAGAGCAAATATATGACAATTGTTATAGCTCCTATAATACTTATTATAGATCAATTCTAAGTGCACAATGCGAATCTAAGGTCGATTCTGCGTTTATTATGCCTTTTAAATGAGAAATCTATTTTTTGTAGAAATCGCAAAATCCATGAACTATAATTCATGCATTTTTTTAGAGAAAATATATGACAATTGCCATAGCTCCTATAATACTTATTATAGATCAATTCTAAGTGCACAATGCGAATCTATGGTCGATTCTGCGTTTATTATGCCTTTTAAATGAGAAATCCATTTTTTTGTAGAAATCGCAAAATCCATGAACTATAATTGATGCATTTTTTTTAGAGCAAATATATGACAATTGCCATAGCTCCTATAATACTTATTATAGATCAATTCAAAGAGCACAATGCGAATCTATGGTCGATTTTGCGTTTATTATGCCTTTTAAATGAGAAATCCATTTTTTGTAGAAATCGCAAAATCCATGAACTATAATTCATGCATTTTTTATAAGAAAATATATGACAATTGCGATAGCTCCTATAATACTTGTTATAGATCAATTCTAAGTGCACAGTGCGAATCTATGGTCGATTCTGCGTTTATTATGCCTTTTAAATGAGAAATCCATTTTTTGTAGAAAACGCAAAATCCATGAACTATATATAATTCATGCATTTTTTTTAGAGCAAATATATCACAATTGCCATAGCTCCTATAATACTTATTATAGATCAAGTCTAAGTGCACAATGCGAATCTATGGTCGATTCTGCGTTTATTATGCCTTTTAAATGAGAAATCCATTTTTTGTAGAAATCGCAAAATCCATGAACTATAATTCATGCATTTTATTTAGAGCAAATATATGACAATCGCGGTAGCTCCTATAATACTTATTATAAATCAATTCTAAGTGCACAATGCGAATCTATGGTCGATTCTGCGTTTATTATGCCTTTTAAATGAGAAATCCACTTTTTGTAGAAATCGCAAAATCCATGAAATATAATTCATGCATTTTTTTTAGAGCAAATATATGACAATTGCGATAGCTCCTATAATACTTATTATAGATCAATTCTAAGTGCACAGTGCGAATCTATGGTCGATTCTGCGTTTATTATGCCTTTTAAATGAGAAATCCATTTTTTGTAGAAATCGCAAAATCCATGAACAATAATTCATGCATTTTTTTTAGAGCAAATATATGACAATTGCGATAGCTCCTATAATACTTATTATAGATAAATTCTAATTGCACAATGCGAATCTATGGTCGATTCTGCGTTTATTATGCCTTTTAAATGAGAAATCCATTTTTTGTAGAAATCGCTAAATCCATGAACTATAATTCATGCATTTTTTTAGAGAAAATATATGACAATTGCCATAGCTCCTATAATACTTATTATAGATCAATTCTAAGTGCACAATGGGCATCTATGGTCTATTCTGCGTTTATTATGCCTTTTAAATGAGAAATCCATTTTTTGTAGAAATCTCAAAATCCATGAACTATAATTCATGCATTTTTTTTAGAGCAAATATATGACAATTGCGATAGCTCCTATAATACTTATTATAGATCAATTCTAAGTGCACAATGCGAATCTAAGGTCGATTCTGCGTTTATTATGCCTTTTAAATGAGAAATCTATTTTTTGTAGAAATCGCAAAATCCATGAACTATAATTCATGCATTTTTTTAGAGAAAATATATTACAATTGCCATAGCTCCTATAATACTTATTATGGATCAATTCAAAGAGCACAATGCGAATCTATGGTCGATTTTGCGTTTATTATGCCTTTTAAATGAGAAATCCATTTTTTGTAGAAATCGCAAAATCCATGAACTATAATTCATGCATTTTTTTTAGAGCAAATATATGACAATTGCCATAGCTCCTATAATACTTATTATAGATCAATTCTAAGTGCACAATGCGAATCTATGGTCGATTCTGCGTTTATTATGCCTTTTAAATGAGAAACTAATTTTTTGTAGAAATCGCAAAATCCATGAACTATAATTCATGCATTTTTTTTAGAGCAAATATATGACAATTGCCATAGCTCCTATAATACTTATTATACATCAATTCTAAGTGCACAATGCGAATCTATGGTCGATTCTGCGTTTATTATGCTTTTTAAATGAGAAATCCATTTTTTGTAGAAATCGCAAAATCCATGAACTATAATTCATGCATTTTTTTTAGAGCAAATATATGACAATTGCGATAGCTCCTATAATACTTATTATAGATCAATTCTAAGTGCACAATGCGAATCTATGGTCTATTCTGCGTTTATGATGCCTTTTAAATGAGAAATCCATTTTTTGTAGAAATCGCAAAATCCATGAACTATAATTCATGCATTTTTTTTAGAGCAAATATATGACAATTGCGATAGCTCCTATAATACTTATTATAGATCAATTCTAAGTGCACAATGCGAATCTATGGTCGATTCTGCGTTTATTATGCCTTTTAAATGAGAAATCCATTTTTTGTAGAAATCGCAAAATCCATGAATTATAATTCATGCATTTATTTTAGAGCAAATATATGACAATTGCGATAGCTCCTATAATACTTATTATAGATATATTCTAAGTGCACAATGCGAATCTATGGTCTATTCTGCGTTTATTATGCCTTTTAAATGAGAAATCCATTTTTTGTAGAAATCGCAAAATCCATGAACTATAATTCATGCATTTATTTTAGAGCAAATATATGACAATTGCGATAGCTCCTATAATACTTATTATAGAAAAATTCTAAGTGCACAATGCGAATCTATGGTCTATTCTGCGTTTATTATGCCTTTTAAATGAGAAATCCATTTTTTGTAGAAATCGCAAAATCAATGAATTATAATTCATGAATTTTTTTTAGAGCAAATATAATACAATTGCAATAGCTCCTATAATACTTATTATAGATCAATTCTAAGTGCACAATGCGAATCTATGGTCGATTCTGCGTTTATTATGCCTTTTAAATGAGAAATCCATTTTTTGTAGAAATCGCAAAATCCATGAACTATAATTCATGCATTTTTTTTAGAGCAAATATATAACAATTGCCATAGCTCCTATAATACTTATTATAGATCAATTCTAAGAGCACAATGCGAATCTATGGTCGATTTTGCGTTTATTATGCCTTTTAAATGAGAAATCCATTTTTTGTAGAAATCGCAAAATCCATGAACTATAATTCATGCATTTTTTTTAGAGCAAATATATGACAATTGCCATAGCTCCTATAATACTTATTATAGATCAATTCTAAGTGCACAATGCGAATCTATGGTCTATTCTGCGTTTATTATGCCTTTTAAATGAGAAATCCATTTTTTGTAGAAATCGCAAAATCCATGAACTATAATTCATGCATTTATTTTAGAGCAAATATATGACAATTGCGATAGCTCCTATAATACTTATTATAGAAAAATTCTAAGTGCACAATGCGAATCTATGGTCTATTCTGCGTTTATTATGCCTTTTAAATGAGAAATCCATTTTTTGTAGAAATCGCAAAATCAATGAACTATAATTCATGCATTTTTTTTAGAGCAAATATAATACAATTGCAATAGCTCCTATAATACTTATTATAGATCAATTCTAAGTGCACAATGCGAATCTATGGTCGATTCTGCGTTTATTATGCCTTTTAAATGAGAAATCCATTTTTTGTAGAAATCGCAAAATCCATGAACTATAATTCATGCATTTTTTTTAGAGCAAATATATAACAATTGCCATAGCTCCTATAATACTTATTATAGATCAATTCTAAGAGCACAATGCGAATCTATGGTCGATTTTGCGTTTATTATGCCTTTTAAATGAGAAATCCATTTTTTGTAGAAATCGCAAAATCCATGAACTATAATTCATGCATTTTTTTTAGAGCAAATATATGACAATTGCCATAGCTCCTATAATACTTATTATAGATCAATTCTAAGTGCACAATGCGAATCTATGGTCGATTCTGCGTTTATTATGTCTTTTAAATGAGAAACTAATTTTTTGTAGAAATCGCAAAATCCATGAACTATAATTCATGAATTTTTTTTAGAGCAAATATATGACAATTGCCATAGCTCCTATAATACCTATTATAGATCAATTCTAAGTGCACAGAGCGAATCTATGGTCGATTCTGCGTTTATTATGCCTTTTAAATGAGAAATCCATTTTCTGTAGAAATCGCAAAATCCATGAATTATAATTCATGCATTTTTTTAGAGCAAATATATGACAATTGCCATAGCTCCTATAATACTTATTATAGATCAATTCTAAGTGCACAATGCGAATCTATTGTCTATTCTGCGTTTATTATGCCTTTTAAATGAGAAATCCATTTTTTGTAGAAATCGCAAAATCAATGAACTATAAATCATGCATTTTTTTTAGAGCAAATATATGACAATTGCGATATCTCCTATAATACTTATTATAGATCAATTCTAAGTGCACAATGCGAATCTATAGTAGATTCTGCGTTTATTATGCCTTTTAAATGAGAAACTAATTTTTTGTAGAAATCGCAAAATCCATGAACTATAATTCATGCATTTTTTTTAGAGCAAATATATGACAATTGCCATAGCTCCTATAATACTTATTATAAATCAATTCTAAGTGCACAATGCGAATCTATGGTCGATTCTGCGTTTATTATGCCTTTTAAATGAGAAATCCATTTTTTGTAGAAATCGCAAAATCCATGAACTATAATTCATGCATTTTTTTTAGAGCAAATATATGACAATTGCCATAGCTCCTATAATACTTATTATAGATCAATTCTAAGTGCACAGTGCGAATCTATGGTCGATTCTGCGTTTATTATGCCTTTTAAATGAGAAATCCATTTTTTGTAGAAATCGCAAAATCCATGAACTATAATTCATGCATTTTTTTTAGAGCAAATATATGACAATTGCGATAGCTCCTATAATACTTATTATAGATCAATTCTAAGTGCACAATGCGAATCTATGGTCTATTCTGCGTTTATGATGCCTTTTAAATGAGAAATCCATTTTTTGTAGAAATCGCAAAATCCATGAACTATAATTCATGCATTTTTTTTAGAGCAAATATATGACAATTGCGATAGCTCCTATAATACTTATTATAGATCAATTCTAATTGCACAATGCGAATCTATGGTCGATTCTGCGTTTATTATGCCTTTTAAATGAGAAATCCATTTTTTGTAGAAATCGCAAAATCCATGAACTATAATTCATGCATTTTTTTTAGAGCAAATATATGACAATTGCGATAGCTCCTACAATACTTATTATAGATCAATTCTAAGTGCACAATGCGAATCTATGGTCTATTCTGCGTTTATTATGCCTTTTAAATGAGAAATCCATTTTTTGTAGAAATCGCAAAATCCATGAACTATAATTCATGCATTTATTTTAGAGCAAATATATGACAATTGCGATAGCTCCTATAATACTTATTATAGATCACTTCTAAGTGCACAATGCGAATCTATGGTCGATTCTGCGTTTATTATGCCTTTTAAATGAGAAATCCATTTTTTGTAGAAATCGCAAAATCCATGAACTCTAATTCATGCATTTTTTTTAGAGCAAATATATGACAATTGCGATAGCTCCTATAATACTTATTATAGATCAATTCTAATTGCACAATGCGAATCTATGGTCGATTCTGCGTTTATTATGCCTTTTAAATGAGAAATCCATTTTTTGTAGAAATCGCAAAATCCATGAACTATAATTCATGCATTTTTTTTAGAGCAAATATATGACAATTGCGATAGCTCCTACAATACTTATTATAGATCAATTCTAAGTGCACAATGCGAATCTATGGTCTATTCTGCGTTTATTATGCCTTTTAAATGAGAAATCCATTTTTTGTAGAAATCGCAAAATCCATGAACTATAATTCATGCATTTATTTTAGAGCAAATATATGACAATTGCGATAGCTCCTATAATACTTATTATAGATCAATTCTAAGTGCACAATGCGAATCTATGGTCGATTCTGCGTTTATTATGCCTTTTAAATGAGAAATCCATTTTTTGTAGAAATCGCAAAATCAATTAACTATAATTCATGCATTTTTTTTAGAGCAAATATATGACAATTGCGATAGCTCCTATAATACTTATTATAGATCAATTCTAAGTGCACAATGCGAATCTATGGTCGATTCTGCGTTTATTATGCCTTTTAAATGAGAAATCCATTTTTTGTAGAAATCGCAAAATCCATGAATTATAATTCATGCATTTTTTTTAGAGCAAATATATGACAATTGCCATAGCTCCTATAATACTTATTATAGATCAATTCTAAGTGCACAATGCGAATCTATGGTCGATTCTGCGTTTATTATGCCTTTTAAATGAGAAACTAATTTTTTGTAGAAATCGCAAAATCCATGAACTATAATTCATGCATTTTTTTTAGAGCAAATATATGACAATTGCCATAGCTCCTATAATACTTATTATAGATCAATTCTAAGTGCACAATGCGAATCTATGGTCGATTCTGCGTTTATTATGCCTTTTAAACGAGAAATCCATTTTTTGTAGAAATCGCAAAATCCATGAACTATAATTCATGCATTTTATTTAGAGCAAATATATGACAATTGCGGTAGCTCCTATAATACTTATTATAGATCAATTCTAAGTGCACAGTGCGAATCTATGGTCGATTCTGCGTTTATTATGCCTTTTAAATGAGAAATCCATTTTTTGTAGAAATCGCAAAATCCATGAACTATAATTCATGCATTTATTTTTAGAGCAAATATATGACAATTGCGATAGCTCCTACAATACTTATTATAGATCAATTCTAATTGCACAATGCGAATCTATGGTCGATTCTGCGTTTATTATGCCTTTTAAATGAGAAATCCATTTTTTGTAGAAATCGCTAAATCCATGAACTATAATTCATGCATTTTTTTAGAGAAAATATATGACAATTGCCATAGCTCCTATAATACTTATTATAGATCAATTCTAAGTGCACAATGGGCATCTATGGTCTATTTTGCGTTTATTATGCCTTTTAAATGAGAAATCCATTTTTTGTAGAAATCTCAAAATCCATGAACTATAATTCATGCATTTTTTTTAGAGCAAATATATGACAATTGCGATAGCTCCTATAATACTTATTATAGATCAATTCTAAGTGCACAATGCGAATCTAAGGTCGATTCTGCGTTTATTATGCCTTTTAAATGAGAAATCTATTTTTTGTAGAAATCGCAAAATCCATGAACTATAATTCATGCATTTTTTTAGAGAAAATATATGACAATTGCCATAGCTCCTATAATACTTATTATAGATCAATTCTAAGTGCACAATGCGAATCTATGGTCGATTCTGCGTTTATTATGCCTTTTAAATGAGAAATCCATTTTTTTGTAGAAATCGCAAAATCCATGAACTATAATTCATGCATTGTTTTTAGAGCAAATATATGACAATTGCCATAGCTCCTATAATACTTATTATAGATCAATTCAAAGAGCACAATGCGAATCTATGTTCGATTTTGCGTTTATTATGCCTTTTAAATGAGAAATCCATTTTTTGTAGAAATCGCAAAATCCATGAACTATAATTCATGCATTTTTTTTAGAGCAAATATATGACAATTGCCATAGCTCCTATAATACTTATTATAGATCAATTCTAAGTGCACAATGCGAATCTATGGTCGATTCTGCGTTTATTATGCCTTTTAAATGAGAAACTAATTTTTTGTAGAAATCGCAAAATCCATGAACTATAATTCATGCATTTTTTTTAGAGCAAATATATGACAATTGCCATAGCTCCTATAATACTTATTATAAATCAATTCTAAGTGCACAATGCGAATCTATGGTCGATTCTGCGTTTATTATGCCTTTTAAATGAGAAATCCATTTTTTGTAGAAATCGCAAAATCCATGAACTATAATTCATGCATTTTTTTTAGAGCAAATATATGACAATTGCGATAGCTCCTATAATACTTATTATAGATCAATTCTAAGTGCACAATGCGAATCTATGTTCTATTCTGCGTTTATGATGCCTTTTAAATGAGAAATCCATTTTTTGTAGAGATCGCAAAATCCATGAACTATAATTCATGCATTTTTTTTAGAGCAAATAAATGACAATTGCGATAGCTCCTATAATACTTATTATAGATCAATTCTAAGTGCACAATGCGAATCTATGGTCGATTCTGCGTTTATTATGCCTTTTAAATGAGAAATCCATTTTTTGTAGAAATCGCAAAATCCATGAATTATAATTCATGCATTTTTTTTAGAGCAAATATATGACAATTGCCATAGCTCCTATAATACTTATTATAGATCAATTCTAAGTGCACAGTGCGAATCTATGGTCGATTCTGCGTTTATTATGCCTTTTAAATGAGAAATCCATTTTTTGTAGAAATCGCAAAATCCATGAACTATAATTCATGCATATATTTTAGAGCAAATATATGACAATTGCGATAGCTCCTATAATACTTATTATAGATCAATTCTAAGTGCACAATGCGAATCTATGGTCTATTCTGCGTTTATTATGCCTTTTAAATGAGAAATCCATTTTTTGTAGAAATCGCAAAATCAATGAACTATAATTCATGCATTTTTTTTAGAGCAAATATAATACAATTGCAATAGCTCCTATAATACTTATTATAGATCAATTCTAAGAGCACAATGCGAATCTATGGTCGATTCTGCGTGTATTATGCCTTTTAAATGAGAAATCCATTTTTTGTAGAAATCGCAAAATCCATGAACTATAATTCATGCATTTTTTTAGAGCAAATATATGACAATTGCCATAACTCAAATAATACTTAATATAGATCAATTCTAAGAGCACAATGCAAATCTATGGTCGATTCTGCGTTTATTATGCCTTTTAAACGAGAAATCCATTTTTTGTAGAAATCGCTAAATCCATGAACTATAATTCATGCATTTTTTTAGAGAAAATATATGACAATTGCGATAGCTCCTATAATACCTATTAGAGATCAATTTTAAGAGCACAATGCGAATCTATGGTCGATTCTGCGTTTATTATGCCTTTTCAATGAGAAATCCATTTTTTGTAGAAATCGCAAAATCAATGAACTATAATTCATGCATTTTTTTTAGAGCAAATATAATACAATTGCAATAGCTCCTATAATACTTATTATAGATCAATTCTAAGTGCACAATGCGAATCTATGGTCGATTCTGCGTGTATTATGCCTTTTAAATGAGAAATCCATTTTTTGTAGAAATCGCAAAATCCATGAACTATAATTCATGCATTTTTTTAGAGCAAATAAATGACAATTGCCATAACTCAAATAATACTTAATATAGATCAATTCTAAGAGCACAATGCAAATCTATGGTCGATTCTGCGTTTATTATGCCTTTTAAACGAGAAATCCATTTTTTGTAGAAATCGCTAAATCCATGAACTATAATTCATGCATTTTTTTAGAGAAAATATATGACAATTGCGATAGCTCCTATAATACCTATTAGAGATCAATTTTAAGAGCACAATGCGAATCTATGGTCGATTCTGCGTTTATTATGCCTTTTCAATGAGAAATCCATTTTTTGTAGAAATCGCAAAATCCATGAACTATAATTCATGCATTTTTTTAGAGAAAATATATGACAATTGCGATAGCTCCTATTATCCTTATTATAGATCAATTCTAAGAGCACAATGCGAATCTATGGTCGATCCTGCGTTTATTATGCCTTTTAAATGAGAAATCCATTTTTTGTAGAAATCGCAAAAATAATGAACTATATTTCATGCATTTTTTTAGAGAAAATATATGAAAATTGCGGTAGCTCCTATAATACTTATTATAGATCAATTCTAAGAGCACTATGCGAATCTATGGTCGATTCTGCGTTTATTATGCCTTTTCAATGAGAAATCCAATTTTGTAGAAATCGCAAAATCCATGAACTATAATTCATGCATTTTTTTTAGAGCAAATATATGACAATTGCGAAAACTCCATTTTTTGTAGAAATCGCAAAATCCATGAACTATAATTCATGCATTTTTTATAAGAAAATATATGACAATTGCGATAGCTCCTATAATACCTATTAGAGATCAATTTTAAGAGCACAATGCGAATCTATGGTCGATTCTGCGTTTATTATGCCTTTTCAATGAGAAATCCATTTTCTGTAGAAATCGCAAAATCCATGAACTATAATTCATGCATTTTTTTAGAGCAAATACATGACAATTGCCATAACTCAAATAATACTTATTATAGATCAATTCTAAGAGCACAATGCAAATCTATGGTCGATTCTGCGTTTATTATGCCTTTTAAATGAGAAATCCATTTGTTGTAGAAATCGCAAAATCCATGAACTATAATTCATGCATTTTATTAGAGCAAATATATGACAATTGCGGTAGCTCCTATAATACTTATTATAGATCAATTTTAAGTGCACAATGCGAATCTATGGTCGATTCTGCGTTTATTATGCCTTTTAAATGAGAAATCCACTTTTTGTAGAAATCGCAAAATCCATGAAATATAATTGATGCATTTTTTTTAGCGCAAATATATGACAATTGCGATAGCTCCTATAATACTTATTATAGATCAATTCTAAAAGCACAATGCGAATCTATGGTCGATTCTGCGTTTATTATGCCTTTTAAATGAGAAATCCACTTTGTGTAGAAATCGCAAAATCCATGAAATATAATTCATGCATTTTTTTTAGAGCAAATATATGACAATTGCGATAGCTCCTATAATACTTGTTATAGATCAATTCTATGTGCACAGTGCGAATCTATGGTCGATTCTGCGTTTATTATGCCTTTTAAATGAGAAATCCATTTTTTGTAGAAATCGCAAAATCCATGAACTATATATAATTCATGCATTTTTTTTAGAGCAAATATATCACAATTGCCATAGCTCCTATAATACTTATTATAGATAAAGTCTAAGTGCACAATGCGAATCTATGGTCGATTCTGCGTTTATTATGCCTTTTAAATGAGAAATCCATTTTTTGTAGAAATCGCAAAATCCATGAACTATAATTCATGCATTTTATTTAGAGCAAATATATGACAATTGCGGTAGCTCCTATAATACTTATTATAAATCAATTCTAAGTGCACAATGCGAATCTATGGTCGATTCTGCGTTTATTATGCCTTTTAAATGAGAAATCCACTTTGTGTAGAAATCGCAAAATCCATGAAATATAATTCATGCATTTTTTTTAGAGCAAATATATGACAATTGCGATAGCTCCTATAATACTTATTATAGATCAATTCTAAGTGCACAGTGCGAATCTATGGTCGATTCTGCGTTTATTATGCCTTTTAAATGAGAAATCCATTTTTTGTAGAAATCGCAAAATCCATGAACAATAATTCATGCATTTTTTTTAGAGCAAATATATGACAATTGCGATAGCTCCTATAATACTTATTATAGATCAATTCTAATTGCACAATGCGAATCTATGGTCGATTCTGCGTTTATTATGCCTTTCAAATGAGAAATCCATTTTTTGTAGAAATCGCTAAATCCATGAACTATAATTCATGCATTTTTTTAGAGAAAATATATGACAATTGCCATAGCTCCTATAATACTTATTATAGATCAATTCTAAGTGCACAATGCGAATCTAAGGTCGATTCTGCGATTATTATGCCTTTTAAATGAGAAATCTATTTTTTGTAGAAATCGCAAAATCCATGAACTATAATTTATGCATTTTTTTAGAGAAAATATATGACAATTGCCATAGCTCCTATAATACTTATTATAGATCAATTCAAAGAGCACAATGCAAATCTATGGTCGATTTTGCGTTTATTATGCCTTTTAAATGAGAAATCCATTTTTTGTAGAAATCGCAAAATCCATGAACTATAATTCATGCATTTTTTTTAGAGCAAATATATGACAATTGCCATAGCTCCTATAATACTTATTATAGATCAATTCTAAGTGCACAATGCGAATCTATGGTCGATTCTGCGTTTATTATGCCTTTTAAATGAGAAACTAATTTTTTGTAGAAATCGCAAAATCCATGAACTATAATTCATGCATTTTTTTTAGAGCAAATATATGACAATTGCCATAGCTCCTATAATACTTATTATAAATCAATTCTAAGTGCACAATGCGAATCTATGGTCGATTCTGCGTTTATTATGCCTTTTAAATGAGAAATCCATTTTTTGTAGAAATCGCAAAATCCATGAACTATAATTCATGCATTTTTTTTAGAGCAAATATATGACAATTGCGATAGCTCCTATAATACTTATTATAGATCAATTCTAAGTGCACAATGCGAATCTATGGTCTATTCTGCGTTTATGATGCCTTTTAAATGAGAAATCCATTTTTTGTAGAAATCGCAAAATCCATGAACTATAATTCATGCATTTTTTTTAGAGCAAATATATGACAATTGCGATAGCTCCTATAATACTTATTATAGATCAATTCTAAGTGCACAATGCGAATCTATGGTCGATTCTGCGTTTATTATGCCTTTTAAATGAGAAATCCATTTTTTGTAGAAATCGCAAAATCCATGAATTATAATTCATGCATTTTTTTTAGAGCAAATATATGACAATTGCCATAGCTCCTATAATACTTATTATAGATCAATTCTAAGTGCACAGTGCGAATCTATGGTCGATTCTGCGTTTATTATGCCTTTTAATTGAGAAATCCATTTTTTGTAGAAATCGCAAAATCCATGAACTATAATTCATGCATTTATTTTAGAGCAAATATATGACAATTGCGATAGCTCCTATAATACTTATTATAGATAAATTCTAAGTGCACAATGCGAATCTATGGTCTATTCTGCGTTTATTATGCCTTTTAAATGAGAAATCCATTTTTTGTAGAAATCGCAAAATCAATGAACTATAATTCATGCATTTTTTTTAGAGCAAATATAATACAATTGCAATAGCTCCTATAATACTTATTATAGATCAATTTTAAGTGCACAATGCGAATCTATGGTCGATTCTGCGTTTATTATGCCTTTTAAATGAGAAATCCATTTTTTGTAGAAATCGCAAAATCCATGAACTATAATTCATGCATTTTTTTATAGAGCAAATATATAACAATTGCCATAGCTCCTATAATACTTATTATAGATCAATTCTAAGAGCACAATGCGAATCTATGGTCGATTTTGCGTTTATTATGCCTTTTAAATGAGAAATCCATTTTTTGTAGAAATCGCAAAATCCATGAACTATAATTCATGCATTTTTTTTAGAGCAAATATATGACAATTGCCATAGCTCCTATAATACTTATTATAGATCAATTCTAAGTGCACAATGTGAATCTATGGTCGATTCTGCGTTTATTATGTCTTTTAAATGAGAAACTAATTTTTTGTAGAAATCGCAAAATCCATGAACTATAACTCATGCATTTTGTTTAGAGCAAATATATGACAATTGCCATAGCTCCTATAATACTTATTATAAATCAATTCTAAGTGCACAATGCGAATCTATGGTCGATTCTGCGTTTATTATGCCTTTTAAATGAGAAATCCATTTTTTGTAGAAATCGCAAAATCCATGAACTATAATTCATGAATTTTTTTTAGAGCAAATATATGACAATTGCCATAGCTCCTATAATACCTATTATATATCAATTCTAAGTGCACAGAGCGAATCTATGGTCGATTCTGCGTTTATTATGCCTTTTAAATGAGAAATCCATTTTTTGTAGAAATCGCAAAATCCATGAACTATAATTCATGCATTTATTTTAGAGCAAATATATGACAATTGCGATAGCTCCTATAATACTTATTATAGATCAATTCTAAGTGCACAATGCGAATCTATGGTCTATTCTGCGTTTATTATGCCTTTTAAATGAGAAATCCATTTTTTGTAGAAATCGCATAATCAATGAACTATAATTCATGCATTTTTTTTAGAGCAAATATATGACAATTGCGATAGCTCCTATAATACTTATTATAGATCAATTTTAAGTGCACAATGCGAATCTATGGGCGATTCTGCGTTTATTATGCCTTTTAAATGAGAAATCCATTTTCTGTAGAAATCGCAAAATCCATGAATTATAATTCATGCATTTTTTTAGAGCAAATATATGACAATTGCCATAGCTCCTGTAATACTTATTATAGATCAATTCTAAGTGCACAATGCGAATCTATTGTCTATTCTGCGTTTATTATGATTTTTAAATGAGAAATCCATTTTTTGTAGAAATCGCAAAATCAATGAACTATAAATCATGCATTTTTTTTAGAGCAAATATATGACAATTGCGATAGCTCCTATAATACTTATTATAGATCAATTCTAAGTGCACAATGCGAATCTATGGTCGATTCTGCGTTTATTATGCCTTTTAAATGAGAAACTAATTTTTTGTAGAAATCGCAAAATCCATGAACTATAATTCATGCATTTTTTTTAGAGCAAATATATGACAATTGCCATAGCTCCTATAATACTTATTATAAATCAATTCTAAGTGCACAATACGAATCTATGGTCGATTCTGCGTTTATTATGCCTTTTAAATGAGAAATCCATTTTTTGTAGAAATCGCAAAATCCATGAACTATAATTCATGCATTTTTTTTAGAGCAAATATATGACAATTGCCATAGCTCCTATAATACTTATTATAGATCAATTCTAAGTGCACAGTGCGAATCTATGGTCGATTCTGCGTTTATTATGCCTTTTAAATGAGAAATCCATTTTTTGTAGAAATCGCAAAATCCATGAACTATAATTCATGCATTTTTTTTAGAGCAAATATATGACAATTGCGATAGCTCCTATAATACTTATTATAGATCAATTCTAAGTGCACAATGCGAATCTATGGTCTATTCTGCGTTTATGATGCCTTTTAAATGAGAAATCCATTTTTTGTAGAAATCGCAAAATCCATGAACTATAATTCATGCATTTTTTTTAGAGCAAATATATGACAATTGCGATAGCTCCTATAATACTTATTATAGATCAATTTTAAGTGCACAATGCGAATCTATGGGCGATTCTGCGTTTATTATGCCTTTTAAATGAGAAATCCATTTTCTGTAGAAATCGCAAAATCCATGAATTATAATTCATGCATTTTTTTAGAGCAAATATATGACAATTGCCATAGCTCCTGTAATACTTATTATAGATCAATTCTAAGTGCACAATGCGAATCTATTGTCTATTCTGCGGTTATTATGCCTTTTAAATGAGAAATCCATTTTTTGTAGAAATCGCAAAATCAATGAACTATAAATCATGCATTTTTTTTAGAGCAAATATATGACAATTGCGATAGCTCCTATAATACTTATTATAGATCAATTCTAAGTGCAAAATGCGAATCTATGGTCGATTCTGCGTTTATTATGCCTTTTAAATGAGAAACTAATTTTTTGTAGAAATCGCAAAATCCATGAACTATAATTCATGCATTTTTTTTAGAGCAAATATATGACAATTGCCATAGCTCCTATAATACTTATTATAAATCAATTCTAAGTGCACAATGCGAATCTATGGTCGATTCTGCGTTTATTATGCCTTTTAAATGAGAAATCCATTTTTTGTAGAAATCGCAAAATCCATGAACTATAATTCATGCATTTTTTTTAGAGCAAATATATGACAATTGCCATAGCTCCTATAATACTTATTATAGATCAATTCTAAGTGCACAGTGCGAATCTATGGTCGATTCTGCGTTTATTATGCCTTTTAAATGAGAAATCCATTTTTTGTAGAAATCGCAAAATCCATGAACTATAATTCATGCATTTTTTTTAGAGCAAATATATGACAATTGCGATAGCTCCTATAATACTTATTATAGATCAATTCTAAGTGCACAATGCGAATCTATGGTCTATTCTGCGTTTATGATGCCTTTTAAATGAGAAATCCATTTTTTGTAGAAATCGCAAAATCCATGAACTATAATTCATGCATTTTTTTTAGAGCAAATATATGACAATTGCGATAGCTCCTATAATACTTATTATAGATCAATTCTAATTGCACAATGCGAATCTATGGTCGATTCTGCGTTTATTATGCCTTTTAAATGAGAAATCCATTTTTTGTAGAAATCGCAAAATCCATGAACTATAATTCATGCATTTTTTTTAGAGCAAATATATGACAATTGCGATAGCTCCTACAATACTTATTATAGATCAATTCTAAGTGCACAATGCGAATCTATGGTCGATTCTGCGTTTATTATGCCTTTTAAATGAGAAATCCATTTTTTGTAGAAATCGCAAAATCAATTAACTATAATTCATGCATTTTTTTTAGAGCAAATATATGACAATTGCGATAGCTCCTATAATACTTATTATAGATCAATTCTAAATGCACAATGCGAATCTATGGTCGATTCTGCGTTTATTATGCCTTTTAAATGAGAAATCCATTTTTTGTAGAAATCGCAAAATCCATGAATTATAATTCATGCATTTTTTTTAGAGCAAATATATGACAATTGCCATAGCTCCTATAATACTTATTATAGATCAATTCTAAGTGCACAATGCGAATCTATGGTCGATTCTGCGTTTATTATGCCTTTTAAATGAGAAACTAATTTTTTGTAGAAATCGCAAAATCCATGAACTATAATTCATGCATTTTTTTTAGAGCAAATATATGACAATTGCCATAGCTCCTATAATACTTATTATAGATCAATTCTAAGTGCACAATGCGAATCTATGGTCGATTCTGCGTTTATTATGCCTTTTAAATGAGAAATCCATTTTTTGTGGAAATCGCAAAATCCATGAACTATAATTCATGCATTTTATTTAGAGCAAATATATGACAATTGCGGTAGCTCCTATAATACTTATTATAGATCAATTCTAAGTGCACAATGCGAATCTATGGTCGATTCTGCGTTTATTATGCCTTTTAAATGAGAAATCCACTTTTTGTAGAAATCGCAAAATCCATGAAATATAATTCATGCATTTTTTTTAGAGCAAATATATGACAAATGCGATAGCTCCTATAATACTTATTATAGATCAATTCTAAGTGCACAGTGCGAATCTATGGTCGATTCTGCGTTTATTATGCCTTTTAAATGAGAAATCCATTTTTTGTAGAAATCGCAAAATCCATGAACTATAATTCATGCATTTATTTTAGAGCAAATATATGACAATTGCGATAGCTCCTATAATACCTATTATAGATCAATTCTAAGTGCACAATGCGAATCTATGGTCTATTCTGCGTTTATTATGCCTTTTAAATGAGAAATCCATTTTTTGTAGAAATCGCATAATCAATGAACTATAATTCATGCATTTTTTTTAGAGCAAATATATGACAATTGCGGTAGCTCCTATAATACTTATTATAGATCAATTCTAAGTGCACAATGCGAATCTAAGGTCGATTCTGCGTTTATTATGCCTTTTAAATGAGAAATCTATTTTTTGTAGAAATCGCAAAATCCATGAACTATAATTCATGCATTTTTTTAGAGAAAATATATGACAATTGCCATAGCTCCTATAATACTTATTATAGATCAATTCAAAGAACACAATGCGAATCTATGGTCGATTTTGCGTTTATTATGCCTTTTAAATGAGAAATCCATTTTTTGTAGAAATCGCAAAATCCATGAACTATAATTCATGCATTTTTTTTAGAGCAAATATATGACAATTGCCATAGCTCCTATAATACTTATTATAGATCAATTCTAAGTGCACAATGCGAATCTATGGTCGATTCTGCGTTTATTATGCCTTTTAAATGAGAAACTAATTTTTTGTAGAAATCGCAAAATCCATGAACTATAATTCATGCATTTTTTTTAGAGCAAATATATGACAATTGCCATAGCTCCTATAATACTTATTATAAATCAATTCTAAGTGCACAATGCGAATCTATGGTCGATTCTGCGTTTATTATGCTTTTTCAATGAGAAATCCATTTTTTGTAGAAATCGCAAAATCCATGAACTATAATTCATGCATTTTTTTTAGAGCAAATATATGACAATTGCGATAGCTCCTATAATACTTATTATAGATCAATTCTAAGTGCACAATGCGAATCTATGGTCTATTCTGCGTTTATGATGCCTTTTAAATGAGAAATCCATTTTTTGTAGAAATCGCAAAATCCATGAACTATAATTCATGCATTTTTTTTAGAGCAAATATATGACAATTGCGATAGCTCCTATAATACTTATTATAGATCAATTCTAAGTGCACAATGCGAATCTATGGTCGATTCTGCGTTTATTATGCCTTTTAAATGAGAAATCCATTTTTTGTAGAAATCGCAAAATCCATGAATTATAATTCATGCATTTTTTTTAGAGCAAATATATGACAATTGCCATAGCTCCTATAATACTTATTATAGATCAATTCTAAGTGCACAATGCGAATCTATGGTCGATTCTGCGTTTATTATGCCTTTTAAATGAGAAATCCATTTTTTGTAGAAATCGCTAAATCCATGAACTATAATTCATGCATTTTTTTTAGAGCAAATATATGACAATTGCGATAGCTCCTACAATACTTATTATAGATCAATTCTAAGTGCACAATGCGAATCTATGGTCTATTCTGCGTTTATTATGCCTTTTAAATGAGAAATCCATTTTTTGTAGAAATCGCAAAATCCATGAACTATAATTCATGCATTTATTTTAGAGCAAATATATGACAATTGCGATAGCTCCTATAATACTTATTATAGATCAATTCTAAATGCACAATGCGAATCTATGGTCGATTCTGCGTTTATTATGCCTTTTAAATGAGAAATCCATTTTTTGTAGAAATCGCAAAATCAATTAACTATAATTCATGCATTTTTTTTAGAGCAAATATATGACAATTGCGATAGCTCCTATAATACTTATAATAGATCAATTCTAAGTGCACAATGCGAATATATGGTCGATTCTGCGTTTATTATGCCTTTTAAATGAGAAATCCATTTTTTGTAGAAATCACAAAATCCATGAATTATAATTCATGCCTTTTTTTTAGAGCAAATATATGACAATTGCCATAGCTCCTATAATACTTATTATAGATCAATTCTAAGTGCACAATGCGAATCTATGGTCGATTCTGCGTTTATTATGCCTTTTAAATGAGAAATCCATTTTTTGTAGAAATCGCAAAATCCATGAACTATAATTCATGCATTTTATTTAGAGCAAATATATGACAATTGCGGTAGCTCCTATAATACTTATTATAGATCAATTCTAAGTGCACAATGCGAATCTATGGTCGATTCTGCGTTTATTATGCCTTTTAAATGAGAAATCCACTTTTTGTAGAAATCGCAAAATCCATGAAATATAATTCATGCATTTTTTTTAGAGCAAATATATGACAAATGCGATAGCTCCTATAATACTTATTATAGATCAATTCTAAGTGCACAGTGCGAATCTATGGTCGATTCTGCGTTTATTATGCCTTTTAAATGAGAAATCCATTTTTTGTAGAAATCGCAAAATCCATGAACTATAATTCATGCATTTTTTTTAGAGCAAATATATGACAAATGCGATAGCTCCTATAATACTTATTATAGATCAATTCTAAGTGCACAGTGCGAATCTATGGTCGATTCTGCGTTTATTATGCCTTTTAAATGAGAAATCCATTTTTTGTAGAAATCGCAAAATCCATGAACTATAATTCATGCATTTATTTTAGAGCAAATATATGACAATTGCGATAGCTCCTATAATACCTATTATAGATCAATTCTAAGTGCACAATGCGAATCTATGGTCTATTCTGCGTTTATTATGCCTTTTAAATGAGAAATCCATTTTTTGTAGAAATAGCATAATCAATGAACTATAATTCATGCATTTTTTTTAGAGCAAATATATGACAATTGCGATAGCTCCTATAATACTTATTATAGATCAATTTTAAGTGCACAATGCGAATCTATGGTCGATTCTGCGTTTATTATGCCTTTTAAATGAGAAACTAATTTTTTGTAGAAATCGCAAAATCCATGAACTATAATTCATGCATTTTTTTTAGAGCAAATATATGACAATTGCCATAGCTCCTATAATACTTATTATAAATCAATTCTAAGTGCACAATGCGAATCTATTGTCGATTCTGCGTTTATTATGCCTTTTAAATGAGAAACTAATTTTTTGTAGAAATCGCAAAATCCATGAACTATAATTCATGCATTTTTTTTAGAGCAAATATATGACAATTGCCATAGCTCCTATAATACTTATTATAGATCAATTCTAAGTGCACAATGCGAATCTATGGTCGATTCTGCGTTTATTATGCCTTTTAAATGAGAAATCCATTTTTTGTAGAAATCGCAAAATCCATGAACTATAATTCATGCATTTTATTTAGAGCAAATATATGACAATTGCGGTAGCTCCTATAATACTTATTATAGATCAATTCTAAGTGCACAATGCGAATCTATGGTCGATTCTGCGTTTATTATGCCTTTTAAATGAGAAATCCACTTTTTGTAGAAATCGCAAAATCCATGAAATATAATTCATGCATTTTTTTTAGAGCAAATATATGACAAATGCGATAGCTCCTATAATACTTATTATAGATCAATTCTAAGTGCACAGTGCGAATCTATGGTCGATTCTGCGTTTATTATGCCTTTTAAATGAGAAATCCATTTTTTGTAGAAATCGCAAAATCCATGAACTATAATTCATGCATTTATTTTAGAGCAAATATATGGCAATTGCGATAGCTCCTATAATACTTATTATAGATCAATTTTAAGTGCACAATGCGAATCTATGGTCGATTCTGCGTTTATTATGCCTTTTAAATGAGAAACTAATTTTTTGTAGAAATCGCAAAATCCATGAACTATAATTCATGCATTTTTTTTAGAGCAAATATATGACAATTGCCATAGCTCCTATAATACTTATTATAAATCAATTCTAAGTGCACAATGCGAATCTATGGTCGATTCTGCGTTTATTATGCCTTTTAAATGAGAAATCCATTTTTTGTAGAAATCGCAAAATCCATGAACTATAATTCATGCATTTTTTTTAGAGCAAATATATGACAATTGCCATAGCTCCTATAATACTTATTATAGATCAATTTTAAGTGCACAATGCGAATCTATGGTCGATTCTGCGTTTATTATGCCTTTTAAATGAGAAACTAATTTTTTGTAGAAATCGCAAAATCCATGAACTATAATTCATGCATTTTTTTTAGAGCAAATATATGACAATTGCCATAGCTCCTATAATACTTATTATAAATCAATTCTAAGTGCACAATGCGAATCTATTGTCGATTCTGCGTTTATTATGCCTTTTAAATGAGAAACTAATTTTTTGTAGAAATCGCAAAATCCATGAACTATAATTCATGCATTTTTTTTAGAGCAAATATATGACAATTGCCATAGCTCCTATAATACTTATTATAGATCAATTCTAAGTGCACAATGCGAATCTATGGTCGATTCTGCGTTTATTATGCCTTTTAAATGAGAAATCCATTTTTTGTAGAAATCGCAAAATCCATGAACTATAATTCATGCATTTTATTTAGAGCAAATATATGACAATTGCGGTAGCTCCTATAATACTTATTATAGATCAATTCTAAGTGCACAATGCGAATCTATGGTCGATTCTGCGTTTATTATGCCTTTTAAATGAGAAATCCACTTTTTGTAGAAATCGCAAAATCCATGAAATATAATTCATGCATTTTTTTTAGAGCAAATATATGACAAATGCGATAGCTCCTATAATACTTATTATAGATCAATTCTAAGTGCACAGTGCGAATCTATGGTCGATTCTGCGTTTATTATGCCTTTTAAATGAGAAATCCATTTTTTGTAGAAATCGCAAAATCCATGAACTATAATTCATGCATTTATTTTAGAGCAAATATATGGCAATTGCGATAGCTCCTATAATACTTATTATAGATCAATTTTAAGTGCACAATGCGAATCTATGGTCGATTCTGCGTTTATTATGCCTTTTAAATGAGAAACTAATTTTTTGTAGAAATCGCAAAATCCATGAACTATAATTCATGCATTTTTTTTAGAGCAAATATATGACAATTGCCATAGCTCCTATAATACTTATTATAAATCAATTCTAAGTGCACAATGCGAATCTATGGTCGATTCTGCGTTTATTATGCCTTTTAAATGAGAAATCCATTTTTTGTAGAAATCGCAAAATCCATGAACTATAATTCATGCATTTTTTTTAGAGCAAATATATGACAATTGCCATAGCTCCTATAATACTTATTATAGATCAATTCTAAGTGCACAGTGCGAATCTATGGTCGATTCTGCGTTTATTATGCCTTTTAAATGAGAAATCCATTTTTTGTAGAAATCGCAAAATCCATGAACTATAATTCATGCATTTTTTTTAGAGCAAATATATGACAATTGCGATAGCTCCTATAATACTTATTATAGATCAATTCTAAGTGCACAATGCGAATCTATGGTCTATTCTGCGTTTATGATGCCTTTTAAATGAGAAATCCATTTTTTGTAGAAATCGCAAAATCCATGAACTATAATTCATGCATTTTTTTTAGAGCAAATATATGACAATTGCGATAGCTCCTATAATACTTATTATAGATCAATTCTAATTGCACAATGCGAATCTATGGTCGATTCTGCGTTTATTATGCCTTTTAAATGAGAAATCCATTTTTTGTAGAAATCGCAAAATCAATTAACTATAATTCATGCATTTTTTTTAGAGCAAATATATGACAATTGCGATAGCTCCTATAATACTTATTATAGATCAATTCTAAGTGCACAATGCGAATCTATGGTCGATTCTGCGTTTATTATGCCTTTTAAATGAGAAACTAATTTTTTGTAGAAATCGCAAAATCCATGAACTATAATTCATGCATTTTTTTTAGAGCAAATATATGACAATTGCCATAGCTCCTATAATACTTATTATAAATCAATTCTAAGTGCACAATGCGAATCTATGGTCGATTCTGCGTTTATTATGCCTTTTAAATGAGAAATCCATTTTTTGTAGAAATCGCAAAATCCATGAACTATAATTCATGCATTTTTTTTAGAGCAAATATATGACAATTGCCATAGCTCCTATAATACTTATTATAGATCAATTCTAAGTGCACAGTGCGAATCTATGGTCGATTCTGCGTTTATTATGCCTTTTAAATGAGAAATCCATTTTTTGTAGAAATCGCAAAATCCATGAACTATAATTCATGCATTTTTTTTAGAGCAAATATATGACAATTGCGATAGCTCCTATAATACTTATTATAGATCAATTCTAAGTGCACAATGCGAATCTATGGTCGATTCTGCGTTTATTATGCCTTTTAAATGAGAAATCCATTTTTTGTAGAAATCGCAAAATCCATGAATTATAATTCATGCATTTTTTTTAGAGCAAATATATGACAATTGCCATAGCTCCTATAATACTTATTATAGATCAATTCTAAGTGCACAATGCGAATCTATGGTCGATTCTGCGTTTAATATGCCTTTTAAATGAGAAATCCATTTTTTGTAGAAATCGCAAAATCCATGAACTATAATTCATGCATTTTATTTAGTGCAAATATATGACAATTGCGGTAGCTCCTATAATACTTATTATAGATCAATTCTAAGTGCACAATGCGAATCTATGGTCGATTCTGCGTTTATTATGCCTTTTAAATGAGAAATCCATTTTTTGTAGAAATCGCAAAATCCATGAAATATAATTCATGCATTTTTTTTAGAGCAAATATATGACAATTGCCATAGCTCCTATAATACTTATTATAAATCAATTCTAAGTGCACAATGCGAATCTATGGTCGATTCTGCGTTTATTATGCCTTTTAAATGAGAAATCCATTTTTTGTAGAAATCGCAAAAGCCATGAACTATAATTCATGCATTTTTTTTAGAGCAAATATATGACAATTGCGATAGCTCCTATAATACTTATTATAGATCAATTCTAAGTGCACAATGCGAATCTATGGTCGATTCTGCGTTTATTATGCCTTTTAAATAAGAAATCCATTTTTTGTAGAAATCGCAAAATCCATGAACTATAATTCATGCATTTTTTTAGAGAAAATATATGACAATTGCCATAGCTCCTATAATACTTATTATAGATCAATTCTAAGTGCACAATGCGAATCAATTGTCGATTCTGCGTTTATTATGCCTATTAAATGAGAAATCCATTTTTTGTAGAAATCGCAAAATCCATGAATTATAATTCATGCATTTTTTTTAGAGCAAATATATGACAATTGCCATAGCTCCTATAATACTTATTATAGATCAATTCTAAGTGCACAATGCGAATTTATGGTCGATTCTGCGTTTATTATGCCTTTTAAATGAGATATCCATTTTTTGTAGAAATCGCAAAATCCATGAACTATAATTCATGCATTTTATTTAGAGCAAATATATGACAATTGCGGTAGCTCCTATAATACTTATTATAGATCAATTCTAAGTGCACAATGCGAATCTATGGTCGATTCTGCGTTTATTATGCCTTTTAAATGAGAAATCCACTTTTTGTAGAAATCGCAATATCCATGAAATATAATTCATGCATTTTTTTTAGAGCAAATATATGACAATTGCGATAGCTCCTATATTACTTATTATAGATCAATTCTAAGTGCACAATGCGAATCTATGGTCGATTCTGCGTTTATTATGCCTTTTAAATGAGAAATCCATTTTTTGTAGAAATCGCAAAATCCATGAAATATAATTCATGCATTTTTTTTAGAGCAAATATATGACAATTGCCATAGCTCCTATAATACTTATTATAGATCAATTCTAAGTGCACAATGCGAATCTATGGTCGATTCTGCGTTTATTATGCCTTTTAAATGAGAAACTAATTTTTTGTAGAAATCGCAAAATCCATGAACTATAATTCATGCATTTTTTTTAGAGCAAATATATGACAATTGCCATAGCTCCTATAATACTTATTATAAATCAATTCTAAGTGCACAATGCGAATCTATGGTCGATTCTGCGTTTATTATGCCTTTTAAATGAGAAATCCATTTTTTGTAGAAATCGCAAAATCCATGAACTATAATTCATGCATTTTTTTTAGAGCAAATATATGACAATTGCCATAGCTCCTATAATACTTATTATAGATCAATTCTAAGTGCACAGTGCGAATCTATGGTCGATTCTGCGTTTATTATGCCTTTTAAATGAGAAATCCATTTTTTGTAGAAATCGCAAAATCCATGAACTATAATTCATGCATTTTTTTTAGAGCAAATATATGACAATTGCGATAGCTCCTATAATACTTATTATAGATCAATTCTAAGTGCACAATGCGAATCTATGGTCTATTCTGCGTTTATGATGCCTTTTAAATGAGAAATCCATTTTTTGTAGAAATCGCAAAATCCATGAACTATAATTCATGAATTTTTTTTAGAGCAAATATATGACAATTGCGATAGCTCCTATAATACTTATTATAGATCAATTCTAAGTGCACAATGCGAATCTATGGTCGATTCTGCGTTTATTATGCCTTTTAAATGAGAAATCCATTTTTTGTAGAAATCGCAAAATCCATGAACTATAATTCATGCATTTTTTTGGAGAAAATATATGACAATTGCCATAGCTCCTATAATACTTATTATAGATCAATTCTAAGTGCACAATGCGAATCAATGGTCGATTCTGCGTTTATTATGCCTATTAAATGAGAAATCCATTTTTTGTAGAAATCGCAAAATCCATGATTTATAATTCATGCATTTTTTTTAGAGCAAATATATGACAATTGCCATAGCTCCTATAATACTTATTATAGATCAATTCTAAGTGCACAATGCGAATTTATGGTCGATTCTGCGTTTATTATGCCTTTTAAATGAGAAATCCATTTTTTGTAGAAATCGCAAAATCCATGAACTATAATTCATGCATTTTATTTAGAGCAAATATATGACAATTGCGGTAGCTCCTATAATACTTATTATAGATCAATTCTAAGTGCACAATGCGAATCTATGGTCGATTCTGCGTTTATTATGCCTTTTAAATGAGAAATCCACCTTTTTGTAGAAATCGCAATATCCATGAAATATAATTCATGCATTTTTTTTAGAGCAAATATATGACAATTGCGATAGCTCCTATATTACTTATTATAGATCAATTCTAAGTGCACAATGCGAATCTATGGTCGATTCTGCGTTTATTATGCCTTTTAAATGAGAAATCCATTTTTTGTGAAATCGCAAAATCCATGAATTATAATTCATGCATTTTTTTTAGAGCAAATATATGACAATTGCCATAGCTCCTATAATACTTATTATAGATCAATTCTAAGTGCACAATGCGAATCTAAGGTCTATTCTGCGTTTATTATGCCTTTTAAATGAGAAATCCATTTTTTGTAGAAATCGCAAAATCAATGAACTATAATTCATGCATTTTTTTAGAGCAAATATATGACAATTGCCATAGCTCCTATAATACTTATTATAGATCAATTCTAAGTGCACAGTGCGAATCTATGGTCGATTCTGCGTTTATTATGCCTTTTTAATGAGAAATCCATTTTTTGTACAAATCGCAAAATCCATGAACTATAATTCATGCATTTTTTTTAGAGCAAATAAATGACAATTGCGATAGCTCCTATAATACTTATTATAGATCAATTCTAAGTGCACAATGCGAATCTATGGTCTATTCTGCGTTTATGATGCCTTTTAAATGAGAAATCCATTTTTTGTAGAAATCGCAAAATCCATGAACTATAATTCATGCATTTTTTTTAGAGCAAATATATGACAATTGCGATAGCTCCTATAATACTTATTATAGATCAATTCTAAGTGCACAATGCGAATCTATGGTCGATTCTGCGTTTATTATGCCTTTTAAATGAGAAATCCATTTTTTTTAGAAATCGCAAAATCCATGAACTATAATTCATGCATTTTTTTAGAGAAAATATATGACAATTGCCATAGCTCCTATAATACTTATTATAGATCAATTCTAAGTGCACAATGCGAATCTATGGTCGATTCTGCGTTTATTATGCCTTTTAAATGAGAAATCCATTTTTTGTGAAATCGCAAAATCCATGAATTATAATTCATGCATTTTTTTTAGAGCAAATATATGACAATTGCCATAGCTCCTATAATACTTATTATAGATCAATTCTAAGTGCACAATGCGAATCTAAGGTCTATTCTGCGTTTATTATGCCTTTTAAATGAGAAATCCATTTTTTGTAGAAATCGCAAAATCAATGAACTATAATTCATGAATTTTTTTAGAGCAAATATATGACAATTGCCATAGCTCCTATAATACTTATTATAGATCAATTCTAAGTGCACAGTGCGAATCTATGGTCGATTCTGCGTTTATTATGCCTTTTAAATGAGAAATCCATTTTTTGTACAAATCGCAAAATCCATGAACTATAATTCATGCATTTTTTTTAGAGCAAATAAATGACAATTGCGATAGCTCCTATAATACTTATTATAGATCAATTCTAAGTGCACAATGCGAATCTATGGTCTATTCTGCGTTTATGATGCCTTTTAAATGAGAAATCCATTTTTTGTAGAAATCGCAAAATCCATGAACTATAATTCATGCATTTTTTTTAGAGCAAATATATGACAATTGCGATAGCTCCTATAATACTTATTATAGATCAATTCTAAGTGCACAATGCGAATCTATGGTCTATTCTGCGTTTATTATGCCTTTTAAATGAGAAATTCATTTTTTTTAGAAATCGCAAAATCCATGAACTATAATTCATGCATTTTTTTAGAGAAAATATATGACAATTGCCATAGCTCCTATAATACTTATTATAGATCAATTCTAAGTGCACAGTGCGAATCTATGGTCGATTCTGCGTTTATTATGCCTTTTAAATGAGAAATCCATTTTTTGTACAAATCGCAAAATCCATGAACTATAATTCATGCATTTTTTTTAGAGCAAATAAATGACAATTGCGATAGCTCCTATAATACTTATTATAGATCAATTCTAAGTGCACAATGCGAATCTATGGTCTATTCTGCGTTTATGATGCCTTTTAAATGAGAAATCCATTTTTTGTAGAAATCGCAAAATCCATGAACTATAATTCATGCATTTTTTTTAGAGCAAATATATGACAATTGCGATAGCTCCTATAATACTTATTATAGATCAATTCTAAGTGCACAATGCGAATCTATGGTCGATTCTGCGTTTATTATGCCTTTTAAATGAGAAATCCATTTTTTTTAGAAATCGCAAAATCCATGAACTATAATTCATGCATTTTTTTAGAGAAAATATATGACAATTGCCATAGCTCCTATAATACTTATTATAGATCAATTCTAAGTGCACAATGCGAATCAATGGTCGATTCTGCGTTTATTATGCCTTTTAAATGAGAAATCCATTTTTTGTAGAAATCGCAAAATCCATGAACTATAATTCATGCATTTTATTTAGAGCAAATATATGACAATTGCGGTAGCTCCTATAATACTTATTATAGATCAATTCTAAGTGCACAATGCGAATCTATGGTCGATTCTGCGTTTATTATGCCTATTAAATGAGAAATCTATTTTTTGTAGAAATCGCAAAATCCATGAATTATAATTCATGCATTTTTTTTAGAGCAAATATATGACAATTGCGATAGCTCCTATATTACTTAATTTAGATCAATTCTAAGTGCACAATGCGAATCTATGGTCGATTCTGCGTTTATTATGCCTTTCAAATGAGAAATCCATTTTTTGTGAAATCGCAAAATCCATGAATTATGATTCATGCATTTTTTTTAGAGCAAATATATGACAATTGCCATAGCTCCTATAATACTTATTATAGATCAATTCTAAGTGCACAATGCGAATCTAAGGTCTATTCTGCGTTTATTATGCCTTTTAAATGAGAAATCCATTTTTTGTAGAAATCGCAAAATCAATGAACTATAATTCATGCATTTTTTTAGAGCAAATATATGACAATTGCCATAGCTCCTATAATACTTATTATAGATCAATTCTAAGTGCACAGTGCGAATCTATGGTCGATTCTGCGTTTATTATGCCTTTTAAATGAGAAATCCATTTTTTGTACAAATCGCAAAATCCATGAACTATAATTCATGCATTTTTTTTAGAGCAAATAAATGACAATTGCGATAGCTCCTATAATACTTATTATAGATCAATTCTAAGTGCACAATGCGAATCTATGGTCTATTCTGCGTTTATGATGCCTTTTAAATGAGAAATCCATTTTTTGTAGAAATCGCAAAATCCATGAACTATAATTCATGCATTTTTTTTAGAGCAAATATATGACAATTGCGATAGCTCCTATAATACTTATTATAGATCAATTCTAAGTGCACAATGCGAATCTATGGTCGATTCTGCGTTTATTATGCCTTTTAACTGAGAAATCCATTTTTTTTAGAAATCGCAAAATCCATGAACTATAATTCATGCATTTTTTTAGAGAAAATATATGACAATTGCCATAGCTCCTATAATACTTATTATAGATCAATTCTAAGTGCACAATGCGAATCAATGGTCGATTCTGCGTTTATTATGCCTATTAAATGAGAAATCCATTTTTTGTAGAAATCGCAAAATCCATGATTTATAATTCATGCATTTTTTTTAGAGCAAATATATGACAATTGCCATAGCTCCTATAATACTTATTATAGATCAATTCTAAGTGCACAATGCGAATTTATGGTCGATTCTGCGTTTATTATGCCTTTTAAATGAGAAATCCATTTTTTGTAGAAATCGCAAAATCCATGAACTATAATTCATGCATTTTATTTAGAGCAAATATATGACAATTGCGGTAGCTCCTATAATACTTATTATAGATCAATTCTAAGTGCACAATGCGAATCTATGGTCGATTCTGCGTTTATTATGCCTTTTAAATGAGAAATCCACCTTTTTGTAGAAATCGCAATATCCATGAAATATAATTCATGCATTTTTTTTAGAGCAAATATATGACAATTGCGATAGCTCCTATATTACTTATTATAGATCAATTCTAAGTGCACAATGCGAATCTATGGTCGATTCTGCGTTTATTATGCCTTTTAAATGAGAAATCCATTTTTTGTGAAATCGCAAAATCCATGAATTATAATTCATGCATTTTTTTTAGAGCAAATATATGACAATTGCCATAGCTCCTATAATACTTATTATAGATCAATTCTAAGTGCACAATGCGAATCTAAGGTCTATTCTGCGTTTATTATGCCTTTTAAATGAGAAATCCATTTTTTGTAGAAATCGCAAAATCAATGAACTATAATTCATGCATTTTTTTAGAGCAAATATATGACAATTGCCATAGCTCCTATAATACTTATTATAGATCAATTCTTAGTGCACAGTGCGAATCTATGGTCGATTCTGCGTTTATTATGCCTTTTAAATGAGAAATCCATTTTTTGTACAAATCGCAAAATCCATGAACTATAATTCATGCATTTTTTTTAGAGCAAATAAATGACAATTGCGATAGCTCCTATAATACTTGTTATAGATCAATTCTAAGTGCACAATGCGAATCTATGGTCTATTCTGCGTTTATGATGCCTTTTAAATGAGAAATCCATTTTTTGTAGAAATCGCAAAATCCATGAACTATAATTCATGCATTTTTTTTAGAGCAAATATATGACAATTGCGATAGCTCCTATAATACTTATTATAGATCAATTCTAAGTGCACAATGCGAATCTATGGTCGATTCTGCGTTTATTATGCCTTTTAAATGAGAAATCCATTTTTTTTAGAAATCGCAAAATCCATGAACTATAATTCATGCATTTTTTTAGAGAAAATATATGACAATTGCCATAGCTCCTATAATACTTATTATAGATCAATTCTAAGTGCACAATGCGAATCAATGGTCGATTCTGCGTTTATTATGCCTTTTAAATGAGAAATCCATTTTTTGTAGAAATCGCAAAATCCATGAACTATAATTCATGCATTTTATTTAGAGCAAATATATGACAATTGCGGTAGCTCCTATAATACTTATTATAGATCAATTCTAAGTGCACAATGCGAATCTATGGTCGATTCTGCGTTTATTATGCCTATTAAATGAGAAATCCATTTTTTGTAGAAATCGCAAAATCCATGAATTATAATTCATGCATTTTTTTTAGAGCAAATATATGACAATTGCCATAGCTCCTATAATACTTATTATAGATCAATTCTAAGTGCACAATGCGAATTTATGGTCGATTCTGCGTTTATTATGCCTTTTAAATGAGAAATCCATTTTTTGTAGAAATCGCAAAATCCATGAACTATAATTCATGCATTTTATTTAGAGCAAATATATGACAATTGCGGTAGCTCCTATAATACTTATTATAGATCAATTCTAAGTGCACAATGCGAATCTATGGTCGATTCTGCGTTTATTATGCCTTTTAAATGAGAAATCCACTTTTTGTAGAAATCGCAAAATCCATGAAATATAATTCATGCATTTTTTTTAGAGCAAATATATGACAATTGCGATAGCTCCTATATTACTTATTATAGATCAATTCTAAGTGCACAATGCGAATCTATGGTCGATTCTGCGTTTATTATGCCTTTTAAATGAGAAATCCATTTTTTGTGAAATCGCAAAATCCATGAATTATAATTCATGCATTTTTTTTAGAGCAAATATATGACAATTGCCATAGCTCCTATAATACTTATTATAGATCAATTCTAAGTGCACAATGCGAATCTAAGGTCTATTCTGCGTTTATTATGCCTTTTAAATGAGAAATCCATTTTTTGTAGAAATCGCAAAATCCATGAACTATAATTCATGCATTTTTTTAGAGCAAATATATGACAATTGCCATAGCTCCTATAATACTTATTATAGATCAATTCTAAGTGCACAGTGCGAATCTATGGTCGATTCTGCGTTTATTATGCCTTTTAAATGAGAAATCCATTTTTTGTACAAATCGCAAAATCCATGAACTATAATTCATGCATTTTTTTTAGAGCAAATAAATGACAATTGCGATAGCTCCTATAATACTTATTATAGATCAATTCTAAGTGCACAATGCGAATCTATGGTCTATTCTGCGTTTATGATGCCTTTTAAATGAGAAATCCATTTTTTGTAGAAATCGCAAAATCCATGAACTATAATTCATGCATTTTTTTTAGAGCAAATATATGACAATTGCGATAGCTCCTATAATACTTATTATAGATCAATTCTAAGTGCACAATGCGAATCTATGGTCGATTCTGCGTTTATTATGCCTTTTAAATGAGAAATCCATTTTTTTTAGAAATCGCAAAATCCATGAACTATAATTCATGCATTTTTTTAGAGAAAATATATGACAATTGCCATAGCTCCTATAATACTTATTATAGATCAATTCTAAGTGCAAAATGCGAATCAATGGTCGATTCTGCGTTTATTATGCCTTTTAAATGAGAAATCCATTTTTTGTAGAAATCGCAAAATCCATGAACTATAATTCATGCATTTTATTTAGAGCAAATATATGACAATTGCGGTAGCTCCTATAATACTTATTATAGATCAATTCTAAGTGCACAATGCGAATCTATGGTCGATTCTGCGTTTATTATGCCTATTAAATGAGAAATCCATTTTTTGTAGAAATCGCAAAATCCATGAATTATAATTCATGCATTTTTTTTAGAGCAAATATATGACAATTGCCATAGCTCCTATAATACTTATTATAGATCAATTCTAAGTGCACAATGCGAATTTATGGTCGATTCTGCGTTTATTATGCCTTTTAAATGAGAAATCCATTTTTTGTAGAAATCGCAAAATCCATGAACTATAATTCATGCATTTTATTTAGAGCAAATATATGACAATTGCGGTAGCTCCTATAATACTTATTATAGATCAATTCTAAGTGCACAATGCGAATCTATGGTCGATTCTGCGTTTATTATGCCTTTTAAATGAGAAATCCACTTTTTGTAGAAATCGCAATATCCATGAAATATAATTCATGCATTTTTTTTAGAGCAAATATATGACAATTGCGATAGCTCCTATATTACTTATTATAGATCAATTCTAAGTGCACAATGCGAATCTATGGTCGATTCTGCGTTTATTATGCCTTTTAAATGAGAAATCCATTTTTTGTGAAATCGCAAAATCCATGAATTATAATTCATGCATTTTTTTTAGAGCAAATATATGACAATTGCCATAGCTCCTATAATACTTATTATAGATCAATTCTAAGTGCACAATGCGAATCTAAGGTCTATTCTGCGTTTATTATGCCTTTTAAATGAGAAATCCATTTTTTGTAGAAATCGCAAAATCAATGAACTATAATTCATGCATTTTTTTAGAGCAAATATATGACAATTGCCATAGCTCCTATAATACTTATTATAGATCAATTCTAAGTGCACAGTGCGAATCTATGGTCGATTCTGCGTTTATTATGCCTTTTAAATGAGAAATCCATTTTTTGTACAAATCGCAAAATCCATGAACTATAATTCATGCATTTTTTTTAGAGCAAATAAATGACAATTGCGATAGCTCCTATAATACTTATTATAGATCAATTCTAAGTGCACAATGCGAATCTATGGTCTATTCTGCGTTTATGATGCCTTTTAAATGAGAAATCCATTTTTTGTAGATATCGCAAAATCCATGAACTATAATTCATGCATTTTTTTTAGAGCAAATATATGACAATTGCGATAGCTCCTATAATACTTATTATAGATCAATTCTAAGTGCACAATGCGAATCTATGGTCGATTCTGCGTTTATTATGCCTTTTAAATGAGAAATCCATTTTTTTTAGAAATCGCAAAATCCATGAACTATAATTCATGCATTTTTTTAGAGAAAATATATGACAATTGCCATAGCTCCTATAATACTTATTATAGATCAATTCTAAGTGCACAATGCGAATCAATGGTCGATTCTGCGTTTATTATGCCTTTTAAATGAGAAATCCATTTTTTGTAGAAATCGCAAAATCCATGAACTATAATTCATGCATTTTTTTAGAGAAAATATATGACAATTGCCATAGCTCCTATAATACTTATTATAGATCAATTCTAAGTGCACAATGCGAATCAATGGTCGATTCTGCGTTTATTATGCCTATTAAATGAGAAATCCATTTTTTGTAGAAATCGCAAAATCCATGAATTATAATTCATGCATTTTTTTTAGAGCAAATATATGACAATTGCCATAGCTCCTATAATACTTATTATAGATCAATTCTAAGTGCACAATGCGAATTTATGGTCGATTCTTGGTTTATTATGCCTTTTAAATGAGAAATCCATTTTTTGTAGAAATCGCAAAATCCATGAACTATAATTCATGCATTTTATTTAGAGCAAATATATGACAATTGCGGTAGCTCCTATAATACTTATTATAGATCAATTCTAAGTGCACAATGCGAATCTATGGTCGATTCTGCGTTTATTATGCCTTTTAACTGAGAAATCCACTTTTTGTAGAAATCGCAATATCCATGAAATATAATTCATGCATTTTTTTTAGAGCAAATATATGACAATTGCGATAGCTCCTATATTACTTATTATAGATCAATTCTAAGTGCACAATGCGAATCTATGGTCGATTCTGCGTTTATTATGCCTTTTAAATGAGAAATCCATTTTTTGTGAAATCGCAAAATCCATGAATTATAATTCATGCATTTTTTTTAGAGCAAATATATGACAATTGCCATAGCTCCTATAATACTTATTATAGATCAATTCTAAGTGCACAATGCGAATCTAAGGTCTATTCTGCGTTTATTATGCCTTTTAAATGAGAAATCCATTTTTTGTAGAAATCGCTAAATCAATGAACTATAATTCATGCATTTTTTTAGAGCAAATATATGACAATTGCCATAGCTCCTATAATACTTATTATAGATCAATTCTAAGTGCACAGTGCGAATCTATGGTCGATTCTGCGTTTATTATGCCTTTTAAATGAGAAATCCATTTTTTGTACAAATCGCAAAATCCATGAACTATAATTCATGCATTTTTTTTAGAGCAAATATATGACAATTGCGATAGCACCTATAATACTTATTATAGATCAATTCTAAGTGCACAATGCGAATCTATAGTCGATTCTGCGTTTATTATGCCTTTTAAATGAGAAATCCATTTTTTTAGAAATCGCAAAATCCATGAACTATAATTCATGCATTATTTTAGAGAAAATATATGACAATTGCCATAGCTCCTATAATACTTATTATAGATCAATTCTAAGTGCACAATGCGAATCAATGGTCGATTCTGCGTTTATTATGCCTATTAAATGAGAAATCCATTTTTTGTAGAAATCGCAAAATCCATGAACTATAATTCATGCATTTTATTTAGAGCAAATATATGACAATTGCGGTAGCTCCTATAATACTTATTATAGATCAATTCTAAGTGCACAATGCGAATCTATGGTCGATTCTGCGTTTATTATGCCTTTTAAATGAGAAATCCACTTTTTGTAGAAATCGCAATATCCATGAAATATAATTCATGCATTTTTTTTAGAGCAAATATATGACAATTGCCATAGCTCCTATAATACTTATTATAGATCAATTCTAAGTGCACAATGCGAATCTAAGGTCTGTTCTGCGTTTATTATGCCTTTTAAATGAGAAATCCATTTTTTGTAGAAATCGCAAAATCAATGAACTATAATTCATGCATTTTTTTAGAGCAAATATATGACAATTGCCATAGCTCCTATAATACTTATTATAGATCAATTCTAAGTGCACAGTGCGAATCTATGGTCGATTCTGCGTTTATTATGCCTTTTAAATGAGAAATCCATTTTTTGTAGAAATCGCAAAATCCATGAACTATAATTCATGCATTTTTTTTAGAGCAAATAAATGACAATTGCGATAGCTCCTATAATACTTATTATAGATCAATTCTAAGTGCACAATGCGAATCTATGGTCTATTCTGCGTTTATGATGTCTTTTAAATGAGAAATCCATTTTTTGTAGAAATCGCAAAATCCATGAACTATAATTCATGCATTTTTTTTAGAGCAAATATATGACAATTGCGATAGCTCCTATAATACTTATTATAGATCAATTCTAAGTGCACAATGCGAATCTAAGGTCTATTCTGCGTTTATGATGCCTTTTAAATGAGAAATCCATTTTTTGTAGAAATCGCAAAATCAATGAACTATAATTCATGCATTTTTTTAGAGCAAATATATGACAATTGCCATAGCTCCTATAATACTTATTATAGATCAATTCTAAGTGCACAGTGCGAATCTATGGTCTATTCTGCGTTTATTATGCCTTTTAAATGAGAAATCCATTTTTTGTAGAAATCGCAAAATCCATGAACTATAATTCATGCATTTTTTTTAGAGCAAACATATGACAATTGCGATAGCTCCTATAATACTTATTATAGATCAATTCTAAGTGCACAATGCGAATCTATGGTCGATTCTGCGTTTATTATGCCTTTTAAATGAGAAATCCATTTTTTGTAGAAATCGCAAAATCCATGAACTATAATTCATGCATTTTTTTAGAGAAAATATATGACAATTGCCATAGCTCCTATAATACTTATTATAGATCAATTCTAAGTGCACAATGCGAATCAATGGTCGATTCTGCGTTTATTATGCCTTTTAAATGAGAAATCCATTTTTTGTAGAAATCGCAAAATCCATGAATTATAATTCATGCATTTTTTTTAGAGCAAATATATGACAATTGCCATAGCTCCTATAATACTTATTATAGATCAATTCTAAGTGCACAATGCGAATCTATGGTCGATTCTGCGTTTATTATGCCTTTTAAATGAGAAATCCATTTTTTGTAGAAATCGCAAAATCCATGAACTATAATTCATGCATTTTATTTAGAGCAAATATATGACAATTGCGGTAGCTCCTATAATACTTATTATAGATCAATTCTAAGTGCACAATGCGAATCTATAGTCGATTCTGCGTTTATTATGCCTTTTAAATGAGAAATCCACTTTTTGTAGAAATCGCAATATCCATGAAATATAATTCATGCATTTTTTTTAGAGCAAATATATGACAATTGCGATAGCTCCTATATTACTTATTATAGATCAATTCTAAGTGCACAATGCGAATCTATGGTCTATTCTGCGTTTATTATGCCTTTTAAATGAGAAATACATTTTTTGTAGAAATCGCAAAATCAATGAACTATAATTCATGCATTTTTTTTAGAGCAAATATATGACAATTGCGATAGCTCCTATAATACTTATTATAGATCAATTCTAAGTGCACAATGCGAATCTATGGTCGATTCTGCGTTTATTATGCCTTTTAAATGAGAAATCCATTTTTTGTAGAAATCGCAAAATCCATGAATTATAATTCATGCATTTTTTTTAGAGCAAATATATGACAATTGCCATAGCTCCTATAATACTTATTATAGATCAATTCTAAGTGCACAATGCGAATCTATGGTCTATTCTGCGTTTATTATCCCTTTTAAATGAGAAATCCATTTTTTGTAGAAATCGCAAAATCAATGAACTATAATTCATGCATTTTTTTAGAGCAAATATATGACAATTGCCATAGCTCCTATAATACTTATTATAGATCAATTCTAAGTGCACAGTGCGAATCTATGGTCTATTCTGCGTTTATGATGCCTTTTAAATGAGAAATCCATTTTTTGTAGAAATCGCAAAATCCATGAACTATAATTCATGCATTTTTTTTAGAGCAAATATATGACAATTGCGATAGCTCCTATAATACTTATTATAGATCAATTCTAAGTGCACAATGCGAATCTATGGTCGATTCTGCGTTTATTATGCCTTTTAAATGAGAAATCCATTTTTTGTAGAAATCGCAAAATCCATGAACTATAATTCATGCATTTTATTTAGAGCAAATATATGACAATTGCGGTAGCTCCTATAATACTTATTATAGATCAATTCTAAGTGCACAATGCGAATCTATGGTCGATTCTGCGTTTATTATGCCTTTTAAATGAGAAATCCACTTTTTGTAGAAATCGCAATATCCATGAAATATAATTCATGCATTTTTTTTAGAGCAAATATATGACAATTGCGATAGCTCCTATATTACTTATTATAGATCAATTCTAAGTGCACAATGCGAATCTATGGTCTATTCTGCGTTTATTATGCCTTTTAAATGAGAAATACATTTTTTGTAGAAATCGCAAAATCAATGAACTATAATTCATGCATTTTTTTTAGAGCAAATATATGACAATTGCGATAGCTCCTATAATACTTATTATAGATCAATTCTAAGTGCACAATGCGAATCTATGGTCGATTCTGCGTTTATTATGCCTTTTAAATGAGAAATCCATTTTTTGTAGAAATCGCAAAATCCATGAATTATAATTCATGCATTTTTTTAGAGCAAATATATGACAATTGCCATAGCTCCTATAATACTTATTATAGATCAATTCTAAGTGCACAATGCGAATCTATGGTCTATTCTGCGTTTATTATCCCTTTTAAATGAGAAATCCAATTTTGTAGAAATCGCAAAATCAATAAACTATAATTCATGCATTTTTTTTAGAGCAAATAAATGACAATTGCGATAGCTCCTATAATACTTATTATAGATCAATTCTAAGTGCACAATGCGAATCTATGGTCTATTCTGCGTTTATGATGCCTTTTAAATGAGAAATCCATTTTTTGTAGAAATCGCAAAATCCATGAACTATAATTCATGCATTTTTTTTAGAGCAAATATATGACAATTGCGATAGCTCCTATAATACTTATTATAGATCAATTCTAAGTGCACAATGCGAATCTAAGGTCTATTCTGCGTTTATTATGCCTTTTAAATGAGAAATCCATTTTTTGTAGAAATCGCAAAATCAATGAACTATAATTCATGCATTTTTTTAGAGCAAATATATGACAATTGCCATAGCTCCTATAATACTTATTATAGATCAATTCTAAGTGCACAGTGCGAATCTATGGTCTATTCTGCGTGTATGATGCCTTTTAAATGAGAAATCCATTTTTTGTAGAAATCGCAAAATCCATGAACTATAATTCATGCATTTTTTTTAGAGCAAATATATGACAATTGCGATAGCTCCTATAATACTTATTATAGATCAATTCTAAGTGCACAATGCGAATCTATGGTCGATTCTGCGTTTATTATGCCTTTTAAATGAGAAATCCATTTTTTGTAGAAATCGCAAAATCCATGAACTATAATTCATGCATTTTTTTAGAGAAAATATATGACAATTGCCATAGCTCCTATAATACTTATTATAGATCAATTCTAAGTGCACAATGCGAATCAATGGTCGATTCTGCGTTTATTATGCCTTTTAAATGAGAAATCCATTTTTTGTAGAAATCGCAAAATCCATGAACTATAATTCATTTATTTTATTTAGTGCAAATATATGACAATTGCGGTAGCTCCTATAATACTTATTATAGATCAATTCTAAGTGCACAATCCGAATCTATGGTCGATTCTGCGTTTATTATGCCTTTTAAATGAGAAATCCACTTTTTGTAGAAATCGCAATATCCATGAAATATAATTCATGCATTTTTTTTAGAGCAAATATATGACAATTGCGATAGCTCCTATATTACTTATTATAGATCAATTCTAAGAGCACAATGCGAATCTATGGTCGATTCTGCGTTTATTATGCCTTTTAAATGAGAAATCCATTTTTTGTAGAAATCGCAAAATCCATGACCTATAATTCATGCATTTTTTTTAGAGCAAATATATGACAATTGCCATAGCTCCTATAATACTTATTATAGATCAATTCTAAGTGCACAATGCGAATCTATGGTCGATTCTGCGTTTATTATGCCTTTTAAATGAGAAACTAATTTTTTGTAGAAATCGCAAAATCCATGAACTATAATTCATGCATTTTTTTTAGAGCAAATATATGACAATTGCCATAGCTCCTATAATACTTATTATAAATCAATTCTAAGTGCACAATGCGAATCTATGGTCGATTCTGCGTTTATTATGCCTTTTAAATGAGAAATCCATTTTTTGTAGAAATCGCAAAATCCATGAACTATAATTCATGCATTTTTTTTAGAGCAAATATATGACAATTGCCATAGCTCCTATAATACTTATTATAGATCATTTCTAAGTGCACAGTGCGAATCGATGGTCGATTCTGCGTTTATTATGCCTTTTAAATGAGAAATCCATTTTTTGTAGAAATCGCAAAATCCATGAACTCTAATTCATGCATTTTTTTTAGAGCAAATATATGACAATTGCGATAGCTCCTATAATACTTATTATAGATCAATTCTAAGTGCACAATGCGAATCTATGGTCTATTCTGCGTTTATGATGCCTTTTAAATGAGAAATCCATTTTTTGTAGAAATCGCAAAATCCATGAACTATAATTCATGCATTTTTTTTAGAGCAAATATATGAAAATTGCGATAGCTCCTATAATACTTATTATAGATCAATTCTAAGTGCACAATGCGAATCTATGGTCGATTCTGCGTTTATTATGCCTTTTAAATGAGAAATCCATTTTTTGTAGAAATCGCAAAATCCATGAACTATAATTCATGCATTTTTTTAGAGAAAATATATGACAATTGCCATAGCTCCTATAATACTTATTAAAGATCAATTCTAAGTTTACAATGCGAATCAATGGTCGATTCTGCGTTTATTATGCCTATTAAATGAGAAATCCATTTTTTGTAGAAATCGCAAAATCCATGAATTATAATTCATGCATTTTTTTTTAGAGCAAATATATGACAATTGCCATAGCTCCTATAATACTTATTATAGATCAATTCTAAGTGCACAATGCGAATCTATGGTCGATTCTGCGTTTATTATGCCTTTTAAATGAGAAATCCATTTTTTGTAGAAATCGCAAAATCCATGAACTATAATTCATGCATTTTATTTAGAGCAAATATATGACAATTGCGGTAGCTCCTATAATACTTATTATAGATCAATTCTAAGTGCACAATGCGAATCTATGGTCGATTCTGCGTTTATTATGCCTTTTAAATGAGAAATCCACTTTTTGTAGAAATCGCAATATCCATGAAATATAATTCATGCATTTTTTTTAGAGCAAATATATGACAATTGCGATAGCTCCTATATTACTTATTATAGATCAATTCTAAGTGCACAATGCGAATCTATGGTCGATTCTGCGTTTATTATGCCTTTTAAATGAGAAATCCATTTTTTGTAGAAATCGCAAAATCCATGAATTATAATTCATGCATTTTTTTTAGAGCAAATATATGACAATTGCCATAGCTCCTATAATACTTATTATAGATCAATTCTAAGTGCACAATGCGAATCTAAGGTCTATTCTGCGTTTATTATGCCTTTTAAATGAGAAATCCATTTTTTGTAGAAATCGCAAAATCAATGAACTATAATTCATGCATTTTTTTAGAGCAAATATATGACAATTGCCATAGCTCCTATAATACTTATTATAGATCAATTCTAAGTGCACAGTGCGAATCTATGGTCGATTCTGCGTTTATTATGCCTTTTAAATAAAAAATCCATTTTTTGTAGAAATCGCAAAATCCATGAACTATAATTCATGCATTTTTTTTAGAGCAAATAAATGACAATTGCGATAGCTCCTATAATACTTATTATAGATCAATTCTAAGTGCACAATGCGAATCTATGGTCTATTCTGCGTTTATGATGCCTTTTAAATGAGAAATCCATTTTTTGTAGAAATCGCAAATTCCATGAACTATAATTCATGCATTTTTTTTAGAGCAAATATATGACAATTGGGATAGCTCCTATGATACTTATTATAGATCAATTCTAAGTGCACAATGCGAATCTATGGTCGATTCTGCGTTTATTATGCCTTTTAAATGAGAAATCCATTTTTTGTAGAAATCGCAAAATCCATGAACTATAATTCATGCATTTTTTTTAGAGCAAATATATGACAATTGCGGTAGCTCCTATAATACTTATTATAGATCAATTCTAAGTGCACAATGCGAATCTATGGTCGATTCTGCGTTTATTATGCCTTTTAAATGAGAAATCCACTTTTTGTAGAAATCGCAATATCCATGAAATATAATTCATGCATTTTTTTTAGAGCAAATATATGACAATTGCGATAGCTCCTATATTACTTATTATAGATCAATTCTAAGTGCACAATGCGAATCTATGGTCGATTCTGCGTTTATTATGCCTTTTAAATGAGAAATCCATTTTTTGTAGAAATCGCAAAATCCATGAATTATAATTCATGCATTTTTTTTAGAGCAAATATATGACAATTGCCATAGCTCCTATAATACTTATTATAAATCAATTCTAAGTGCACAATGCGAATCTAAGGTCTATTCTGCGTTTATTATGCCTTTTAAATGAGAAATCCATTTTTTGTAGAAATCGCAAAATCAATGAACTATAATTCATGCATTTTTTTAGAGCAAATATATGACAATTGCCATAGCTCCTATAATACTTATTATAGATCAATTCTAAGTGCACAGTGCGAATCTATGGTCGATTCTGCGTTTATTATGCCTTTTAAATAAAAAATCCATTTTTTGTAGAAATCGCAAAATCCATGAACTATAATTCATGCATTTTTTTTAGAGCAAATAAATGACAATTGCGATAGCTCCTATAATACTTATTATAGATCAATTCTAAGTGCACAATGCGAATCTATGGTCTATTCTGCGTTTATGATGCCTTTTAAATGAGAAATCCATTTTTTGTAGAAATCGCAAAATCCATGAACTATAATTCATGCATTTTTTTTAGAGCAAATATATGACAATTGGGATAGCTCCTATGATACTTATTATAGATCAATTCTAAGTGCACAATGCGAATCTATGGTCGATTCTGCGTTTATTATGCCTTTTAAATGAGAAATCCATTTTTTGTAGAAATCGCAAAATCCATGAACTATAATTCATGCATTTTTTTTAGAGCAAATATATGACAATTGCCATAGCTCCTATAATACTTATTATAGATCAATTCTAAGTGCACAATGCGAATCTATGGTCGATTCTGCGTTTATTATGCCTTTTAAATGAGAAATCCATTTTTTGTAGAAATCGCAATATCCATGAACTATAATTCATGCATTTTATTTAGAGCAAATATATGACAATTGCGGTAGCTCCTATAATACTTATTATAGATCAATTCTAAGTGCACAATGCGAATCTATGGTCGATTCTGCGTTTATTATGCCTTTTAAATGAGAAATCCACTTTTTGTAGAAATCGCAAAATCCATGAAATATAATTCATGCATTTTTTTTAGAGCAAATATATGACAATTGCGATAGCTCCTATAATACTTATTATAGATCAATTCTAAGTGCACAATTCGAATCTATGGTCGATTCTGCGTTTATTATGCCATTTAATGAGAAATCCATTTTTTGTAGAAATCGCAAAATCCATGAACTATAATTCATGCATTTTATTTAGAGCAAATATATGACAATTGCGGTAGCTCATAAAATACTTATTATAGATCAATTCTAAGTGCACAATGCGAATCTATGGTCTATTCTGCGTTTATTATGCCTTTTAAATGAGAAATCCATTTTTTGTAGAAATCGCAAAATCCATGAATTATAATTCATGCATTTTTTTTTGAGCAAATATATGACAATTGCCATAGCTCCTATAATACGTATTATAGATCAATTCTAAGTGCACAATGCGAATATATGGTCTATTCTGCGTTTATTATGCCTTTTAAATGAGAAATCCATTTTTTGTAGAAATCGCAAAATCCATGAACTATAATTCATGTTTTTTTTTTAGAGCAAATATATGACAATTGCCATAGCTCCTATAATACTTATTATAGATCAATTCTAAGTGCACAATGCGAATCTATGGTCGATTCTGCGTTTATTATGCCTTTTAAATGAGAAATCCATTTTTTGTAGAAATCGCAATATCCATGAACTATAATTCATGCATTTTATTTAGAGCAAATATATGACAATTGCGGTAGCTCCTATAATACTTATTATAGATCAATTCTAAGTGCACAATGCGAATCTATGGTCGATTCTGCGTTTATTATGCCTTTTAAATGAGAAATCCACTTTTTGTAGAAATCGCAAAATCCATGAAATATAATTCATGCATTTTTTTTAGAGCAAATATATGACAATTGCGATAGCTCCTATAATACTTATTATAGATCAATTCTAAGTGCACAATTCGAATCTATGGTCGATTCTGCGTTTATTATGCCATTTAATGAGAAATCCATTTTTTGTAGAAATCGCAAAATCCATGAACTATAATTCATGCATTTTATTTAGAGCAAATATATGACAATTGCGGTAGCTCATAAAATACTTATTATAGATCAATTCTAAGTGCACAATGCGAATCTATGGTCTATTCTGCGTTTATTATGCCTTTTAAATGAGAAATCCATTTTTTGTAGAAATCGCAAAATCCATGAATTATAATTCATGCATTTTTTTTAGAGCAAATATATGACAATTGCCATAGCTCCTATAATACGTATTATAGATCAATTCTAAGTACACAATGCGAATATATGGTCTATTCTGCGTTTATTATGCCTTTTAAATGAGAAATCCATTTTTTGTAGAAATCGCAAAATCAATGAACTATAATTCATGCTTTTTTTTAGAGCAAATATATGACAATTGCGATAGCTCCTATAATACTTATTATAGATCAATTCTAATTGCACAATGCGAATCTATGGTCGATTCTGCGTTTATTATGCCTTTTAAATGAGAAATCCATTTTTTGTAGAAATCGCAAAATCCATGAACTATAATTCATGCATTTTTTTTAGAGCAAATATATGACAATTGCCATAGCTCCTATAATACTTATTATAGATCAATTCTAAGTGCACAATGCGAATCTATGGTCTATTCTGCGTTTATTATGCCTTTTAAATGAGAAATACATTTTTTGTAGAAATCGCAAAATCAATGAACTATAATTCATGCATTTTTTTTTAGAGCAAATATATGACAATTGCGATAGCTCCTATAATACTTATTATAGATCAATTCTAAGTGCACAATGCGAATCTATGGTCTATTCTGCGTTTATTATGCCTTTTAAATGAGAAATCCATTTTTTGTAGAAATCGCAAAATCCATGAATTATAATTCATGCATTTTTTTTAGAGCAAATATATGACAATTGCCATAGCTCCTATAATACTTATTATAGATCAATTCTAAGTGCACAATGCGAATCTATGGTCGATTCTGCGTTTATTATGCCTTTTAAATGAGAAATCCATTTTTTGTAGAAATCGCAAAATCCATGAACTATAATTCATGCATTTTTTTTAGAGCAAATATATGACAATTGAAATAGCTCCTATAATACTTATTATAGATCAATTCTAAGTGCACAATGCGAATCTATGGTCGATTCTGCGTTTATTATGCCTTTTAAATGAGAAATGCACTTTCTGTAGAAATCGCAAAATCCATGTAATATAATTCATGCATTTTTTTTAGAGCAAATATATGACAATTGCGATAGCTCCTATAATACTTATTATAGATCAATTCTAAGTGCACAATGCGAATCTATGGTCTATTCTGCGTTTATTATGCCTTTTAAATGAGAAATACATTTTTTGTAGAAATCGCAAAATCAATGAACTATAATTCATGCATTTTTTTTTAGAGCAAATATATGACAATTGCGATAGCTCCTATAATACTTATTATAGATCAATTCTAAGTGCACAATGCGAATCTATGGTCGATTCTGCGTTTATTATGCCTTTAAAATGAGAAATCCATTTTTTGTAGAAATCGCAAAATCCATGAACTATAATTCATGCATTTTTTTTAGAGCAAATATATGACAATTGCCATAGCTCCTTTAATACTTATTATAGATCAATTCTAAGTGCACAGTGCGAATCTATGGTCGATTCTGCGTTTATTATGCCTTTTAAATGAGAAATCCATTTTTTGTAGAAATCGCAAAATCCATGAACTATAATTCATGCATTTTTTTTAGAGCAATTATATGACAATTGCGATAGCTCCTATAATACTTATTATAGATCAATTCTAAGTGCACAATGCGAATCTATGGTCTATTCTGCGTTTATGATGTCTTTTAAAAGAGAAATCCATTTTTTGTAGAAATCGCAAAATCCATGAACTATAATTCATGCATTTTTTAAAGAGCAAATATATGACAATTGCGATAGCTCCTATAATACTTATTATAGATCAATTCTAAGTGCACAATGCGAATCTATGGTCGATTCTGCGTTTATTATGCCTTTTAAATGAGAAATCCATTTTTTGTAGAAATCGCAAAATCCATGAATTATAATTCATGCATTTTTTTTTAGAGCAAATATATGACAATTGCCATAGCTCCTATAATACTTATTATAGATCAATTCTAAGTGCACAATGCGAATCTATGGTCGATTCTGCGTTTATTATGCCTTTTAAATGAGAAATCCATTTTTTGTAGAAATCGCAAAATCCATGAACTATAATTCATGCATTTTATTTAGAGCAAATATATGACAATTGCGGTAGCTCCTATAATACTTATTATAGATCAATTCTAAGTGCACAATGCGAATCTATGGTCGATTCTGCGTTTATTATGCCTTTTAAATGAGAAATCCACTTTTTGTAGAAATCGCAAAATCCATGAAATATAATTCATGCATTTTTTTTAGAACAAATATATGACAATTGCGATAGCTCCTATAATACTTATTATAGATCAATTCTAAGTGCACAATGCGAATCTATGGTCTATTCTGCGTTTATTATGCCTTTTAAATGAGAAATACATTTTTTGTAGAAATCGCAAAATCAATGAACTATAATTCATGCATTTTTTTTTAGAGCAAATATATGACAATTGCGATAGCTCCTATAATACTTATTATAGATCAATTCTAAGTGCACAATGCGAATCTATGGTCGATTCTGCGTTTATTATGCCTTTTAAATGAGAAATCCATTTTTTGTAGAAATCGCAAAATCCATGAACTATAATTCATGCATTTTTTTTAGAGCAAATATATGACAATTGCCATAGCTCCTATAATACTTATTATAGATCAATTCTAAGTGCACAATGCGAATCTATGGTCTATTCTGCGTTTATTATGCCTTTTAAATGAGAAATACATTTTTTGTAGAAATCGCAAAATCAATGAACTATAATTCATGCATTTTTTTTTAGAGCAAATATATGACAATTGCGATAGCTCCTATAATACTTATTATAGATCAATTCTAAGTGCACAATGCGAACCTATGGTCTATTCGGCGTTTATTATGCCTTTAAAATGAGAAATCCATTTTTTGTAGAAATCGCAAAATCCATGAACTATAATTCATGCATTTTTTTTAGAGCAAATATATGACAATTGCCATAGCTCCTATAATACTTATTATAGATCAATTCTAAGTGCACAGTGCGAATCTATGGTCGATTCTGCGTTTATTATGCCTTTTAAATGAGAAATCCATTTTTTGTAGAAATCGCAAAATCCATGAACTATAATTCCTGCATTTTTTTTAGAGCAAATATATGACAATTGCGATAGCTCCTATAATACTTATTATAGATCAATTCTAAGTGCACAATGCGAATCTATGGTCTACTCTGCGTTTATGATGTCTTTTAAAAGAGAAATCCATTTTTTGTAGAAATCGCAAAATCCATGAACTATAATTCATGCATTTTTTTAAGAGCAAATATATGACAATTGCGATAGCTCCTATAATACTTATTATAGATCAATTCTAAGTGCACAATGCGAATCTATGGTCGATTCTGCGTTTATTATGCCTTTTAAATGAGAAATCCATTTTTTGTAGAAATCGCAAAATCCATGAATTATAATTCATGCATTTTATTTAGAGCAAATATATGACAATTGCGGTAGCTCCTATAATACTTATTATAGATCAATTCTAAGTGCACAATGCGAATCTATGGTCGATTCTGCGTTTATTATGCCTTTTAAATGAGAAATCCACTTTTTTTAGAAATCGCAAAATCCATGAAATATAATTCATGCATTTTTTTTAGAGCAAATATATGACAATTGCGATAGCTCCTATAATACTTATTATAGATCAATTCTAAGTGCACAATGCGAATCTATGGTCTATTCTGCGTTTATTATGCCTTTTAAATGAGAAATACATTTTTTGTAGAAATCGCAAAATCAATGAACTATAATTCATGCATTTTTTTTTAGAGCAAATATATGACAATTGCGATAGCTCCTATAATACTTATTATAGATCAATTCTAAGTGCACAATGCGAATCTATGGTCTATTCTGCGTTTATTATGCCTTTTAAATGAGAAATCCATTTTTTGTAGAAATCGCAAAATCCATGAATTATAATTCATGCATTTTTTTTAGAGCAAATATATGACAATTGCCATAGCTCCTATAATACTTATTATAGATCAATTCTAAGTGCACAATGCGAATCTATGGTCGATTCTGCGTTTATTATGCCTTTTAAATGAGAAATCCATTTTTTGTAGAAATCGCAAAATCCATGAACTATAATTCATGCATTTTTTTTAGAGCAAATATATGACAATTGCCATAGCTCCTATAATACTTATTATAGATCAATTCTAAGTGCACAATGCGAATCTATGGTCGATTCTGCGTTTATTATGCCTTTTAAATGAGAAATCCACTTTTTGTAGAAATCGCAAAATCCATGAAATATAATTCATGCATTTTTTTTAGAGCAAATATATGACAATTGCGATAGCTCCTATAATACTTATTATAGATCAATTCTAAGTGCACAATGCGAATCTATGGTCTATTCTGCGTTTATTATGCCTTTTAAATGAGAAATACATTTTTTGTAGAAATCGCAAAATCAATGAACTCTAATTCATGCATTTTTTTTTTGAGCAAATATATGACAATTGCGACAGCTTCTATAATACTTATTATAGATCAATTCTAATTGCACAATGCGAATCTATGGTCGATTCTGCGTTTATTATGCCTTTTAAATGAGAAATCCATTTTTTGTAGAAATCGCAAAATCCATGAACTATAATTCATGCATTTTTTTTAGAGCAAATATATGACAATTGCCATAGCTCCTATAATACTTATTATAGATCAATTCTAAGTGCACAATGCGAATCTATGGTCTATTCTGCGTTTATTATGCCTTTTAAATGAGAAATACATTTTTTGTAGAAATCGCAAAATCAATGAACTATAATTCATGCATTTTTTTTTAGAGCAAATATATGACAATTGCGATAGCTCCTATAATACTTATTATAGATCAATTCTAAGTGCACAATGCGAACCTATGGTCTATTCTGCGTTTATTATGCCTTTAAAATGAGAAATCCATTTTTTGTAGAAATCGCAAAATCCATGAACTATAATTCATGCATTTTTTTTAGAGCAAATATATGACAATTGCCATAGCTCCTATAATACTTATTATAGATCAATTCTAAGTGCACAGTGCGAATCTATGGTCGATTCTGCGTTTATTATGCCTTTTAAATGAGAAATCCATTTTTTGTAGAAATCGCAAAATCCATGAACTATAATTCATGCATTTTTTTTAGAGCAAATATATGACAATTGCGATAGCTCCTATAATACTTATTATAGATCAATTCTAAGTGCACAATGCGAATCTATGGTCTACTCTGCGTTTATGATGTCTTTTAAAAGAGAAATCCATTTTTTGTAGAAATCGCAAAATCCATGAACTATAATTCATGCATTTTTTTAAGAGCAAATATATGACAATTGCGATAGCTCCTATAATACTTATTATAGATCAATTCTAAGTGCACAATGCGAATCTATGGTCGATTCTGCGTTTATTATGCCTTTTAAATGAGAAATCCATTTTTTGTAGAAATCGCAAAATCCATGAATTATAATTCATGCATTTTTTTTAGTGCAAATATATGACAATTGCCATAGCTCCTATAATACTTATTATAGATCAATTCTAAGTGCACAATGCGAATCTATGGTCGATTCTGCGTTTATTATGCCTTTTAAATGAGAAATCCATTTTTTGTAGAAATCGCAAAATCCATGAACTATAATTCATGCATTTTATTTAGAGCAAATATATGACAATTGCGGTAGCTCCTATAATACTTATTATAGATCAATTCTAAGTGCACAATGCGAATCTATGGTCGATTCTGCGTTTATTATGCCTTTTAAATGAGAAATCCACTTTTTGTAGAAATCGCAAAATCCATGAAATATAATTCATTCATTTTTTTTAGAGCAAATATATGACAATTGCGATAGCTCCTATAATACTTATTATAGATCAATTCTAAGTGCACAATGCGAATCTATGGTCTATTCTGCGTTTATTATGCCTTTTAAATGAGATATACATTTTTTGTAGAAATCGCAAAATCTATGAACTCTAATTCATGCATTTTTTTTTTGAGCAAATATATGACAATTGCGACAGCTTCTATAATACTTATTATAGATCAATTCTAAGTGCACAATGCGAATCTATGGTCTATTCTGCGTTTATTATGCCTGCCTTTTAAATGAGAAATCCATTTTTTGTAGAAATCGCAAAATCCATGAACTATAATTCATGCATTTTTTTAGAGAAAATATATGACAATTGCCATAGCTCCTATAATACTTATTATAGATCAATTCTAAGTGCACAATGCGAATCAATGGTCGATTCTGCGTTTATTATGCCTTTTAAATGAGAAATCCACTTTTTGTAGAAATCGCAAAATCAATGAACTATAATTCATGCTTTTTTTTAGAGCAAATATATGACAATTGCCATAGCTCCTATAATACTTATTATAGATCAATTCTAAGTGCACAGTGCGAATCTATGGTCGATTCTGCGTTTATTATGCCTTTTAAATAAAAAATCCATTTTTTGTAGAAATCGCAAAATCCATGAACTATAATTCATGCATTTTTTTTAGAGCAAATATATGACAATTGCGATAGCTCCTATAATACTTATTATAGATCAATTCTAAGTGCACAATGCGAATCTATGGTCGATTCTGCGTTTATTATGCCTTTTAAATGAGAAATCCATTTTTTGTAGAAATCGCAAAATCCATGAACTATAATTCATGCATTTTTTTTAGAGCAAATATATGACAATTGCCATAGCTCCTATAATACTTATTATAGATCAATTCTAAGTGCACAATGCGAATCTATGGTCGATTCTGCGTTTATTATGCCTTTTAAATGAGAAATCCATTTTTTGTAGAAATCGCAATATCCATGAACTATAATTCATGCATTTTATTTAGAGCAAATATATGACAATTGCGGTAGCTCCTATAATACTTATTATAGATCAATTCTAAGTGCACAATGCGAATCTATGGTCGATTCTGCGTTTATTATGCCTTTTAAATGAGAAATCCACTTTTTGTAGAAATCGCAAAATCCATGAAATATAATTCATGCATTTTTTTTAGAGCAAATATATGACAATTGCGATAGCTCCTATAATACTTATTATAGATCAATTCTAAGTGCACAATTCGAATCTATGGTCGATTCTGCGTTTATTATGCCATTTAATGAGAAATCCATTTTTTGTAGAAATCGCAAAATCCATGAACTATAATTCATGCATTTTATTTAGAGCAAATATATGACAATTGCGGTAGCTCATAAAATACTTATTATAGATCAATTCTAAGTGCACAATGCGAATCTATGGTCTATTCTGCGTTTATTATGCCTTTTAAATGAGAAATCCATTTTTTGTAGAAATCGCAAAATCCATGAATTATAATTCATGCATTTTATTTAGAGCAAATATATGACAATTGCGGTAGCTCCTATAATACTTATTATAGATCAATTCTAAGTGCACAATGCGAATCTATGGTCGATTCTGCGTTTATTATGCCTTTTAAATGAGAAATCCACTTTTTGTAGAAATCGCAATATCCATGAAATATAATTCATGCATTTTTTTTAGAGCAAATATATGACAATTGCGATAGCTCCTATAATACTTATTATAAATCAATTCTAAGTGCACAATGCGAATCTATGGTCTATTCTGCGTTTATTATGCCTTTTAAATGAGAAATACATTTTTTGTAGAAATCGCAAAATCAATGAATTATAATTCATGCACTTTTTTTTAGAGCAAATATATGACAATTGCGATAGCTCCTATAATACTTATTATAGATCAATTCTAAGTGCACAATGCGAATCTATGGTCTATTCTGCGTTTATTATGCCTTTTAAATGAGAAATCCATTTTTTGTAGAAATCGCAAAATCCATGAATTATAATTCATGCATTTTTTTTAGAGCAAATATATGACAATTGCCATAGCTCCTATAATACTTATTATAGATCAATTCTAAGTGCACAATGCGAATCTATGGTCGATTCTGCGTTTATTATGCCTTTTAAATGAGAAATCCATTTTTTGTAGAAATCGCAAAATCCATGAACTATAATTCATGCATTTTTTTTAGAGCAAATATATGACAATTGAAATAGCTCCTATAATACTTATTATAGATCAATTCTAAGTGCACAATGCGAATCTATGGTCGATTCTGCGTTTATTATGCCTTTTAAATGAGAAATCCACTTTTTGTAGAAATCGCAAAATCCATGTAATATAATTCATGCATTTTTTTTAGAGCAAATATATGACAATTGCGATAGCTCCTATAATACTTATTATAGATCAATTCTAAGTGCACAATGCGAATCTATGGTCTATTCTGCGTTTATTATGCCTTTTAAATGAGAAATACATTTTTTGTAGAAATCGCAAAATCAATGAACTATAATTCATGCATTTTTTTTTAGAGCAAATATATGACAATTGCGATAGCTCCTATAATACTTATTATAGATCAATTCTAAGTGCACAATGCGAATCTATGTTCGATTCTGCGTTTATTATGCCTTTTAAATGAGAAATCCATTTTTTGTAGAAATCGCAAAATCCATGAACTATAATTCATGCATTTTTTTTAGAGCAAATATATGACAATTGAAATAGCTCCTATAATACTTATTATAGATCAATTCTAAGTGCACAATGCGAATCTATGGTCGATTCTGCGTTTATTATGCCTTTTAAATGAGAAATCCACTTTTTGTAGAAATCGCAAAATCCATGAATTATAATTCATGCATTTTTTTTAGAGCAAATATATGACAATTGCCATAGCTCCTATAATACGTATTATAGATCAATTCTAAGTGCACAATGCGAATATATGGTCTATTCTGCGTTTATTATGCCTTTTAAATGAGAAATCCATTTTTTGTAGAAATCGCAAAATCAATGAACTATAATTCATGCTTTTTTTTAGAGCAAATATATGACAATTGCGATAGCTCCTATAATACTTATTATAGATCAATTCTAATTGCACAATGCGAATCTATGGTCGATTCTGCGTTTATTATGCCTTTTAAATGAGAAATCCATTTTTTGTAGAAATCGCAAAATCCATGAACTATAATTCATGCATTTTTTTTAGAGCAAATATATGACAATTGCCATAGCTCCTATAATACTTATTATAGATCAATTCTAAGTGCACAATGCGAATCTATGGTCTATTCTGCATTTATTATGCCTTTTAAATGAGAAATCCATTTTTTGTAGAAATCGCAAAATCCATGAATTATAATTCATGCATTTTTTTTAGAGCAAATATATGACAATTGCGATAGCTCCTATAATACTTATTATAGATCAATTCTAATTGCACAATGCGAATCTATGGTCGATTCTGCGTTTATTATGCCTTTTAAATGAGAAATCCATTTTTTGTAGAAATCGCAAAATCCATGAACTATAATTCATGCATTTTTTTTAGAGCAAATATATGACAATTGCCATAGCTCCTATAATACTTATTATAGATCAATTCTAAGTGCACAATGCGAATCTATGGTCTATTCTGCGTTTATTATGCCTTTTAAATGAGAAATACATTTTTTGTAGAAATCGCAAAATCAATGAACTATAATTCATGCATTTTTTTTTAGAGCAAATATATGACAATTGCGATAGCTCCTATAATACTTATTATAGATCAATTCTAAGTGCACAATGCGAACCTATGGTCGATTCTGCGTTTATTATGCCTTTAAAATGAGAAATCCATTTTTTGTAGAAATCGCAAAATCCATGAACTATAATTCATGCATTTTTTTTAGAGCAAATATATGACAATTGCCATAGCTCCTATAATACTTATTATAGATCAATTCTAAGTGCACAGTGCGAATCTATGGTCGATTCTGCGTTTATTATGCCTTTTAAATGAGAAATCCATTTTTTGTAGAAATCGCAAAATCCATGAACTATAATTCATGCATTTTTTTTAGAGCAAATATATGACAATTGCGATAGCTCCTATAATACTTATTATAGATCAATTCTAAGTGCACAATGCGAATCTATGGTCTACTCTGCGTTTATGATGTCTTTTAAAAGAGAAATCCATTTTTTGTAGAAATCGCAAAATCCATGAACTATAATTCATGCATTTTTTTAAGAGCAAATATATGACAATTGCGATAGCTCCTATAATACTTATTATAGATCAATTCTAAGTGCACAATGCGAATCTATGGTCGATTCTGCGTTTATTATGCCTTTTAAATGAGAAATCCATTTTTTGTAGAAATCGCAAAATCCATGAATTATAATTCATGCATTTTTTTTAGAGCAAATATATGACAATTGCCATAGCTCCTATAATACTTATTATAGATCAATTCTAAGTGCACAATGCGAATCTATGGTCGATTCTGCGTTTATTATGCCTTTTAAATGAGAAATCCATTTTTTGTAGAAATCGCAAAATCCATGAACTATAATTCATGCATTTTATTTAGAGCAAATATATGACAATTGCGGTAGCTCCTATAATACTTATTATAGATCAATTCTAAGTGCACAATGCGAATCTATGGTCGATTCTGCGTTTATTATGCCTTTTAAATGAGAAATCCACTTTTTGTAGAAATCGCAAAATCCATGAAATATAATTCATGCATTTTTTTTAGAGCAAATATATGACAATTGCGATAGCTCCTATAATACTTATTATAGATCAATTCTAAGTGCACAATGCGAATCTATGGTCTATTCTGCGTTTATTATGCCTTTTAAATGAGAAATACATTTTTTGTAGAAATCGCAAAATCAATGAACTATAATTCATGCATTTTTTTTTAGAGCAAATATATGACAATTGCGATAGCTCCTATAATACTTATTATAGATCAATTCTAAGTGCACAATGCGAATCTATGGTCTATTCTGCGTTTATTATGCCTTTTAAATGAGAAATCCATTTTTTGTAGAAATCGCAAAATCCATGAATTATAATTCATGCATTTTTTTTAGAGCAAATATATGACAATTGCCATAGCTCCTATAATACTTATTATAGATCAATTCTAAGTGCACAATGCGAATCTATGGTCGATTCTGCGTTTATTATGCCTTTTAAATGAGAAATCCATTTTTTGTAGAAATCGCAAAATCCATGAACTATAATTCATGCATTTTTTTAGAGAAAATATATGACAATTGCCATAGCTCCTATAATACTTATTATAGATCAATTCTAAGTGCACAATGCGAATCAATGGTCGATTCTGCGTTTATTATGCCTTTTAAATGAGAAATCCATTTTTTGTAGAAATCGCAAAATCCATGAATTATAATTCATGCATTTTTTTTAGAGCAAATATATGACAATTGCCATAGCTCCTATAATACTTATTATAGATCAATTCTAAGTGCACAATGCGAATCTATGGTCGATTCTGCATTTATTATGCCTTTTAAATGAGAAATCCATTTTTTGTAGAAATCGCAAAATCCATGAACTATAATTCATGCATTTTATTTAGAGCAAATATATGACAATTGCGGTAGCTCCTATAATACTTATTATAGATCAATTCTAAGTGCACAATGCGAATCTATGGTCGATTCTGCGTTTATTATGCCTTTTAAATGAGAAATCCACTTTTTGTAGAAATCGCAATATCCATGAAATATAATTCATGCATTTTTTTTAGAGCAAATATATGACAATTGCGATAGCTCCTATAATACTTATTATAAATCAATTCTAAGTGCACAATGCGAATCTATGGTCTATTCTGCGTTTATTATGCCTTTTAAATGAGAAATACATTTTTTGTAGAAATCGCAAAATCAATGAATTATAATTCATGCACTTTTTTTTAGAGCAAATATATGACAATTGCGATAGCTCCTATAATACTTATTATAGATCAATTCTAAGTGCACAATGCGAATCTATGGTCTATTCTGCGTTTATTATGCCTTTTAAATGAGAAATCCATTTTTTGTAGAAATCGCAAAATCCATGAATTATAATTCATGCATTTTTTTTAGAGCAAACATATGACAATTGCCATAGCTCCTATAATACTTATTATAGATCAATTCTAAGTGCACAAAGCGAATCTATGGTCTATTCTGCGTTTATTATGCCTTTTAAATGAGAAATCCATTTTTTGTAGAAATCGCAAAATCAATGAACTATAATTCATGCATTTTTTTTAGAGCAAATATATGACAATTGTGATAGCTCCTATAATACTTATTATAGATCAATTCTAATTGCACAATGCGAATCTATGGTCGATTCTGCGTTTATTATGCCTTTTAAATGAGAAATCCATTTTTTGTAGAAATCGCAAAATCCATGAACTATAATTCATGCATTTTTTTTAGAGCAAATATATGACAATTGCCATAGCTCCTATAATACTTATTATAGATCAATTCTAAGTGCACAATGCGAATCTATGGTCGATTCTGCGTTTATTATGCCTTTTAAATGAGAAATCCACTTTTTGTAGAAATCGCAAAATCCATGAAATATAATTCATGCATTTTTTTTAGAGCAAATATATGACAATTGCGATAGCTCCTATAATACTTATTATAGATCAATTCTAAGTGCACAATGCGAATCTATGGTCTATTCTGCGTTTATTATGCCTTTTAAATGAGAAATACATTTTTTGTAGAAATCGCAAAATCAATGAACTATAATTCATGCATTTTTTTTTAGAGCAAATATATGACAATTGCGACAGCTGCTATAATACTTATTATAGATCAATTCTAAGTGCACAATGCGAATCTATGGTCTATTCTGCGTTTATTATGCCTGCCTTTTAAATGAGAAATCCATTTTTTGTAGAAATCGCAAAATCCATGAATTATAATTCATGCATTTTTTTTTAGAGCAAATATATGACAATTGCCATAGCTCCTATAATACTTATTATAGATCAATTCTAAGTGCACAATGCGAATCTATGGTCTATTCTGCGTTTATTATGCCTTTTAAATGAGAAATCCATTTTTTGTAGAAATCGCAAAATCAATGAACTATAATTCATGCATTTTTTTTAGAGCAAATATATGACAATTGCGATAGCTCCTATAATACTTATTATAGATCAATTCTAATTGCACAATGCGAATCTATGGTCGATTCTGCGTTTATTATGCCTTTTAAATGAAAAATCCATTTTTTGTAGAAATCGCAAAATCCATGAACTATAATTCATGCATTTTTTTTAGAGCAAATATATGACAATTGCCATAGCTCCTATAATACTTATTATAGATCAATTCTAGGAGCACAATGCGAATCTATGGTCGATTCTGCGTTTATTATGCCTTTTAAATGAGAAATCCATTTTTTGTAGAAATCGCAAAATCAATGAACTATAATTCATGCATTTTTTTTAGAGCAAATATATGACAATTGCCATAGCTCCTATAATACTTATTATAGATCAATTCTAAGTGCACAATGCGAATCTATGGTCGATTCTGCGTTTATTATGCCTTTTAAATGAGAAATCCTTTTTTTGTAGAAATCTCAAAATCCATGAACTATAATTCATGCATTTTTTTTAGAGCAAATATATGACAATTGCGATAGCTCCCATAATACTTATTATAGATCAATTCTAAGTGCATAATGCGAATCTATGGTCTATTCTGCGTTTATTATGCCTTTTAAATGAGAAATCCTTTTTTTGTAGAAATCGCAAAATCAATGAACTATAAATCATGCATTTTTTTTAGAGCAAATATATGACAATTGCGATAGCTCCTATAATACTTATTATAGATCAATTCTAAGTGCACAATGCGAATCTATGGTCGATTCTGCGTTTATATGCCTTTTAAATGAGAAATCCATTTTTTGTAGAAATCGCAAAATCCATGAACTATAATTCATGCATTTTTTTTGGAGCAAATATATGACAATTGCGATAGCTCCTATAATACTTAATATAGATCAATTCTAAGTGCACAATGCGAATCTATGGTCGATTCTGCGTTTATTATGCCTTTTAAATGAGAAATCCATTTTTTGTAGAAATCGCAAAATCCATGAACTATAATTCATGCATTTTTTTTAGAGCAAATATATGACAATTGCCATAGCTCCTATAATACTTATTATAAATCAATTCTAAGTGCCCAATGCGAATCTATGGTCGATTCTGCATTTATTATGCCTTTTAAATGAGAAATCCATTTTTTGTAGAAATCGCAAAATCCATGAACTATAATTCATGCATTTTTTTTAGAGCAAATATATGACAATTGCCATAGCTCCTATAATACTTATTATAGATCAATTCTAAGTGCACAATGCGAATCTATGGTCTATTCTGCGTTTATTATGCCTTTTAAATGAGAAATCCATTTTTTGTAGAAATCGCAAAACCATGAAATATAATTCATGCATTTTTTTTAGAGCAAATATATGACAATTGCGATAGCTCCTATAATACTTATTATAGATAAATTCTAAGTGCACAGTGCGAATCTATGGTCGATTCTGCTTTTATTATGCCTTTTAAATGAGAAATCCATTTTTTGTAGAAATCGCAAAATCAATGAACTATAATTCATGCATTTTTTTAGAGAAAATATATGACAATTGCCATAGCTCCTATAATACTTATTATAGATCAATTCTAAGTGCACAATGCGAATCAATGGTCGATTCTGCGTTTATTATGCCTTTTAAATGAGAAATCCATTTTTTGTAGAAATCGCAAAATCCATGAATTATAATTCATGCATTTTTTTTAGAGCAAATATATGACAATTGCCATAGCTCCTATAATACTTATTATAGATCAATTCTAAGTGCACAATGCGAATCTATGGTCGATTCTGCGTTTATTATGCCTTTTAAATGAGAAATCCATTTTTTGTAGAGATCGCAAAATCAATGAACTATAATTCATGCATTTTATTTAGAGCAAATATATGACAATTGCGGTAGCTCCTATAATACTTATTATAGATCAATTCTAAGTGCACAATGCGAATCTATGGCCGATTCTGCGTTTATTATGCCTTTTAAATGAGAAATCCACTTTTTGTAGAAATCGCAAAATCCATGAAATATAATTCATGCATTTTTTTTAGAGCAAATATATGACAATTGCGATAGCTCCTATAATACTTATTATAGATCAATTCTAAGTGCACAATGCGAATCTATGGTCGATTCTGCGTTTATTATGCCTTTTAAATGAGAAATCCATTTTTTGTAGAAATCGCAAAATCCATGAACTATAATTCATGCATTTTTTTTAGAGCAAATATATGACAATTGCCATAGCTCCTATAATACTTATTATAGATCAATTCTAAGTGCACAATGGGAATCTATGGTCGATTCTGCGTTTATTATGCCTTTTAAATGAGAAATCCATTTTTTGTAGAAATCTCAAAATCCATGAACTATAATTCATGCATTTTTGTAGAGCAAATATATGACAATTGCGATAGCTCCTATAATACTTATTATAGATCAATTCTAAGTGCACAATGCGAATCTATGGTCTATTCTGCGTTTATTATGCCTTTTAAATGAGAAATCCTTTTTTTGTAGAAATCGCAAAATCAATGAACTATAAATCATGTATTTTTTTTAGAGCAAATATATGACAATTGCGATAGCTCCTATAATACTTATTATAGATCAATTCTAAGTGCACAATGCGAATCTATGGTCGATTCTGCGTTTATTATGCCTTTTAAATGAGAAATCCATTTTTTGTAGAAATCGCAAAATCCATGAACTCTAATTCATGCATTTTTGTTAGAGCAAATATATGACAATTGCGATAGCTCTTAAAATACTTATTATAGATCAATTCTAAGTGCACAATGCGAATCTATGGTCGATTCTGCGTTCATTATGACTTTTAAATGAGAAATCAATTTTTTGTAGAAATCGCAAAATCCATGAACTATAATTCATGCATTTTTTTTAGAGCAAATATATGACAATTGCCATAGCTCCTATAATACTTATTATAGATCAATTCTAAGTGCACAATGCGAATCTATGGTCGATTCTGCGTTTATTATGCCTTTTAAATGAGAAATCCATTTTTTGTAGAAATCGCAAAATCCATGAACTATAATTCATGCATTTTTTTTAGAGCAAATATATGACAATTGCCATAGCTCCTATAATACTTATTATAAATCAATTCTAAGTGCACAATGCGAATCTATGGTCGATTCTGCGTTTATTATGCCTTTTAAATGAGAAATCCATTTTTTGTAGAAATCGCAAAATCCATGAACTCTTATTCATGCATTTTTTTAGAGAAAATATATGACAATTGCCATAGCTCCTTTAATACTTATTATAGATCAATTCTAAGTGCACAATGCGAATCTATGGTCTATTCTGCGTTTATTATGCCTTTTAAATGAGAAATCCTTTTTTTGTAGAAATCGCAAAATCCATGAATTATAATTCATGCATTTTTTTTAGAGCAAATATATGACAATTGCCATAGCTCCTATAATACTTATTATAGATCAATTCTAAGTGCACAATGCGAATCTATGGTCGATTCGGCGTTTATTATGCCTTTTAAATGAGAAATCCATTTTTTGTAGAAATCGCAAAATCCATGAACTATAATTCATGCATTTTATTTAGAGCAAATATATGACAATTGCGGTAGCTCCTACAATACTTATTATAGATCAATTCTAAGTGCACAATGCGAATCTATGGCCGATTCTGCGTTTATTATGCCTTTTAAATGAGAAATCCTTTTTTTGTAGAAATCGCAAAATCCATGAAATATAATTCATGCATTTTTTTTAGAGTAAATATATGACAATTGCGATAGCTCCTATAATACTTATTATAGATCAATTCTAAGTGCACAGTGCGAATCTATGGTCTATTCTGCGTTTATTATGCCTTTTAAATGAGAAATCCATTTTTTGTAGAAATTGCAAAATCAATGAACTATAATTCATGCATTTTTTTTAGAGCAAATATATGACAATTGCGATAGCTCCTATAATACTTATTATAGATCAATTCTAAGTGCACAATGCGAATCTATGGTCGATTCTGCGTTTATTATGCCTTTTAAATGAGAAATCTATTTTTTGTAGAAATCGCAAAATCCATGAACTATAATATATGCATTTTTTTTAGAGCAAATATATGACAATTGCCATAGCTCCTATAATACTTATTATAGTTCAATTCTAAGAGCACAATGCGAATCTATGGTCGATTCTGCGTTTATTATGCCTTTTAAATGAGAAATCCATTTTTTGTAGAAATCGCTAAATCCATGAACTATAATTCATGCATTTTTTTTAGAGCAAATATATGACAATTGCGATAGCTCCTATAATACTTATTATAGATCAATTCTAAGTGCACAGTGCGAATCTATGGTCGATTCTGCGTTTATTATGCCTTTTAAATGAGAAATCCATTTTTTGTAGAAAACGCAAAATCCATGAACTATAATTCATGCATTTTTTTTAGAGCAAATATATGACAATTGCGATAGCTCCTATAATACTTATTATAGTACAATTCTAAATGCACAATGCGAATCTATGGTCTATTCTGCGTTTATTATGCCTTTTAAATGAGAAATCCATTTTTTGTAGAAATTGCAAAATCAATGAACTATAATTCATGCATTTTTTTTAGAGCAAATATATGACAATTGCGATAGCTCCTATAATACTTATTATAGATCAATTCTAAGTGCACAATGCGAATCTATGGTCTATTCTGCGTTTATTATGCTTTTTAAATGAGAAATCCATTTTTTGTAGAAATCGCAAAATCCATGAATTATAATATATGCATTTTTTTTAAAACAAATATATGACAATTGCCATAGCTCCTATAATACTTATTATAGATCAATTCTAAGAGCACAATGCGAATCTATGGTCGATTCTGCGTTTATTATGCCTTTTAAATGAGAAATCCATTTTTTGTAGAAATCGCTAAATCCATGAACTATAATTCATGCATTTCTTTAGAGAAAATATATGACAATTGCCATAGCTCCTATAATACTTATTATAGATCAATTCTAAGTGCACAATGGGCATCTATGGTCTATTCTGCGTTTATTATGCCTTTTAAATGAGAAATCCATTTTTTGTAGAAATCTCAAAATCCATGAACTATAATTTATGCATTTTTTTTAGAGCAAATATATGACAATTGCGATAGCTCCTGTAATACTTATTATAGATCAATTCTAAGTGCACAATGCTAATCTATGGTCGATTCTGCGTTTATTATGCCTTTTAAATGAGAAATCCATTTTTTGTAGAAATCGCAAAATCCATGAACTATAATTCATGCATTTTTTTTAGAGCAAATATATGACAATTGCGATAGCTCCTATAATACTTATTATAGATCAATTCTAAGTGCACAATGCGAATCTATGGTCTATTCTGCGTTTATTATGCCTTTTAAATGAGAAATCCATTTTTTGTAGAAATCGCAAAATCAATGAACTATAATTCATGCATTTTTTTTAGAGCAAATATATGACAATTGCGATAGCTCCTATAATACTTATTATAGATCAATTCTAATCGCACAACGTGAATCTATGGTCGATTCTGCGTGTATTATGCCTTTTAAATGAGAAATCCATTTTTTGTAGAAATCGCAAAATCCATGAACTATAATTCATGCATTTTTTTTAGAGCAAATATATGACAATTGCGATAGCTCCTATAATACTTATTATAGATCAATTCTAATCGCACAAGGCGAATCTATGGTCGATTCTGCGTTTATTATGCCTTTTAAATGAGAAATCCATTTTTTGTAGAAATCGCAAAATCCATGAACTTTATAATTCATGGATTTTTTTTAGAGCAAATATATGACAATTGCGATAGCTCCGATAATACTTATTATAGATCAATTCTAAGTGCACAATGCGAATCAATGGTCGATTCTGCGTTTATTATGCCTTTTAAATGAGAAATCCATTTTTTGTAGAAATCTCAAAATCCATGAACTATAATTAATGCATTTTTTTAGAGAAAATATATGACAATTGCCATAGCTCCTTTAATACTTATTATAGATCAATTCTAAGTGCACAATGCGAATCTATGGTCTATTCTGCGTTTATTATGCCTTTTAAATGAGAAATCCATTTTTTGTAGAAATCGCAAAATCCATGAGCTATAATTCATGCATTTTATTTAGAGCAAATATATGACAATTGCGGTAGCTCCTATAATACTTATTATAGATCAATTCTAAGTGCACAATGCGAATCTATGGCCGATTCTGCGTTTATTATGCCTTTTAAATGAGAAATCCTTTTTTTGTAGAAATCGCAAAATCCATGAAATATAATTCATGCATTTTTTTTAGAGTAAATATATGACAATTGCGATAGCTCCTATAATACTTATTATAGATCAATTCTAAGTGCACAGTACGAATCTATGGTCTATTCTGCGTTTATTATGCCTTTTAAATGAGAAATCCATTTTTTGTAGAAATTGCAAAATCAATGAACTATAATTCATGCATTTTTTTTAGAGCAAATATATGACAATTGCGATAGCTCCTATAATACTTATTATAGATCAATTCTAAGTGCACAATGCGAATCTATGGTCGATTCTGCGTTTATTATGCCTTTTAAATGAGAAATCCATTTTTTGTAGAAATCGCAAAATCCATGAACTATAATATATGCATTTTTTTTAGAGCAAATATATGACAATTGCCATAGCTCCTATAATACTTATTATAGATCAATTCTAAGAGCACAATGCGAATCTATGGTCGATTCTGCGTTTATTATGAATTTTAAATGAGAAATCCATTTTTTGTAGAAATCGCAAAATCAATGAACTATAATTCATGCATTTTTTTTAGAGCAAATATATGACAATTGCGATAGCTCCTATAATACTTATTATAGATCAATTCTAAGTGCACAGTGCGAATCTATGGTCGATTCTGCGTTTATTATGCCTTTTAAATGAGAAATCCATTTTTTGTAGAAAACGCAAAATCCATGAACTATAATTCATGCATTTTTTTTAGAGCAAATATATGACAATTGCGATAGCTCCTATAATACTTATTATAGATCAATTCTAAGTGCACAATGCGAATCTATGGTCGATTCTGCGTTTATTATGCCTTTTAAATGAGAAATCCATTTTTTGTAGAAATCGCAAAATCCATGAATTATAATATATGCATTTTTTTTAGAGCAAATATATGACAATTGCCATAGCTCCTATAATACCTATTATAGATCAATTCTAAGAGCACAATGCGAATCTATGGTTGATTCTGCGTTTATTATGCCTTTTAAATGAGAAATCCATTTTTTGTAGAAATCGCTAAATCCATGAACTATAATTCATGCATTTCTTTAAAGAAAATATATGACAATTGCCATAGCTCCTATAATACTTATTATAGATCAATTCTAAGTGCACAATGGGCATCTATGGTCTATTCTGCGTTTATTATGCCTTTTAAATGAGAAATCCATTTTTTGTAGAAATCTCAAAATCCATGAACTATAATTTATGCATTTTTTTTAGAGCAAATATATGACAATTGCGATAGCTCTTATAATACTTATTATAGATCAATTCTAATTGCACAATGCGAATCTATGGTCGATTCTGCGTTTATTATGCCTTTTAAATGAGAAATCCATTTTTTGTAGAAATCGCAAAATCCATGAACTATAATTCATGCATTTTTTTTAGAGCAAATATATGACAATTGCCATAGCTCCTATAATACTTATTATAGATCAATTCTAAGTGCACAATGCGAATCTATGGTCGATTCTGCGTTTATTATGCCTTTTAAATGAGAAATCCACTTTTTGTAGAAATCGCAAAATCCATGAAATATAATTCATGCATTTTTTTTAGAGCAAATATATGACAATTGCGATAGCTCCTATAATACTTATTATAGATCAATTCTAAGTGCACAATGCGAATCTATGGTCTATTCTGCGTTTATTATGCCTTTTAAATGAGAAATACATTTTTTGTAGAAATCGCAAAATCAATGAACTATAATTCATGCATTTTTTTTTAGAGCAAATATATGACAATTGCGACAGCTCCTATAATACTTATTATAGATCAATTCTAAGTGCACAATGCGAATCTATGGTCTATTCTGCGTTTATTATGCCTGCCTTTTAAATGAGAAATCCATTTTTTGTAGAAATCGCAAAATCCATGAATTATAATTCATGCATTTTTTTTTAGAGCAAATATATGACAATTGCCATAGCTCCTATAATACTTATTATAGATCAATTCTAAGTGCACAATGCGAATCTATGGTCTATTCTGCGTTTATTATGCCTTTTAAATGAGAAATCCATTTTTTGTAGAAATCGCAAAATCAATGAACTATAATTCATGCATTTTTTTTAGAGCAAATATATGACAATTGCGATAGCTCCTATAATACTTATTATAGATCAATTCTAATTGCACAATGCGAATCTATGGTCGATTCTGCGTTTATTATGCCTTTTAAATGAAAAATCCATTTTTTGTAGAAATCGCAAAATCCATGAACTATAATTCATGCATTTTTTTTAGAGCAAATATATGACAATTGCCATAGCTCCTATAATACTTATTATAGATCAATTCTAGGAGCACAATGCGAATCTATGGTCGATTCTGCGTTTATTATGCCTTTTAAATGAGAAATCCATTTTTTGTAGAAATCGCAAAATCAATGAACTATAATTCATGCATTTTTTTTAGAGCAAATATATGACAATTGCCATAGCTCCTATAATACTTATTATAGATCAATTCTAAGTGCACAATGCGAATCTATGGTCGATTCTGCGTTTATTATGCCTTTTAAATGAGAAATCCTTTTTTTGTAGAAATCTCAAAATCCATGAACTATAATTCATGCATTTTTTTTAGAGCAAATATATGACAATTGCGATAGCTCCCATAATACTTATTATAGATCAATTCTAAGTGCATAATGCGAATCTATGGTCTATTCTGCGTTTATTATGCCTTTTAAATGAGAAATCCTTTTTTTGTAGAAATCGCAAAATCAATGAACTATAAATCATGCATTTTTTTTAGAGCAAATATATGACAATTGCGATAGCTCCTATAATACTTATTATAGATCAATTCTAAGTGCACAATGCGAATCTATGGTCGATTCTGCGTTTATATGCCTTTTAAATGAGAAATCCATTTTTTGTAGAAATCGCAAAATCCATGAACTATAATTCATGCATTTTTTTTGGAGCAAATATATGACAATTGCGATAGCTCCTATAATACTTAATATAGATCAATTCTAAGTGCACAATGCGAATCTATGGTCGATTCTGCGTTTATTATGCCTTTTAAATGAGAAATCCATTTTTTGTAGAAATCGCAAAATCCATGAACTATAATTCATGCATTTTTTTTAGAGCAAATATATGACAATTGCCATAGCTCCTATAATACTTATTATAAATCAATTCTAAGTGCCCAATGCGAATCTATGGTCGATTCTGCATTTATTATGCCTTTTAAATGAGAAATCCATTTTTTGTAGAAATCGCAAAATCCATGAACTATAATTCATGCATTTTTTTTAGAGCAAATATATGACAATTGCCATAGCTCCTATAATACTTATTATAGATCAATTCTAAGTGCACAATGCGAATCTATGGTCTATTCTGCGTTTATTATGCCTTTTAAATGAGAAATCCATTTTTTGTAGAAATCGCAAAACCATGAAATATAATTCATGCATTTTTTTTAGAGCAAATATATGACAATTGCGATAGCTCCTATAATACTTATTATAGATAAATTCTAAGTGCACAGTGCGAATCTATGGTCGATTCTGCTTTTATTATGCCTTTTAAATGAGAAATCCATTTTTTGTAGAAATCGCAAAATCAATGAACTATAATTCATGCATTTTTTTAGAGAAAATATATGACAATTGCCATAGCTCCTATAATACTTATTATAGATCAATTCTAAGTGCACAATGCGAATCAATGGTCGATTCTGCGTTTATTATGCCTTTTAAATGAGAAATCCATTTTTTGTAGAAATCGCAAAATCCATGAATTATAATTCATGCATTTTTTTTAGAGCAAATATATGACAATTGCCATAGCTCCTATAATACTTATTATAGATCAATTCTAAGTGCACAATGCGAATCTATGGTCGATTCTGCGTTTATTATGCCTTTTAAATGAGAAATCCATTTTTTGTAAAGATCGCAAAATCAATGAACTATAATTCATGCATTTTATTTAGAGCAAATATATGACAATTGCGGTAGCTCCTATAATACTTATTATAGATCAATTCTAAGTGCACAATGCGAATCTATGGCCGATTCTGCGTTTATTATGCCTTTTAAATGAGAAATCCACTTTTTGTAGAAATCGCAAAATCCATGAAATATAATTCATGCATTTTTTTTAGAGCAAATATATGACAATTGCGATAGCTCCTATAATACTTATTATAGATCAATTCTAAGTGCACAATGCGAATCTATGGTCGATTCTGCGTTTATTATGCCTTTTAAATGAGAAATCCATTTTTTGTAGAAATCGCAAAATCCATGAACTATAATTCATGCATTTTTTTTAGAGCAAATATATGACAATTGCCATAGCTCCTATAATACTTATTATAGATCAATTCTAAGTGCACAATGGGAATCTATGGTCGATTCTGCGTTTATTATGCCTTTTAAATGAGAAATCCATTTTTTGTAGAAATCTCAAAATCCATGAACTATAATTCATGCATTTTTGTAGAGCAAATATATGACAATTGCGATAGCTCCTATAATACTTATTATAGATCAATTCTAAGTGCACAATGCGAATCTATGGTCTATTCTGCGTTTATTATGCCTTTTAAATGAGAAATCCTTTTTTTGTAGAAATCGCAAAATCAATGAACTATAAATCATGTATTTTTTTTAGAGCAAATATATGACAATTGCGATAGCTCCTATAATACTTATTATAGATCAATTCTAAGTGCACAATGCGAATCTATGGTCGATTCTGCGTTTATTATGCCTTTTAAATGAGAAATCCATTTTTTGTAGAAATCGCAAAATCCATGAACTCTAATTCATGCATTTTTGTTAGAGCAAATATATGACAATTGCGATAGCTCTTAAAATACTTATTATAGATCAATTCTAAGTGCACAATGCGAATCTATGGTCGATTCTGCGTTTATTATGACTTTTAAATGAGAAATCAATTTTTTGTAGAAATCGCAAAATCCATGAACTATAATTCATGCATTTTTTTTAGAGCAAATATATGACAATTGCCATAGCTCCTATAATACTTATTATAGATCAATTCTAAGTGCACAATGCGAATCTATGGTCGATTCTGCGTTTATTATGCCTTTTAAATGAGAAATCCATTTTTTGTAGAAATCGCAAAATCCATGAACTATAATTCATGCATTTTTTTTAGAGCAAATATATGACAATTGCCATAGCTCCTATAATACTTATTATAAATCAATTCTAAGTGCACAATGCGAATCTATGGTCGATTCTGCGTTTATTATGCCTTTTAAATGAGAAATCCATTTTTTGTAGAAATCGCAAAATCCATGAACTCTTATTCATGCATTTTTTTAGAGAAAATATATGACAATTGCCATAGCTCCTTTAATACTTATTATAGATCAATTCTAAGTGCACAATGCGAATCTATGGTCTATTCTGCGTTTATTATGCCTTTTAAATGAGAAATCCATTTTTTGTAGAAATCGCAAAATCCATGAATTATAATTCATGCATTTTTTTTAGAGCAAATATATGACAATTGCCATAGCTCCTATAATACTTATTATAGATCAATTCTAAGTGCACAATGCGAATCTATGGTCGATTCTGCGTTTATTATGCCTTTTAAATGAGAAATCCATTTTTTGTAGAAATCGCAAAATCCATGAACTATAATTCATGCATTTTATTTAGAGCAAATATATGACAATTGCGGTAGCTCCTACAATACTTATTATAGATCAATTCTAAGTGCACAATGCGAATCTATGGCCGATTCTGCGTTTATTATGCCTTTTAAATGAGAAATCCTTTTTTTGTAGAAATCGCAAAATCCATGAAATATAATTCATGCATTTTTTTTAGAGTAAATATATGACAATTGCGATAGCTCCTATAATACTTATTATAGATCAATTCTAAGTGCACAGTGCGAATCTATGGTCTATTCTGCGTTTATTATGCCTTTTAAATGAGAAATCCATTTTTTGTAGAAATTGCAAAATCAATGAACTATAATTCATGCATTTTTTTTAGAGCAAATATATGACAATTGCGATAGCTCCTATAATACTTATTATAGATCAATTCTAAGTGCACAATGCGAATCTATGGTCGATTCTGCGTTTATTATGCCTTTTAAATGAGAAATCTATTTTTTGTAGAAATCGCAAAATCCATGAACTATAATATATGCATTTTTTTTAGAGCAAATATATGACAATTGCCATAGCTCCTATAATACTTATTATAGTTCAATTCTAAGAGCACAATGCGAATCTATGGTCGATTCTGCGTTTATTATGCCTTTTAAATGAGAAATCCATTTTTTGTAGAAATCGCTAAATCCATGAACTATAATTCATGCATTTTTTTTAGAGCAAATATATGACAATTGCGATAGCTCCTATAATACTTATTATAGATCAATTCTAAGTGCACAGTGCGAATCTATGGTCGATTCTGCGTTTATTATGCCTTTTAAATGAGAAATCCATTTTTTGTAGAAAACGCAAAATCCATGAACTATAATTCATGCATTTTTTTTAGAGCAAATATATGACAATTGCGATAGCTCCTATAATACTTATTATAGTACAATTCTAAATGCACAATGCGAATCTATGGTCTATTCTGCGTTTATTATGCCTTTTAAATGAGAAATCCATTTTTTGTAGAAATTGCAAAATCAATGAACTATAATTCATGCATTTTTTTTAGAGCAAATATATGACAATTGCGATAGCTCCTATAATACTTATTATAGATCAATTCTAAGTGCACAATGCGAATCTATGGTCGATTCTGCGTTTATTATGCTTTTTAAATGAGAAATCCATTTTTTGTAGAAATCGCAAAATCCATGAATTATAATATATGCATTTTTTTTAGAGCAAATATATGACAATTGCCATAGCTCCTATAATACTTATTATAGATCAATTCTAAGAGCACAATGCGAATCTATGGTCGATTCTGCGTTTATTATGCCTTTTAAATGAGAAATCCATTTTTTGTAGAAATCGCTAAATCCATGAACTATAATTCATGCATTTCTTTAGAGAAAATATATGACAATTGCCATAGCTCCTATAATACTTATTATAGATCAATTCTAAGTGCACAATGGGCATCTATGGTCTATTCTGCGTTTATTATGCCTTTTAAATGAGAAATCCATTTTTTGTAGAAATCTCAAAATCCATGAACTATAATTTATGCATTTTTTTTAGAGCAAATATATGACAATTGCGATAGCTCCTGTAATACTTATTATAGATCAATTCTAAGTGCACAATGCTAATCTATGGTCGATTCTGCGTTTATTATGCCTTTTAAATGAGAAATCCATTTTTTGTAGAATTCGCAAAATCCATGAACTATAATTCATGCATTTTTTTTAGAGCAAATATATGACAATTGCGATAGCTCCTATAATACTTATTATAGATCAATTCTAAGTGCACAATGCGAATCTATGGTCTATTCTGCGTTTATTATGCCTTTTAAATGAGAAATCCATTTTTTGTAGAAATCGCAAAATCAATGAACTATAATTCATGCATTTTTTTTAGAGCAAATATATGACAATTGCGATAGCTCCTATAATACTTATTATAGATCAATTCTAATCGCACAACGCGAATCTATGGTCGATTCTGCGTGTATTATGCCTTTTAAATGAGAAATCCATTTTTTGTAGAAATCGCAAAATCCATGAACTATAATTCATGCATTTTTTTTAGAGCAAATATATGACAATTGCGATAGCTCCTATAATACTTATTATAGATCAATTCTAATCGCACAAGGCGAATCTATGGTCGATTCTGCGTTTATTATGCCTTTTAAATGAGAAATCCATTTTTTGTAGAAATCGCAAAATCCATGAACTTTATAATTCATGGATTTTTTTTAGAGCAAATATATGACAATTGCGATAGCTCCGATAATACTTATTATAGATCAATTCTAAGTGCACAATGCGAATCAATGGTCGATTCTGCGTTTATTATGCCTTTTAAATCAGAAATCCATTTTTTGTAGAAATCTCAAAATCCATGAACTATAATTAATGCATTTTTTTAGAGAAAATATATGACAATTGCCATAGCTCCTTTAATACTTATTATAGATCAATTCTAAGTGCACAATGCGAATCTATGGTCTATTCTGCGTTTATTATGCCTTTTAAATGAGAAATCCATTTTTTGTAGAAATCGCAAAATCCATGAGCTATAATTCATGCATTTTATTTAGAGCAAATATATGACAATTGCGGTAGCTCCTATAATACTTATTATAGATCAATTCTAAGTGCACAATGCGAATCTATGGCCGATTCTGCGTTTATTATGCCTTTTAAATGAGAAATCCACTTTTTGTAGAAATCGCAAAATCCATGAAATATAATTCATGCATTTTTTTTAGAGTAAATATATGACAATTGCGATAGCTCCTATAATACTTATTATAGATCAATTCTAAGTGCACAGTACGAATATATGGTCTATTCTGCGTTTATTATGCCTTTTAAATGAGAAATCCATTTTTTGTAGAAATTGCAAAATCAATGAACTATAATTCATGCATTTTTTTTAGAGCAAATATATGACAATTGCGATAGCTCCTATAATACTTATTATAGATCAATTCTAAGTGCACAATGCGAATCTATGGTCGATTCTGCGTTTATTATGCCTTTTAAATGAGAAATCCATTTTTTGTAGAAATCGCAAAATCCATGAACTATAATATATGCATTTTTTTTAGAGCAAATATATGACAATTGCCATAGCTCCTATAATACTTATTATAGATCAATTCTAAGAGCACAATGCGAATCTATGGTCGATTCTGCGTTTATTATGAATTTTAAATGAGAAATCCATTTTTTGTAGAAATCGCAAAATCAATGAACTATAATTCATGCATTTTTTTTAGAGCAAATATATGACAATTGCGATAGCTCCTATAATACTTATTATAGATCAATTCTAAGTGCACAGTGCGAATCTATGGTCGATTCTGCGTTTATTATGCCTTTTAAATGAGAAATCCATTTTTTGTAGAAAACGCAAAATCCATGAACTATAATTCATGCATTTTTTTTAGAGCAAATATATGACAATTGCGATAGCTCCTATAATACTTATTATAGATCAATTCTAAGTGCACAATGCGAATCTATGGTCGATTCTGCGTTTATTATGCCTTTTAAATGAGAAATCCATTTTTTGTAGAAATCGCAAAATCCATGAATTATAATATATGCATTTTTTTTAGAGCAAATATATGACAATTGCCATAGCTCCTATAATACCTATTATAGATCAATTCTAAGAGCACAATGCGAATCTATGGTTGATTCTGCGTTTATTATGCCTTTTAAATGAGAAATCCATTTTTTGTAGAAATCGCTAAATCCATGAACTATAATTCATGCATTTCTTTAAAGAAAATATATGACAATTGCCATAGCTCCTATAATACTTATTATAGATCAATTCTAAGTGCACAATGGGCATCTATGGTCTATTCTGCGTTTATTATGCCTTTTAAATGAGAAATCCATTTTTTGTAGAAATCTCAAAATCCATGAACTATAATTTATGCATTTTTTTTAGAGCAAATATATGACAATTGCGATAGCTCTTATAATACTTATTATAGATCAATTCTAAGTGCACAATGCTAATCTATGGTCGATTCTGCGTTTATTATGCCTTTTAAATGAGAAATCCATTTTTTGTAGAAATCGCAAAACCCATGAACTATAATTCATGCATTTTTTTTAGAGCAAATATATGACAATTGCGATAGCTCCTATAATACTTATTATAGATCAATTCTAAGTGCACAATGCGAATCTATGGTCTATTCTGCGTTTATTATGCCTTTTAAATGAGAAATCCATTTTTTGTAGAAAACGCAAAATCAATGAACTATAATTCATGCATTTTTTTTAGAGCAAATATATGACAATTGCGATAGCTCCTATAATACTTATTATAGATCAATTCTAATCGCACAAGGCGAATCTATGGTCGATTCTGCGTTTATTATGCCTTTTAAATGAGAAATCCATTTTTTGTAGAAATCGCAAAATCCATGAACTATAATTCATGCATTTTTTTTAGAGCAAATATATGACAATTGCCATAGCCCCTATAATACTTAATTTAGATCAATTCTAAGTGCACAATGCGAATCTATGGTCGATTCTGCGTTTATTATGCCTTTTAAATGAGAAATCCATTTTTTGTAGAAATCGCAAAATCCATGAACTATAATTAATGCATTTTTTTAGAGAAAATATATGACAATTGCCATAGCTCCTATAATACTTATTATAGATCAATTCCAAGTGCACAATGCTAATCTATGGTCGATTCTGCGTTTATTATGCCTTTTAAATGAGAAATCCATTTTTTGTAGAAATCTCAAAATCCATGAACTATAATTCATGCATTTTTTTTAGAGCAAATATATGACAATTGCGATAGCTCCTATAATACTTATTATAGATCAATTCTAAGTGCACAATGCTAATCTATGGTCGATTCTGCGTTTATTATGCCTTTTAAATGAGAAATCCATTTTTTGTAGAAATCGCAAAATCCATGAACTTTATAATTCATGGATTTTTTTTAGAGCAAATATATGACAATTGCGATAGCTCCTATAATACTTATTATAGATCAATTCTAAGTGCACAGTGCGAATCTATGGTCGATTCTGCGTTTATTATGCCTTTTAAATGAGAAATCCATTTTTTGTAGAAAACGCAAAATCCATGAACTATAATTCATGCATTTTTTTTAGAGCAAATATATGACAATTGCGATAGCTCCTATAATACTTATTATAGATCAATTCTAAGTGCACAATGCGAATCTATGGTCGATTCTGCGTTTATTATGCCTTTTAAATGAGAAATCCATTTTTTGTAGAAATCGCAAAATCCATGAATTATAATATATGCATTTTTTTTAGAGCAAATATATGACAATTGCCATAGCTCCTATAATACTTATTATAGATCAATTCTAAGAGCACAATGCGAATCTATGGTTGATTCTGCGTTTATTATGCCTTTTAAATGAGAAATCCATTTTTTGTAGAAATCGCTAAATCCATGAACTATAATTCATGCATTTCTTTAAAGAAAATATATGACAATTGCCATAGCTCCTATAATACTTATTATAGATCAATTCTAAGTGCACAATGGGCATCTATGGTCTATTCTGCGTTTATTATGCCTTTTAAATGAGAAATCCATTTTTTGTAGAAATCTCAAAATCCATGAACTATAATTTATGCATTTTTTTTAGAGCAAATATATGACAATTGCGATAGCTCCTATAATACTTATTATAGATCAATTCTAAGTGCACAATGCTAATCTATGGTCGATTCTGCGTTTATTATGCCTTTTAAATGAGAAATCCATTTTTTGTAGAAATCGCAAAATCCATGAACTTTATAATTCATGGATTTTTTTTAGAGCAAATATATGACAATTGCGATAGCTCCGATAATACTTATTATAGATCAATTCTAAGTGCACAATGCGAATCAATGGTCGATTCTGCGTTTATTATGCCTTTTAAATGAGAAATCCATTTTTTGTAGAAATCTCAAAATCCATGAACTATAATTAATGCATTTTTTTAGAGAAAATATATGACAATTGCCATAGCTCCTTTAATACTTATTATAGATCAATTCTAAGTGCACAGTACGAATCTATGGTCTATTCTGCGTTTATTATGCCTTTTAAATGAGAAATCCATTTTTTGTAGAAATTGCAAAATCAATGAACTATAATTCATGCATTTTTTTTAGAGCAAATATATGACAATTGCGATAGCTCCTATAATACTTATTATAGATCAATTCTAAGTGCACAATACGAATCTATGGTCGATTCTGCGTTTATTATGCCTTTTAAATGAGAAATCCATTTTTTGTAGAAATCGCAAAATCCATGAACTATAATATATGCATTTTTTTTAGAGCAAATATATGACAATTGCCATAGCTCCTATAATACTTATTATAGATCAATTCTAAGAGCACAATGCGAATCTATGGTCGATTCTGCGTTTATTATGAATTTTAAATGAGAAATCCATTTTTTGTAGAAATCGCAAAATCAATGAACTATAATTCATGCATTTTATTTAGAGCAAATATATGACAATTGCGATAGCGCCTATAATACTTATTATAGATCAATTCTAAGTGCACAGTGCGAATCTATGGTCGATTCTGCGTTTATTATGCCTTTTAAATGAGAAATCCATTTTTTGTAGAAAACGCAAAATCCATGAACTATAATTCATGCATTTTTTTTAGAGCAAATATATGACAATTGCGATAGCTCCTATAATACTTATTATAGATCAATTCTAAGTGCACAATGCGAATCTATGGTCGATTCTGCGTTTATTATGCCTTTTAAATGAGAAATCCATTTTTTGTAGAAATCGCAAAATCCATGAATTATAATATATGCATTTTTTTTAGAGCAAATATATGACAATTGCCATAGCTCCTATAATACTTATTATAGATCAATTCTAAGAGCACAATGCGAATCTATGGTTGATTCTGCGTTTATTATGCCTTTTAAATGAGAAATCCATTTTTTGTAGAAATCGCTAAATCCATGAACTATAATTCATGCATTTCTTTAAAGAAAATATATGACAATTGCCATAGCTCCTATAATACTTATTATAGATCAATTCTAAGTGCACAATGGGCATCTATGGTCTATTCTGCGTTTATTATGCCTTTTAAATGAGAAATCCATTTTTTGTAGAAATCTCAAAATCCATGAACTATAATTTATGCATTTTTTTTAGAGCAAATATATGACAATTGCGATAGCTCCTATAATACTTATTATAGATCAATTCTAAGTGCACAATGCTAATCTATGGTCGATTCTGCGTTTATTATGCCTTTTAAATGAGAAATCCATTTTTTGTAGAAATCGCAAAATCCATGAACTATAATTCATGCATTTTTTTTAGAGCAAATATATGACAATTGCGATAGCTCCTATAATACTTATTATAGATCAATTCTAAGTGCACAATGCGAATCTATGGTCTATTCTGCGTTTATTATGCCTTTTAAATGAGAAATCCATTTTTTGTAGAAAACGCAAAATCAATGAACTATAATTCATGCATTTTTTTTAGAGCAAATATATGACAATTGCGATAGCTCCTATAATACTTATTATAGATCAATTCTAATCGCACAAGGCGAATCTATGGTCGATTCTGCGTTTATTATGCCTTTTAAATGAGAAATCCATTTTTTGTAGAAATCGCAAAATCCATGAACTATAATTCATGCATTTTTTTTAGAGCAAATATATGACAATTGCCATAGCCCCTATAATACTTAATTTAGATCAATTCTAAGTGCACAATGCGAATCTATGGTCGATTCTGCGTTTATTATGCCTTTTAAATGAGAAATCCATTTTTTGTAGAAATCGCAAAATCCATGAACTATAATTAATGCATTTTTTTAGAGAAAATATATGACAATTGCCATAGCTCCTATAATACTTATTATAGATCAATTCCAAGTGCACAATGCTAATCTATGGTCGATTCTGCGTTTATTATGCCTTTTAAATGAGAAATCCATTTTTTGTAGAAATCTCAAAATCCATGAACTATAATTCATGCATTTTTTTTTGAGCAAATATATGACAATTGCGATAGCTCATATAATACTTATTATAGATCAATTCTAAGTGCACAATGCGAATCTATGGTCTATTCTGCGTTTATTATGCCTTTTAAATGAGAAATCCATTTTTTGTAGAAATCTCAAAATCCATGAACTATAATTCATGCATTTTTTTTAGAGCAAATATATGACAATTGCCATAGCTCGTATAATACTTAATAAAGATCAATTCTAAGTGCACAATGCGAATCTATGGTCGATTCTGCGTTTATTATGCCTTTTAAATGAGAAGTCCACTTTTTGTAGAAATCGCAAAATCCATGAAATATAATTCATGCATTTTTTTTAGAGCAAATATATGACAATTGCGATAGCTCCTATTATACTTATTATAGATCAATTCTAATTGCACAATGCGAATCTATGGTCGATTCTGCGTTTATTATGCCTTTTAAATGAGAAATCCATTTTTTGTAGAAATCGCAAAATCCATGAACTCTAATTCATGCATTTTTTTAGAGCAAATATATGACAATTGCCATAGCTCCTATAATACTTATTATAGATCAATTCTAAGAGCACAATGCGAATCTATGGTCGATTCTGCGTTTATTATGCCTTTTAAATGAGAAATCCATTTTTTGTAGAAATCGCAAAATCCTTGAACTATAATTCATGCATTTTTTTTAGAGCAAATATATGACAATTGCCATAGCCCCTATAATACTTATTATAGATCAATTCTAATCGCACAAGGCGAATCTATGGTCGATTCTGCGTTTATTATGCCTTTTAAATGAGAAATCCATTTTTTGTAGAAATCGCTAAATCCATGAACTATAATTCATGCATTTTTTTTAGAGCAAATATATGACAATTGCCATAGCTCCTATAATACTTAATTTAGATCAATTCTAAGTGCACAATGCGAATCTATGGTCGATTCTGCGTTTATTATGCCTTTTAAATGAGAAATCCATTTTTTGTAGAAATCGCAAAATCCATGAACTATAATTAATGCATTTTTTTAGAGAAAATATATGACAATTGCCATAGCTCCTATAATACTTATTATAGATCAATTCCAAGTGCACAATGCTAATCTATGGTCGATTCTGCGTTTATTATGCCTTTTAAATGAGAAATCCATTTTTTGTAGAAATCTCAAAATCCATGAACTATAATTCATGCATTTTTTTTAGAGCAAATATATGACAATTGCGATAGCTCTTATAATACTTATTATAGATCAATTCTAAGTGAACAATGCGAATCTATGGTCTATTCTGCGTTTATTATGCCTTTTAAATGAGAAATCCATTTTTTGTAGAAATCTTAAAATCCATGAACTATAATTCATGCATTTTTTTTAGAGCAAATATATGACAATTGCCATAGCTCGTATAATACTTAATAAAGATCAATTCTAAGTGCACAATGCGAATCTATGGTCGATTCTGCGTTTATTATGCCTTTTAAATGAGAAGTCCACTTTTTGTAGAAATCGCAAAATCCATGAAATATAATTCATGCCTTTTTTTTAGAGCAAATATATGACAATTGCGATAGCTCCTATAATACTTATTATAGATCAATTCTAAGTGCACAATGCGAATCTATGGTCTATTCTGCGTTTATTATGCCTTTTAAATGAGAAATCCATTTTTTGTAGAAAACGCAAAATCAATGAACTATAATTCATGCATTTTTTTTAGAGCAAATATATGACAATTGCGATAGCTCCTATAATACTTATTATAGATCAATTCTAATCGCACAAGGCGAATCTATGGTCGATTCTGCGTTTATTATGCCTTTTAAATGAGAAATCCATTTTTTGTAGAAATCGCAAAATCCATGAACTATAATTCATGCATTTTTTTTAGAGCAAATATATGACAATTGCCATAGCCCCTATAATACTTAATTTAGATCAATTCTAAGTGCACAATGCGAATCTATGGTCGATTCTGCGTTTATTATGCCTTTTAAATGAGAAATCCATTTTTTGTAGAAATCGCAAAATCCATGAACTATAATTAATGCATTTTTTTAGAGAAAATATATGACAATTGCCATAGCTCCTATAATACTTATTATAGATCACTTCCAAGTGCACAATGCTAATCTATGGTCGATTCTGCGTTTATTATGCCTTTTAAATGAGAAATCCATTTTTTGTAGAAATCTCAAAATCCATGAACTATAATTCATGCATTTTTTTTAGAGCAAATATATGACAATTGCGATAGCTCATATAATACTTATTATAGATCAATTCTAAGTGCACAATGCGAATCTATGGTCTATTCTGCGTTTATTATGCCTTTTAAATGAGAAATCCATTTTTTGTAGAAATCTCAAAATCCATGAACTATAATTCATGCATTTTTTTTAGAGCAAATATATGACAATTGCCATAGCTCGTATAATACTTAATAAAGATCAATTCTAAGTGCACAATGCGAATCTATGGTCGATTCTGCGTTTATTATGCCTTTTAAATGAGAAGTCCACTTTTTGTAGAAATCGCAAAATCCATGAAATATAATTCATGCATTTTTTTTAGAGCAAATATATGACAATTGCGATAGCTCCTATTATACTTATTATAGATCAATTCTAATTGCACAATGCGAATCTATGGTCGATTCTGCGTTTATTATGCCTTTTAAATGAGAAATCCATTTTTTGTAGAAATCGCAAAATCCATGAACTCTAATTCATGCATTTTTTTAGAGCAAATATATGACAATTGCCATAGCTCCTATAATACTTATTATAGATCAATTCTAAGAGCACAATGCGAATCTATGGTCGATTCTGCGTTTATTATGCCTTTTAAATGAGAAATCCATTTTTTGTAGAAATCGCAAAATCCTTGAACTATAATTCATGCATTTTTTTTAGAGCAAATATATGACAATTGCCATAGCCCCTATAATACTTATTATAGATCAATTCTAATCGCACAAGGCGAATCTATGGTCGATTCTGCGTTTATTATGCCTTTTAAATGAGAAATCCATTTTTTGTAGAAATCGCTAAATCCATGAACTATAATTCATGCATTTTTTTTAGAGCAAATATATGACAATTGCCATAGCTCCTATAATACTTAATTTAGATCAATTCTAAGTGCACAATGCGAATCTATGGTCGATTCTGCGTTTATTATGCCTTTTAAATGAGAAATCCATTTTTTGTAGAAATCGCAAAATCCATGAACTATAATTAATGCATTTTTTTAGAGAAAATATATGACAATTGCCATAGCTCCTATAATACTTATTATAGATCAATTCCAAGTGCACAATGCTAATCTATGGTCGATTCTGCGTTTATTATGCCTTTTAAATGAGAAATCCATTTTTTGTAGAAATCTCAAAATCCATGAACTATAATTCATGCATTTTTTTTAGAGCAAATATATGACAATTGCGATAGCTCATATAATACTTATTATAGATCAATTCTAAGTGAACAATGCGAATCTATGGTCTATTCTGCGTTTATTATGCCTTTTAAATGAGAAATCCATTTTTTGTAGAAATCTTAAAATCCATGAACTATAATTCATGCATTTTTTTTAGAGCAAATATATGACAATTGCCATAGCTCGTATAATACTTAATAAAGATCAATTCTAAGTGCACAATGCGAATCTATGGTCGATTCTGCGTTTATTATGCCTTTTAAATGAGAAGTCCACTTTTTGTAGAAATCGCAAAATCCATGAAATATAATTCATGCCTTTTTTTTAGAGCAAATATATGACAATTGCGATAGCTCCTATAATACTTATTATAGATCAATTCTAATTGCACAATGCGAATCTATGGTCGATTCTGCGTTTATTATGCCTTTTAAATGAGAAATCCATTTTTTGTAGAAATCGCAAAATCCTTGAACCTAAATTCATGCATTTTTTTTAGAGCAAATATATGACAATTGCCATAGCTCCTATAATACTTATTATAGATCAATTCAAAGTGCACAATGCGAATCTATGGTATATTCTGCGTTTATGTTGCCTTTTAAATGAGAAATCCATTTTTTGTAGAAATCGCAAAATCCATGAACTATAATTCATGCATTTTTTTTAGAGCAAATATAAGACAATTGCCATAGCTCCTATAATACTTATTATAGATCAATTCTAAGAGCACAATGCGAATCTATGGTCGATTCTGCGTTTATTATGCCTTTTAAACGAGAAATCCATTTTTTGTAGAAATCGCAAAATCCATGAACTATAATTCATGCATTTTTTTTAGAGCAAATATATGACAATTGCCATAGCTCCTATAATACTTAATTTAGATCAATTCTAAGTGCTCAATGCGAATCTATGGTCGATTCTGCGTTTATTATGCCTTTTAAATGAGAAATCCATTTTTTGTAGAAATCTCAAAATCCATGAACTATAATTCATGCATTTTTTTTAGAGCAAATATATGACAATTGCCATAGCTCCTATAATACTTAATAAAGATCAATTCTAAGTGCACAATGCGAATCTATGGTCGATTCTGCGTTTATTATGCCTTTTAAATGAGAAGTCCACTTTTTGTAGAAATCGCAAAATCCATGAAATACAATTCATGCATTTTTTTAGAGCAAATATATCACAATTGCCATAGCTCCTATAATACTTATTATAGATCAATTCCAAGTGCACAATACGAATCTATGGTCGATTCTGCGTTTATTATGCCTTTTAAATGAGAAATCCATATTTTGTAGAAATCGCAAAATCTATGAACTATAATTTATGCATTTTTTTAGAGAAAATATATGACAATTGCCATAGCTCCTATAATACTTATTATAGATCAATTCCAAGTGCACAATGCTAATCTGTGGTCGATTCTGCGTTTATTATGCCTTTTAAATGAGAAATCCATTTTTTGTAGAAATCTCAAAATTCATGAACGATAATTCATGCATTTTTTTTAGAGCAAATATATGACAATTGCGATAGCTCATATAATACTTATTATAGATCAATTCTAAGTGCACAATGCGAATCTATGGTCTATTCTGCGTTTATTATGCCTTTTAAATGAGAAATCCATTTTTTGTAGAAATCTCAAAATCCATGAACTATAATTCATGCATTTTTTTTAGAGCAAATATATGACAATTGCCATAGCTCCTATAATACTTAATAAAGATCAATTCTAAGTGCACATTGCGAATCTATGGTCGATTCTGCGTTTATTATGCCTTTTAAATGAGAAGTCCACTTTTTGTAGAAATCGCAAAATCCATGAAATACAATTCATGCATTTTTTTAGAGCAAATATATGACAATTGCCATAGCTCCTATAATACTTATTATAGATCAATTCCAAGTGCACAATACGAATCTATGGTCGATTCTGCGTTTATTATGCCTTTTAAATGAGAAATCCATTTTTTGTAGAAATCGCAAAATCCATGAACTATAATTCATGCATTTTTTTTAGAGCAAATATATGACAATTGCCATAGCTCCTATAATACTTATTATAGATCAATTCTAAGTGCACAATGCGAATCTATGGTATATTCTGCGTTTATTATGCCTTTTAAATGAGAAATCCATTTTTTGTAGGAATCGCAAAATCCATGAACTATAATTCATGCATTTTTTTTAGAGCAAATATATGACAATTGCGATAGCTCCTATAATACTTATTATAGATCAATTCTAAGTGCACAATGCGAATCTATGGTCTATTCTGCGTTTATTATGCCTTTTAAATGAGAAATCCATTTTTTGTAGAAATCGCAAAATCCATGAACTATAATTAATGCATTTTTTTAGAGAAAATATATGACAATTGCCATAGCTCCTATAATACTTATTATAGATCAATTCCAAGTGCACAATACGAATCTATGGTCGATTCTGCGTTTATTATGCCTTTTAAATGAGAAATCCATTTTTTGTAGAAATCTCAAAATCCATGAATTATAATTCATGCATTTTTTTTAGAGCAAATATATGACAATTGCGATAGCTCCTATAATACTTATTATAGATCAATTCTAAGTGCACAATGCGAATCTATGGTCTATTCTGCGTTTATTATGCCTTTTAAATGAGAAATCCATTTTTTGTAGAAATCGAAAAATCAATGAACTTTAATTCATGCATTTTTTTTAGAGCAAATATATGACAATTGCGATAGCTCCTATAATACTTAATAAAGATCAATTCTAAGTGCACAATGCGAATCTATGGTCAATTCTGCGTTTAATATGCCTTTTAAATGAGAAATCCACTTTTTGTAGAAATCGCAAAATCCATGAAATATAATACATGCATTTTTTTTAGAGCAAATATATGACAATTGCGATAGCTCCTATAATACTTATTATAGATCAATTCTAAGTGCACAGTGCGAATCTATGGTCAATTCTGCGTTTATTATGCCTTTTAAATGAGAAATCCATTTTTTGTAGAAATCGCGAAATCCATGAACTATAATTCATGCATTTTTTTTAGAGCAAATATATGACAATTGCCATAGCTCCTATAATACTTATTATAGATCAATTCTAAGAGCACAATGCGAATCTATGGTCGATTCTGCGTGTATTATGCCTTTTAAATGAGAAATCCATTTTTTGTAGAAATCGCAAAATCAATGAACTATAATTCATGCATTTTTTTTAGAGCAAATATATGACAATTGCGATAGCTCCTATAATACTTATTATAGATCAATTCTAATTGCACAATGCGAATCTATGTTCGATTCTGCGTTTATTATGACTTTTAAATGAGAAATCCATTTTTTGTAGAAATCGCAAAATCCATGAACTATAATTCAAGCATTTTTTTTAGAGCAAATATATGACAATTGCCATAACTCCTACAATACTTATTATAGATCAATTCTAAGTGCACAATGCGAATCTAAGGTCGATTCTGCGTTTATAATGCCTTTTAAATGAGAAATCCATTTGTTGTAGAAATCGCAAAAAAAATGAACTATAATTCATGCATTTTTTTTAGAGCAAATATATGACAATTGCCATAGCTCCTATAATACTTATTATAGATCAATTCTAAGTGCACAATGCGAATCTATGGTCGATTCTGCGTTTATTATGCCTTTTAAATGAGAAATCCATTTTTTGTAGAAATCGCAAAATCCATGAACAATAATTCATGCATTTTTTTAGAGAAAATATATGACAATTGCGATAGCTCCTATAATACTTATTATAGATCAATTCTAAGTGCACAATGCGAATCTATGGTCTATTCTGCGTTTAATACGCCTTTTAAATGAGAAATCCATTTTTTGTAGATATCGCAAAATCAATGAACTATAATTCATGCATTTTTTTTAGAGCAAATATATGACAATTGCGATAGCTCCTATAATACTTATTATAGATCAATTCTAATTGCACAATGCGAATCTATGGTCGATTCTGCGTTTATTATGCCTTTTAAATGAGAAATCCATTTTTTGTAGAAATCGCAAAATCCATGAACTATAATTAGTTATGAACTATGTATTATAATTCATGCATTTTTTTAGAGCAAATATATGACAATTGCCATAGCTCCTATAATACTTATTATAGATCAATTCTAAGAGCACAATAAGAATCTATGGTCGATTCTGCGTTTATTATGCCTTTTAAATGAGAAATCCACTTTTTGTAGAAATCGCAAAATCCATGAACTATAATTCATGCATTTTTTTTAGAGCAAATATATGACAATTGCCATAGCTCCTATAATACTTATAATAGATCAATTCTAAGTGCACAATGCGAATCTATGGTATATTCTGCGTTTATTATGCCTTTTAAATGAGAAATCCATTTTTTGTAGAAATCGCAAAATCCATGAACTATAATTCATGCATTTTTTTTAGAGCAAATATATGACAATTGCCATAGCTCCTATAATACTTATTATAGATGAATTCTAAGTGCACAATGCGAATCTATGGTCGATTCTGCGTTTATTATGCCTTTTAAATGAGAAATCCATTTTTTGTAGAAATCGCAAAATCCATGAACTATAATTAATGCATTTTTGTAGAGAAAATATATGACAATTGCCTTAGCTCCTATAATACTTATTATAGATCAATTCCAAGTGCACAATGCGAATCTATGGTCGATTCTGCGTTTATTATGCCTTTTAAATGAGAAATCCATTTTTTGTAGAAATCGAAAAATCAATGAACTTTAATTCATGCATTTTTTTTAGAGCAAATATATGACAATTGCGATAGCTCCTATAATACTTATTATAGATCAATTCTAAGTGCGCAATGCGAATCTATGGTCGATTCTGCGTTTATTATGCCTTTTAAATGAGAAATCCATTTTTTGTAGAAATCGCAAAATCAATGAACTATAATTCATGCATTTTTTTTAGAGCAAATATATGACAATTGCCATAGCTCCTATAATACTTAATAAAGATCAATTCTAAGTGCACAATGCGAATCTATGGTCGATTCCGCTTTTAAATGAGAAATCCACTTTTTGTAGAAATCGCAAAATCCATGAAATATAATTCATGCATTTTTTTTAGAGCAAATATATGACAATTGCGATAGCTCCTATCATACTTATTATAGATCAATTCTAAGTGCACAGTGCGATTCTATGGTCGATTCTGCGTTTATTATGCCTTTTAAATGAGAAATAAATTTTTTGTAGAAATCGCAAAATCCATGAACTATAATTCATGCATTTTTTTTAGAGCAAATATATGACAATTGCGATAGCTCCTATAATACTTATTATAGATCAATTCTAAGTGCACAATGCGAATCTATGGTCTATTCTGCGTTTATTATGCCTTTTAAATGAGAAATCCATTTTTTGTAGAAATCGCAAAATCAATGAACTATAATTCATGCATTTTTTTTAGAGCAAATATATGACAATTTCGATAGCTCCTATATTACTTATTATAGATCAATTCTAATTGCACAATGCGAATCTATGGTCGATTTTGCGTTTATTATGCCTTTTAAATGAGAAATCCTTTTTTTATAGAAATCGCAAAATCCATGAACTATAATTCAAGCATTTTTTTTTGAGCAAATATATGACAATTGCCATAGCTCCTACAATACTTATTATAGATCAACTCTAAGTGCACAATGCGAATCTATGGTCTATTCTGCGTTTATAATGCCTTTTAAATGAGAAATCCATTTGTTGTAGAAATCGCAAAAAAATGAACTATAATTCATGCATTTTTTTAGAGCAAATATATGACAATTACCATAGCTCCTATAATACTTATTATAGATCAATTCTGAGTGCACAATGCGAATCTATGGTCGATTCTGCGTTTATTATGGCTTTTAAATGAGAAATCCATTTTTTGTAGAAATCGCAAAATCCATGAACTATAATTCATGCATTTTTTTAGAGAAAATATATGACAATTGTCATAGCTCCTATAATACTTATTATAGATCAATTCTAATTGCACAATGCGAATCTATGGTCGATTCTGCGTTTATTATGCCTTTTAAATGAGAAATCCATTTTTTGTAGAAATCGCAAAATCCATGAACTATAATTCATGCATTTTTTTTAGAGCAAATATATGACAAATGCCATAGCTCCTATAATACTTATTATAGATCAATTCTAAGAGCACAATGCGAATCTATGGTCGATTCTGCGTTTATTATGCCTTTTAAATGAGAAATCCATTTTTTGTAGAAATCGAAAAATCAATGAACTTTAATTCATGCATTTTTTTTAGAGCAAATATATGACAATTGCGATAGCTCCTATAATACTTATTATAGATCAATTCTAAGTGCACAATGCGAATCTATGGTCTATTCTGCGTTTATTATGCCTTTTAAATGAGAAATCCATTTTTTGTAGAAATCGCAAAATCCATGAAATATAATTCATGCATTTTTTTTAGAGCAAATATATGACAATTGCGATAGCTCCTATAATACTTATTATAGATCAATTCTAAGTGCACAGTGCGAATCTATGGTCGATTCTGCGTTTATTATGCCTTTTAAATGAGAAATCCATTTTTTGTAGAAATCGCAAAATCCATGAACTATAATTCATGCATTTTTTTTAGAGCAAATATATGACAATTGCGATAGCTCCTATAATACTTATTATAGATCAATTCTAAGTGCACAATGCGAATCTATGGTCTATTCTGCGTTTATTATGCCTTTTAAATGAGAAATCCATTTTTTGTAGAAATCGCAAAATCAATGAACTATAATTCATGCATTTTTTTTAGAGCAAATATATGACAATTGCGATAGCTCCTATAATACTTATTATAGATCAATTCTAATTGCACAATGGGAATCTATGGTCGATTTTGCGTTTATTATGCCTTTTAAATGAGAAATCCTTTTTTTGTAGAAATCGCAAAATCCATGAACTATAATTCAAGCATTTTTTTTAGAGCAAATATATGACAATTGCCATAGCTCCTACAATACTTATTATAGATCAATTCTAAGTGCACAATGCGAATCTATGGTCTATTCTGCGTTTATAATGCCTTCTAAAAGAGAAATCCATTTGTTGTAGAAATCGCAAAAAAATGAACTATAATTCATGCATTTTTTTGGAGCAAATATATGACAATTGCCATAGCTCCTATAATACTTATTATAGATCAATTCTAAGTGCACAATGTGAATCTATGGTCGATTCTGCGTTTATTATGCCTTTTAAATGAGAAATCCATTTTTTGTAGAAATCGCAAAATCCATGAACTATAATTCATGCATTTTTTTAGAGAAAATATATGACAATTGCCATAGCTCCTATAATACTTATTATAGATCAATTCTAATTGCACAATGCGAATCTATGGTCGATTCTGCGTTTATTATGCCTTTTAAATGAGAAATCCATTTTTTGTAGAAATCGCAAAATCCATGAACTATAATTCATGCATTTTTTTAGAGAAAATATATGACAATTGCCATAGCTCCTATAATACTTATTATAGATCAATTCTAAGTGCACAATGCGAATCTATGGTCAATTCTGCGTTTAATATGCCTTTTAAATGAGAAATCCACTTTTTGTAGAAATCGCAAAATCCATGAAATATAATACATGCATTTTTTTTAGAGCAAATATATGACAATTGCGATAGCTCCTATAATACTTATTATAGATCAATTCTAAGTGCACAGTGCGAATCTATGGTCAATTCTGCGTTTATTATGCCTTTTAAATGAGAAATCCATTTTTTGTAGAAATCGCGAAATCCATGAACTATAATTCATGCATTTTTTTTAGAGCAAATATATGACAATTGCCATAGCTCCTATAATACTTATTATAGATCAATTCTAAGAGCACAATGCGAATCTATGGTCGATTCTGCGTGTATTATGCCTTTTAAATGAGAAATCCATTTTTTGTAGAAATCGCAAAATCAATGAACTATAATTCATGCATTTTTTTTAGAGCAAATATATGACAATTGCGATAGCTCCTATAATACTTATTATAGATCAATTCTAATTGCACAATGCGAATCTATGGTCGATTCTGCGTTTATTATGACTTTTAAATGAGAAATCCATTTTTTGTAGAAATCGCAAAATCCATGAACTATAATTCAAGCATTTTTTTTAGAGCAAATATATGACAATTGCCATAACTCCTACAATACTTATTATAGATCAATTCTAAGTGCACAATGCGAATCTAAGGTCGATTCTGCGTTTATAATGCCTTTTAAATGAGAAATCCATTTGTTGTAGAAATCGCAAAAAAAATGAACTATAATTCATGCATTTTTTTTAGAGCAAATATATGACAATTGCCATAGCTCCTATAATACTTATTATAGATCAATTCTAAGTGCACAATGCGAATCTATGGTCGATTCTGCGTTTATTATGCCTTTTAAATGAGAAATCCATTTTTTGTAGAAATCGCAAAATCCATGAACAATAATTCATGCATTTTTTTAGAGAAAATATATGACAATTGCGATAGCTCCTATAATACTTATTATAGATCAATTCTAAGTGCACAATGCGAATCTATGGTCTATTCTGCGTTTAATACGCCTTTTAAATGAGAAATCCATTTTTTGTAGATATCGCAAAATCAATGAACTATAATTCATGCATTTTTTTTAGAGCAAATATATGACAATTGCGATAGCTCCTATAATACTTATTATAGATCAATTCTAATTGCACAATGCGAATCTATGGTCGATTCTGCGTTTATTATGCCTTTTAAATGAGAAATCCATTTTTTGTAGAAATCGCAAAATCCATGAACTATAATTAGTTATGAACTATGTATTATAATTCATGCATTTTTTTAGAGCAAATATATGACAATTGCCATAGCTCCTATAATACTTATTATAGATCAATTCTAAGAGCACAATACGAATCTATGGTCGATTCTGCGTTTATTATGCCTTTTAAATGAGAAATCCACTTTTTGTAGAAATCGCAAAATCCATGAACTATAATTCATGCATTTTTTTAGAGCAAATATATGACAATTGCCATAGCTCCTATAATACTTATAATAGATCAATTCTAAGTGCACAATGCGAATCTATGGTATATTCTGCGTTTATTATGCCTTTTAAATGAGAAATCCATTTTTTGTAGAAATCGCAAAATCCATGAACTATAATTCATGCATTTTTTTTAGAGCAAATATATGACAATTGCCATAGCTCCTATAATACTTATTATAGATGAATTCTAAGTGCACAATGCGAATCTATGGTCGATTCAGCGTTTATTATGCCTTTTAAATGAGAAATCCATTTTTTGTAGAAATCGCAAAATCCATGAACTATAATTAATGCATTTTTGTAGAGAAAATATATGACAATTGCCTTAGCTCCTATAATACTTATTATAGATCAATTCCAAGTGCACAATGCGAATCTATGGTCGATTCTGCGTTTATTATGCCTTTTAAATGAGAAATCCATTTTTTGTAGAAATCGAAAAATCAATGAACTTTAATTCATGCATTTTTTTTAGAGCAAATATATGACAATTGCGATAGCTCCTATAATACTTATTATAGATCAATTCTAAGTGCGCAATGCGAATCTATGGTCGATTCTGCGTTTATTATGCCTTTTAAATGAGAAATCCATTTTTTGTAGAAATCGCAAAATCAATGAACTATAATTCATGCATTTTTTTTAGAGCAAATATATGACAATTGCCATAGCTCCTATAATACTTAATAAAGATCAATTCTAAGTGCACAATGCGAATCTATGGTCGATTCCGCTTTTAAATGAGAAATCCACTTTTTGTAGAAATCGCAAAATCCATGAAATATAATTCATGCATTTTTTTTAGAGCAAATATATGACAATTGCCATAGCTCCTATAATACTTATTATAGATGAATTCTAAGTGCACAATGCGAATCTATGGTCGATTCTGCGTTTATTATGCCTTTTAAATGAGAAATCCATTTTTTGTAGAAATCGCAAAATCCATGAACTATAATTAATGCATTTTTGTAGAGAAAATATATGACAATTGCCTTAGCTCCTATAATACTTATTATAGATCAATTCCAAGTGCACAATGCGAATCTATGGTCGATTCTGCGTTTATTATGCCTTTTAAATGAGAAATCCATTTTTTGTAGAAATCGAAAAATCAATGAACTTTAATTCATGCATTTTTTTTAGAGCAAATATATGACAATTGCGATAGCTCCTATAATACTTATTATAGATCAATTCTAAGTGCGCAATGCGAATCTATGGTCGATTCTGCGTTTATTATGCCTTTTAAATGAGAAATCCATTTTTTGTAGAAATCGCAAAATCAATGAACTATAATTCATGCATTTTTTTTAGAGCAAATATATGACAATTGCCATAGCTCCTATAATACTTAATAAAGATCAATTCTAAGTGCACAATGCGAATCTATGGTCGATTCCGCTTTTAAATGAGAAATCCACTTTTTGTAGAAATCGCAAAATCCATGAAATATAATTCATGCATTTTTTTTAGAGCAAATATATGACAATTGCGATAGCTCCTATAATACTTATTATAGATCAATTCTAAGTGCACAGTGCGATTCTATGGTCGATTCTGCGTTTATTATGCCTTTTAAATGAGAAATAAATTTTTTGTAGAAATCGCAAAATCCATGAACTATAATTCATGCATTTTTTTTAGAGCAAATATATGACAATTGCGATAGCTCCTATAATACTTATTATAGATCAATTCTAAGTGCACAATGCGAATCTATGGTCTATTCTGCGTTTATTATGCCTTTTAAATGAGAAATCCATTTTTTGTAGAAATCGCAAAATCAATGAACTATAATTCATGCATTTTTTTTAGAGCAAATATATGACAATTTCGATAGCTCCTATATTACTTATTATAGATCAATTCTAATTGCACAATGCGAATCTATGGTCGATTTTGCGTTTATTATGCCTTTTAAATGAGAAATCCTTTTTTTATAGAAATCGCAAAATCCATGAACTATAATTCAAGCATTTTTTTTTGAGCAAATATATGACAATTGCCATAGCTCCTACAATACTTATTATAGATCAACTCTAAGTGCACAATGCGAATCTATGGTCTATTCTGCGTTTATAATGCCTTTTAAATGAGAAATCCATTTGTTGTAGAAATCGCAAAAAAATGAACTATAATTCATGCATTTTTTTAGAGCAAATATATGACAATTACCATAGCTCCTATAATACTTATTATAGATCAATTCTGAGTGCACAATGCGAATCTATGGTCGATTCTGCGTTTATTATGCCTTTTAAATGAGAAATCCATTTTTTGTAGAAATCGCAAAATCCATGAACTATAATTCATGCATTTTTTTAGAGAAAATATATGACAATTGTCATAGCTCCTATAATACTTATTATAGATCAATTCTAATTGCACAATGCGAATCTATGGTCGATTCTGCGTTTATTATGCCTTTTAAATGAGAAATCCATTTTTTGTAGAAATCGCAAAATCCATGAACTATAATTCATGCATTTTTTTTAGAGCAAATATATGACAAATGCCATAGCTCCTATAATACTTATTATAGATCAATTCTAAGAGCACAATGCGAATCTATGGTCGATTCTGCGTTTATTATGCCTTTTAAATGAGAAATCCATTTTTTGTAGAAATCGAAAAATCAATGAACTTTAATTCATGCATTTTTTTTAGAGCAAATATATGACAATTGCGATAGCTCCTATAATACTTATTATAGATCAATTCTAAGTGCACAATGCGAATCTATGGTCTATTCTGCGTTTATTATGCCTTTTAAATGAGAAATCCATTTTTTGTAGAAATCGCAAAATCCATGAAATATAATTCATGCATTTTTTTTAGAGCAAATATATGACAATTGCGATAGCTCCTATAATACTTATTATAGATCAATTCTAAGTGCACAGTGCGAATCTATGGTCGATTCTGCGTTTATTATGCCTTTTAAATGAGAAATCCATTTTTTGTAGAAATCGCAAAATCCATGAACTATAATTCATGCATTTTTTTTAGAGCAAATATATGACAATTGCGATAGCTCCTATAATACTTATTATAGATCAATTCTAAGTGCACAATGCGAATCTATGGTCTATTCTGCGTTTATTATGCCTTTTAAATGAGAAATCCATTTTTTGTAGAAATCGCAAAATCAATGAACTATAATTCATGCATTTTTTTTAGAGCAAATATATGACAATTGCGATAGCTCCTATAATACTTATTATAGATCAATTCTAATTGCACAATGGGAATCTATGGTCGATTTTGCGTTTATTATGCCTTTTAAATGAGAAATCCTTTTTTTGTAGAAATCGCAAAATCCATGAACTATAATTCAAGCATTTTTTTTAGAGCAAATATATGACAATTGCCATAGCTCCTACAATACTTATTATAGATCAATTCTAAGTGCACAATGCGAATCTATGGTCTATTCTGCGTTTATAATGCCTTCTAAAAGAGAAATCCATTTGTTGTAGAAATCGCAAAAAAATGAACTATAATTCATGCATTTTTTTGGAGCAAATATATGTCAATTGCCATAGCTCCTATAATACTTATTATAGATCAATTCTAAGTGCACAATGTGAATCTATGGTCGATTCTGCGTTTATTATGCCTTTTAAATGAGAAATCCATTTTTTGTAGAAATCGCAAAATCCATGAACTATAATTCATGCATTTTTTTAGAGAAAATATATGACAATTGCCATAGCTCCTATAATACTTATTATAGATCAATTCTAATTGCACAATGCGAATCTATGGTCGATTCTGCGTTTATTATGCCTTTTAAATGAGAAATCCATTTTTTGTAGAAATCGCAAAATCCATGAACTATAATTCATGCATTTTTTTTAGAGCAAATATATGACAAATGCCATAGCTCCTATAATACTTATTATAGATCAATTCTAAGAGCACAATGCGAATCTATGGTCGATTCTGCGTTTATTATGCCTTTTAAATGAGAAATCCATTTTTTGTAGAAATCGCAAAATCCATGAACTATAATTCATGCATTTTTTTTAGAGCAAATATATGACAATTGCCATAGCTCCTATAATACTTATTATAGATCAATTCTAAGTGCACAATGCGAATCTATGGTCGATTCTGCGTTTATTATGCGTTTTAAATAAGAAATCCATTTTTTGTAGAAATCGCAAAATCCATGAACTATAATTCATGCATTTTTTTAGAGCAAATATATGACAATTGCCATAGCTCCTATATTACTTTCTATAGATCAATTCTAAGTGCACAATGCGAATCTATGGTCGATTCTGCGTTTATTATGCCTTTTAAATAAGAAATCCATTTTTTTGTAGAAATCTCAAAATCCATGAACTATAATTCATGCATTTTTTTTAGAGCAAATATATGACAATTGCCATAGCTCCTATAATACTTATTATAGATCAATTCTTAGTGCACTATGCGAATCTATGGTCGATTCTGCGTTTATTATGCCTTTTAAATGAGAAATCCATTTTTTGTAGAAATCGCAAAATTTATGAACTATAATTCATGCATTTTTTTTAGAGCAAATATATGACAATTGCCATAGCTCCTATAATACTTATTATAGATCAATTCTAAGTGCACAATGCGAATCTATGGTCGATTCTGCGTTTATTATGCCTTTTAAATGAGAAATCCATTTTTTGTAGAAATCGCAAAATCCATGAACTATAATTCATGCATTTTTTTAGAGAAAATATATGACAATTGCCATAGCTCCTATAATACTTATTATAGATCAATTCTAATTGCCCAATGCAAATCTATGGTCGATTAAGCGTTTATTATGCCTTTTAAATGAGAAATCCATTTTTTGTAGAACACTCAAAATCAATGAACTAATAATTCATGCATTTTTTTTAGAGCAAATATATGACAATTGCGATAGCTTCGATAATACTTATTATAGATCAATTCTAAGTGCACAATGCGAATCTATGGTCGATTCTGCGTTTATTATGCCTTTTAAATGAGAAATCCATTTTTTGTAGAAATCGCAAAATCCATGAACTATAATTCATGCATTTTTTTAGAGAAAATATATGACAATTGCCATAGCTCCTATAATACTTATTATAGATCAATTCTAATTGCCCAATGTGAATCTATGGTCGATTCTGCGTTTATTATGCCTTTTAAATGAGAAATCCATTTTTTGTAGAAATCTCAAAATCCATGAACTATAATTCATGCATTTTTTTTAGAGCAAATATATGACAATTGCGATAGCTCCGATAATACTTATTATAGATCAATTCTAAGTGCACAATGCGAATCTATGGTCGATTCTGCGTTTATTATGCCTTTTAAATGAGAAATCCATTTTTTGTAGAAATCGCAAAATCCATGAACTATAATTCATGCATTTTTTTAGAGAAAATATATGACAATTGCCATAGCTCCTATAATACTTGTTATAGATCAATTCTAAGTGCACAATGCGAATCTATTGTCGATTCTGCGTTAATTATGCCTTTTAAATGAGAAATCCATTTTTTGTAGAAATCGCAAAAAAAATGAACTATAATTCATGCATTTTTTTAGAGCAAATATATGACAATTGCCATAGCTCCTATAATACTTATTATAGATCAATTCTAAGTGCACAATGCGAATCTATGGTCGATTCTGCGTTTATTATGCCTTTTAAATGAGAAATCCATTTTTTGAAGAAATCGCAAAATCCATGAACTATAATTCATGCATTTTTTTTAGAGCAAATATATGACAATTGCCATAGCCCCTATAATACTTATTATAGATTAATTCTAAGAGCACAATGCGAATCTATGGTCTATTCTGCGTTTAATATGCCTTTTAAATGAGAAATCCATTTTTTGTAGAAATCGCAAAATCAATGAACTATAATTCATGCATTTTTTTTAGAGCAAATATATGACAATTGCGATAGCTCCTATAATACTTATTATAGATCAATTCTAATTGCACAATGCGAATCTATGGTCGATTTTGCGTTTATTATGCCTTTTAAATGAGAAATCCTTTTTTTGTAGAAATCGCAAAATCCATGAACTATAATTCAAGCATTATTTTTAGAGCAAATATATGACAATTGCCATAGCTCCTACAATACTTATTATAGATCAACTCTAAGTGCACAATGCGAATCTATGGTCTATTCTGCGTTTATAATGCCTTTTAAATGAGAAATCCATTTGTTGTAGAAATCGCAAAAAAATGAACTATAATTCATGCATTTTTTTAGAGCAAATATATGACAATTGCCATAGCTCCTATAATACTTATTATAGATCAATTCTAAGTGCACAATGCGAATCTATGGTCGATTCTGCGTTTATTATGCCTTTTAAATGAGAAATCCATTTTTTGTAGAAATCGCAAAATCCATGAACTATAATTCATGCATTTTTTTAGAGAAAATATATGACAATTGTCATAGCTCCTATAATACTTATTATAGATCAATTCTAATTGCACAATGCGAATCTATGGTCGATTCTGCGTTTATTATGCCTTTTAAATGAGAAATCCATTTTTTGCAGAAATCGCAAAATCCATGAACTATAATTCATGCATTTTTTTTAGAGCAAATATATGACAATTGCGATAGCTCCTATAATACTTATTATAGATCAATTCTAAGTGCACAATGCGAATCTATGGTCGATTCTGCGTTTATTATGCCTTTTAAATGAGAAATCCATTTTTTGTAGAAATCGCAAAATCAATGAACTATAATTCATGCATTTTTTTTAGAGCAAATATATGACAATTGCCATAGCTCCTATAATACTTAATAAAGATCAATTCTAAGTGCACAATGCGAATCTATGGTCGATTCTGCATTTAATATGCCTTTTAAAGGAGAAATCCACTTTTTGTAGAAATCGCAAAATCCATGAAATATAATTCATGCATTTTTTTTAGAGCAAATATATGACAATTGCGATAGCTCCTATAATACTTATTATAGATCAATTCTAAGTGCACAGTGCGAATCTATGGTCGATTCTGCGTTTATAATGCCTTTTAAATGAGAAATCCATTTGTTGTAGAAATCGCAAAAAAATGAACTATAATTCATGCATTTTTTTAGAGCAAATATATGACAATTGCCATAGCTCCTATAATACTTATTATAGATCAATTCTAAGTGCACAATGCAAATCTATGGTCGATTCTGCGTTTATTATGCCTTTTAAATGAGAAATCCATTTTTTGTAGAAATCGCAAAATCCATGAAATATAATTCATGCATTTTTTTAGAGAAAATATATGACGATTGTCATAGCTCCTATAATACTTATTATAGATCAATTCTAATTGCACAATGCGAATCTATGGTCGATTCTGCGTTTATTATGCCTTTTAAATGAGAAATCCATTTTTTGTAGAAATCGCAAAATCCATGAACTATAATTCATGCATTTTTTTTAGAGCAAATATATGACAAATGCCATAGCTCCTATAATACTTATTATAGATCAATTCTAAGAGCACAATGCGAATCTATGGTCGATTCTGCGTTTATTATGCCTTTTAAATGAGAAATCCATTTTTTGTAGAAATCGAAAAATCAATGAACTTTAATTCATGCATTTTTTTTAGAGCAAATATATGACAATTGCGATAGCTCCATTAATACTTATTATAGATCAATTCTAAGTGCACAATGCGAATCTATGGTCGATTCTGCGTTTATTATGCCTTTTAAATGAGAAATCCATTTTTTGTAGAAATCGCAAAATCAATGAACTATAATTCATGCATTTTTTTTAGAGCAAATATATGTCAATTGCCATAGCTCCTATAATACTTAATAAAGATCAATTCTAAGTGCACAATGCGAATCTATGGTCGATTCTGCATTTAATATGCCTTTTAAATGAGAAATCCACTTTTTGTAGAAATCGCAAAATCCATGAAATATAATTCATGCATTTTTTTTAGAGCAAATATATGACAATTGCGATAGCTCCTATAATACTTATTATAGATCAATTCTAAGTGCACAGTGCGAATCTATGGTCGATTCTGCGTTTATTATGCCTTTTAAATGAGAAATCCATTTTTTGTAGAAATCGCAAAATCCATGAACTATAATTCATGCATTTTTTTTAGAGCAAATATATGACAATTGCGATAGCTCCTATAATACTTATTATAGATCAATTCTAAGTGCACAATGCGAATCTATGGTCTATTCTGCGTTTATTATGCCTTTTAAATGAGAAATCCATTTTTTGTAGAAATCGCAAAATCAATGAACTATAATTCATGCATTTTTTTTAGAGCAAATATATGACAATTGCGATAGCTCCTATAATACTTATTATAGATCAATTCTAATTGCACAATGGGAATCTATGGTCGATTTTGCGTTTATTATGCCTTTTAAATGAGAAATCCTTTTTTTGTAGAAATCGCAAAATCCATGAACTATAATTCAAGCATTTTTTTTAGAGCAAATATATGACAATTGCCATAGCTCCTACAATACTTATTATAGATCAATTCTAAGTGCACAATGCAAATCTATGGTCTATTCTGCGTTTATAATGCCTTTTAAATGAGAAATCCATTTGTTGTAGAAATCGCAAAAAAATGAACTATAATTCATGCATTTTTTTGGAGCAAATATATGACAATTGCCATAGCTCCTATAATACCTAATAAAGATCAATTCTAAGTGCACAATGCGAATCTATGGTCTATTCTGCGTTTATAATGCCTTTTAAATGAGAAATCCATTTGTTGTAGAAATCGCAAAATCCATGAACTATAATTCATGCATTTTTTTTAGAGCAAATATATGACAATTGCCATAGCCCCTATAATACCTATTATAGATTAATTCTAAGAGCACAATGCGAATCTATGGTCTATTCTGCGTTTAATATGCCTTTTAAATGAGAAATCCATTTTTTGTAGAAATCGCAAAATCAATGAACTATAATTCATGCATTTTTTTTAGAGCAAATATATGACAATTGCGATAGCTCCTATAATACTTATTATAGATCAATTCTAATTGCACAATGCGAATCTATGGTCGATTTTGCGTTTATTATGCCTTTTAAATGAGAAATCCTTTTTTTGTAGAAATCGCAAAATCCATGAACTATAATTCAAGCATTATTTTTAGAGCAAATATATGACAATTGCCATAGCTCCTACAATACTTATTATAGATCAACTCTAAGTGCACAATGCGAATCTATGGTCTATTCTGCGTTTATAATGCCTTTTAAATGAGAAATCCATTTGTTGTAGAAATCGCAAAAAAATGAACTATAATTCATGCATTTTTTTAGAGCAAATATATGACAATTGCCATAGCTCCTATAATACTTATTATAGATCAATTCTAAGTGCACAATGCGAATCTATGGTCGATTCTGCGTTTATTATGCCTTTTAAATGAGAAATCCATTTTTTGTAGAAATCGCAAAATCCATGAACTATAATTCATGCATTTTTTTAGAGAAAATATATGACAATTGTCATAGCTCCTATAATACTTATTATAGATCAATTCTAATTGCACAATGCGAATCTATGGTCGATTCTGCGTTTATTATGCCTTTTAAATGAGAAATCCATTTTTTGTAGAAATCGCAAAATCCATGAACTATAATTCATGCATTTTTTTTAGAGCAAATATATGACAATTGCGATAGCTCCTATAATACTTATTATAGATCAATTCTAAGTGCACAATGCGAATCTATGGTCGATTCTGCGTTTATTATGCCTTTTAAATGAGAAATCCATTTTTTGTAGAAATCGCAAAATCAATGAACTATAATTCATGCATTTTTTTTAGAGCAAATATATGACAATTGCCATAGCTCCTATAATACTTAATAAAGATCAATTCTAAGTGCACAATGCGAATCTATGGTCGATTCTGCATTTAATATGCCTTTTAAAGGAGAAATCCAATTTTTGTAGAAATCGCAAAATCCATGAAATATAATTCATGCATTTTTTTTAGAGCAAATATATGACAATTGCGATAGCTCCTATAATACTTATTATAGATCAATTCTAAGTGCACAGTGCGAATCTATGGTCGATTCTGCGTTTATAATGCCTTTTAAATGAGAAATCCATTTGTTGTAGAAATCGCAAAAAAATGAACTATAATTCATGCATTTTTTTAGAGCAAATATATGACAATTGCCATAGCTCCTATAATACTTATTATAGATCAATTCTAAGTGCACAATGCAAATCTATGGTCGATTCTGCGTTTATTATGCCTTTTAAATGAGAAATCCATTTTGTTGTAGAAATCGCAAAATCCATGAAATATAATTCATGCATTTTTTTAGAGAAAATATATGACAATTGTCATAGCTCCTATAATACTTATTATAGATCAATTCTAATTGCACAATGCGAATCTATGGTCGATTCTGCGTTTATTATGCCTTTTAAATGAGAAATCCATTTTTTGTAGAAATCGCAAAATCCATGAACTATAATTCATGCATTTTTTTTAGAGCAAATATATGACAAATGCCATAGCTCCTATAATACTTATTATAGATCAATTCTAAGAGCACAATGCGAATCTATGGTCGATTCTGCGTTTATTATGCCTTTTAAATGAGAAATCCATTTTTTGTAGAAATCGAAAAATCAATGAACTTTAATTCATGCATTTTTTTTAGAGCAAATATATGACAATTGCGATAGCTCCATTAATACTTATTATAGATCAATTCTAAGTGCACAATGCGAATCTATGGTCGATTCTGCGTTTATTATGCCTTTTAAATGAGAAATCCATTTTTTGTAGAAATCGCAAAATCAATGAACTATAATTCATGCATTTTTTTTAGAGCAAATATATGTCAATTGCCATAGCTCCTATAATACTTAATAAAGATCAATTCTAAGTGCACAATGCGAATCTATGGTCGATTCTGCATTTAATATGCCTTTTAAATGAGAAATCCACTTTTTGTAGAAATCGCAAAATCCATGAAATATAATTCATGCATTTTTTTTAGAGCAAATATATGACAATTGCGATAGCTCCTATAATACTTATTATAGATCAATTCTAAGTGCACAGTGCGAATCTATGGTCGATTCTGCGTTTATTATGCCTTTTAAATGAGAAATCCATTTTTTGTAGAAATCGCAAAATCCATGAACTATAATTCATGCATTTTTTTTAGAGCAAATATATGACAATTGCGATAGCTCCTATAATACTTATTATAGATCAATTCTAAGTGCACAATGCGAATCTATGGTCTATTCTGCGTTTATTATGCCTTTTAAATGAGAAATCCATTTTTTGTAGAAATCGCAAAATCAATGAACTATAATTCATGCATTTTTTTTAGAGCAAATATATGACAATTGCGATAGCTCCTATAATACTTATTATAGATCAATTCTAATTGCACAATGGGAATCTATGGTCGATTTTGCGTTTATTATGCCTTTTAAATGAGAAATCCTTTTTTTGTAGAAATCGCAAAATCCATGAACTATAATTCAAGCATTTTTTTTAGAGCAAATATATGACAATTGCCATAGCTCCTACAATACTTATTATAGAGCAATTCTAAGTGCACAATGCAAATCTATGGTCTATTCTGCGTTTATAATGCCTTTTAAATGAGAAATCCATTTGTTGTAGAAATCGCAAAAAAATGAACTATAATTCATGCATTTTTTTGGAGCAAATATATGACAATTGCCATAGCTCCTATAATACCTAATAAAGATCAATTCTAAGTGCACAATGCGAATCTATGGTCTATTCTGCGTTTATAATGCCTTTTAAATGAGAAATCCATTTGTTGTAGAAATCGCAAAATCCATGAACTATAATTCATGCATTTTTTTTAGAGCAAATATATGACAATTGCCATAGCTCCTATAATACTTATTATAGATCAATTCTAATTGCACAATGCGAATCTATGGTCGATTCTGCGTTTATTATGCCTTTTAAATGAGAAATCCATTTTTTGTAGAAATCGCAAAATCCATGAACTATAATTCATGCATTTTTTTTAGAGCAAATATATGACAAATGCCATAGCTCCTATAATACTTATTATAGATCAATTCTAAGAGCACAATGCGAATCTATGGTCGATTCTGCGTTTATTATGCCTTTTAAATGAGAAATCCATTTTTTGTAGAAATCGCAAAATCCATGAACTATAATTCATGCATTTTTTTAGAGAAAATATATGACAATTGCCATAGCTCCTATAATACTTATTATAGATCAATTCTAATTGCCCAATGTGAATCTATGGTCAATTCTGCGTTTATTATGCCTTTTAAATGAGAAATCCATTTTTTGTAGAAATCTCAAAATCCATGAACTATAATTCATGCATTTTTTTTAGAGAAAATATATGACAATTGCCATAGCTCCTACAATACTTATTATAGATCAATTCTAAGTGCACAATGCCAATCTATGGTCTATTCTGCGTTTATAATGCCTTTTAAATGAGAAATCCATTTTTTGTAGAAATCTCAAAATCCATGAACTATAATTCATGCATTTTTTTTAGAGCAAATATATGACAATTGCGATAGCTCCTATAATACTTATTATAGATCAATTCTAAGTGCACAATGCGAATCTATGGTCTATTCTGCGTTTATTATGCCTTTTAAATGAGAAATCCATTTTTTGTAGAAATCGCAAAATCAATGAACTATAATTCATGCATTTTTTTTAGAGCAAATATATGACAATTGCGATAGCTCCTATAATACTTATTATAGATCATTTCTAAGTGCACAATGCGAATCTATGGTCGATTCTGCGTTTATTATGCCTTTTAAATGAGAAATCCATTTTTTGTAGAAATCGCAAAATCAATGAACTATAATTCATGCATTTTTGTAGAGAAAATATATGACAATTGCCATAGCTCCTATAATACTTATTATAGATCAATTCTAAGTGCACAATGCGAATCTATGGTCGATTCTGCGTTTATTATGCCTTTTAAATGAGAAATCCATTTTTTGTAGAAATCTCAAAATCCATGAACTATAATTCATGCATTTTTTTTAGAGCAAATATATGACAATTGCCATAGCTCCAATAATACTTAATAAAGATCAATTCTAAGTGCACAATGCGAATCTATGGTCGATTATGCGTTTAAAATGCTTTTTAAGTGAGAAATCCACTTTTTGTAGAAATCGCAAAATCCATGAAATGTAATTCATGCATTTTTTTTAGAGCAAATATATGACAATTGCGATAGCTCCTATAATACTTATTATAGATCAATTCTAAGTGCACAGTGCGAATCTATGGTCGATTCTGCGTTTATTATGGCTTTTAAATGAGAAATCCATTTTTTGTAGAAATCGCAAAATCCATGAACTATAATTCATGCATTTTTTTTAGAGCAAATATATGACAATTGCGATAGCTCCTATAATACTTATTATAGATCAATTCTAAGTGCACAATGCGAATCTATGGTCTATTCTGCGTTTATTATGCCTTTTAAATGAGAAATCCATTTTTGTAGAAATCGCAAAATCAATGAACTATAATTCATGCATTTTTTTTAGAGCAAATATATGACAATTGCGATAGCTCCTATAATACTTATTATAGATCAATTCTAATTGCACAATGCGAATTTATGGTCGATTCTGCGTTTATTATGCCTTTTAAATGAGAAATCCATTTTTTGTAGAAATCGCAAAATCCATGAACTATAATTCAAGCATTTTTTTTAGAGCAAATATATGACAATTGCCATAGCTCCTACAATACTTATTATAGATCAATTCTAAGTGCACAATGCGAATCTATGGTCTATTCTGCGTTTATAATGCCTTTTAAATGAGAAATCCATTTTTTGTAGAAATTGCAAAATCCATGAACTATAATTCATGCATTTTTTTTAGATCAAATATATGACAATTGCCATAGCTCCTATAATACTTATTATAGATCAATTCTAAGTGCACAATGCGAATCTATGGTCGATTCTGCGTTTATTATGCTTTTTAAATGAGAAATCCATTTTTTGTAGAAATCGCAAAATCCATGAACTATAATTCATGCATTTTTTTAGAGAAAATATATGACAATTGCCATAGCTCCTATAATACTTATTATAGATCAATTCTAATTGCACAATGCGAATCTATGGTCGATTCTGCGTTTATTATGCCTTTTAAATGAGAAATCCATTTTTTGTAGAAATCGCAAAATCCATGAACTATAATTCATGCATTTTTTTTAGAGCAAATATATGACAAATGCCATAGCTCCTATAATACTTATTATAGATCAATTCTAAGAGCACAATGCGAATCTATGGTCGATTCTGCGTTTATTATGCCTTTTAAATGAGAAATCCATTTTTTGTAGAAATCGCAAAATCCATGAACTATAATTCATGCATTTTTTTTAGAGCAAATATATGACAATTGCCATAGCTCCTATAATACTTATTATAGATCAATTCTAAGTGCACAATGCGAATCTATGGTCGATTCTGCGTTTATTATGCCTTTTAAATGAGAAATCCATTTTTTGTAGAAATCGCAAAATCCATGAACTATAATTCATGCATTTTTTTTAGAGCAAATATATGACAATTGCCATAGCTCCTATAATACTTATTATAGATCAATTCTAAGTGCACAATGCGAATCTATGGTCGATTCTACGTTTATTATGCCTTTTAAATGAGAAATCCATTTTTTTTAGAAATCGCAAAATCCATGAACTATAATTCATGCATTTTTTTAGAGAAAATATATGACAATTGCCATAGCTCCTATAATACTTATTATAGATCAATTCTAATTGCCCAATGCGAATCTATGGTCGATTCTGCGTTTATTATGCCTTTTAAATGAGAAATCCATTTTTTGTAGAAATCTCAAAATCCATGAACTATAATTCATTCATTTTTTTTAGAGCAAATATATGACAATTGCCATAGCTCCGATAATACTTATTATAGATCAATTCTAAGTGCACAATGCGAATCTATGGTCGATTCTGCGTTTATTATGCCTTTTAATTGAGAAATCCATTTTTTGTAGAAATCGCAAAATCCATGAACTATAATTCATGCATTTTTTTAGAGAAAATATATGACAGTTGCCATAGCTCCTATAATACTTATTATAGATCAATTCTAATTGCCCAATGTGAATCTATGGTCGATTCTGCGTTTATTATGCCTTTTAAATGAGAAATCCATTTTTTGTAGAAATCTCAAAATCCATGAACTATAATTCATGGATTTTTTTTAGAGCAAATATATGACAATTGCCATAGCTCCTATTATACTTGTTATAAATCAATTCTAAGTGCACAATGCGAATCTATTGTCGATTCTGCGTTTATTATGCCTTTTAAATGAGAAATCCATTTTTTGTAGAAATCTCAAAATCCATGAACTATAATTCATGCATTTTTTTTAAAGCAAATATATGACAATTGCCATAGCTCCTATAATACTTAATAAAGATCAATTCTAAGTGCACAATGCGAATCTATGGTCGATTCTGCGTTTATTATGCCTTTTAAATGAGAAATCCATATTTTGTAGAAATCGCAAAATCCATGAACTATATAATTCATGCATTTTTTTTAGAGCAAATATATGACAATTGCGATAGCTCCTATAATACTTATTATAGATCAATTCTAAGTGCACAATGCGAATCTATGGTCGATTCTGCGTTTATTATGCCTTTTAAATGAGAAATCCATTTTTTGTAGAAATCGCAAAATCCATGAAATATAATTCATGCATTTTTTTTAGAGCAAATATATGACAATTGCCATAGCTCCTATAATACTTATTATAGATCAATTCTAAGTGCACAATGCGAATCTATGGTCGATTCTGCGTTTATTATGCCTTTTAAATGAGAAATCCATTTTTTGTAGAAATCTCAAAATCCATGAACTAATTCATGGATTTTTTTTAGAGCAAATATATGACAATTGCGATAGCTCCGATAATACTTATTATAGATCAATTCTAAGTGCACAATGCGAATCAATGGTCGATTCTGCGTTTATTATGCCTTTTAAATGAGAAATCCATTTTTTGTAGAAATCTCAAAATCCATGAACTATAATTCATGCATTTTTTTTAGAGCAAATATATGACAATTGCCATAGCTCCTATTATACTTGTTATAGATCAATTCTAAGTGCACAATGCGAATCTATTTTCGATTCTGCGTTTATTATGCCTTTTAAATGAGAAATCCATTTTTTGTAGAAATCTCGAAATCCATGAACTATAATTCATGCATTTTTTTTAAAGCAAATATATGACAATTGCCATAGCTCCTATAATACTTAATAAAGATCAATTCTAAGTGCACAATGCGAATCTATGGTCGATTCTGCGTTTATTATGCCTTTTAAATGAGAAATCCATTTTTTGTAGAAATCGCAAAATCCATGAACTATAATTCATGCATTTTTTTTAGAGCAAATATATGACAATTGCGATAGCTCCTATAATACTTATTATAGATCAATTCTAAGTGCACAATGCGAATCTATGGTCGATTCTGCGTTTATTATGCCTTTTAAATGAGAAATCCACTTTTTGTAGAAATCGCAAAATCCATGAAATATAATTCATGCATTTTTTTTAGAGCAAATATATGACAATTGCGATAGCTCCTATAATACTTATTATAGATCAATTCTAAGTGCACAGTGCGAATCTATGGTCGATTCTGCGTTTATTATGCCTTTTAAATGAGAAATCCATTTTTTGTAGAAATCGCAAAATCCATGAACTATAATTCATGCATTTTTTTTAGAGCAAATATATGACAATTGCGATAGCTCCAATAATACTTATTATAGATCAATTCTAAGTGCACAATGCGAATCTATGGTCTATTCTGCGTTTATTATGCCTTTTAAATGAGAAATCCATTTTTTGTAGAAATCGCAAAATCAATGAACTATAATTCATGCATTTTTTTTAGAGCAAATATATGACAATTGCGATAGCTCCTATATTACTTATTATAGATCAATTCTAATTGCACAATGCGAATCTATGGTCGATTCTGCGTTTATTATGGCTTTTAAATGAGAAATCCATTTTTTGTAGAAATCGCAAAATCCATGAAATATAATTCAAGCATTTTTTTTAGAGCAAATATATGACAATTGCCATAGCTCCTACAATACTTATTATAGATCAATTCTAAGTGCACAATGCGAATCTATGGTCTATTCTGCGTTTATAATGCCTTTTAAATGAGAAATCCATTTTTTGTAGAAATCGCAAAATCCATGAACTATAATTCATGCATTTTTTTTAGATCAAATATATGACAATTGCCATAGCTCCTATAATACTTATTATAGATCAATTCTAAGTGCACAATGCGAATCTATGGTCGATTCTGCGTTTATTATGCCTTTTAAATGAGAAATCCATTTTTTGTAGAAATCGCAAAATCCATGAACTATAATTCATGCATTTTTTTTAGAGAAAATATATGACAATTGCCATAGCTCCTATAATACTTATTATAGATCAATTCTAAGAGCACAATGCGAATCTATGGTCGATTCTGCGTTTATTATGCCTTTTAAATGAGAAATCCATTTTTTGTAGAAATCGCAAAATCCATGAACTATAATTCATGCATTTTTTTTAGAGCAAATATATGACAATTGCCATAGCTCCTATAATACTTATTATAGATCAATTCTAAGTGCACAATGCGAATCTATGGTCGATTCTGCGTTTATTATGCCTTTTAAATGAGAAATCCATTTTTTGTAGAAATCGCAAAATCCATGAACTATAATTCATGCATTTTTTTAGAGCAAATATATGACAATTGCCATAGCTCCTATAATACTTATTATAGATCAATTCTAAGTGCACAATGCGAATCTATGGTCGATTCTGCGTTTATTATGCCTTTTAAATGAGAAATCCATTTTTTTTAGAAATCGCAAAATCCATGAACTATAATTCATGCATTTTTTTAGAGAAAATATATGACAATTGCCATAGCTCCTATAATACTTATTATAGATCAATTCTAATTGCCCAATGCGAATCTATGGTCGATTCTGCGTTTATTATGCCTTTTAAATGAGAAATCCATTTTTTGTAGAAATCTCAAAATCCATGAACTATAATTCATGCATTTTTTTAGAGCAAATATATGACAATTGCGATAGCTCCGATAATACTTATTATAGATCAATTTTAATTGCCAAATGTGAATCTATGGTCGATTCTGCGTTTATTATGCCTTTTAAATGAGAAATCCATTTTTTGTAGAAATCGCAAAATCCATGAACTATAATTCATGCATTTTTTTTAGAGCAAATGTATGACAATTGCCATAGCTCCTATAATACTTATTATAGATCAATTCTAAGTGCACAATGCGAATCTATGGTCGATTCTACGTTTATTATGCCTTTTAAATGAGAAATCCATTTTTTTTAGAAATCGCAAAATCCATGAACTATAATTCATGCATTTTTTTAGAGAAAATATATGACAATTGCCATAGCTCCTATAATACTTATTATAGATCAATTCTAATTGCCCAATGCGAATCTATGGTCGATTCTGCGTTTATTATGCCTTTTAAATGAGAAATCCATTTTTTGTAGAAATCTCAAAATCCATGAACTATAATTCATTCATTTTTTTTAGAGCAAATATATGACAATTGCGATAGCTCCGATAATACTTATTATAGATCAATTCTAAGTGCACAATGCGAATCTATGGTCGATTCTGCGTTTATTATGCCTTTTAATTGAGAAATCCATTTTTTGTAGAAATCGCAAAATCCATGAACTATAATTCATGGATTTTTTTTAGAGCAAATATATGACAATTGCCATAGCTCCTATTATACTTGTTATAAATCAATTCTAAGTGCACAATGCGAATCTATTGTCGATTCTGCGTTTATTATGCCTTTTAAATGAGAAATCCATTTTTTGTAGAAATCTCAAAATCCATGAACTATAATTCATGCATTTTTTTTAAAGCAAATATATGACAATTGCCATAGCTCCTATAATACTTAATAAAGATCAATTCTAAGTGCACAATGCGAATCTATGGTCGATTCTGCGTTTATTATGCCTTTTAAATGAGAAATCCATTTTTTGTAGAAATCGCAAAATCCATGAACTATATAATTCATGGATTTTTTTTAGAGCAAATATATGACAATTGCGATAGCTCCGATAATACTTATTATAGATCAATTCTAAGTGCACAATGCGAATCAATGGTCGATTCTGCGTTTATTATGCCTTTTAAATGAGAAATCCATTTTTTGTAGAAATCTCAAAATCCATGAACTATAATTCATGCATTTTTTTTAGAGCAAATATATGACAATTGCCATAGCTCCTATTATACTTGTTATAGATCAATTCTAAGTGCACAATGCGAATCTATTTTCGATTCTGCGTTTATTATGCCTTTTAAATGAGAAATCCATTTTTTGTAGAAATCTCGAAATCCATGAACTATAATTCATGCATTTTTTTTAAAGCAAATATATGACAATTGCCATAGCTCCTATAATACTTAATAAAGATCAATTCTAAGTGCACAATGCGAATCTATGGTCGATTCTGCGTTTATTATGCCTTTTAAATGAGAAATCCACTTTTTGTAGAAATCGCAAAATCCATGAAATATAATTCATGCATTTTTTTTAGAGCAAATATATGACAATTGCGATAGCTCCTATAATACTTATTATAGATCAATTCTAAGTGCACAGTGCGAATCTATGGTCGATTCTGCGTTTATTATGCCTTTTAAATGAGAAATCCATTTTTTGTAGAAATCGCAAAATCCATGAACTATAATTCATGCATTTTTTTTAGAGCAAATATATGACAATTGCGATAGCTCCAATAATACTTATTATAGATCAATTCTAAGTGCACAATGCGAATCTATGGTCTATTCTGCGTTTATTATGCCTTTTAAATGAGAAATCCATTTTTTGTAGAAATCGCAAAATCAATGAACTATAATTCATGCATTTTTTTTAGAGCAAATATATGACAATTGCGATAGCTCCTATATTACTTATTATAGATCAATTCTAATTGCACAATGCGAATCTATGGTCGATTCTGCGTTTATTATGGCTTTTAAATGAGAAATCCATTTTTTGTAGAAATCGCAAAATCCATGAAATATAATTCAAGCATTTTTTTTAGAGCAAATATATGACAATTGCCATAGCTCCTACAATACTTATTATAGATCAATTCTAAGTGCACAATGCGAATCTATGGTCTATTCTGCGTTTATAATGCCTTTTAAATGAGAAATCCATTTTTTGTAGAAATCGCAAAATCCAGGAACTATAATTCATGCATTTTTTTTAGATCAAATATATGACAATTGCCATAGCTCCTATAATACTTATTATAGATCAATTCTAAGAGCACAATGCGAATCTATGGTCGATTCTGCGTTTATTATGCCTTTTAAATGAGAAATCCATTTTTTGTAGAAATCGCAAAATCCATGAACTATAATTCATGCATTTTTTTTAGAGCAAATATATGACAATTGCCATAGCTCCTATAATACTTATTATAGATCAATTCTAAGTGCACAATGCGAATCTATGGTCGATTCTGCGTTTATTATGCCTTTTAAATGAGAAATCCATTTTTTGTAGAAATCGCAAAATCCATGAACTATAATTCATGCATTTTTTTAGAGCAAATATATGACAATTGCCATAGCTCCTATAATACTTATTATAGATCAATTCTAAGTGCACAATGCGAATCTATGGTCGATTCTGCGTTTATTATGCCTTTTAAATGAGAAATCCATTTTTTTTAGAAATCGCAAAATCCATGAACTATAATTCATGCATTTTTTTAGAGAAAATATATGACAATTGCCATAGCTCCTATAATACTTATTATAGATCAATTCTAATTGCCCAATGCGAATCTATGGTCGATTCTGCGTTTATTATGCCTTTTAAATGAGAAATCCATTTTTTGTAGAAATCTCAAAATACATGAACTATAATTCATGCATTTTTTTTAGAGCAAATATATGACAATTGCGATAGCTCCGATAATACTTATTATAGATCAATTCTAAGTGCACAATGCGAATCTATGGTCGATTCTGCGTTTATTATGCCTTTTAATTGAGAAATCCATTTTTTGTAGAAATCGCAAAATCCATGAACTATAATTCATGGATTTTATTTAGAGAAAATATATGACAATTGCCATAGCTCCTATAATACTTATTATAGATCAATTTTAATTGCCAAATGTGAATCTATGGTCGATTCTGCGTTTATTATGCCTTTTAAATGAGAAATCCATTTTTTGTAGAAATCTCAAAATCCATGAACTATAATTCATGGATTTTCTTTAGTGCAAATATATGACAATTGCGATAGCTCCGATAATACTTATTATAGATCAATTCTAAGTGCACAATGCGAATCAATGGTCGATTCTGCTTTTATTATGCCTTTTAAATGAGAAATCCATTTTTTGTAGAAATCTCAAAATCCATGAACTATAATTCATGCATTTTTTTTAGAGCAAATATATGACAATTGCCATAGCTCCTATTATACTTGTTATAGATCAATTCTAAGTGCACAATGCGAATCTATTGTCGATTCTGCGTTTATTATGCCTTTTAAATGAGAAATCCATTTTTTGTAGAAATCTCAAAATCCATGAACTATAATTCATGCATTTTTTTTATAAATCAAATATATGACAATTGCCATAGCTCCTATAATACTTAATAAAGATCAATTCTAAGTGCACAATGCGAATCTATGGTCGATTCTGCGTTTATTATGCCTTTTAAATGAGAAATCCATTTTTTGTAGAAATCGCAAAATCCATGAACTATAATTCATGCATTTTTTTTAGAGCAAATATATGACAATTGCCATAGCTCCTATAATACTTATTATAGATCAATTCTAAGTGCACAATGCGAATCTATGGTCGATTCTGCGTTTATTATGCCTTTTAAATGAGAAATCCATTTTTTGTAGAAATCGCAAAATCCATGAACTATAATTCATGCATTTTTTTAGAGCAAATATATGACAATTGCCATAGCTCCTATAATACTTATTATAGATCAATTCTAAGTGCACAATGCGAATCTATGGTCGATTCTGCGTTTATTATGCCTTTTAAATGAGAAATCCATTTTTTTTAGAAATCGCAAAATCCATGAACTATAATTCATGCATTTTTTTAGAGAAAATATATGACAATTGCCATAGCTCCTATAATACTTATTATAGATCAATTCTAATTGCCCAATGCGAATCTATGGTCGATTCTGCGTTTATTATGCCTTTTAAATGAGAAATCCATTTTTTGTAGAAATCTCAAAATCCATGAACTATAATTCATGCATTTTTTTTAGAGCAAATATATGACAATTGCGATAGCTCCGATAATACTTATTATAGATCAATTCTAAGTGCACAATGCGAATCTATGGTCGATTCTGCGTTTATTATGCCTTTTAATTGAGAAATCCATTTTTTGTAGAAATCGCAAAATCCATGAACTATAATTCATGCATTTTTTTAGAGAAAATATATGACAATTGCCATAGCTCCTATAATACTTATTATAGATCAATTTTAATTGCCAAATGTGAATCTATGGTCGATTCTGCGTTTATTATGCCTTTTAAATGAGAAATCCATTTTTTGTAGAAATCTCAAAATCCATGAACTATAATTCATGGATTTTCTTTAGTGCAAATATATGACAATTGCGATAGCTCCGATAATACTTATTATAGATCAATTCTAAGTGCACAATGCGAATCAATGGTCGATTCTGCTTTTATTATGCCTTTTAAATGAGAAATCCATTTTTTGTAGAAATCTCAAAATCCATGAACTATAATTCATGCATTTTTTTTAGAGCAAATATATGACAATTGCCTTAGCTCCTATTATACTTGTTATAGATCAATTCTAAGTGCACAATGCGAATCTATTGTCGATTCTGCGTTTATTATGCCTTTTAAATGAGAAATCCATTTTTTGTAGAAATCTCAAAATCCATGAACTATAATTCATGCATTTTTTTTATAAATCAAATATATGACAATTGCCATAGCTCCTATAATACTTAATAAAGATCAATTCTAAGTGCACAATGCGAATCTATGGTCGATTCTGCGTTTATTATGCCTTTTAAATGAGAAATCCATTTTTTGTAGAAATCGCAAAATCCATGAACTATAATTCATGCATTTTTTTTAGAGCAAATATATGACAATTGCCATAGCTCCTATAATACTTATTATAGATCAATTCTAAGTGCACAATGCGAATCTATGGTCGATTCTGCGTTTATTATGCCTTTTAAATGAGAAATCCATTTTTTGTAGAAATCGCAAAATCCATGAACTATAATTCATGCATTTTTTTAGAGCAAATATATGACAATTGCCATAGCTCCTATAATACTTATTATAGATCAATTCTAAGTGCACAATGCGAATCTATGGTCGATTCTGCGTTTATTATGCCTTTTAAATGAGAAATCCATTTTTTTTAGAAATCGCAAAATCCATGAACTATAATTCATGCATTTTTTTAGAGAAAATATATGACAATTGCCATAGCTCCTATAATACTTATTATAGATCAATTCTAATTGCCCAATGCGAATCTATGGTCGATTCTGCGTTTATTATGCCTTTTAAATGAGAAATCCATTTTTTGTAGAAATCTCAAAATCCATGAACTATAATTCATGCATTTTTTTTAGAGCAAATATATGACAATTGCGATAGCTCCGATAATACTTATTATAGATCAATTCTAAGTGCACAATGCGAATCTATGGTCGATTCTGCGTTTATTATGCCTTTTAATTGAGAAATCCATTTTTTGTAGAAATCGCAAAATCCATGAACTATAATTCATGCATTTTTTTAGAGAAAATATATGACAATTGCCATAGCTCCTATAATACTTATTATAGATCAATTTTAATTGCCAAATGTGAATCTATGGTCGATTCTGCGTTTATTATGCCTTTTAAATGAGAAATCCATTTTTTGTAGAAATCTCAAAATCCATGAACTATAATTCATGGATTTTCTTTAGTGCAAATATATGACAATTGCGATAGCTCCGATAATACTTATTATAGATCAATTCTAAGTGCACAATGCGAATCAATGGTCGATTCTGCTTTTATTATGCCTTTTAAATGAGAAATCCATTTTTTGTAGAAATCTCAAAATCCATGAACTATAATTCATGCATTTTTTTTAGAGCAAATATATGACAATTGCCATAGCTCCTATTATACTTGTTATAGATCAATTCTAAGTGCACAATGCGAATCTATTGTCGATTCTGCGTTTATTATGCCTTTTAAATGAGAAATCCATTTTTTGTAGAAATCTCAAAATCCATGAACTATAATTCATGCATTTTTTTTTAAATCAAATATATGACAATTGCCATAGCTCCTATAATACTTAATAAAGATCAATTCTAAGTGCACAATGCGAATCTATGGTCGATTCTGCGTTTATTATGCCTTTTAAATGAGAAATCCATTTTTTGTAGAAATCGCAAAATCCATGAACTATAATTCATGCATTTTTTTTAGAGCAAATATATGACAATTGCGATAGCTCCTATAATACTTATTATAGATCAATTCTAAGTGCACAATGCGAATCTATGGTCGATTCTGCGTTTATTATGCCTTTTAAATGAGAAATCCATTTTTTGTAGAAATCGCAAAATCCATGAAATATAATTCATGCATTTTTTTTAGAGCAAATATATGACAATTGCGATAGCTCCTATAATACTTATTATAGATCAATTCTAAGTGCACAGTGCGAATCTATGGTCGATTCTGCGTTTATTATGCCTTTTAAATGAGAAATCCATTTTTTGTAGAAATCGCAAAATCCATGAACTATAATTCATGCATTTTTTTTAGAGCAAATATATGACAATTGCGATAGCTCCTATAATACTTATTATAGATCAATTCTAAGTGCACAATGTGAATCTATGGTCGATTCTGCGTTTATTATGCCTTTTAAATGAGAAATCCATTTTTTGTAGAAATCGCAAAATCCATGAACTATAATTCATGAATTTTTTTTAGAGCAAATATATGACAATTGCGATAGCTCCTATAATACTTATTATAGATCAATTCTAAGTGCACAATGCGAATCTATGGTCGATTCTGCGTTTATTATGCCTTTTAAATGAGAAATCCATTTTTTGTAGAAATCGCAAAATACATGAACTATAATTCATGCATTTTTTTAAGTGCAAATATATGACAATTGCGATAGCTCCTATAATACATATTACAGATCAATTCTAAGTGCACAATGCGAATCTATGGTCGATTCTGCGTTTATTATGCCTTTTAAATTTGAAATCCATTTTTTGTAGAAATCGCAAAATCCATGAACTATAATTCATGCATTTTTTTAGAGAAAATATATGACAATTGCCATAGCTCCTATAATACTTATTATAGATCAATTCTAATTGCCCAATGCGAATCTATGGTCGATTCTGCGTTTATTATGCCTTTTAAATGAGAAATCCATTTTTTGTAGAAATCTCAAAATCCATGAACTATAATTCATGCATTTTTTTTAGAGCAAATATATGACAATTACGATAGCTCCGATAATACTTATTATAGATCAATTCTAAGTGCACAATGCGAATCTATGGTCGATTCTGCGTTTATTATGCCTTTTAAATGAGAAATCCATTTTTTGTAGAAATCGCAAAATCCATGAACTATAATTCATGCATTTTTTTAGAGCAAATATATGACAATTGCCATAGCTCCTATAATACTTATTATAGATCAATTCTAAGTGCACAATGCGAATCTATGGGTGATTCTGCGTTTATTATGCCTTTTAAATGAGAAATCCATTTATTGTATAAATCTCAAAATCCATGAACTATAATTCAAGCATTTTTTTTAGAGCAAATATATGACAATTGCCATAGCTCCTATAATACTTATTATAAATCAATTCTAAGAGCACAATGCGAATCTATGGTCGATTCTGCGTTTATTATGCCTTTTAAATGAGAAATCCATTTTTTGTAGAAATCGCAAAATCCATGAATTATAATTCATGAATTTTTTTTAGAGCAAATATATGACAATTGCCATAGCTCCTATAATACTTATTATAGATCAATTCTAAGTGCACAATGCGAATCTATGGTCGATTCTGCGTTTATTATGCCTTTTAAATGAGAAATCCATTTTTTGTAGAAATCGCAAAATCCATGAACTATAATTCATGAATTTTTTTTAGAGCAAATATATGACAATTGCCATAGCTCCTATAATACTTATTATAAATCAATTCTAAGAGCACAATGCGAATCTATGGTCGATTCTGCGTTTATTATGCCTTTTAAATGAGAAATCCATTTTTTGTAGAAATCGCAAAATCCATGAACTATAATTCATGAATTTTTTTTAGAGCAAATATATGACAATTGCCATAGCTCCTATAATACTTATTATAGATCAATTCTAAGTGCACAATGCGAATCTATGGTCGATTCTGCGTTTATTATGCCTTTTAAATGAGAAATCCATTTTTTGTAGAAATCGCAAAATCCATGAACTATAATTCATGAATTTTTTTTAGAGCAAATATATGACAATTGCCATAGCTCCTATAATACTTATTATAAATCAATTCTAAGAGCACAATGCGAATCTATGGTCGATTCTGCGTTTATTATGCCTTTTAAATGAGAAATCCATTTTTTGTAGAAATCGCAAAATCCATGAACTATAATTCATGCATTTTTTTAGAGCAAATATATGACAATTGCCATAGCTCCTATAATACTTATTATAGATCAATTCTAAGTGCACAATGCGAATCTATGGGTGATTCTGCGTTTATTATGCCTTTTAAATGAGAAATCCATTTTTTGTAGAAATCGCAAAATCCATGAACTATAATTCATGAATTTTTTTTAGAGCAAATATATGACAATTGCCATAGCTCCTATAATACTTATTATAAATCAATTCTAAGAGCACAATGCGAATCTATGGTCGATTCTGGGTTTATTATGCCTTTTAAATGAGAAATCCATTTTTTGTAGAAATCGCAAAATCCATGAACTATAATTCATGCATTTTTTTAGAGCAAATATATGACAATTGCCATAGCTCCTATAATACTTATTATAAATCAATTCTAAGAGCACAATGCGAATCTATGGTCGATTCTGCGTTTATTATGCCTTTTAAATGAGAAATCCATTTTTTGTAGAAATCGCAAAATCCATGAACAATAATTCATGCATTTTTTTTAGAGCAAATATTTGACAATTGCGATAGCTCCTATAATACTTATTATAGATCAATTCTAAGAGCACAATGCGAATCTATGGTCGATTCTGCGTTTATTATGCCTTTTAAATGAGAAATCCATTTATTGTATAAATCTCAAAATCCATGAACTATAATTCAAGCATTTTTTTTAGAGCAAATATATGACAATTGCCATAGCTCCTATAATACTTATTATAAATCAATTCTAAGAGCACAATGCGAATCTATGGTCGATTCTGCGTTTATTATGCCTTTTAAATGAGAAATCCATTTTTTGTAGACATCGCAAAATCCATGAACTATAATTCATGCATTTTTTTTAGAGCAAATATATGACAATTGCGATAGCTCCAATAATACTTATTATAGATCAATTCTAAGTGCACAATGCGAATCTATGGTCTATTCTGCGTTTATTATGCCTTTTAAATGAGAAATCCATTTTTTGTAGAAATCGCAAAATCAATGAACTATAATTCATGCATTTTTTTTAGAGCAAATATATGACAATTGCGATAGCTCCTATATTACTTATTATAGATCAATTCTAATTGCACAATGCGAATCTATGGTCGATTCTGCGTTTATTATGGCTTTTAAATGAGAAATCCATTTTTTGTAGAAATCGCAAAATCCATGAAATATAATTCAAGCATTTTTTTTAGAGCAAATATATGACAATTGCCATAGCTCCTACAATACTTATTATAGATCAATTCTAAGTGCACAATGCGAATCTATGGTCTATTCTGCGTTTATAATGCCTTTTAAATGAGAAATCCATTTTTTGTAGAAATCGCAAAATCCATGAACTATAATTCATGCAATTTTTTTAGATCAAATATATGACAATTGCCATAGCTCCTATAATACTTATTATAGATCAATTCTAAGTGCACAATGCGAATCTATGGTCGATTCTGCGTTTATTATGCCTTTTAAATGAGAAATCCATTTTTTGTAGAAATCGCAAAATCCATGAACTATAATTCATGCATTTTTTTTAGAGAAAATATATGACAATTGCCATAGCTCCTATAATACTTATTATAGATCAATTCTAAGAGCACAATGCGAATCTATGGTCGATTCTGCGTTTATTATGCCTTTTAAATGAGAAATCCATTTTTTGTAGAAATCGCAAAATCCATGAACTATAATTCATGCATTTTTTTTAGAGCAAATATATGACAATTGCCATAGCTCCTATAATACTTATTATAGATCAATTCTAAGTGCACAATGCGAATCTATGGTCGATTCTGCGTTTATTATGCCTTTTAAATGAGAAATCCATTTTTTGTAGAAATCGCAAAATCCATGAACTATAATTCATGCATTTTTTTAGAGCAAATATATGACAATTGCCATAGCTCCTATAATACTTATTATAGATCAATTCTAAGTGCACAATGCGAATCTATGGTCGATTCTGCGTTTATTATGCCTTTTAAATGAGAAATCCATTTTTTTTAGAAATCGCAAAATCCATGAACTATAATTCATGCATTTTTTTAGAGAAAATATATTACAATTGCCATAGCTCCTATAATACTTATTATAGATCAATTCTAATTGCCCAATGCGAATCTATGGTCGATTCTGCGTTTATTATGCCTTTTAAATGAGAAATCCATTTTTTGTAGAAATCTCAAAATCCATGAACTATAATTCATGGATTTTCTTTAGTGCAAATATATGACAATTGCGATAGCTCCGATAATACTTATTATAGATCAATTCTAAGTGCACAATGCGAATCAATGGTCGATTCTGCTTTTATTATGCCTTTTAAATGAGAAATCCATTTTTTGTAGAAATCTCAAAATCCATGAACTATAATTCATAAATTTTTTTTAGAGCAAATATATGACAATTGCCATAGCTCCTATTATACTTGTTATAGATCAATTCTAAGTGCACAATGCGAATCTATTGTCGATTCTGCGTTTATTATGCCTTTTAAATGAGAAATCCATTTTTTGTAGAAATCTCAAAATCCATGAACTATAATTCATGCATTTTTTTTTAAAGCAAATATATGACAATTGCCATAGCTCCTATAATACTTAATAAAGATCAATTCTAAGTGCACAATGCGAATCTATGGTCGATTCTGCGTTTATTATGCCTTTTAAATGAGAAATCCATTTTTTGTAGAAATCGCAAAATCCATGAACTATAATTCATGCATTTTTTTTAGAGCAAATATATGACAATTGCGATAGCTCCTATAATACTTATTATAGATCAATTCTAAGTGCACAATGCGAATCTATGGTCGATTCTGCGTTTATTATGCCTTTTAAATGAGAAATCCATTTTTTGTAGAAATCGCAAAATCCATGAAATATAATTCATGCATTTTTTTTAGAGCAAATATATGACAATTGCGATAGCTCCTATAATACTTATTATAGATCAATTCTAAGTGCACAGTGCGAATCTATGGTCGATTCTGCGTTTATTATGCCTTTTAAATGAGAAATCCATTTTTTGTAGAAATCGCAAAATCCATGAACTATAATTCATGCATTTTTTTTAGAGCAAATATATGACAATTGCGATAGCTCCTATAATACTTATTATAGATCAATTCTAAGTGCACAATGTGAATCTATGGTCGATTCTGCGTTTATTATGCCTTTTAAATGAGAAATCCATTTTTTGTAGAAATCGCAAAATCCATGAACTATAATTCATGCATTTTTTCTAGAGCAAATATATGACAATTGCGATAGCTCCTATAATACTTATTATAGATCAATTCTAAGTGCACAATGCGAATCTATGGTCGATTCTGCGTTTATTATGCCTTTTAAATGAGAAATCCATTTTTTGTAGAAATCGCAATATCCATGAAATATAATTCATGCATTTTTTTTAGAGCAAATATATGACAATTGCGATAGCTCCTATAATACTTATTATAGATCAATTCTAAGTGCACAGTGCGAATCTATGGTCGATTCTGCGTTTATTATGCCTTTTAAATGAGAAATCCATTTTTTGTAGAAATCGCAAAATACATGAACTATAATTCATGCATTTTTTTAAGTGCAAATATATGACAATTGCGATAGCTCCTATAATACATATTATAGATCAATTCTAAGTCCACAATGCGAATCTATGGTCGATTCTGCGTTTATTATGCCTTTTAAATGAGAAATCCAATTTTTGTAGAAATCGCAAAATCCATGAACTATAATTCATGCATTTTTTTAGAGAAAATATATGACAATTGCCATAGCTCCTATAATACTTATTATAGATCAATTCTAATTGCCCAATGCGAATCTATGGTCGATTCTGCGTTTATTATGCCTTTTAAATGAGAAATCCATTTTTTGTAGAAATCTCAAAATCCATGAACTATAATTCATGCATTTTTTTTAGAGCAAATATATGACAATTGCGATAGCTCCGATAATACTTATTATAGATCAATTCTAAGTGCACAATGCGAATCTATGGTCGATTCTGCGTTTATTATGCCTTTTAAATGAGAAATCCATTTTTTGTAGAAATCGCAAAATCCATGAACTATAATTCATGCATTTTTTTAGAGCAAATATATGACAATTGCCATAGCTCCTATAATACTTATTATAGATCAATTCTAAGTGCACAATGCGAATCTATGGGTGATTCTGCGTTTATTATGCCTTTTAAATGAGAAATCCATTTATTGTATAAATCTCAAAATCCATGAACTATAATTCAAGCATTTTTTTTAGAGCAAATATATGACAATTGCCATAGCTCCTATAATACTTATTATAAATCAATTCTAAGAGCACAATGCGAATCTATGGTCGATTCTGCGTTTATTATGCCTTTTAAATGAGAAATCCATTTTTTGTAGAAATCGCAAAATCCATGAATTATAATTCATGAATTTTTTTTAGAGCAAATATATGACAATTGCCATAGCTCCTATAATACTTATTATAGATCAATTCTAAGTGCACAATGCGAATCTATGGTCGATTCTGCGTTTATTATGCCTTTTAAATGAGAAATCCATTTTTTGTAGAAATCGCAAAATCCATGAACTATAATTCATAAATTTTTTTTAGAGCAAATATATGACAATTGCCATAGCTCCTATAATACTTATTATAAATCAATTCTAAGAGCACAATGCGAATCTATGGTCGATTCTGCGTTTATTATGCCTTTTAAATGAGAAATCCATTTTTTGTAGAAATCGCAAAATCCATGAACTATAATTCATGAATTTTTTTTAGAGCAAATATATGACAATTGCCATAGCTCCTATAATACTTATTATAGATCAATTCTAAGTGCACAATGCGAATCTATGGTCGATTCTGCGTTTATTATGCCTTTTAAATGAGAAATCCATTTTTTGTAGAAATCGCAAAATCAATGAACTATAATTCATGCATTTTTTTTAGAGCAAATATATGACAATTGCGATAGCTCCTATATTACTTATTATAGATCAATTCTAATTGCACAATGCGAATCTATGGTCGATTCTGCGTTTATTATGGCTTTTAAATGAGAAATCCATTTTTTGTAGAAATCGCAAAATCCATGAAATATAATTCAAGCATTTTTTTTAGAGCAAATATATGACAATTGCCATAGCTCCTACAATACTTATTATAGATCAATTCTAAGTGCACAATGCGAATCTATGGTCTATTCTGCGTTTATAATGCCTTTTAAATGAGAAATCCATTTTTTGTAGAAATCGCAAAATCCATGAACTATAATTCATGCATTTTTTTTAGATCAAATATATGACAATTGCCATAGCTCCTATAATACTTATTATAGATCAATTCTAAGTGCACAATGCGAATCTATGGTCGATTCTGCGTTTATTATGCCTTTTAAATGAGAAATCCATTTTTTGTAGAAATCGCAAAATCCATGAACTATAATTCATGCATTTTTTTTAGAGAAAATATATGACAATTGCCATAGCTCCTATAATACTTATTATAGATCAATTCTAAGAGCACAATGTAATCTATGGTCGATTCTGCGTTTATTATGCCTTTTAAATGAGAAATCCATTTTTTGTAGAAATCGCAAAATCCATGAACTATAATTCATGCATTTTTTTTAGAGCAAATATATGACAATTGCCATAGCTCCTATAATACTTATTATAGATCAATTCTAAGTGCACAATGCGAATCTATGGTCGATTCTGCGTTTATTATGCCTTTTAAATGAGAAATCCATTTTTTTTAGAAATCGCAAAATCCATGAACTATAATTCATGCATTTTTTTAGAGAAAATATATGACAATTGCCATAGCTCCTATAATACTTATTATAGATCAATTCTAATTGCCCAATGCGAATCTATGGTCGATTCTGCGTTTATTATGCCTTTTAAATGAGAAATCCATTTTTTGTAGAAATCTCAAAATCCATGAACTATAATTCATGCATTTTTTTTAGAGCAAATATATGACAATTGCGATAGCTCCGATAATACTTATTATAGATCAATTCTAAGTGCACAATGCGAATCTATGGTCGATTCTGCGTTTATTATGCCTTTTAAATGAGAAATCCATTTTTTGTAGAAATCTCAAAATCCATGAACTATAATTCATGCATTTTTTTTAGAGCAAATATATGACAATTGCCATAGCTCCTATTATACTTGTTATAGATCAATTCTAAGTGCACAATGCGAATCTATTGTCGATTCTGCGTTTATTATGCCTTTTAAATGAGAAATCCATTTTTTGTAGAAATCTCAAAATCCATGAACTATAATTCATGCATTTTTTTTTAAAGCAAATATATGACAATTGCCATAGCTCCTATAATACTTAATAAAGATCAATTCTAAGTGCACAATGCGAATCTATGGTCGATTCTGCGTTTATTATGCCTTTTAAATGAGAAATCCATTTTTTGTAGAAATCGCAAAATCCATGAACTATAATTCATGCATTTTTTTTAGAGCAAATATATGACAATTGCGATAGCTCCTATAATACTTATTATAGATCAATTCTAAGTGCACAATGCGAATCTATGGTCGATTCTGCGTTTATTATGCCTTTTAAATGAGAAATCCATTTTTTGTAGAAATCGCAAAATCCATGAAATATAATTCATGCATTTTTTTTAGAGCAAATATATGACAATTGCGATAGCTCCTATAATACTTATTATAGATCAATTCTAAGTGCACAGTGCGAATCTATGGTCGATTCTGCGTTTATTATGCCTTTTAAATGAGAAATCCATTTTTTGTAGAAATCGCAAAATCCATGAACTATATATAATTCATGCATTTTTTTTAGAGCAAATATATGACAATTGCGATAGCTCCTATAATACTTATTATAGATCAATTCTAAGTGCACAATGTGAATCTATGGTCGATTCTGCGTTTATTATGCCTTTTAAATGAGAAATCCATTTTTTGTAGAAATCGCAAAATCCATGAACTATAATTCATGCATTTTTTTTAGAGCAAATATATGACAATTGCGATAGCTCCTATAATACTTATTATAGATCAATTCTAAGTGCACAATGCGAATCTATGGTCGATTCTGCGTTTATTATGCCTTTTAAATGAGAAATCCATTTTTTGTAGAAATCGCAATATCCATGAAATATAATTCATGCATTTTTTTTAGAGCAAATATATGACAATTGCGATAGCTCCTATAATACTTATTATAGATCAATTCTAAGTGCACAGTGCGAATCTATGGTCGATTCTGCGTTTATTATGCCTTTTAAATGAGAAATCCATTTTTTGTAGAAATCGCAAAATACATGAACTATAATTCATGCATTTTTTTAAGTGCAAATATATGACAATTGCGATAGCTCCTATAATACATATTATAGATCAATTCTAAGTGCACAATGCGAATCTATGGTCGATTCTGCGTTTATTATGCCTTTTAAATGAGAAATCCATTTTTTGTAGAAATCGCAAAATCCATGAACTATAATTCATGCATTTTTTTAGAGAAAATATATGACAATTGCCATAGCTCCTATAATACTTATTATAGATCAATTCTAATTGCCCAATGCGAATCTATGGTCGATTCTGCGTTTATTATGCCTTTTAAATGAGAAATCCATTTTTTGTAGAAATATCAAAATCCACGAACTATAATTCATGCATTTTTTTTAGAGCAAATATATGACAATTGCGATAGCTCCGATAATACTTATTATAGATCAATTCTAAGTGCACAATGCGAATCTATGGTCGATTCTGCGTTTATTATGCCTTTTAAATGAGAAATCCATTTTTTGTAGAAATCGCAAAATCCATGAACTATAATTCATGCATTTTTTTAGAGCAAATATATGACAATTGCCATAGCTCCTATAATACTTATTATAAATCAATTCTAAGAGCACAATGCGAATCTATGGTCGATTCTGCGTTTATTATGCCTTTTAAATGAGAAATCCATTTTTTGTAGAAATCGCAAAATCCATGAATTATAATTCATGAATTTTTTTTAGAGCAAATATATGACAATTGCCATAGCTCCTATAATACTTATTATAGATCAATTCTAAGTGCACAATGCGAATCTATGGTCGATTCTGCGTTTATTATGCCTTTTAAATGAGAAATCCATTTTTTGTAGAAATCGCAAAATCCATGAACTATAATTCATGAATTTTTTTTAGAGCAAATATATGACAATTGCCATAGCTCCTATAATACTTATTATAAATCAATTCTAAGAGCACAATGCGAATCTATGGTCGATTCTGCGTTTATTATGCCTTTTAAATGAGAAATCCATTTTTTGTAGAAATCGCAAAATCCATGAACTATAATTCATGAATTTTTTTTAGAGCAAATATATGACAATTGCCATAGCTCCTATAATACTTATTATAGATCAATTCTAAGTGCACAATGCGAATCTATGGTCGATTCTGCGTTTATTATGCCTTTTAAATGAGAAATCCATTTTTTGTAGAAATCGCAAAATCCATGAACTATAATTCATGAATTTTTTTTAGAGCAAATATATGACAATTGCCATAGCTCCTATAATACTTATTATAAATCAATTCTAAGAGCACAATGCGAATCTATGGTCGATTCTGGGTTTATTATGCCTTTTAAATGAGAAATCCATTTTTTGTAGAAATCGCAAAATCCATGAACTATAATTCATGCATTTTTTTAGAGCAAATATATGACAATTGCCATAGCTCCTATAATACTTATTATAAATCAATTCTAAGAGCACAATGCGAATCTATGGTCGATTCTGCGTTTATTATGCCTTTTAAATGAGAAATCCATTTTTTGTAGAAATCGCAAAATCCATGAACAATAATTCATGCATTTTTTTTAGAGCAAATATTTGACAATTGCGATAGCTCCTATAATACTTATTATAGATCAATTCTAAGAGCACAATGCGAATCTATGGTCGATTCTGCGTTTATTATGCCTTTTAAATGAGAAATCCATTTATTGTATAAATCTCAAAATCCATGAACTATAATTCAAGCATTTTTTTTAGAGCAAATATATGACAATTGCCATAGCTCCTATAATACTTATTATAAATCAATTCTAAAAGCACAATGCGAATCTATGGTCGATTCTGCGTTTATTATGCCTTTTAAATGAGAAATCCATTTTTTGTAGAAATCGCAAAATCCATGAACTATAATTCATGAATTTTTTTTAGAGCAAATATATGACAATTGCCATAGCTCCTATAATACTTATTATAGATCAATTCTAAGTGCACAATGCGAATCTATGGTCGATTCTGCGTTTATTATGCCTTTTAAATGAGAAATCCATTTTTTGTAGAAATCGCAAAATCCATGAACTATAATTCATGAATTTTTTTTAGAGCAAATATATGACAATTGCCATAGCTCCTATAATACTTATTATAAATCAATTCTAAGAGCACAATGCGAATCTATGGTCGATTCTGCGTTTATTATGCCTTTTAAATGAGAAATCCATTTTTTGTAGAAATCGCAAAATCCATGAACTATAATTCATGAATTTTTTTAGAGCAAATATATGACAATTGCCATAGCTCCTATAATACTTATTATAGATCAATTCTAAGTGCACAATGCGAATCTATGGTCGATTCTGCGTTTATTATGCCTTTTAAATGAGAAATCCATTTTTTGTAGAAATCGCAAAATCCATGAACTATAATTCATGAATTTTTTTTAGAGCAAATATATGACAATTGCCATAGCTCCTATAATACTTATTATAAATCAATTCTAAGTGCACAATGCGAATCTATGGTCGATTCTGCGTTTATTATGACTTTTAAATGAGAAATCCATTTTTTGTAGAAATCGCAAAATCCATGAACAATAATTCATGCATTTTTTTAGAGAAAATATATGACAATTGCCATAGCTCCTATAATACTTGTTATAGTTCAATTCTAAGTGCACAATGCGAATCTATGGTCGATTCTGCGTTTATTATGCCTTTTAAATGAGAAATCCATTTTTTGTAGAAATCGCAAAATCCATGAACTATAATTCATGAATTTTTTTTAGAGCAAATATATGACAATTGCCATAGCTCCTATAATACTTATTATAAATCAATTCTAAGTGCACAATGCGAATCTATTGTCGATTCTGCGTTTATTATGACTTTTAAATGAGAAATCCATTTTTTGTAGAAATCGCAAAATCCATGAACTATAATTCATGAATTTTTTTTAGAGCAAATATATGACAATTGCCATAGCTCCTATAATACTTATTATAGATCAATTCTAAGTGCACAATGCGAATCTATGGTCGATTCTGCGTTTATTATGCCTTTTAAATGAGAAATCCATTTTTTGTAGAAATCGCAAAATCCATGAACTATAATTCATGAATTTTTTTTAGAGCAAATATATGACAATTGCCATAGCTCCTATAATACTTATTATAAATCAATTCTAAGAGCACAATGCGAATCTATGGTCGATTCTGCGTTTATTATGCCTTTTAAATGAGAAATCCATTTTTTGTAGAAATCGCAAAATCCATGAACTATAATTCATGAATTTTTTTTAGAGCAAATATATGACAATTGCCATAGCTCCTATAATACTTATTATAAATCAATTCTAAGTGCACAATGCGAATCTATGGTCGATTCTGCGTTTATTATGACTTTTAAATGAGAAATCCATTTTTTGTAGAAATCGCAAAATCCATGAACAATAATTCATGCATTTTTTTAGAGAAAATATATGACAATTGCCATAGCTCCTATAATACTTGTTATAGTTCAATTCTAAGTGCACAATGCGAATCTATGGTCGATTCTGCGTTTATTATGCCTTTTAAATGAGAAATCCATTTTTTGTAGAAATCGCAAAATCCATGAACTATAATTCATGAATTTTTTTTAGAGCAAATATATGACAATTGCCATAGCTCCTATATTACTTATTATAAATCAATTCTAAGTGCACAATGCGAATCTATGGTAGATTCTGCGTTTATTATGCCTTTTAAATGAGAAATCCATTTTTTGTAGAAATCGCAAAATCCATGAACTATAATTCATGCATTTTTTTAGAGAAAATATATGACAATTGCCATAGCTCCTATAATACTTATTATAAATCAATTCTAAGTGCACAATGCGAATCTATGGGTGATTCTGCGTTTATTATGCCTTTTAAATGAGAAATCCATTTATTGTATAAATCTCAAAATCCATGAACTATAATTCATGCATTTTTTTTAGAGCAAATATATGACAATTGCCATAGCTCCTATAATACCTATTATAAATCAATTCTAAGTGCACAATGCGAATCTATGGTCGATTCTGCGTTTATTATGACTTTTAAATGAGAAATCCATTTTTTGTAGAAATCGCAAAATCCATGAACTATAATTCATGCATTTTTTTTAGAGCAAATATATGACAATTGCCATAGCTCCTATAATACTTATTATAGATCAATTCTAAGTGCACAATGCGAATCTATGGTCTATTCTGCGTTTATTATGCCTTTTAAATGAGAAATCCATTTTTTGTAGAAATCGCAAAATCAATGAACTATAATTCATGCATTTTTTTTAGAGCAAATATATGACAATTGCGATACCTCCTATAATACTTATTATAGATCAATTCTAATTGCACAATGCGAATCTATGGTCGATTCTGCGTTTATTATGCCTTTTAAATGAGAAATCCATTTTTTGTAGAAATCGCAAAATCCATGAACTATAATTCATGCATTTTTTTAGAGAAAATATATGACAATTGCCATAGCTCCTATAATACTTATTATAGATCAATTCTAATTGCCCAATGCGAATCTATGGTCGATTCTGCGTTTATTATGCCTTTTAAATGAGAAATCCATTTTTTGTAGAAATCTCAAAATCCATGAACTATAATTCATGCATTTTTTTTAGAGCAAATATATGACAATTGCGATAGCTCCGATAATACTTATTATAGATCAATTCTAAGTGCACAATGCGAATCTATGGTCGATTCTGCGTTTATTATGCCTTTTAAATGAGAAATCCATTTTTTGTAGAAATCGCAAAATCCATGAACTATAATTCATGCATTTTTTTAGAGAAAATATATGACAATTGCCATAGCTCCTATAATACTTGTTATAGATCAATTCTAAGTGCACAATGCGAATCTATTGTCGATTCTGCGTTTATTATGCCTTTTAAATGAGAAATCCATTTATTGTAGAAATCTCAAAATCCATGAACTATAATTCATGCATTTTTTTTAGAGCAAATATATGACAATTGCCATAGCTCCTATAATACTTAATAAAGATCAATTCTAAGTGCACAATGCGAATCTATGGTCGATTCTGCGTTTATTATGCCTTTTAAATGAGAAATCCATTTTTTGTAGAAATCGCAAAATCCATGAACTATAATTCATGCATTTTTTTTAGAGCAAATATATGACAATTGCGATAGCTCCTATAATACTTATTATAGTTCAATTCTAAGTGCACAATGCGAATCTATGGTCGATTCTGCGTTTATTATGCCTTTTAAATAAGAAATCCATTTTTTGTAGAAATCGCAAAATCCATGAAATATAATTCATGCATTTTTTTTAGAGCAAATATATGACAATTGCGATAGCTCCTATAATACTTATTATAGATCAATTCTAATTGCCCAATGCGAATCTATGGTCGATTCTGCGTTTATTATGCCTTTTAATTGAGAAATCCATTTTTTGTAGAAATCGCAAAATCCATGAACTATAATACATGCATTTTTTTAGAGAAAATATATGACAATTGCCATAGCTCCTATAATACTTATTATAGATCAATTCTAATTGCACAATGTGAATCTATGGTCGATTCTGCGTTTATTATGCCTTTTAAATGAGAAATCCATTTTTTGTAGAAATCTCAAAATCCATGAACTATAATTCATGGATTTTTTTTAGAGCAAATATATGACAATTGCGATAGCTCCGATAATACTTATTATAGATCAATTCTAAGTGCACAATGCGAATCAATGGTCGATTCTGCGTTTATTATGCCTTTTAAATGAGAAATCCATTTTTTGTAGAAATCTCAAAATCCATGAACTATAATTCATGCATTTTTTTTAGAGCAAATATATGACAATTGCCATAGCTCCTATTATACTTGTTATAGATCAATTCTAAGTGCACAATGCGAATCTATTGTCGATTCTGCGTTTATTATGCCTTTTAAATGAGAAATCCATTTTTTGTAGAAATCTCAAAATCCATGAACTATAATTCATGCATTTTTTTTAAAGCAAATATATGACAATTGCCATAGCTCCTATAATACTTAATAAAGATCAATTCTAAGTGCACAATGCGAATCTATGGTCGATTCTGCGTTTATTATGCCTTTTAAATGAGAAATCCAATTTTTGTAGAAATCGCAAAATCCATGAACTATAATTCATGCATTTTTTTTAGAGCAAATATATGACAATTGCGATAGCTCCTATAATACTTATTATAGATCAATTCTAAGTGCACAATGCGAATCAATGGCCGATTCTGCGTTTATTATGCCTTTTAAATGAGAAATCCATTTTTTGTAGAAATCGCAAAATCCATGAAATATAATTCATGCATTTTTTTTAGAGCAAATATATGACAATTGCGATAGCTCCTATAATACTTATTATAGATCAATTCTAAGTGCACAGTGCGAATCTATGGTCGATTCTGCGTTTATTATGCCTTTTAAATGAGAAATCCATTTTTTGTAGAAATCGCAAAATACATGAACTATAATTCATGCATTTTTTTAAGTGCAAATATATGACAATTGCGATAGCTCCTATAATACATATTATAGATCATTTCTAAGTGCACAATGCGAATCTATGGTCGATTCTACGTTTATTATGCCTTTTAAATGAGAAATCCATTTTTTGTAGAAATCGCAAAATCCATGAACTATAATTCATGCATTTTTTTAGAGCAAATATATAACAATTGCGATAGCTCCTATAATACTTATTATAGATCAATTCTAAGTGCACAATGCGAATCTATGGACGATTCTGCGTTTATTATGCCTTTTAAATGAGAAATCCATTTTTTGTAGAAATCGCAAAATCCATGAACTATAATTCATGCATTTTTTTTAGAGCAAATATATGACAATTGCCATAGCTCCTATAATACTTATTATAGATCAATTCTAAGTGCACAATGCGAATCTATGGTCGATTCTGCGTTTATTATGCCTTTTAAATGAGAAATCCATTTTTTGAAGAAATCTCAAAATCCATGAACTAATTCATGGATTTTATTTAGAGCAAATATATGACAATTGCGATAGCTCCGATAATACTTATTATAGATCAATTCTAAGTGCTCAATGCGAATCAATGGTCGATTCTGCGTTTATTATGCCTTTTAAATGAGAAATCCATTTTTTGTAGAAATCTCAAAATCCATGAACTATAATTCATGCATTTTTTTTAGAGCAAATATATGACAATTGCCATAGCTCCTATTATACTTGTTATAGATCAATTCTAAGTGCACAATGCGAATCTATTGTCGATTCTGCGTTTATTATGCCTTTTAAATGAGAAATCCATTTTTTGTAGAAATCGCAAAATACATGAACTATAATTCATGCATTTTTTTAAGTGCAAATATATGACAATTGCGATAGCTCCTATAATACATATTATAGATCAATTCTAAGTGCACAATGCGAATCTATGGTCGATTCTACGTTTATTATGCCTTTTAAATGAGAAATCCATTTTTTGTAGAAATCGCAAAATCCATGAACTATAATTCATGCATTTTTTTAGAGCAAATATATAACAATTGCGATAGCTCCTATAATACTTATTATAGATCAATTCTAAGTGCACAATGCGAATCAATGGTCGATTCTGCGTTTATTATGCCTTTTAAATGAGAATTCCATTTTTTGTAGAAATCTCAAAATCCATGAACTATAATTCATGCATTTTTTTTAGAGCAAATATATGACAATTGCCATAGCTCCTATTATACTTGTTATAGATCAATTCTAAGTGCACAATGCGAATCTATTGTCGATTCTGCGTTTATTATGCCTTTTAAATGAGAAATCCATTTCTTGTAGAAATCTCAAAATCCATGAACTATAATTCATGCATTTTTTTTAGAGCAAATATATGGCAATTGCGATAGCTCCTATAATACTTATTATAGATCAATTCTAATTGCACAATGTGAATCTATGGTCGATTCTGCGTTTATTATGCCTTTTAAATGAGAAATCCATTTTTTGTAGAAATCGCAAAATCCATGAACTATAATTCATGGATTTTTTTTAGAGCAAATATATGACAATTGCGATAGCTCCGATAATACTTATTATAGATCAATTCTAAGTGCACAATGCGAATCAATGGTCGATTCTGCGTTTATTATGCCTTTTAAATGAGAAATCCATTTTTTGTAGAAATCTCAAAATCCATGAACTATAATTCATGCATTTTTTTTAGAGCAAATATATGACAATTGCCATAGCTCCTATTATACTTGTTATAGATCAATTCTAAGTGCACAATGCGAATCTATTGTCGATTCTGCGTTTATTATGCCTTTTAAATGAGAAATCCATTTTTTGTAGAAATCTCAAAATCCATGAACTATATTTCATGCATTTTTTTTAAAGCAAATATATGACAATTGCCATAGCTCCTATAATACTTAATAAAGATCAATTCTAAGTGCACAATGCGAATCTATGGTCGATTCTGCGTTTATTATGCCTTTTAAATGAGAAATCCATTTTTTGTAGAAATCGCAAAATCCATGAACTATAATTCATGCATTTTTTTTAGAGCAAATATATGACAATTGCGATAGCTCCTATAATACTTATTATAGATCAATTCTAAGTGCACAATGCGAATCAATGGTCGATTCTGCGTTTATTATCCCTTTTAAATGAGAAATTCATTTTTTGTAGAAATCGCAAAATCCATGAAATATAATTCATGCATTTTTTTTAGAGCAAATATATGACAATTGCGATAGCTCCTATAATACTTATTATAGATCAATTCTAAGTGCACAGTGCGAATCTATGGTCGATTCTGCGTTTATTATGCCTTTTAAATGAGAAATCCATTTTTTGTAGAAATCGCAAAATACATGAACTATAATTCATGCATTTTTTTAAGTGCAAATATATGACAATTGCGATAGCTCCTATAATACATATTATAGATCAATTCTAAGTGCACAATGCGAATCTATGGTCGATTCTACGTTTATTATGCCTTTTAAATGAGAAATCCATTTTTTGTAGAAATCGCAAAATCCATGAACTATAATTCATGCATTTTTTTAGAGCAAATATATAACAATTGCGATAGCTCCTATAATACTTATTATAGATCAATTCTAAGTGCACAATGCGAATCTATGGACGATTCTGCGTTTATTATGCCTTTTAAATGAGAAATCCATTTTTTGTAGAAATCGCAAAATCCATGAACTATAATTCATGCATTTTTTTTAGAGCAAATATATGACAATTGCCATAGCTCCTATAATACTTATTATAGATCAATTCTAAGTGCACAATGCGAATCTATGGTCGATTCTGCGTTTATTATGCCTTTTAAATGAGAAATCCATTTTTTGAAGAAATCTCAAAATCCATGAACTATAATTCATGCATTTTTTTTAGAGCAAATATATGACAATTGCGATAGCTCCTATAATACTTATTATAGATCAATTCTAAGTGCACAATGCGAATCTATGGTCGATTCTGCGTTTATTATGCCTTTTAAATGAGAAATCCATTTTTTGTAGAAATCGCAAAATCCATGAAATATAATTCATCCATTTTTTTAGAGCAAATATATGACAATTGCGATAGCTCCTATAATACTTATTATAGATCAATTCTAATTGCACAATGTGAATCTATGGTCGATTCTGCGTTTATTATGCCTTTTAAATGAGAAATCCATTTTTTGTAGAAATCGCAAAATCCATGAACTATAATTCATGGATTTTTTTTAGAGCAAATATATGACAATTGCGATAGCTCCGATAATACTTATTATAGATCAATTCTAAGTGCACAATGCGAATCAATGGTCGATTCTGCGTTTATTATGCCTTTTAAATGAGAAATCCATTTTTTGTAGAAATCTCAAAATCCATGAACTATAATTCATGCATTTTTTTTAGAGCAAATATATGACAATTGCCATAGCTCCTATTATACTTGTTATAGATCAATTCTAAGTGCACAATGCGAATCTATTGTCGATTCTGCGTTTATTATGCCTTTTAAATGAGAAATCCATTTTTTGTAGAAATCGCAAAATCCATGAACTATAATTCATGGATTTTTTTTAGAGCAAATATATGACAATTGCGATAGCTCCGATAATACTTATTATAGATCAATTCTAAGTGCACAATGCGAATCAATGGTCGATTCTGCGTTTATTATGCCTTTTAAATGAGAAATCCATTTTTTGTAGAAATCTCAAAATCCATGAACTATAATTCATGCATTTTTTTTAGAGCAAATATATGACAATTGCCATAGCTCCTATTATACTTGTTATAGATCAATTCTAAGTGCACAATGCGAATCTATTGTCGATTCTGCGTTTATTATGCCTTTTAAATGAGAAATCCATTTTTTGTAGAAATCTCAAAATCCATGAACTATATTTCATGCATTTTTTTTAAAGCAAATATATGACAATTGCCATAGCTCCTATAATACTTAATAAAGATCAATTCTAAGTGCACAATGCGAATCTATGGTCGATTCTGCGTTTATTATGCCTTTTAAATGAGAAATCCATTTTTTGTAGAAATCGCAAAATCCATGAACTATAATTCATGCATTTTTTTTAGAGCAAATATATGACAATTGCGATAGCTCCTATAATACTTATTATAGATCAATTCTAAGTGCACAATGCGAATCAATGGTCGATTCTGCGTTTATTATCCCTTTTAAATGAGAAATTCATTTTTTGTAGAAATCGCAAAATCCATGAAATATAATTAATGCATTTTTTTTAGAGCAAATATATGACAATTGCGATAGCTCCTATAATACTTATTATAGATCAATTCTAAGTGCACAGTGCGAATCTATGGTCGATTCTGCGTTTATTATGCCTTTTAAATGAGAAATCCATTTTTTGTAGAAATCGCAAAATACATGAACTATAATTCATGCATTTTTTTAAGTGCAAATATATGACAATTGCGATAGCTCCTATAATACATATTATAGATCAATTCTAAGTGCACAATGCAAATCTATGGTCGATTCTACGTTTATTATGCCTTTTAAATGAGAAATCCATTTTTTGTAGAAATCGCAAAATCCATGAACTATAATTCATGCATTTTTTTAGAGCAAATATATAACAATTGCGATAGCTCCTATAATACTTATTATAGATCAATTCTAAGTGCACAATGCGAATCTATGGACGATTCTGCGTTTATTATGCCTTTTAAATGAGAAATCCATTTTTTGTAGAAATCGCAAAATCCATGAACTATAATTCATGCATTTTTTTTAGAGCAAATATATGACAATTGCCATAGCTCCTATAATACTTATTATAGATCAATTCTAAGTGCACAATGCGAATCTATGGTCGATTCTGCGTTTATTATGCCTTTTAAATGAGAAATCCATTTTTTGAAGAAATCTCAAAATCCATGAACTATAATTCATGGATTTTTTTTAGAGCAAATATATGACAATTGCGATAGCTCCGATAATACTTATTATAGATCAATTCTAAGTGCACAATGCGAATCAATGGTCGATTCTGCGTTTATTATGCCTTTTAAATGAGAAATCCATTTTTTGTAGAAATCTCAAAATCCATGAACTATAATTCATGCATTTTTTTTAGAGCAAATATATGACAATTGCCATAGCTCCTATTATACTTGTTATAGATCAATTCTAAGTGCACAATGCGAATCTATTGTCGATTCTGCGTTTATTATGCCTTTTAAATGAGAAATCCATTTTTTGTAGAAATCTCAAAATCCATGAACTATATTTCATGCATTTTTTTTAAAGCAAATATATGACAATTGCCATAGCTCCTATAATACTTAATAAAGATCAATTCTAAGTGCACAATGCGAATCTATAGTCGATTCTGCGTTTATTATGCCTTTTAAATGAGAAATCCATTTTTTGTAGAAATCGCAAAATCCATGAACTATAATTCATGCATTTTTTTTAGAGCAAATATATGACAATTGCGATAGCTCCTATAATACTTATTATAGATCAATTCTAAGTGCACAATGCGAATCAATGGTCGATTCTGCGTTTATTATCCCTTTTAAATGAGAAATTCATTTTTTGTAGAAATCGCAAAATCCATGAAATATAATTAATGCATTTTTTTTAGAGCAAATATATGACAATTGCGATAGCTCCTATAATACTTATTATAGATCAATTCTAAGTGCACAGTGCGAATCTATGGTCGATTCTGCGTTTATTATGCCTTTTAAATGAGAAATCCATTTTTTGTAGAAATCGCAAAATACATGAACTATAATTCATGCATTTTTTTAAGTGCAAATATATGACAATTGCGATAGCTCCTATAATACATATTATAGATCAATTCTAAGTGCACAATGCGAATCTATGGTCGATTCTACGTTTATTATGCCTTTTAAATGAGAAATCCATTTTTTGTAGAAATCGCAAAATCCATGAACTATAATTCATGCATTTTTTTAGAGCAAATATATAACAATTGCGATAGCTCCTATAATACTTATTATAGATCAATTCTAAGTGCACAATGCGAATCTATGGACGATTCTGCGTTTATTATGCCTTTTAAATGAGAAATCCATTTTTTGTAGAAATCGCAAAATCCATGAACTATAATTCATGCATTTTTTTTAGAGCAAATATATGACAATTGCCATAGCTCCTATAATACTTATTATAGATCAATTCTAAGTGCACAATGCGAATCTATGGTCGATTCTGCGTTTATTATGCCTTTTAAATGAGAAATCCATTTTTTGAAGAAATCTCAAAATCCATGAACTATAATTCATGCATTTTTTTTAGAGCAAATATATGACAATTGCGATAGCTCCTATAATACTTATTATAGATCAATTCTAAGTGCACAATGCGTATCTATGGTCGATTCTGCGTTTAATATGCCTTTTAAATGAGAAATCCATTTTTTGTAGAAATCGCAAAATCCATGAAATATAATTCATGCATTTTTTTAGAGCAAATATATGACAATTGCGATAGCTCCTATAATACTTATTATAGATCAATTCTAATTGCACAATGTGAATCTATGGTCGATTCTGCGTTTATTATGCCTTTTAAATGAGAAATCCATTTTTTGTAGAAATCGCAAAATCCATGAACTATAATTCATGGATTTTTTTTAGAGCAAATATATGACAATTGCGATAGCTCCGATAATACTTATTATAGATCAATTCTAAGTGCACAATGCGAATCAATGGTCGATTCTGCGTTTATTATGCCTTTTAAATGAGAAATCCATTTTTTGTAGAAATCTCAAAATCCATGAACTATAATTCATGCATTTTTTTTAGAGCAAATATATGACAATTGCCATAGCTCCTATTATACTTGTTATAGATCAATTCTAAGTGCACAATGCGAATCTATTGTCGATTCTGCGTTTATTATGCCTTTTAAATGAGAAATCCATTTTTTGTAGAAATCTCAAAATCCATGAACTATATTTCATGCATTTTTTTTAAAGCAAATATATGACAATTGCCATAGCTCCTATAATACTTAATAAAGATCAATTCTAAGTGCACAATGCGAATCTATGGTCGATTCTGCGTTTATTATGCCTTTTAAATGAGAAATCCATTTTTTGTAGAAATCGCAAAATCCATGAACTAAAATTCATGCATTTTTTTTAGAGCAAATATATGACAATTGCGATAGCTCCTATAATACTTATTATAGATCAATTCTAAGTGCACAATGCGAATCAATGGTCGATTCTGCGTTTATTATCCCTTTTAAATGAGAAATTCATTTTTTGTAGAAATCGCAAAATCCATGAAATATAATTCATGCATTTTTTTTAGAGCAAATATATGACAATTGCGATAGCTCCTATAATACTTATTATAGATCAATTCTAAGTGCACAGTGCGAATCTATGGTCGATTCTGCGTTTATTATGCCTTTTAAATGAGAAATCCATTTTTTGTAGAAATCGCAAAATACATGAACTATAATTCATGCATTTTTTTAAGTGCAAATATATGACAATTGCGATAGCTCCTATAATACATATTATAGATCAATTCTAAGTGCACAATGCGAATCTATGGTCGATTCTACGTTTATTATGCCTTTTAAATGAGAAATCCATTTTTTGTAGAAATCGCAAAATCCATGAACTATAATTCATGCATTTTTTTAGAGCAAATATATAACAATTGCGATAGCTCCTATAATACTTATTATAGATCAATTCTAAGTGCACAATGCGAATCTATGGACGATTCTGCGTTTATTATGCCTTTTAAATGAGAAATCCATTTTTTGTAGAAATCGCAAAATCCATGAACTATAATTCATGCATTTTTTTTAGAGCAAATATATGACAATTGCCATAGCTCCTATAATACTTATTATAGATCAATTCTAAGTGCACAATGCGAATCTATGGTCGATTCTGCGTTTATTATGCCTTTTAAATGAGAAATCCATTTTTTGAAGAAATCTCAAAATCCATGAACTATAATTCATGGATTTTTTTTAGAGCAAATATATGACAATTGCGATAGCTCCGATAATACTTATTATAGATCAATTCTAAGTGCACAATGCGAATCAATGGTCGATTCTGCGTTTATTATGCCTTTTAAATGAGAAATCCATTTTTTGTAGAAATCTCAAAATCCATGAACTATAATTCATGCATTTTTTTTAGAGCAAATATATGACAATTGCCATAGCTCCTATTATACTTGTTATAGATCAATTCTAAGTGCACAATGCGAATCTATTGTCGATTCTGCGTTTATTATGCCTTTTAAATGAGAAATCCATTTTTTGTAGAAATCTCAAAATCCATGAACTATATTTCATGCATTTTTTTTAAAGCAAATATATGACAATTGCCATAGCTCCTATAATACTTAATAAAGATCAATTCTAAGTGCACAATGCGAATCTATAGTCGATTCTGCGTTTATTATGCCTTTTAAATGAGAAATCCATTTTTTGTAGAAATCGCAAAATCCATGAACTATAATTCATGCATTTTTTTTAGAGCAAATATATGACAATTGCGATAGCTCCTATAATACTTATTATAGATCAATTCTAAGTGCACAATGCGAATCAATGGTCGATTCTGCGTTTATTATCCCTTTTAAATGAGAAATTCATTTTTTGTAGAAATCGCAAAATCCATGAAATATAATTAATGCATTTTTTTTAGAGCAAATATATGACAATTGCGATAGCTCCTATAATACTTATTATAGATCAATTCTAAGTGCACAGTGCGAATCTATGGTCGATTCTGCGTTTATTATGCCTTTTAAATGAGAAATCCATTTTTTGTAGAAATCGCAAAATACATGAACTATAATTCATGCATTTTTTTAAGTGCAAATATATGACAATTGCGATAGCTCCTATAATACATATTATAGATCAATTCTAAGTGCACAATGCGAATCTATGGTCGATTCTACGTTTATTATGCCTTTTAAATGAGAAATCCATTTTTTGTAGAAATCGCAAAATCCATGAACTATAATTCATGCATTTTTTTAGAGCAAATATATAACAATTGCGATAGCTCCTATAATACTTATTATAGATCAATTCTAAGTGCACAATGCGAATCTATGGACGATTCTGCGTTTATTATGCCTTTTAAATGAGAAATCCATTTTTTGTAGAAATCGCAAAATCCATGAACTATAATTCATGCATTTTTTTTAGAGCAAATATATGACAATTGCCATAGCTCCTATAATACTTATTATAGATCAATTCTAAGTGCACAATGCGAATCTATGGTCGATTCTGCGTTTATTATGCCTTTTAAATGAGAAATCCATTTTTTGAAGAAATCTCAAAATCCATGAACTATAATTCATGCATTTTTTTTAGAGCAAATATATGACAATTGCGATAGCTCCTATAATACTTATTATAGATCAATTCTAAGTGCACAATGCGTATCTATGGTCGATTCTGCGTTTAATATGCCTTTTAAATGAGAAATCCATTTTTTGTAGAAATCGCAAAATCCATGAAATATAATTCATGCATTTTTTTAGAGCAAATATATGACAATTGCGATAGCTCCTATAATACTTATTATAGATCAATTCTAATTGCACAATGTGAATCTATGGTCGATTCTGCGTTTATTATGCCTTTTAAATGAGAAATCCATTTTTTGTAGAAATCGCAAAATCCATGAACTATAATTCATGGATTTTTTTTAGAGCAAATATATGACAATTGCGATAGCTCCGATAATACTTATTATAGATCAATTCTAAGTGCACAATGCGAATCAATGGTCGATTCTGCGTTTATTATGCCTTTTAAATGAGAAATCCATTTTTTGTAGAAATCTCAAAATCCATGAACTATAATTCATGCATTTTTTTTAGAGCAAATATATGACAATTGCCATAGCTCCTATTATACTTGTTATAGATCAATTCTAAGTGCACAATGCGAATCTATTGTCGATTCTGCGTTTATTATGCCTTTTAAATGAGAAATCCATTTTTTGTAGAAATCTCAAAATCCATGAACTATATTTCATGCATTTTTTTTAAAGCAAATATATGACAATTGCCATAGCTCCTATAATACTTAATAAAGATCAATTCTAAGTGCACAATGCGAATCTATGGTCGATTCTGCGTTTATTATGCCTTTTAAATGAGAAATCCATTTTTTGTAGAAATCGCAAAATCCATGAACTAAAATTCATGCATTTTTTTTAGAGCAAATATATGACAATTGCGATAGCTCCTATAATACTTATTATAGATCAATTCTAAGTGCACAATGCGAATCAATGGTCGATTCTGCGTTTATTATCCCTTTTAAATGAGAAATTCATTTTTTGTAGAAATCGCAAAATCCATGAAATATAATTCATGCATTTTTTTTAGAGCAAATATATGACAATTGCGATAGCTCCTATAATACTTATTATAGATCAATTCTAAGTGCACAGTGCGAATCTATGGTCGATTCTGCGTTTATTATGCCTTTTAAATGAGAAATCCATTTTTTGTAGAAATCGCAAAATACATGAACTATAATTCATGCATTTTTTTAAGTGCAAATATATGACAATTGCGATAGCTCCTATAATACATATTATAGATCAATTCTAAGTGCACAATGCGAATCTATGGTCGATTCTACGTTTATTATGCCTTTTAAATGAGAAATCCATTTTTTGTAGAAATCGCAAAATCCATGAACTATAATTCATGCATTTTTTTAGAGCAAATATATAACAATTGCGATAGCTCCTATAATACTTATTATAGATCAATTCTAAGTGCACAATGCGAATCTATGGACGATTCTGCGTTTATTATGCCTTTTAAATGAGAAATCCATTTTTTGTAGAAATCGCAAAATCCATGAACTATAATTCATGCATTTTTTTTAGAGCAAATATATGACAATTGCCATAGCTCCTATAATACTTATTATAGATCAATTCTAAGTGCACAATGCGAATCTATGGTCGATTCTGCGTTTATTATGCCTTTTAAATGAGAAATCCATTTTTTGAAGAAATCTCAAAATCCATGAACTAATTCATGGATTTTTTTTAGAGCAAATATATGACAATTGCGATAGCTCCGATAATACTTATTATAGATAAATTCTAAGTGCACAATGCGAATCAATTGTCGATTCTGCGTTTATTATGCCTTTTAAATGAGAAATCCATTTTTTGTAGAAATCTCAAAATCCATGAACTATAATTCATGCATTTTTTTTAGAGCAAATATATGACAATTGCCATAGCTCCTATTATACTTGTTATAGATCAATTCTAAGTGCACAATGCGAATCTATTGTCGATTCTGCGTTTATTATGCCTTTTAAATGAGAAATCCATTTTTTGTAGAAATCTCAAAATCCATGAACTATAATTCATGCATTTTTTTTAGAGCAAATATATGACAATTGCGATAGCTCCTATAATACTTATTATAGATCAATTCTAAGTGCACAATGCGAATCTATGGTCGATTCTGCGTTTATTATGCCTTTTAAATGAGAAATCCATTTTTTGTAGAAATCGCAAAATCCATGAAATATAATTCATGCATTTTTTTAGAGCAAATATATGACAATTGCGATAGCTCCTATAATACTTATTATAGATCAATTCTAATTGCCCAATGCGAATCTATGGTCGATTCTGCGTTTATTATGCCTTTTAAATGAGAAATCCATTTTTTGTAGAAATCTCAAAATCCATGAACTATAATTCATGCATTTTTTTTAGAGCAAATATATGACAATTGCGATAGCTCCGATAATACTTATTATAGATCAATTCTAAGTGCACAATGCGAATCTATGGTCGATTCTGCGTTTATTATGCCTTTTAATTGAGAAATCCATTTTTTGTAGAAATCGCAAAATCCATGAACTATAATTCATGCATTTTTTTAGAGAAAATATATGACAATTGCCATAGCTCCTATAATACTTATTATAGATCAATTCTAATTGCCCAATGTGAATCTATGGTCGATTCTGCGTTTATTATGCCTTTTAAATGAGAAATCCATTTTTTGTAGAAATCTCAAAATCCATGAACTATAATTCATGGATTTTTTTTAGAGCAAATATATGACAATTGCGATAGCTCCGATAATACTTATTATAGATCAATTCTAAGTGCACAATGCGAATCAATGGTCGATTCTGCGTTTATTATGCCTTTTAAATGAGAAATCCATTTTTTGTAAAAATCTCAAAATCCATGAACTATAATTCATGCATTTTTTTTAGAGCAAATATATGACAATTGCCATAGCTCCTATTATACTTGTTATAGATCAATTCTAAGTGCACAATGCGAATCTATTGTCGATTCTGCGTTTATTATGCCTTTTAAATGAGAAATCCATTTTTTGTAGAAATCTCAAAATCCATGAACTATAATTCATGCATTTTTTTTAAAGCAAATATATGACAATTGCCATAGCTCCTATAATACTTAATAAAGATCAATTCTAAGTGCACAATGCGAATCTATGGTCGATTCTGCGTTTATTATGCCTTTTAAATGAGAAATCCATTTTTTGTAGAAATCGCAAAATCCATGAACTATAATTCATGCATTTTTTTTAGAGCAAATATATGACAATTGCGATAGCTCCTATAATACTTATTATAGATCAATTCTAAGTGCACAATGCGAATCTATGGTCGATTCTGCGTTTATTATGCCTTTTAAATGAGAAATCCATTTTTTGTAGAAATCGCAAAATCCATGAAATATAATTCATGCATTTTTTTTAGAGCAAATATATGACAATTGCGATAGCTCCTATAATACATATTATAGATCAATTCTAAGTGCACAATGCGATTCTATGGTCGATTCTACGTTTATTATGCCTTTTAAATGAGAAATCCATTTTTTGTAGAAATCGCAAAATCCATGAACTATAATTCATGCATTTTTTTAGAGCAAATATATAACAATTGCGATAGCTCCTATAATACTTATTATAGATCAATTCTAAATGCACAATGCGAATCTATGGACGATTCTGCGTTTATTATGCCTTTTAAATGAGAAATCCATTTTTTGTAGAAATCGCAATATCCATGAACTATAATTCATGCATTTTTTTTAGAGAAAATATATGACAATTGCGATAGCTCCTATAATACTTATTATAGATCAATTCTAAGTGCACAATGCGAATCTATGGTCGATTCTGCGTTTATTATGCCTTTTAAATGAGAAATCCATTTTTTGTAGAAATCTCAAAATCCATGAACTATAATTCATGCATTTTTTTTAGAGCAAATATATGACAATTGCCATAGCTCCTATTATACTTGTTATAGATCAATTCTAAGTGCACAATGCGAATCTATTGTCGATTCTGCGTTTATTATGCCTTTTAAATGAGAAATCCATTTTTTGTAGAAATCTCAAAATCCATGAACTATAATTCATGCATTTTTTTTAGAGCAAATATATGACAATTGCGATAGCTCCTATAATACTTATTATAGATCAATTCTAAGTGCACAATGCGAATCTATGGTCGATTCTGCGTTTATTATGCCTTTTAAATGAGAAATCCATTTTTTGTAGAAATCGCAAAATCCATGAAATATAATTCATGCATTTTTTTAGAGCAAATATATGACAATTGCGATAGCTCCTATAATACTTATTATAGATCAATTCTAATTGCCCAATGCGAATCTATGGTCGATTCTGCGTTTATTATGCCTTTTAAATGAGAAATCCATTTTTTGTAGAAATCTCAAAATCCATGAACTATAATTCATGCATTTTTTTTAGAGCAAATATATGACAATTGCGATAGCTCCGATAATACTTATTATAGATCAATTCTAAGTGCACAATGCGAATCTATGGTCGATTCTGCGTTTATTATGCCTTTTAATTGAGAAATCCATTTTTTGTAGAAATCGCAAAATCCATGAACTATAATTCATGCATTTTTTTAGAGAAAATATATGACAATTGCCATAGCTCCTATAATACTTATTATAGATCAATTCTAATTGCCCAATGTGAATCTATGGTCGATTCTGCGTTTATTATGCCTTTTAAATGAGAAATCCATTTTTTGTAGAAATCTCAAAATCCATGAACTATAATTCATGGATTTTTTTTAGAGCAAATATATGACAATTGCGATAGCTCCGATAATACTTATTATAGATCAATTCTAAGTGCACAATGCGAATCAATGGTCGATTCTGCGTTTATTATGCCTTTTAAATGAGAAATCCATTTTTTGTAAAAATCTCAAAATCCATGAACTATAATTCATGCATTTTTTTTAGAGCAAATATATGACAATTGCCATAGCTCCTATTATACTTGTTATAGATCAATTCTAAGTGCACAATGCGAATCTATTGTCGATTCTGCGTTTATTATGCCTTTTAAATGAGAAATCCATTTTTTGTAGAAATCTCAAAATCCATGAACTATAATTCATGCATTTTTTTTAAAGCAAATATATGACAATTGCCATAGCTCCTATAATACTTATTATAGATCAATTCTAAGTGCACAATGCGAATCTATGGTCGATTCTGCGTTTATTATGCCTTTTAAATGAGAAATCCATATTTTGTAGAAATCGCAAAATCCATGAACTATAATTCATGCATTTTTTTTAGAGCAAATATATGACAATTGCGATAGCTCCTATAATACATATTATAGATCAATTCTAAGTGCACAATGCGAATCTATGGTCGATTCTACGTTTATTATGCCTTTTAAATGAGAAATCCATTTTTTGTAGAAATCGCAAAATCCATGAAATATAATTCATGCATTTTTTTTAGAGCAAATATATAACAATTGCGATAGCTCCTATAATACTTATTATAGATCAATTCTAAGTGCACAATGCGAATCTATGGACGATTCTGCGTTTATTATGCCTTTTAAATGAGAAATCCATTTTTTGTAGAAATCGCAAAATCCATGAACTATAATTCATGCATTTTTTTTAGAGCAAATATATGACAATTGCCATAGCTCCTATAATACTTATTATAGATCAATTCTAAGTGCACAATGCGAATCTATGGTCGATTCTGCGTTTATTATGCCTTTTAAATGAGAAATCCATTTTTTGAAGAAATCTCAAAATCCATGAACTAATTCATGCATTTTTTTTAGAGCAAATATATGACAATTGCCATAGCTCCTATAATACTTATTATAGATCAATTCTAAGTGCACAATGCGAATCTATGGTCGATTCTGCGTTTATTATGCCTTTTAAATGAGAAATCCATTTTTTGTAGAAATCGCAAAATCCATGAAATATAATTCATGCATTTTTTTTAGAGCAAATATATGACAATTGCGATAGCTCCTATAATACTTATTATAGATCAATTCTAAGTGCACAATGCGAATCTATGGTCGATTCTGCGTTTATTATGCCTTTTAAATGAGAAATCCATTTTTTGTAGAAATCGCAAAATCCATGAACTATAATTCATGCATTTTTTTAGAGCAAATATATAACAATTGCGATAGCTCCTATAATACTTATTATAGATCAATTCTAAGTGCACAATGCGAATCTATGGACGATTCTGCGTTTATTATGCCTTTTAAATGAGAAATCCATTTTTTGTAGAAATCGCAAAATCCATGAACTATAATTCATGCATTTTTTTTAGAGCAAATATATGACAATTGCCATAGCTCCTATAATACTTATTATAGATCAATTCTAAGTGCACAATGCGAATCTATGGTCGATTCTGCGTTTATTATGCCTTTTAAATGAGAAATCCATTTTTTGAAGAAATCTCAAAATCCATGAACTAATTCATGGATTTTTTTTAGAGCAAATATATGACAATTGCGATAGCTCCGATAATACTTATTATAGATCAATTCTAAGTGCACAATGCGAATCTATGGTCGATTCTGCGTTTATTATGCCTTTTAAATGAGAAATCCATTTTTTGTAGAAATCTCAAAATCCATGAACTATAATTCATGCATTTTTTTTAGAGCAAATATATGACAATTGCCATAGCTCCTATTATACTTGTTATAGATCAATTCTAAGTGCACAATGCGAATCTATTGTCGATTCTGCGTTTATTATGCCTTTTAAATGAGAAATCCATTTTTTGTAGAAATCTCAAAATCCATGAACTATAATTCATGCATTTTTTTTAGAGCAAATATATGACAATTGCGATAGCTCCTATAATACTTATTATAGATCAATTCTAAGTGCACAATGCGAATCTATGGTCGATTCTGCGTTTATTATGCCTTTTAAATGAGAAATCCATTTTTTGTAGAAATCGCAAAATCCATGAAATATAATTCATGCATTTTTTTAGAGCAAATATATGACAATTGCGATAGCTCCTATAATACTTATTATAGATCAATTCTAATTGCCCAATGCGAATCTATGGTCGATTCTGCGTTTATTATGCCTTTTAAATGAGAAATCCATTTTTTGTAGAAATCTCAAAATCCATGAACTATAATTCATGCATTTTTTTTAGAGCAAATATATGACAATTGCCATAGCTCCTATTATACTTGTTATAGATCAATTCTAAGTGCACAATGCGAATCTATTGTCGATTCTGCGTTTATTATGCCTTTTAAATGAGAAATCCATTTTTTGTAGAAATCGCAAAATCCATGAACTATAATTCATGCATTTTTTTTAAAGCAAATATATGACAATTGCCATAGCTCCTATAATACTTAATAAAGATCAATTCTAAGTGCACAATGCGAATCTATGGTCGATTCTGCGTTTATTATGCCTTTTAAATGAGAAATCCATTTTTTGTAGAAATCGCAAAATCCATGAACTATAATTCATGCATTTTTTTTAGAGCAAATATATGACAATTGCGATAGCTCCTATAATACTTATTATAGATCAATTCTAAGTGCACAATGCGAATCTATGGTCGATTCTGCGTTTATTATGCCTTTTAAATGAGAAATCCATTTTTTGTAGAAATCGCAAAATCCATGAAATATAATTCATGCATTTTTTTTAGAGCAAATATATGACAATTGCGATAGCTCCTATAATACTTATTATAGATCAATTCTAAGTGCACAGTGCGAATCTATGGTCGATTCTGCGTTTATTATGCCTTTTAAATGAGAAATCCATTTTTTGTAGAAATCGCAAAATACATGAACTATAATTCATGCATTTTTTTAAGTGCAAATATATGACAATTGCGATAGCTCCTATAATACATATTATAGATCAATTCTAAGTGCACAATGCGAATCTATGGTCGATTCTACGTTTATTATGCCTTTTAAATGAGAAATCCATTTTTTGTAGAAATCGCAAAATCCATGAACTATAATTCATGCATTTTTTTAGAGCAAATATATAACAATTGCGATAGCTCCTATAATACTTATTATAGATCAATTCTAAGTGCACAATGCGAATCTATGGACGATTCTGCGTTTATTATGCCTTTTAAATGAGAAATCCATTTTTTGTAGAAATCGCAAAATCCATGAACTATAATTCATGCATTTTTTTTAGAGCAAATATATGACAATTGCCATAGCTCCTATAATACTTATTATAGATCAATTCTAAGTGCACAATGCGAATCTATGGTCGATTCTGCGTTTATTATGAATTTTAAATGAGAAATCCATTTTTTGAAGAAATCTCAAAATCCATGAACTAATTCATGGATTTTTTTTAGAGCAAATATATGACAATTGCGATAGCTCCGATAATACTTATTATAGATCAATTCTAAGTGCACAATGCGAATCAATGGTCGATTCTGCGTTTATTATGCCTTTTAAATGAGAAATCCATTTTTTGTAGAAATCTCAAAATCCATGAACTATAATTCATGCATTTTTTTTAGAGCAAATATATGACAATTGCCATAGCTCCTATTATACTTGTTATAGATCAATTCTAAGTGCACAATGCGAATCTATTGTCGATTCTGCGTTTATTATGCCTTTTAAATGAGAAATCCATGTTTTGTAGAAATCTCAAAATCCATGAACTATAATTCATGCATTTTTTTTAGAGCAAATATATGACAATTGCGATAGCTCCTATAATACTTATTATAGATCAATTCTAAGTGCACAGTGCGAATCTATGGTCGATTCTGCGTTTATTATGCCTTTTAAATGAGAAATCCATTTTTTGTAGAAATCGAAAAATACATGAACTATAATTCATGCATTTTTTTAAGTGCAAATATATGACAATTGCGATAGCTCCTATAATACATATTATAGATCAATACTAAGTGCACAATGCGAATCTATGGTCGATTCTACGTTTATTATGCCTTTTAAATGAGAAATCCATTTTTTGTAGAAATCGCAAAATCCATGAACTATAATTCATGCATTTTTTTAGAGCAAATATATAACAATTGCGATAGCTCCTATAATACTTATTATAGATCAATTCTAAGTGCACAATGCAAATCTATGGACGATTCTGCGTTTATTATGCCTTTTAAATGAGAAATTCATTTTTTGTAGAAATCGCAAAATCCATGAACTATAATTCATGCATTTTTTTTAGAGCAAATATATGACAATTGCCATAGCTCCTATAATACTTATTATAGATCAATTCTAAGTGCACAATGCGAATCTATGGTCGATTCTGCGTTTATTATGCCTTTTAAATGAGAAATCCATTTTTTGAAGAAATCTCAAAATCCATGAACTAATTCATGGATTTTTTTTAGAGCAAATATATGACAATTGCGATAGCTCCTATAATACTTATTATAGATCAATTCTAAGTGCACAATGCGAATCTATGGTCGATTCTGCGTTTATTATGCCTTTTAAATGAGAAATCCATTTTTTGTAGAAATCGAAAAATACATGAACTATAATTCATGCATTTTTTTAAGTGCAAATATATGACAATTGCGATAGCTCCTATAATACATATTATAGATCAATACTAAGTGCACAATGCGAATCTATGGTCGATTCTACGTTTATTATGCCTTTTAAATGAGAAATCCATTTTTTGTAGAAATCGCAAAATCCATGAACTATAATTCATGCATTTTTTTAGAGCAAATATATAACAATTGCGATAGCTCCTATAATACTTATTATAGATCAATTCTAAGTGCACAATGCAAATCTATGGACGATTCTGCGTTTATTATGCCTTTTAAATGAGAAATTCATTTTTTGTAGAAATCGCAAAATCCATGAACTATAATTCATGCATTTTTTTTAGAGCAAATATATGACAATTGCCATAGCTCCTATAATACTTATTATAGATCAATTCTAAGTGCACAATGCGAATCTATGGTCGATTCTGCGTTTATTATGCCTTTTAAATGAGAAATCCATTTTTTGAAGAAATCTCAAAATCCATGAACTAATTCATGGATTTTTTTTAGAGCAAATATATGACAATTGCGATAGCTCCGATAATACTTATTATAGATCAATTCTAAGTGCACAATGCGAATCAATGGTCGATTCTGCGTTTATTATGCCTTTTAAATGAGAAATTCATTTTTTGTAGAAATCTCAAAATCCATGAACTATAATTCATGCATTTTTTTTAGAGCAAATATATGACAATTGCCATAGCTCCTATTATACTTGTTATAGATCAATTCTAAGTGCACAATGCGAATCTATTGTCGATTCTGCGTTTATTATGCCTTTTAAATGAGAAATCCATGTTTTGTAGAAATCTCAAAATCCATGAACTATAATTCATGCATTTTTTTTAGAGCAAATATATGACAATTGCGATAGCTCCTATAATACTTATTATAGATCAATTCTAAGTGCACAATGCGAATCTATGGTCGATTCTGCGTTTATTATGCCTTTTAAATGAGAAATCCATTTTTTGTAGAAATCGCAAAATCCATGAAATATAATTCATGCATTTTTTTTAGAGCAAATATATGACAATTGCGATAGCTCCTATAATACTTATTATAGATCAATTCTAAGTGCACAGTGCGAATCTATGGTCGATTCTGCGTTTATTATGCCTTTTAAATGAGAAATCCATTTTTTGTAGAAATCGCAAAATACATGAACTATAATTCATGCATTTTTTTAAGTGCAAATATATGACAATTGCGATAGCTCCTATAATACATATTATACATCAATTCTAAGTGCACAATGCGAATCTATGGTCGATTCTACGTTTTTTATGCCTTTTAAATGAGAAATCCATTTTTTGTAGAAATCGCAAAATCCATGAACTATAATTCATGAATTTTTTTAGAGCAAATATATAACAATTGCGATAGCTCCTATAATACTTATTATAGATCAATTCTAAGTGCAAAATGCGAATCTATGGACGATTCTGCGTTTATTATGCCTTTTAAATGAGAAATCCATTTTTTGTAGAAATCGCAAAATCCATGAACTATAATTCATGCATTTTTTTTAGAGCAAATATATGACAATTGCCATAGCTCCTATAATACTTATTATAGATCAATTCTAAGTGCACAATGCGAATCTATGGTCGATTCTGCGTTTATTATGGCTTTTAAATGAGAAATCCAATTTTTTGTAGAAATCGCAAAATCCATGAACTATAATTCATGCATTTTTTTTAGAGCAAATATATGACAATTGCGATAGCTCCTATAATACTTATTATAGATCAATTCTAATTGCACAATGCGAATCTATGGTCGATTCTGCGTTTATTATGCCTTTTAAATGAGAAATCTATTTTTTGTAGAAATCGCAAAATCCATGAACTATAATTCATGCATTTTTTTAGAGAAAATATATGACAATTGCCATAGCTCCTATAATACTTATTATAGATCAATTCTAATTGCCCAATGCGAATCTATGGTCGATTCTGCGTTTATTATACCTTTTAAATGAGAAATCCATTTTTTGTAGAAATCTCAAAATCCATGAACTATAATTCATGCATTTTTTTTAGAGCAAATATATGACAATTGCGATAGCTCCGATAATACTTATTATAGATCAATTCTAAGTGCACAATGCGAATCTATGGTCGATTCTGCGTTTATTATGCCTTTTAAATGAGAAATCCATTTTTTGTAGAAATCGCAAAATCCATGAACTATAATTCATGCATTTTTTTAGAGAAAATATATGACAATTGCCATAGCTCCTATAATACTTGTTATAGATCAATTCTAAGTGCACAATGCAAATCTATTGTCGATTCTGCGTTTATTATGCCTTTTAAATGAGAAATCCATTTATTGTAGAAATCTCAAAATCCATAAACTATAATTCATGCATTTTTTTTAGAGCAAATATATGACAATTGCCATAGCTCCTATAATACTTAATAAAGATCAATTCTAAGTGCACAATGCGAATCTATGGTCGATTCTGCGTTTATTATGCCTTTTAAATGAGAAATCCATTTTTTGTAGAAATCGCAAAATCCATGAACTATAATTCATGAATTTTTTTTAGAGCAAATATATGACAATTGCCATAGCTCCTATAATACTTATTATAAATCAATTCTAAGTGCACAATGCGAATCTATGGTCGATTATGCGTTTATTATGACTTTTAAATGAGAAATCCATTTTTTGTAGAAATCGCAAAATCCATGAACTATAATTCATGCATTTTTTTTAGAGCAAATATATGACAATTGCCATAGCTCCTATAATACTTATTATAGATCAATTCTAAGTGCACAATGCGAATCTATGGTCTATTCTGCGTTTATTATGCCTTTTAAATGAGAAATCCATTTTTTGTAGAAATCGCAAAATCAATGAACTATAATTCATGCATTTTTTTTAGAGCAAATATATGACAATTGCGATACCTCCTATAATACTTATTATAGATCAATTCTAATTGCACAATGCGAATCTATGGTCGATTCTGCGTTTATTATGCCTTTTAAATGAGAAATCCATTTTTTGTAGAAATCGCAAAATCCATGAACTATAATTCATGCATTTTTTTAGAGAAAATATATGACAATTGCCATAGCTCCTATAATACTTATTATAGATCAATTCTAATTGCCCAATGCGAATCTATGGTCGATTCTGCGTTTATTATGCCTTTTAAATGAGAAATCCATTTTTTGTAGAAATCTCAAAATCCATGAACTATAATTCATGCATTTTTTTTAGAGCAAATATATGACAATTGCGATAGCTCCGATAATACTTATTATAGATCAATTCTAAGTGCACAATGCGAATCTATGGTCGATTCTGCGTTTATTATGCCTTTTAAATGAGAAATCCATTTTTTGTAGAAATCGCAAAATCCATGAACTATAATTCATGCATTTTTTTAGAGTAAATATATGACAATTGCCATAGCTCCTATAATACTTGTTATAGATCAATTCTAAGTGCACAATGCGAATCTATTGTCGATTCTGCGTTTATTATGCCTTTTAAATGAGAAATCCATTTATTGTAGAAATCTCAAAATCCATGAACTATAATTCATGCATTTTTTTTAGAGCAAATATATGACAATTGCCATAGCTCCTATAATACTTAATAAAGATCAATTCTAAGTGCACAATGCGAATCTATGGTCGATTCTGCGTTTATTATGCCTTTTAAATGAGAAATCTATTTTTTGTAGAAATCGCAAAATCCATGAACTATAATTCATGCATTTTTTTTAGAGCAAATATATGACAATTGCGATAGCTCCTATAATACTTATTATAGTTCAATTCTAAGTGCACAATGCGAATCTATGGTCGATTCTGCGTTTATTATGCCTTTTAAATAAGAAATCCATTTTTTGTAGAAATCGCAAAATCCATGAAATATAATTCATGCATTTTTTTTAGAGCAAATATATGACAATTGCGATAGCTCCTATAATACTTATTATAGATCAATTCTAAGTGCACAGTGCGAATCAATGGTCGATTCTGCGTTTATTATGCCTTTTAAATGAGAAAGTCCATTTTTTGTAGAAATCGCAAAATACATGAACTATAATTCATGAATTTTTTTAAGTGCAAATATATGACAATTGCGATAGCTCCTATAATACATATTATAGATCAATTCTAAGTGCACAATGCGAATCTATGGTCGATTCTACGTTTATTATGCCTTTTAAATGAGAAATCCATTTTTTGTAGAAATCGCAAAATCCATGTACTATAATTCATGCATTTTTTTAGAGCAAATATATGACAATGGCGATAGCTCTTATAATACTTATTATAGATCAATTCTAAGTGCACAATGCGAATCTATGGACGATTCTGCGTTTATTATGCCTTTTAAATGAGAAATCCATTTTTTGTAGAAATCGCAAAATCCATGACCTATAACTCATGCTTTTTTTTAGAGCAAATATATGACAATTGCCATAGCTCCTATAATACTTATTATAGATCAATTCTAAGTGCACAATGCGAATCTATGGTCGATTCTGCGTTTATTATGCCTTTTAAATGAGAAATCCATTTTTTATAGAAATCGCAAAATCCTTGAACTATAATTCATGCATTTTTTTTAGAGCAAATATATGACAATTGAAATAGCTCCTATAATACTTATTATAGATCAATTCTAAGTGCACAATGCGAATCTATGGTCGATTCTGCGTTTATTATGCCTTTTAAATGAGAAATCCATTTTTTGTAGAAATCGCAAAATCCATGAACTATAATTCATGCATTTTTTTAGAGAAAATATATGACAATTGCCATAGATCCTATAATACTTATTATAGATCAATTCTAAGTGCACAATGCGAATCTATGGTCGATTCTGCGTTTATTATGCCTTTTAAATGAGAAATCCATTTTTTGTAGAAATCGCAATATCCATGAACTATAATTTATGCATTTTTTTTAGAGCAAATATATGACAATTGCGATAGCTCCTATAATACTTATTATAGATCAATTCTAAGTGCACAATGCGAATCTATTGTCGATTCTGCGTTTATTATGCCTTTTAAATGAGAAATCCATTTTTTGTAGAAATCGCAAAATCCATGAACTATAATTCATGCATTTTTTTAAGAGCAAATATATAACAATTACGATAGCTCCTATAATACTTATTATAGATCAATTCTAAGTGCACAATGCGAATCTATGGTCGATTTTGCGTTTATTATGCCTTTTAAATGAGAAATCCATTTTTTGTAGAAATCGCAAAATCCATGAACTATAATTTATGCATTTTTTTTAGAGCGAATATATGACAATTGCGATAGCTCCTATAATACTTATTATAGATCAATTCTAAGTGCACAATGCGAATCTATGGTCGATTCTGCGTTTATTATGCCTTTTAAATGAGAAATCCATTTTTTGTAGAAATCGCAAAATCCATGAACTCTAATTCATGCATTTTTTTTAGAGCAAATATATGACAATTGCGATAGCTCCTACAATACTTAATATAGATCAATTCTAAGTGCACAATGCGAATCTATGGTCGATTCTGCGTTTATTATGCCTTTTAAATGAGAAATACACTTTTTGTAGAAATCGCAAAATCCATGAACTATAACTCATGCATTTTTTTTAGAGCAAATATATGACAATTGCGATAGCTCCTATTATACTTGTTATAGATCAATTCAGAGTGCACAATGCGAATCTATGGTCGATTCTGTGTTTATTATGCCTTTTAAATGAGATTTCCATTTTTCGTAGAAATCGCAAAATCCATGAACTCTAATTCATGCATTTTTTTTAGAGCAAATATATGACAATTGCGATAGCTCCTATAATACTTAATATAGATCAATTCTAAGTGCACAATGCGAATCTATGGTCGATTCTGCGTTTATTAGGCCTTTTAAATGAGAAATCCATTTTTTGTAGAAATCGCAAAATCCATGAACTATAATTCATGCATTTGTTTAGAGAAAATATATGACAATTGCCATAGCTCCTATAATACTTATTATAGATCAATTCTAATTGCCCAATGCGAATCTATGGTCGATTCTGCGTTTATTATGCCTTTTAAATGAGAAATCCATTTTTTGTAGAAATCTCAAAATCCATGAACTATAATTCATGCATTTTTTTTAGAGCTAATATATGACAATTGCGATAGCTCCGATAATACTTATTATAGATCAATTCTAAGTGCACAATGCGAATCTATGGTCGATTCTGCGTTTATTATGCCTTTTAAATGAGAAATCCATTTTTTGTAGAAATCGCAAAATCCATGAACTATAATTCATGCATTTTTTTAGAGAAAATATATGACAATTGCCATAGCTCCTATAATACTTGTTATAGATCAATTCTAAGTGCACAATGCGAATCTATTGTCGATTCTGCGTTTATTATGCCTTTTAAATGAGAAATCCATTTATTGTAGAAATCTCAAAATCCATGAACTATAATTCATGCATTTTTTTTAGAGCAAATATATGACAATTGCCATAGCTCCTATAATACTTAATACAGATCAATTCTAAGTGCACAATGCGAATCTATGGTCGATTCTGCGTTTATTATGCCTTTTAAATGAGAAATCCATTTTTTGTAGAAATCGCAAAATCCATGAACTATAATTCATGCATTTTTTTTAGAGCAAATATATGACAATTGCGATAGCTCCTATAATACTTATTATAGTTCAATTCTAAGTGCACAATGCGAATCTATGGTCGATTCTGCGTTTATTATGCCTTTTAAATAAGAAATCCATTTTTTGTAGAAATCGCAAAATCCATGAAATATAATTCATGCATTTTTTTTAGAGCAAATATATGACAATTGCGATAGCTCCTATAATACTTATTATAGATCAATTCTAAGTGCACAGTGCGAATCTATGGTCGATTCTGCGTTTATTATGCCTTTTAAATGAGAAATCCATTTTTTGTAGAAATCGCAAAATACATGAACTATAATTCACGAATTTTTTTAAGTGCAAATATATGACAATTGCGATAGCTCCTATAATACATATTATAGATCAATTCTAAGTGCACAATGCGAATCTATGGTCGATTCTACGTTTATTATGCCTTTTAAATGAGAAATCCATTTTTTGTAGAAATCGCAAAATCCATGTACTATAATTCATGCATTTTTTTAGAGCAAATATATGACAATTGCGATAGCTCTTATAATACTTATTATAGATCAATTCTAAGTGCACAATGCGAATCTATAAACGATTCTGCGTTTATTATGCCTTTTAAATGAGAAATCCATTTTTTGTAGAAATCGCAAAATCCATGAACTATAACTCATGCTTTTTTTTTAGAGCAAATATATGACAATTGCCATAGCTCCTATAATACTTATTATAGATCAATTCTAAGTGCCCAATGCGAATCTATGGTCGATTCTGCGTTTATTATGCCTTTTAAATGAGAAATCCATTTTTTGTAGAAATCGCAAAATCCATGAACTATTATTCATGCATTTTTTTTAGAGCAAATATATGACAATTGAAATAGCTCCTATAATACTTATTATAGATCAATTCTAAGTGCACAATGCAAATCTATGGTCGATTCTGCGTTTATTATGCCTTTTAAATGAGAAATCCATTTTTTGTAGAAATCGCAAAATCCATGAACTATAATTCATGCATTTTTTTAGAGAAAATATATGACAATTGCCATAGCTCCTATAATACTTATTATAGATCAATTCTAAGTGCACAATGCGAATCTATGGTCGATTCTGCGTTTAAAATGCCTTTTAAATGAGAAATCCATTTTTTGTAGAAATCTCAAAATCCCTGAACTATAATTCATGCATTTTTTTTAGAGCAAATATATGACAATTGCGATAGCTCCTATAATACTTATTATAGATCAATTCTAATTGCACAATGCGAATCTATGGTCGATTCTGCGTTTATTATGCCTTTTAAATGAGAAATCCATTTTTGTAGAAATCGCAAAATCCAAGAACTATAATTCATGCATTTTTTTTAGAGCAAATATATGACAATTGCCATAGCTCCTATAATACTTATTATAGATCAATTCTAAGTGCACAATGCGAATCTATGGTCGATTCTGCGTTTATTATGCCTTTTAAATGAGAAATCCATTTTTTGTAGAAATCGCAAAATCCATGAAATATAATTCATGCATTTTTATTAGAGCAAATATATGACAATTGCGATAGCTCCTATAATAGTTATTATAGATCAATTCTAAGTGCACAATGCGAATCTATGGTCGATTCTGCGTTTATTATACCTTTTAAATGAGAAATCCATTTTTTGTAGAAATCGCAAAATCCATGAACTATAATTCATGCATTTTTTTAGAGCAAATATATGACAATTGCCATAGCTCCTATAATACTTTCTATAGATCAATTCTAAGTGCACAATGCGAATCTATGGTCGATTCTGCGTTTATTATGCCTTTTAAATGAGAAATCCATTTTTTGTAGAATTCGCAAAATCCATGAACTATAATTCATGCATTTTTTTTAGAGCAAATATATGACAATTGCGATAGCTCCTATAATAGTTATTATAGATTAATTCTAAGTGCACAATGCGAATCTATGGTCGATTCTGCGTTTATTATGCCTTTTAAATGAGAAATCCATTTTTTGTAGAAATCGCAATATCCATGAACTATAATTTATGCATTTTTTTTAGAGCAAATATATGACAATTGCGATAGCTCCTATAATACTTATTATAGATCAATTCTAAGTGCACAATGCGAATCTATTGTCGATTCTGCGTTTATTATGCCTTTTAAATGAGAAATCCATTTTTTGTAGAAATCGCAAAATCCATGAACTATAATTCATGCATTTTTTTAAGAGCAAATATATAACAATTACGATAGCTCCTATAATACTTATTATAGATCAATTCTAAGTGCACAATGCGAATCTATGGTCGATTTTGCGTTTATTATGCCTTTTAAATGAGAAATCCATTTTTTGTAGAAATCGCAAAATCCATGAACTATAATTTATGCATTTTTTTTAGAGCGAATATATGACAATTGCGATAGCTCCTATAATACTTATTATAGATCAATTCTAAGTGCACAATGCGAATCTATGGTCGATTCTGCGTTTATTATGCCTTTTAAATGAGAAATCCATTTTTTGTAGAAATCGCAAAATCCATGAACTCTAATTCATGCATTTTTTTTAGAGCAAATATATGACAATTGCGATAGCTCCTACAATACTTAATATAGATCAATTCTAAGTGCACAATGCGAATCTATGGTCGATTCTGCGTTTATTATGCCTTTTAAATGAGAAATCCACTTTTTGTAGAAATCGCAAAATCCATGAACTATAACTCATGCATTTTTTTTAGAGCAAATATATGACAATTGCGATAGCTCCTATTATACTTATTATAGATCAATTCAGAGTGCACAATGCGAATCTATGGTCGATTCTGTGTTTATTATGCCTTTTAAATGAGAAATCCATTTTTCGTAGAAATCGCAAAATCCATGAACTCTAATTCATGCATTTTTTTTAGAGCAAATATATGACAATTGCGATAGCTCCTATAATACTTAATATAGATCAATTCTAAGTGCACAATGCGAATCTATGATCGATTCTGCGTTTATTATGCCTTTTAAATGAGAAATCCATTTTTTGTAGAAATCGCAAAATCCATGAACTATAATTCATGCATTTTTTTAGAGCAAATATATGACAATTGCCATAGCTCCTATAATACTTATTATAGATCAATTCTAAGTGCACAATGCGAATCTATGGTCGATTCTGCGTTTATTATGCCTTTTAAATGAGAAATCCTTTTTTTGTAGAAATCGCAAAATCCATGAACTCTAATTCATGCATTTTTTTTAGAGCAAATATATGACAATTGCGATAGCTCCTATAATAGTTATTAGAGATCAATTCTAAGTGCAAAATGCTAATCTATGGTCGATTCTGCGTTTATTATGCCTTTTAAATGAGAAATCCATTTTTTGTAGAAATCGCAAAATCCATGAACTATAATTCATGCATTTTTTTTAGAGCAAATATATGACAATTGCGATAGCTCCTATATTACTTATTATAGATCAATTCTAAGTGCACAATGCGAATCTATGGTCGATTCTGCGTTTATTATGCCTTTTAAATGAGAAATCCATTTTTTGTAGAAATCGCAAAATCCATGAACTATAATTCATGCATTTTTTTTAGAGCAAATATATGACAATTGCCACAGCTCCTATAATACTTATTATAGATCAATTCTAAGTGCACAATGCGAATCTATGGTCGATTCTGCGTTTATTATGCCTTTTAAATGAGAAATCCATTTTTTGTAGAAATCGCAATATCCATGAACTCTAATTTATGCATTTTTTTTAGAGCAAATTTATGACAATTGCGATAGCTCCTATAATAATTATTATAGATCAATTCTAAGTGCACAATGCGAATCTATGGTCGATTCTGCGTTTATTATGCCTTTTAAATGAGAAATCCATTTTTTGTAGAAATCGCAAAATCCATGAACTATAATTCATGCATTTTTTTTAGAGCAAATATATGACAATTGCCATAGCTCCTATAATACTTATTATAGATCAATTCTAAGTGCACAATGCGAATCTATGGTCGATTCTGCCTTTATTATGCCTTTTAAATGAGAAATCCATTTTTTGTAGAAATCGCAAAATCAATGAACTATAATTCATGCATTTTTTAAAGAGCAAATATATGACAATTACGATAGCTCCTATAATACTTATTATAGATCAATTCTAAGTGCACAATGCGAATCTATGGTCGATTTTGCGTTTATTATGCCTTTTAAATGAGAAATCCATTTTTTGTAGAAATCGCAAAATCCATGAGCTATAATTTATGCATTTTTTTTAGAGCAAATATATGACAATTGCGATAGCTCCTATAATACTTATTATAGACCAATTCTAAGTGCACAATGCGAATCTATGGTCGATTCTGTGTTTATTATGCCTTTTAAATGAGAAATCCATTTTTTGTAGAAATCGCAAAATCCATGAACTCTAATTCATGCATTTTTTTTAGAGCAAATATATGACAATTGCGATAGCTCCTATAATACTTAATATAGATCAATTCTAAGTGCACAATGCGAATCTATGGTCGATTCTGCGTTTATTATGCCTTTTGAATGAGAAATCCATTTTTTGTAGAAATCGCAAAATCCATGAACTATAATTCATGCATTTTTTTAGAGCAAATATATGACAATTGCCATAGCTCCTATAATACTTATTATAGATCAATTCTAAGTGCACAATGCGAATCTATGGTCGATTCTGCGTTTATTATGCCTTTTAAATGAGAAATCCTTTTTTTGTAGAAATCGCAAAATCCATGAACTATAATTCATGCACTTTTTTTAGAGCAAATATATGACAATTGCGATAGCTCCTATAATAGTTATTATAGATCAATTCTAAGTGCACAATGCGAATCTATGGTCGATTCTGCGTTTATTATGCCTTTTAAATGAGAAATCCATTTTTTGTAGAAATCGCAATATCCATGAACTCTAATTTAAGCATTTTTTTTAGAGCAAATATATGACAATTGCGATAGCTCCTATATTACTTATTATAGATCAATTCTAAGTGCACAATGCGAATCTATGGTCGATTCTGCGTTTATTATGCCTTTTAAATGAGAAATCCATTTTTTGTAGAAATCGCAAAATCCATGAACTATAATTCATGCATTTTTTTTAGAGCAAATATATGACAATTGCCATAGCTCCTATAATACTTATTATAGATCAATTCTAAGTGCACAATGCGAATCTATGGTCGATTCTGCGTTTATTATGCCTTTTAAATGAGAAATCCATTTTTTGTAGAAATCGCAAAATCCATGAACTATAATTCATGCATTTTTTTAAGAGCAAATATATGACAATTACGATAGCTCCTATAATACTTATTATAGATCAATTCTAAGTGCACAATGCGAATCTATGGTCGATTTTGCGTTTATTATGCCTTTTAAATGAGAAATCCATTTTTTGTAGAAATCGCAAAATCCATGAACTATAATTTATGCATTTTTTTTAGAGCAAATATATGACAATTGCGATAGCTCCTATAATACTTATTATAGACCAATTCTAAGTGCACAATGCGAATCTATGGTCGATTCTGCGTTTATTATGCCTTTTAAATGAGAAATCCATTTTTTGTAGAAATCGCAAAATCCATAAACTCTAATTCATGCATTTTTTTTAGAGCAAATTTATGACAATTGCGATAGCTCCTATAATAATTATTATAAATCAATTCTAAGTGCACAATGCGAATCTATGGTCGATTCTGCGTTTATTATGCCTTTTAAATGAGAAATCCATTTTTTGTAGAAATCGCAAAATCCATGAACTATAAATCATGAATTTTATTTAGAGCAAATATATGACAATTGCGATAGCTCCTATAATACTTATTATAGATCAGTTCTAAGAGCACAATGCGAATCTATGGTCGATTCTGCGTTTATTATGCCTTTTAAATGAGAAATCCATTTTTTGTAGAAATCGCAAAATCCATGAACTATAATTCATGCATTTTTTTTAGAGCAAATATATGACAATTGCCATAGCTCCTATAATACTTATTATAGATCAATTCTAAGTGCACAATGCGAATCTATGGTCGATTCTGCGTTTATTATGCCTTTTAAATGAGAAATCCATTTTTTGTAGAAATCGCAAAATCCATGAACTATAATTCATGCATTTTTTTAAGAGCAAATATATGACAATTACGATAGCTCCTATAATACTTATTATAGATCAATTCTAAGTGCACAATGCGAATCTATGGTCGATTTTGCGTTTATTATGCCTTTTAAATGAGAAATCCATTTTTTGTAGAAATCGCAAAATCCATGAATTATAATTTATGCATTTTTTTTAGAGCAAATATATGACAATTGCGATAGCTCCTATAATACTTATTATAGACCAATTCTAAGTGCACAATGCGAATCTATGGTCGATTCTGCGTTTATTATGCCTTTTAAATGAGAAATCCATTTTTTGTAGAAATCGCAAAATCCATGAACTCTAATTCATGCATTTTTTTTAGATCAAATATATGACAATTGCGATAGCTCCTATAATACTTAATATAGATCAATTCTAAGTGCACAATGCGAATCTATGGTCGATTCTGCGTTTATTATGCCTTTTAAATGAGAAATCCATTTTTTGTAGAAATCGCAATATCCATGAACTCTAATTTAAGCATTTTTTTTAGAGCAAATATATGACAATTGCGATAGCTCCTATATTACTTATTATAGATCAATTCTAAGTGCACAATGCGAATCTATGGTCGATTCTGCGTTTATTATGCCTTTTAAATGAGAAATCCATTTTTTGTAGAAATCGCAAAATCCATGAACTATAATTCATGCATTTTTTTTAGAGCAAATATATGACAATTGCCATAGCTCCTATAATACTTATTATAGACCAATTCTAAGTGCACAATGCGAATCTATGGTCGATTCTGCGTTTATTATGCCTTTTAAATGAGAAATCCATTTTTTGTAGAAATCGCAAAATCCATGAACTATAATTCATGCATTTTTTTAAGAGCAAATATATGACAATTACGATAGCTCCTATAATACTTATTATAGATCAATTCTAAGTGCACAATGCGAATCTATGGTCGATTTTGCGTTTATTATGCCTTTTAAATGAGAAATCCATTTTTTGTAGAAATCGCAAAATCCATGAACTATAATTTATGCATTTTTTTTAGAGCAAATATATGACAATTGCGATAGCTCCTATAATACTTATTATAGACCAATTCTAAGTGCACAATGCGAATCTATGGTCGATTCTGCGTTTATTATGCCTTTTAAATGAGAAATCCTTTTTTTGTAGAAATCGCAAAATCCATGAACTATAATTCATGCACTTTTTTTAGAGCAAATATATGACAATTGCGATAGCTCCTATAATAGTTATTATAGATCAATTCTAAGTGCACAATGCGAATCTATGGTCGATTCTGCGTTTATTATGCCTTTTAAATGAGAAATCCATTTTTTGTAGAAATCGCAATATCCATGAACTCTAATTTAAGCATTTTTTTTAGAGCAAATATATGACAATTGCGATAGCTCCTATATTACTTATTATAGATCAATTCTAAGTGCACAATGCGAATCTATGGTCGATTCTGCGTTTATTATGCCTTTTAAATGAGAAATCCATTTTTTGTAGAAATCGCAAAATCCATGAACTATAATTCATGCATTTTTTTTAGAGCAAATATATGACAATTGCCATAGCTCCTATAATACTTATTATAGATCAATTCTAAGTGCACAATGCGAATCTATGGTCGATTCTGCGTTTATTATGCCTTTTAAATGAGAAATCCATTTTTTGTAGAAATCGCAAAATCCATGAACTATAATTCATGCATTTTTTTAAGAGCAAATATATGACAATTACGATAGCTCCTATAATACTTATTATAGATCAATTCTAAGTGCACAATGCGAATCTATGGTCGATTTTGCGTTTATTATGCCTTTTAAATGAGAAATCCATTTTTTGTAGAAATCGCAAAATCCATGAACTATAATTTATGCATTTTTTTTAGAGCAAATATATGACAATTGCGATAGCTCCTATAATACTTATTATAGACCAATTCTAAGTGCACAATGCGAATCTATGGTCGATTCTGCGTTTATTATGCCTTTTAAATGAGAAATCCATTTTTTGTAGAAATCGCAAAATCCATAAACTCTAATTCATGCATTTTTTTTAGAGCAAATTTATGACAATTGCGATAGCTCCTATAATAATTATTATAAATCAATTCTAAGTGCACAATGCGAATCTATGCTCGATTCTGCGTTTATTATGCCTTTTAAATGAGAAATCCATTTTTTGTAGAAATCGCAAAATCCATGAACTATAAATCATGAATTTTATTTAGAGCAAATATATGACAATTGCGATAGCTCCTATAATACTTATTATAGATCAGTTCTAAGAGCACAATGCGAATCTATGGTCGATTCTGCGTTTATTATGCCTTTTAAATGAGAAATCCATTTTTTGTAGAAATCGCAAAATCCATGAACTATAATTCATGCATTTTTTTTAGAGCAAATATATGACAATTGCCATAGCTCCTATAATACTTATTATAGATCAATTCTAAGTGCACAATGCGAATCTATGGTCGATTCTGCGTTTATTATGCCTTTTAAATGAGAAATCCATTTTTTGTAGAAATCGCAAAATCCATGAACTATAATTCATGCATTTTTTTAAGAGCAAATATATGACAATTACGATAGCTCCTATAATACTTATTATAGATCAATTCTAAGTGCACAATGCGAATCTATGGTCGATTTTGCGTTTATTATGCCTTTTAAATGAGAAATCCATTTTTTGTAGAAATCGCAAAATCCATGAATTATAATTTATGCATTTTTTTTAGAGCAAATATATGACAATTGCGATAGCTCCTATAATACTTATTATAGACCAATTCTAAGTGCACAATGCGAATCTATGGTCGATTCTGCGTTTATTATGCCTTTTAAATGAGAAATCCATTTTTTGTAGAAATCGCAAAATCCATGAACTCTAATTCATGCATTTTTTTTAGATCAAATATATGACAATTGCGATAGCTCCTATAATACTTAATATAGATCAATTCTAAGTGCACAATGCGAATCTATGGTCGATTCTGCGTTTATTATGCCTTTTAAATGAGAAATCCATTTTTTGTAGAAATCGCAATATCCATGAACTCTAATTTAAGCATTTTTTTTAGAGCAAATATATGACAATTGCGATAGCTCCTATATTACTTATTATAGATCAATTCTAAGTGCACAATGCGAATCTATGGTCGATTCTGCGTTTATTATGCCTTTTAAATGAGAAATCCATTTTTTGTAGAAATCGCAAAATCCATGAACTATAATTCATGCATTTTTTTTAGAGCAAATATATGACAATTGCCATAGCTCCTATAATACTTATTATAGATCAATTCTAAGTGCACAATGCGAATCTATGGTCGATTCTGCGTTTATTATGCCTTTTAAATGAGAAATCCATTTTTTGTAGAAATCGCAAAATCCATGAACTATAATTCATGCATTTTTTTAAGAGCAAATATATGACAATTACGATAGCTCCTATAATACTTATTATAGATCAATTCTAAGTGCACAATGCGAATCTATGGTCGATTTTGCGTTTATTATGCCTTTTAAATGAGAAATCCATTTTTTGTAGAAATCGCAAAATCCATGAACTATAATTTATGCATTTTTTTTAGAGCAAATATATGACAATTGCGATAGCTCCTATAATACTTATTATAGACCAATTCTAAGTGCACAATGCGAATCTATGGTCGATTCTGCGTTTATTATGCCTTTTAAATGAGAAATCCATTTTTTGTAGAAATCGCAAAATCCATGAACTATAATTCATGCATTTTTTTTAGAGCAAATATATGACAATTGCCATAGCTCCTATAATACTTATTATAGATCAATTCTAAGTGCACAATGCGAATCTATGGTCGATTTTGCGTTTATTATGCCTTTTAAATGAGAAATCCAATTTTTGTAGAAATCGCAAAATCCATGAGCTATAATTTAATCATTTTTTTTAGAGCAAATATATGACAATTGCGATAGCTCCTATAATACTTATTATAGACCAATTCTAAGTGCACAATGCGAATCTATGGTCGATTCTGTGTTTATTATGCCTTTTAAATGAGAAATCCATTTTTTGTAGAAATCGCAAAATCCATGAACTCTAATTCATGCATTTTTTTTAGAGCAAATATATGACAATTGCGATAGCTCCTATAATACTTAATATAGATCAATTCTAAGTGCACAATGCGAATCTATGGTCGATTCTGCGTTTATTATGCCTTTTGAATGAGAAATCCATTTTTTGTAGAAATCGCAAAATCCATGAACTATAATTCATGCATTTTTTTAGAGCAAATATATGACAATTGCCATAGCTCCTATAATACTTATTATAGATCAATTCTAAGTGCACAATGCGAATCTATGGTCGATTCTGCGTTTATTATGCCTTTTAAATGAGAAATCCATTTTTTGTAGAAATCGCAATATCCATGAACTCTAATTTAAGCATTTTTTTTAGAGCAAATATATGACAATTGCGATAGCTCCTATATTACTTATTATAGATCAATTCTAAGTGCACAATGCGAATCTATGGTCGATTCTGCGTTTATTATGCCTTTTAAATGAGAAATCCATTTTTTGTAGAAATCGCAAAATCCATGAACTATAATTCATGCATTTTTTTTAGAGCAAATATATGACAATTGCCATAGCTCCTATAATACTTATTATAGATCAATTCTAAGTGCACAATGCGAATCTATGGTCGATTCTGCGTTTATTATGCCTTTTAAATGAGAAATCCATTTTTTGTAGAAATCGCAAAATCCATGAACTATAATTCATGCATTTTTTTAAGAGCAAATATATGACAATTACGATAGCTCCTATAATACTTATTATAGATCAATTCTAAGTGCACAATGCGAATCTATGGTCGATTTTGCGTTTATTATGCCTTTTAAATGAGAAATCCATTTTTTGTAGAAATCGCAAAATCCATGAACTATAATTTATGCATTTTTTTTAGAGCAAATATATGACAATTGCGATAGCTCCTATAATACTTATTATAGACCAATTCTAAGTGCACAATGCGAATCTATGGTCGATTCTGCGTTTATTATGCCTTTTAAATGAGAAATCCATTTTTTGTAGAAATCGCAAAATCCATAAACTCTAATTCATGCATTTTTTTTAGAGCAAATTTATGACAATTGCGATAGCTCCTATAATAATTATTATAAATCAATTCTAAGTGCACAATGCGAATCTATGCTCGATTCTGCGTTTATTATGCCTTTTAAATGAGAAATCCATTTTTTGTAGAAATCGCAAAATCCATGAACTATAAATCATGAATTTTATTTAGAGCAAATATATGACAATTGCGATAGCTCCTATAATACTTATTATAGATCAGTTCTAAGAGCACAATGCGAATCTATGGTCGATTCTGCGTTTATTATGCCTTTTAAATGAGAAATCCATTTTTTGTAGAAATCGCAAAATCCATGAACTATAATTCATGCATTTTTTTTAGAGCAAATATATGACAATTGCCATAGCTCCTATAATACTTATTATAGATCAATTCTAAGTGCACAATGCGAATCTATGGTCGATTCTGCGTTTATTATGCCTTTTAAATGAGAAATCCATTTTTTGTAGAAATCGCAAAATCCATGAACTATAATTCATGCATTTTTTTAAGAGCAAATATATGACAATTACGATAGCTCCTATAATACTTATTATAGATCAATTCTAAGTGCACAATGCGAATCTATGGTCGATTTTGCGTTTATTATGCCTTTTAAATGAGAAATCCATTTTTTGTAGAAATCGCAAAATCCATGAATTATAATTTATGCATTTTTTTTAGAGCAAATATATGACAATTGCGATAGCTCCTATAATACTTATTATAGACCAATTCTAAGTGCACAATGCGAATCTATGGTCGATTCTGCGTTTATTATGCCTTTTAAATGAGAAATCCATTTTTTGTAGAAATCGCAAAATCCATGAACTCTAATTCATGCATTTTTTTTAGATCAAATATATGACAATTGCGATAGCTCCTATAATACTTAATATAGATCAATTCTAAGTGCACAATGCGAATCTATGGTCGATTCTGCGTTTATTATGCCTTTTAAATGAGAAATCCATTTTTTGTAGAAATCGCAATATCCATGAACTCTAATTTAAGCATTTTTTTTAGAGCAAATATATGACAATTGCGATAGCTCCTATATTACTTATTATAGATCAATTCTAAGTGCACAATGCGAATCTATGGTCGATTCTGCGTTTATTATGCCTTTTAAATGAGAAATCCATTTTTTGTAGAAATCGCAAAATCCATGAACTATAATTCATGCATTTTTTTTAGAGCAAATATATGACAATTGCCATAGCTCCTATAATACTTATTATAGATCAATTCTAAGTGCACAATGCGAATCTATGGTCGATTCTGCGTTTATTATGCCTTTTAAATGAGAAATCCATTTTTTGTAGAAATCGCAAAATCCATGAACTATAATTCATGCATTTTTTTAAGAGCAAATATATGACAATTACGATAGCTCCTATAATACTTATTATAGATCAATTCTAAGTGCACAATGCGAATCTATGGTCGATTTTGCGTTTATTATGCCTTTTAAATGAGAAATCCATTTTTTGTAGAAATCGCAAAATCCATGAACTATAATTTATGCATTTTTTTTAGAGCAAATATATGACAATTGCGATAGCTCCTATAATACTTATTATAGACCAATTCTAAGTGCACAATTCGAATCTATGGTCGATTCTGCGTTTATTATGCCTTTTAAATGAGAAATCCATTTTTTGTAGAAATCGCAAAATCCATGAACTATAATTCATGCATTTTTTTTAGAGCAAATATATGACAATTGCCATAGCTCCTATAATACTTATTATAGATCAATTCTAAGTGCACAATGCGAATCTATGGTCGATTTTGCGTTTATTATGCCTTTTAAATGAGAAATCCAATTTTTGTAGAAATCGCAAAATCCATGAGCTATAATTTAATCATTTTTTTTAGAGCAAATATATGACAATTGCGATAGCTCCTATAATACTTATTATAGACCAATTCTAAGTGCACAATGCGAATCTATGGTCGATTCTGTGTTTATTATGCCTTTTAAATGAGAAATCCATTTTTTGTAGAAATCGCAAAATCCATGAACTCTAATTCATGCATTTTTTTTAGAGCAAATATATGACAATTGCGATAGCTCCTATAATACTTAATATAGATCAATTCTAAGTGCACAATGCGAATCTATGGTCGATTCTGCGTTTATTATGCCTTTTGAATGAGAAATCCATTTTTTGTAGAAATCGCAAAATCCATGAACTATAATTCATGCATTTTTTTAGAGCAAATATATGACAATTGCCATAGCTCCTATAATACTTATTATAGATCAATTCTAAGTGCACAATGCGAATCTATGGTCGATTCTGCGTTTATTATGCCTTTTAAATGAGAAATCCTTTTTTTGTAGAAATCGCAAAATCCATGAACTATAATTCATGCATTTTTTTTAGAGCAAATATATGACAATTGCGATAGCTCCTATAATAGTTATTATAGATCAATTCTAAGTGCACAATGCGAATCTATGGTCGATTCTGCGTTTATTATGCCTTTTAAATGAGAAATCCATTTTTTGTAGAAATCGCAATATCCATGAACTCTAATTTAAGCATTTTTTTTTAGAGCAAATATATGACAATTGCGATAGCTCCTATATTACTTATTATAGATCAATTCTAAGTGCACAATGCGAATCTATGGTCGATTCTGCGTTTATTATGCCTTTTAAATGAGAAATCCATTTTTTGTAGAAATCGCAAAATCCATGAACTATAATTCATGCATTTTTTTTAGAGCAAATATATGACAATTGCCATAGCTCCTATAATACTTATTATAGATCAATTCTAAGTGCACAATGCGAATCTATGGTCGATTCTGCGTTTATTATGCCTTTTAAATGAGAAATCCATTTTTTGTAGAAATCGCAAAATCCATGAACTATAATTCATGCATTTTTTTAAGAGCAAATATATGACAATTACGATAGCTCCTATAATACTTATTATAGATCAATTCTAAGTGCACAATGCGAATCTATGGTCGATTTTGCGTTTATTATGCCTTTTAAATGAGAAATCCATTTTTTGTAGAAATCGCAAAATCCATGAACTATAATTTATGCATTTTTTTTAGAGCAAATATATGACAATTGCGATAGCTCCTATAATACTTATTATAGACCAATTCTAAGTGCACAATGCGAATCTATGGTCGATTCTGCGTTTATTATGCCTTTTAAATGAGAAATCCATTTTTTGTAGAAATCGCAAAATCCATAAACTCTAATTCATGCATTTTTTTTAGAGCAAATTTATGACAATTGCGATAGCTCCTATAATAATTATTATAAATCAATTCTAAGTGCACAATGCGAATCTATGCTCGATTCTGCGTTTATTATGCCTTTTAAATGAGAAATCCATTTTTTGTAGAAATCGCAAAATCCATGAACTATAAATCATGAATTTTATTTAGAGCAAATATATGACAATTGCGATAGCTCCTATAATACTTATTATAGATCAGTTCTAAGAGCACAATGCGAATCTATGGTCGATTCTGCGTTTATTATGCCTTTTAAATGAGAAATCCATTTTTTGTAGAAATCGCAAAATCCATGAACTATAATTCATGCATTTTTTTTAGAGCAAATATATGACAATTGCCATAGCTCCTATAATACTTATTATAGATCAATTCTAAGTGCACAATGCGAATCTATGGTCGATTCTGCGTTTATTATGCCTTTTAAATGAGAAATCCATTTTTTGTAGAAATCGCAAAATCCATGAACTATAATTCATGCATTTTTTTAAGAGCAAATATATGACAATTACGATAGCTCCTATAATACTTATTATAGATCAATTCTAAGTGCACAATGCGAATCTATGGTCGATTTTGCGTTTATTATGCCTTTTAAATGAGAAATCCATTTTTTGTAGAAATCGCTAAATCCATGAATTATAATTTATGCATTTTTTTTAGAGCAAATATATGACAATTGCGATAGCTCCTATAATACTTATTATAGACCAATTCTAAGTGCACAATGCGAATCTATGGTCGATTCTGCGTTTATTATGCCTTTTAAATGAGAAATCCATTTTTTGTAGAAATCGCAAAATCCATGAACTCTAATTCATGCATTTTTTTTAGATCAAATATATGACAATTGCGATAGCTCCTATAATACTTAATATAGATCAATTCTAAGTGCACAATGCGAATCTATGGTCGATTCTGCGTTTATTATGCCTTTTAAATGAGAAATCCATTTTTTGTAGAAATCGCAAAATCCATGAACTATAACTCATGCATTTCTTTTAGAGCAAATATATGACAATTGCCATAGCTCCTATAATACTTATTATAGATCAATTCAAAGTGCACAATGCGAATCTATGGTCGATTCTGTGTTTATTATGCCTTTTAAATGAGAAATCCATTTTTTGTAGAAATCGCAAAATCCATGAACTCTAATTCATGCATTTTTTTTAGAGCAAATATATGACAATTGCGATAGCTCCTATAATACTTAATATAGATCAATTCTAAGTGCACAATGCGAATCTATGGTCGATTCTGCGTTTATTATGCCTTTTAAATGAGAAATCCATTTTTTGTAGAAATCGCAAAATCCATGAACTATAATTCATGCATTTTTTTAGAGCAAATATATGACAATTGCCATAGCTCCTATAATACTTATTATAGATCAATTCTAAGTGCACAATGCGAATCTATGGGTGATTCTGCGTTTATTATGCCTTTTAAATGAGAAATCCTTTTTTTGTAGAAATCGCAAAATCCATGAACTCTAATTCATGCATTTTTTTTAGAGCAAATATATGACAATTGCGATAGCTCCTATAATACTTATTATAGATCAATTCTAAGTGCACAATACGAATCTATGGTCGATTCTGCGTTTATTATGCCTTTTAAATGAGAAATCCTTTTTTTGTAGAAATCGCAAAATCCATGAACTCTAATTCATGCATTTTTTTTAGAGCAAATATATGACAATTGCGATAGCTCCTATAATACTTATTATAGATCAATTCTAAGTGCACAATACGAATCTATGGTCGATTCTGCGTTTATTATGCCTTTTAAATGAGAAATCCTTTTTTTGTAGAAATCGCAAAATCCATGAACTCTAATTCATGCATTTTTTTTAGAGCAAATATATGACAATTGCGATAGCTCCTATAATACTTATTATAGATCAATTCTAAGTGCACAATACGAATCTATGGTCGATTCTGCGTTTATTATGCCTTTTAAATGAGAAATCCTTTTTTTGTAGAAATCGCAAAATCCATGAACTCTAATTCATGCATTTTTTTTAGAGCAAATATATGACAATTGCGATAGCTCCTATAATACTTATTATAGATCAATTCTAAGTGCACAATACGAATCTATGGTCGATTCTGCGTTTATTATGCCTTTTAAATGAGAAATCCTTTTTTTGTAGAAATCGCAAAATCCATGAACTCTAATTCATGCATTTTTTTTAGAGCAAATATATGACAATTGCGATAGCTCCTATAATGGTTATTATAGATCAATTCTAAGTGCACAATGCGAATCTATATTCGATTCTGCGTTTATTATGCCTTTTAAATGAGAAATCCATTTTTTGTAGAAATCGCAAAATCCATGAACTATAATTCATGCATTTTTTTTAGAGCAAATATATGACAATTGCGATAGCTCCTATTTTACTTATTATAGACCAATTCTAAGTGCACAATGCGAATCTATGGTCGATTCTGCGTTTATAATGCCTTTTAAATGAGAAATCCATTTTTTGTAGAAATCGCAAAATCAATGAACTATAATTCATGCATTTTTTTAGAGCCAATATATGACAATTGCGATAGCTCCTATAATACTTATTATAGATCAATTTTAAGTGCACAATGTGAATCTATGGTCGATTCTGCGTTTATTATGCCTTTTAAATGAGAAATCCATTTTTTGTAGAAATCGCAAAATTCATGAACTATATTTCATGCATTTTTTTTAGAGCCAATATATGACAATTGCGTTAGCTCCTATAATACTTATTATAGATTAATTCTAAGTGCACAATGCGAATCTATGGTCGATTCTGCATTTATTATGCCTTTTAAATGAGAAATCCATTTTTTGTAGAAATCGCAAAATCCATGAACTATAATTCATGCATTTTTTTTAGAGCAAATATATGACAATTGCGATAGCTCCTATAATACTTATTATAGATCAATTCTAAGTGCACAATGCGAATCTATGGTCGATTCTGCGTTTATTATGCCTTTTAAATGAGAAATCCATTTTTTGTAGAAATCGCAAAATCCATGAACTATAATTCATGCATTTTTTTTAGAGCCAATATATGACAATTGCGTTAGCTCCTATAATACTTATTATAGATTAATTCTAAGTGCACAATGCGAATCTATGGTCGATTCTGCGTTTATTATGCCTTTTAAATGAGAAATCCATTTTTTGTAGAAATCGCAAAATTCATGAACTATAATTCATGCATTTTTTTTAGAGCCAATATATGACAATTGCGTTAGCTCCTATAATACTTATTATAGAATTATTCTAAGTGCACAATGCGAATCTATGGTCGATTCTGCATTTATTATGCCTTTTAAATGAGAAATCCATTTTTTGTAGAAATCGCAAAATCCATGAACTATAATTCATGCATTTTTTTTAGAGCAAATATATGACAATTGCGATAGCTCCTATAATACTTATTATAGATCAATTCTAAGTGCACAATGCGAATCTATGGTCGATTCTGCGTTTATTATGCCTTTTAAATGAGAAATCCATTTTTTGTAGAAATCGCAAAATCCATGAACTATAATTCATGCATTTTTTTTAGAGCCAATATATGACAATTGCGTTAGCTCCTATAATACTTATTATAGATTAATTCTAAGTGCACAATGCGAATCTATGGTCGATTCTGCGTTTATTATGCCTTTTAAATGAGAAATCCATTTTTTGTAGAAATCGCAAAATCCATGAACTATAATTCATGCATTTTTTTTTGAGCAAATATATGACAATTGCGATAGCTCCTATAATACTTATTATAGATCAATTCTAAGTGCACAATGCGAATCTATGGTCGATTCTGCGTTTATTATGCCTTTTAAATGAGAAATCCATTTTTTGTAGAAATCGCAAAATCCATGAACTCTAATTCATGCATTTTTTTTAGATCAAATATATGACAATTGCGATAGCTCCTATAATACTTAATATAGATCAATTCTAAGTGCACAATGCGAATCTATGGTCGATTCTGCGTTTATTATGCCTTTTAAATGAGAAATCCATTTTTTGTAGAAATCGCAAAATCCATGAACTATAACTCATGCATTTCTTTTAGAGCAAATATATGACAATTGCCATAGCTCCTATAATACTTATTATAGATCAATTCAAAGTGCACAATGCGAATCTATGGTCGATTCTGTGTTTATTATGCCTTTTAAATGAGAAATCCATTTTTTGTAGAAATCGCAAAATCCATGAACTCTAATTCATGCATTTTTTTTAGAGCAAATATATGACAATTGCGATAGCTCCTATAATACTTAATATAGATCAATTCTAAGTGCACAATGCGAATCTATGGTCGATTCTGCGTTTATTATGCCTTTTAAATGAGAAATCCATTTTTTGTAGAAATCGCAAAATCCATGAACTATAATTCATGCATTTTTTTAGAGCAAATATATGACAATTGCCATAGCTCCTATAATACTTATTATAGATCAATTCTAAGTGCACAATACGAATCTATGGTCGATTCTGCGTTTATTATGCCTTTTAAATGAGAAATCCTTTTTTTGTAGAAATCGCAAAATCCATGAACTCTAATTCATGCATTTTTTTTAGAGCAAATATATGACAATTGCGATAGCTCCTATAATACTTATTATAGATCAATTCTAAGTGCACAATACGAATCTATGGTCGATTCTGCGTTTATTATGCCTTTTAAATGAGAAATCCTTTTTTTGTAGAAATCGCAAAATCCATGAACTCTAATTCATGCATTTTTTTTAGAGCAAATATATGACAATTGCGATAGCTCCTATAATACTTATTATAGATCAATTCTAAGTGCACAATACGAATCTATGGTCGATTCTGCGTTTATTATGCCTTTTAAATGAGAAATCCTTTTTTTGTAGAAATCGCAAAATCCATGAACTCTAATTCATGCATTTTTTTTAGAGCAAATATATGACAATTGCGATAGCTCCTATAATACTTATTATAGATCAATTCTAAGTGCACAATACGAATCTATGGTCGATTCTGCGTTTATTATGCCTTTTAAATGAGAAATCCTTTTTTTGTAGAAATCGCAAAATCCATGAACTCTAATTCATGCATTTTTTTAAGAGCAAATATATGACAATTGCGATAGCTCCTATAATACTTATTATAGATCAATTCTAAGTGCACAATGCGAATCTATATTCGATTCTGCGTTTATTATGCCTTTTAAATGAGAAATCCTTTTTTTGTAGAAATCGCAAAATCCATGAACTCTAATTCATGCATTTTTTTTAGAGCAAATATATGACAATTGCGATAGCTCCTATAATACTTATTATAGATCAATTCTAAGTGCACAATACGAATCTATGGTCGATTCTGCGTTTATTATGCCTTTTAAATGAGAAATCCTTTTTTTGTAGAAATCGCAAAATCCATGAACTCTAATTCATGCATTTTTTTAAGAGCAAATATATGACAATTGCGATAGCTCCTATAATACTTATTATAGATCAATTCTAAGTGCACAATACGAATCTATGGTCGATTCTGCGTTTATTATGCCTTTTAAATGAGAAATCCTTTTTTTGTAGAAATCGCAAAATCCATGAACTCTAATTCATGCATTTTTTTTAGAGCAAATATATGACAATTGCGATAGCTCCTATAATACTTATTATAGATCAATTCTAAGTGCACAATGCGAATCTATATTCGATTCTGCGTTTATTATGCCTTTTAAATGAGAAATCCATTTTTTGTAGAAATCGCAAAATCCATGAACTATAATTCATGCATTTTTTTTAGAGCAAATATATGACAATTGCGATAGCTCCTATTTTACTTATTATAGACCAATTCTAAGTGCACAATGCGAATCTATGGTCGATTCTGCGTTTATAATGCCTTTTAAATGAGAAATCCATTTTTTGTAGAAATCGCAAAATCAATGAACTATAATTCATGCATTTTTTTAGAGCCAATATATGACAATTGCGATAGCTCCTATAATACTTATTATAGATCAATTTTAAGTGCACAATGTGAATCTATGGTCGATTCTGCGTTTATTATGCCTTTTAAATGAGAAATCCATTTTTTGTAGAAATCGCAAAATTCATGAACTATATTTCATGCATTTTTTTTAGAGCCAATATATGACAATTGCGTTAGCTCCTATAATACTTATTATAGATTAATTCTAAGTGCACAATGCGAATCTATGGTCGATTCTGCATTTATTATGCCTTTTAAATGAGAAATCCATTTTTTGTAGAAATCGCAAAATCCATGAACTATAATTCATGCATTTTTTTTAGAGCAAATATATGACAATTGCGATAGCTCCTATAATACTTATTATAGATCAATTCTAAGTGCACAATGCGAATCTATGGTCGATTCTGCGTTTATTATGCCTTTTAAATGAGAAATCCATTTTTTGTAGAAATCGCAAAATCCATGAACTATAATTCATGCATTTTTTTTAGAGCCAATATATGACAATTGCGTTAGCTCCTATAATACTTATTATAGATTAATTCTAAGTGCACAATGCGAATCTATGGTCGATTCTGCGTTTATTATGCCTTTTAAATGAGAAATCCATTTTTTGTAGAAATCGCAAAATTCATGAACTATAATTCATGCATTTTTTTTAGAGCCAATATATGACAATTGCGTTAGCTCCTATAATACTTATTATAGAATTATTCTAAGTGCACAATGCGAATCTATGGTCGATTCTGCATTTATTATGCCTTTTAAATGAGAAATCCATTTTTTGTAGAAATCGCAAAATCCATGAACTATAATTCATGCATTTTTTTTAGAGCAAATATATGACAATTGCGATAGCTCCTATAATACTTATTATAGATCAATTCTAAGTGCACAATGCGAATCTATGGTCGATTCTGCGTTTATTATGCCTTTTAAATGAGAAATCCATTTTTTGTAGAAATCGCAAAATCCATGAACTATAATTCATGCATTTTTTTTAGAGCCAATATATGACAATTGCGTTAGCTCCTATAATACTTATTATAGATTAATTCTAAGTGCACAATGCGAATCTATGGTCGATTCTGCGTTTATTATGCCTTTTAAATGAGAAATCCATTTTTTGTAGAAATCGCAAAATCCATGAACTATAATTCATGCATTTTTTTTTGAGCAAATATATGACAATTGCGATAGCTCCTATAATACTTATTATAGATCAATTCTAAGTGCACAATGCGAATCTATGGTCGATTCTGCGTTTATTATGCCTTTTAAATGAGAAATCCATTTTTTGTAGAAATCGCAAAATCCATGAACTCTAATTCATGCATTTTTTTTAGATCAAATATATGACAATTGCGATAGCTCCTATAATACTTAATATAGATCAATTCTAAGTGCACAATGCGAATCTATGGTCGATTCTGCGTTTATTATGCCTTTTAAATGAGAAATCCATTTTTTGTAGAAATCGCAAAATCCATGAACTATAACTCATGCATTTCTTTTAGAGCAAATATATGACAATTGCCATAGCTCCTATAATACTTATTATAGATCAATTCAAAGTGCACAATGCGAATCTATGGTCGATTCTGTGTTTATTATGCCTTTTAAATGAGAAATCCATTTTTTGTAGAAATCGCAAAATCCATGAACTCTAATTCATGCATTTTTTTTAGAGCAAATATATGACAATTGCGATAGCTCCTATAATACTTAATATAGATCAATTCTAAGTGCACAATGCGAATCTATGGTCGATTCTGCGTTTATTATGCCTTTTAAATGAGAAATCCATTTTTTGTAGAAATCGCAAAATCCATGAACTATAATTCATGCATTTTTTTAGAGCAAATATATGACAATTGCCATAGCTCCTATAATACTTATTATAGATCAATTCTAAGTGCACAATGCGAATCTATGGGTGATTCTGCGTTTATTATGCCTTTTAAATGAGAAATCCTTTTTTTGTAGAAATCGCAAAATCCATGAACTCTAATTCATGCATTTTTTTTAGAGCAAATATATGACAATTGCGATAGCTCCTATAATGGTTATTATAGATCAATTCTAAGTGCACAATGCGAATCTATATTCGATTCTGCGTTTATTATGCCTTTTTAATGAGAAATCCATTTTTTGTAGAAATCGCAAAATCCATGAACTATAATTCATGCATTTTTTTTAGAGCAAATATATGACAATTGCGATAGCTCCTATTTTACTTATTATAGACCAATTCTAAGTGCACAATGCGAATCTATGGTCGATTCTGCGTTTATAATGCCTTTTAAATGAGTAATCCATTTTTTGTAGAAATCGCAAAATCAATGAACTATAATTCATGCATTTTTTTTAGAGCCAATATATGACAATTGCGATAGCTCCTATAATACTTATTATAGATCAATTTTAAGTGCACAATGTGAATCTATGGTCGATTCTGCGTTTATTATGCCTTTTAAATGAGAAATCCATTTTTTGTAGAAATCGCAAAATTCATGAACTATAATTCATGCATTTTTTTTAGAGCCAATATATGACAATTGCGTTAGCTCCTATAATACTTATTATAGATTAATTCTAAGTGCACAATGCGAATCTATGGTCGATTCTGCATTTATTATGCCTTTTAAATGAGAAATCCATTTTTTGTAGAAATCGCAAAATCCATGAACTATAATTCATGCATTTTTTTTAGAGCAAATATATGACAATTGCGATAGCTCCTATAATACTTATTATAGATCAATTCTAAGTGCACAATGCGAATCTATGGTCGATTCTGCGTTTATTATGCCTTTTAAATGAGAAATCCATTTTTTGTAGAAATCGCAAAATCCATGAACTATAATTCATGCATTTTTTTTAGAGCCAATATATGACAATTGCGTTAGCTCCTATAATACTTATTATAGATTAATTCTAAGTGCACAATGCGAATCTATGGTCGATTCTGCGTTTATTATGTCTTTTAAATGAGAAATCCATTTTTTGTAGAAATCGCAAAATCCATGAACTATAATTCATGCATTTTTTTTTGAGCAAATATATGACAATTGCGATAGCTCCTATAATACTTATTATAGATCAATTCTAAGTGCACAATGCGAATCTATGGTCGATTCTGCGTTTATTATGCCTTTTAAATGAGAAATCCATTTTTTGTAGAAATCGCAAAATCCATGAACTACAATTCATACATTTTTTTTAGAGCAAATATATGACAATTGCCATAGCTACAATAATACTTATTATAGATTAATTCTAAGAGCACAATGCTAATCTATGGTCGATTCTGCGTTTATTATGCTTTTAAATGAGAAATCCATTTTTTGTAGAAAAAGCAAAATCCATGAACTATAATTCATGCATTTTTTTAGAGAAAATATATGACAATTGCGATAGCTCCTATTAATCTTATTATAGATCAATTCTAAGTGCACAATGCGAATCTATGGTCGATTCTGCATTTATTATGCCTTTTAAATGAGAAATCCTTTTTTTGTAGAAATCGCAAAATCCATGAACTATAATTCATGCATTTTTTTTAGAGCAAATATATGACAATTGCGATAGCTCCTATAATAGTTATTATAGATCAATTCTAAGTGCACAATGCGAATCTATGGTCGGTTCTGCGTTTATTATGCCTTTTAAATGAGAAATCCATTTTTTGTAGAAATCGCAAAATCCATGAACTCTAATTCATGCATTTTTTTTAGAGCAAATATATGACAATTGCGATAGCTCCTATATTACTTATTATAGATCAATTCTAAGTGCACAATGCGAATCTATGGTCGATTCTGCGTTTATTATGCCTTTTAAATGAGAAATCCATTTTTTGTAGAAATCGCAAAATCCATGAACTATAATTCATGCATTTTTTTAAGAGCAAATATATGACAATTACGATAGCTCCTATAATACTTATTATAGATCAATTCTAAGTGCACAATGCGAATCTATGGTCGATTTTGCGTTTATTATGCCTTTTAAATGAGAAATCCATTTTTTGTAGAAATCGCAAAATCCATGAACTATAATTTATGCATTTTTTTTAGAGCAAATATATGACAATTGCGATAGCTCCTAATATACTTATTATAGATCAATTCTAAGTGCACAATGCGAATCTATGGTCGATTCTGCGTTTATTATGCCTTTTAAATGAGAAATCCATTTTTTGTAGAAATCGCAAAATCCATGAACTCTAATTCATGCATTTTTTTTAGAGCAAATTTATGACAATTGCGATAGCTCCTATAATAATTATTATAGATCAATTCTAAGTGCACAATGCGAATCTATGCTCGATTCTGCGTTTATTATGCCTTTTAAATGAGAAATCCATTTTTTGTAGAAATCGCAAAATCCATGAACTATAAATCATGAATTTTATTTAGAGCAAATATATGACAATTGCGATAGCTCCTATAATACTTATTATAGATCAGTTCTAAGAGCACAATGCGAATCTATGGTCGATTCTGCGTTTATTATGCCTTTTAAATGAGAAATCCATTTTTTGTAGAAATCGCAAAATCCATGAACTATAATTCATGCATTTTTTTTAGAGCAAATATATGACAATTGCCATAGCTCCTATAATACTTATTATAGATCAATTCTAAGTGCACAATGCGAATCTATGGTCGATTCTGCGTTTATTATGCCTTTTAAATGAGAAATCCATTTTTTGTAGAAATCGCAAAATCCATGAACTATAATTCATGCATTTTTTTAAGAGCAAATATATGACAATTACGATAGCTCCTATAATACTTATTATAGATCAATTCTAAGTGCACAATGCGAATCTATGGTCGATTTTGCGTTTATTATGCCTTTTAAATGAGAAATCCATTTTTTGTAGAAATCGCAAAATCCATGAACTATAATTTATGCATTTTTTTTAGAGCAAATATATGACAATTGCGATAGCTCCTATAATACTTATTATAGACCAATTCTAAGTGCACAATGCGAATCTATGGTCGATTCTGCGTTTATTATGCCTTTTAAATGAGAATCCATTTTTTGTAGAAATCGCAAAATCCATGAACTCTAATTCATGCATTTTTTTTAGATCAAATATATGACAATTGCGATAGCTCCTATAATACTTAATATAGATCAATTCTAAGTGCACAATGCGAATCTATGGTCGATTCTGCGTTTATTATGCCTTTTAAATGAGAAATCCATTTTTTGTAGAAATCGCAAAATCCATGAACTATAACTCATGCATTTTTTTTAGAGCAAATATATGACAATTGCCATAGCTCCTATAATACTTATTATAGATCAATTCAAAGTGCACAATGCGAATCTATGGTCGATTCTGTGTTTATTATGCCTTTTAAATGAGAAATCCATTTTTTGTAGAAATCGCAAAATCCATGAACTCTAATTCATGCATTTTTTTTAGAGCAAATATATGACAATTGCGATAGCTCCTATAATACTTAATATAGATCAATTCTAAGTGCACAATGCGAATCTATGGTCGATTCTGCGTTTATTATGCCTTTTAAATGAGAAATCCATTTTTTGTAGAAATCGCAAAATCCATGAACTATAATTCATGCATTTTTTTTAGAGCAAATATATGACAATTGCGATAGCTCCTATAATAGTTATTAGAGATCAATTCTAAGTGCAAAATGCTAATCTATGGTCGATTCTGCGTTTATTATGCCTTTTAAATGAGAAATCCATTTTTTGTAGAAATCGCAAAATCCATGAACTCTAATTCATGCATTTTTTTTAGAGCAAATATATGACAATTGCGATAGCTCCTATAATACTTATTATAGATCAATTCTAAGTGCACAATGCGAATCTATGGTCGATTCTGCCTTTATTATGCCTTTTAAATGAGAAATCCATTTTTTGTAGAAATCGCAAAATCCATGAACTATAATTCATGCATTTTTTTAGAGCAAATATATGACAATTGCCATAGCTCCTATAATGCTTATTATAGATCAATTCTAAGTGCACAATGCGAATCTATGGGTGATTCTGCGTTTATTATGCCTTTTAAATGAGAAATCCTTTTTTTGTAGAAATCGCAAAATCCATGAACTCTAATTCATGCATTTTTTTTAGAGCAAATATATGACAATTGCGATAGCTCCTATAATAGTTATTAGAGATCAATTCTAAGTGCAAAATGCTAATCTATGGTCGATTCTGCGTTAATTATGCCTTTTAAATGAGAAATCCATTTTTTGTAGAAATCGCAAAATCCATGAACTATAATTCATGCATTTTTTTTAGAGCAAATATATGACAATTGCGATAGCTCCTATAATACTTATTATAGATCAATTCTAAGTGCACAATGCGAATCTATGGTCGATTCTGCGTTTATTATGCCTTTTAAATGAGAAATCCATTTTTTGTAGAAATCGCAAAATCCATGAACTATAATTCATGCATTTTTTTCAGAGCAAATATATGACAATTGCGGTAGCTCCTATAATACTTATTATAGATCAATTCTAAGTGCACAATGCGAATCTATGGTCGATTCTGCGTTTAATGTGCCTTTTAAATGAGAAATCCATTTTTTGTAGAAATCGCAAAATCCATGAACTATAATTCATGCATTTTTTTTAGAGCCAATATATGACAATTGCGTTAGCTCCTATAATACTTATTATATATTAATTCTAAGTGCACAATGCGAATCTATGGTCGATTCTGCGTTTATTATGCCTTTTAAATGAGAAATCCATTTTTTGTAGAAATCGCAAAATCCATGAACTATAATTCATGCATTTTTTTTAGAGCCAATATATGACAATTGCGTTAGCTCCTATAATACTTATTATATATTAATTCTAAGTGCACAATGCGAATCTATGGTCGATTCTGCGTTTATTATGCCTTTTAAATGAGAAATCCATTTTTTGTAGAAATCGCAAAATCCATGAACTACAATTCATACATTTTTTTTAGAGCAAAAATATGACAATTGCCATAGCTCAAATAATACTTATTATAGATTAATTCTAAGAGCACAATGCTAATCTATGGTCGATTCTGCGTTTATTATGCTTTTAAATGAGAAATCCATTTTTTGTAGAAAAAGCAAAATCCATGAACTATAATTCATGCATTTTTTTAGAGAAAATATATGACAATTGCGATAGCTCCTATTATACTTATTATAGATCAATTCTAAGTGCACAATGCGAATCTATGGTCGATTCTGCGTTTATTATGCCTCTTAAATGAGAAATCCATTTTTTGTAGAAATCGCAAAATCCATGAACTATAATTCATGCATTTTTTTTAGAGCAAATATATGACAATTGCGATAGCTAATATAATACTTATTATAGATCAATTCTAAGTGCACAATGCGAATCTGTGGTCGATTCTGCGTTTATTATGCCTTTTAAATGAGAAATCCATTTTTTGTAGAAATCGCTAAATCCATGAAATATAAAACATGCATTTTTATTAGAGCAAATATATAACAATTGCTATAGCTCCTATAATACTTATTATAGATCAATTCTAAGTGCACAATGCGAATCTATGGTCGATTCTGCGTTTATTATGCCTTTTAAATGAGAAATCCATTAGTTGTAGAAATCGCAAAATCCATGAACTATAAAACATGCATTTTTTTTAGAGCAAATATATGACAATTGCGATAGCTCCTATAATACTTATTATAGATCAATTCTAAGTGCACAATGCGAATCTATGGTCGATTCTGCGCTTACTATGCCTTTTAAATGAGAAATCTATTTTTTGTAGAAATCGCAAAATACATGAACTATAAGTCATGCATTTTTTTAGAGAAAATATATGATAATGGCGATAGCTCCTATAGTACTTATTATAGATCAATTCTAAGTGCACAATGCGAATCTATGGTCGATTCTGCGTTTATTATGCCTTTTAAATGAGAAATCCATTTTTTGTAGAAATAGCAAAATCCATGAACTATAATTCTTGCATTTCTTTAGAGAAAATATATGACAATTGCGATAGCTCCTATTATACTTATTATAGATCAATTCTAAGAGCACAATGCGAATCTATGGTCGATTCTGCGTTTATTATGTCTCTTAAATGAGAAATCCATTTTTTGTAGAAATCGCAAAATCCATGAACTATAATTCATTCTCATTTAAAAGGCATAATAAACGCAGAATCGACCATAGATTCGCAATGTGCTCTTAGAATTGATCTATATTAAGTATTATAGGAGTTATGGCAATTGTCATATATTTGCTCTAAAAAAATGCATGAATTATAGTTCATGGATTTAGCGATTTCTACAAAAAATGGATTTCTCATTTAAAAGACATAATAAACGCAGAATCGACCATAGATTCGCAGTGTGCTCTTAGAATTGATGTATAATAAGTATAATGGGAGCTATCGCAATTGTCATATATTTTCTCTAAAGAAATGCATAAATTATAGTTCATGGATTTTGCGATTTCTACAAAAAATGGATTTCTCATTTAAAAAACATAATAAACGCAGAATCGACCATAGATTCGCAGTGTGCTCTTAGAATTGATGTATAATAAGTATAATAGGAGCTATCGCAATTGTCATATATTTTCTCTAAAGAAATGCATGAATTATAGTTCATGGATTTTGCGATTTCTACAAAAAATGGATTTCCCATTTAAAAGGCGTAATAAACGCAGAATCGACCATAGATTCGCATTTTGGTCTTAGAATTGATCTATAATAAGTATAATAGGAGCTATCGCAATTGTCATATATTTTCTCTAAAAAAATGCATGAATTATAGTTCATGGACTTTGCGATTTCATAAAAAAATGGATTTCTCATTTAAAAAACTTAAATAACGCAGAATCGACCATAGATTCGCATTGTGCACTTAGAATTGATCTATAATAAGTAAGATAGGAGCTATCGCAATTGTCATATATTTTCTCTAAAAAAAATGCATGATTTATATTTCATGGATTTTGCGATTTCTACAAAAAATGGATTTCTCATTTAAAAGACATAATAAACGCAGAATCGACCATAGATTCGCATTGTGCTCTTAGAATTGATCTATAATAAGTATAATAGGAGCTATCGCAATTGTCATATATTTTCTCTAAAGAAATGCATGAATTATAGTTCATGGATTTTGCGATTTCTACAAAAAATGGATTTCTCATTTAAAAGGCATAATAAACGCAGAATCGACCATAGATTCCCATTTTGCACTTAGAATTGATCTATAACAAGTATTATAGGAGCTATCGCAATTGTCATATATTTTCTCTAAAAAAATGCATGAATTATAGTTCATGGATTTTGCGATTTCTACAAAAAATGGATTTCTCATTTAAAAGGCATAATAAACGCAGAATCGACCATAGATTCGCATTGTGCTCTTAGAATTGATCTATAATAAGTATTATAGGAGCTATGGCAATTGTCATATATTTTCTCTAAAAAAATGCATGAATTATAGTTCATGGATTTTGCGATTTTAACAAAAAATGGATTTCTCATTTAAAAGGCATAATAAACGCAGAATCGACCATAGCTTCGCATTGTGCACTTAGAATTGATCTATAATAAGTATTATAGGAGCTATCGCAATTGTCATATATTTTCTCTAAAAAAATGCATGACTTATAGTTCATGTATTTTGCGATTTCTACAAAAAATGGATTTCTCATTTAAAAGGCATAATAAGCGCAGAATCGACCATAGATTCGCATTGTGCTCTTAGAATTGATCTATAATAAGTATGATAGGAGCTATGGCAATTATCATATATTTGCTCTAAAAAAAATGCATGAATTTTATAGTTCATGGATTTAGCGATTTCTACAAAAAATGGATTTCTCATTTAAAAGGCATAATAAACGGAGAATCGACCATAGATTCGCATTGTGCTCTTAGAATTGATCTATATTAAGTATTATAGGCGTTATGGCAATTGTCATATATTTGCTCTAAAAAAATGCATGAATTATAGTTCATGGATTTTGCGATTTCTACAAAATATGGATTTCTCATTGAAAAGGCATAATAAACGCAGAATCGACCATAGATTCGCATTGTGCTCTTAGAATTGATCTATAATAAGTATTATAGGAGCTATCGCAATTGTCATATATTTTCTTTAAAAATATGCATGAATTATAGTTCATGGATTTAGCGGTTTCTACAAAAAATGGATTTCTCATTTAAAAGGCATAATAAACGCAGAATCGACCATAGATTCGCAATGTGCTCTTAGAATTGATCTATATTAAATATTATAGGAGTTATGGCAATTGTCATATATTTCCTCTAAAAAAATGCATGAATTATAGTTCATGGATTTTGCGATTTCTACAAAAAATGGATTTCTCATTTAAAAAACTTAAATAACGCAGAATCGACCATAGATTCGCATTGTGCACTTAGAATTGATCTATAATAAGTATTATAGGAGCTATCGCAATTGTCATATATTTTCTCAAAAAAAAATGCATGAATTATAGTTCATGGATTTTGCGATTTCTACAAAATATGGATTTCTCATTGAAAAGGCATAATAAACGCAGAATCGACCATAGATTCGCATTGTGCTCTTAGAATTGATCTATAATAAGTATTATAGGAGCTATCGCAATTGTCATATATTTTCTCTAAAAATATGCATGAATTATAGTTCATGGATTTAGCGGTTTCTACAAAAAATGGATTTCTCATTTAAAAGGCATAATAAACGCAGAATCGACCATAGATTCGCAATGTGCTCTTAGAATTGATCTATATTAAATATTATAGGAGTTATGGCAATTGTCATATATTTCCTCTAAAAAAATGCATGAATTATAGTTCATGGATTTTGCGATTTCTACAAAAAATGGATTTCTCATTTAAAAGGCATAATAAACGCAGAAACGACCATAGATTCGCATTGTGCTCTTAGAACTGATCTATAATAAGTATTATAGGAGCTATCGCAATTGTCATATATTTTCTCGAAAAAAAATGCATGAATTATAGTTCATGGATTTTGCGATTTCTACAAAAAATGGATTACTCATTTGAAAGGCATAATAAAAGCAGAATCGACAATAGATTCGCATTGTGCTCTTAGAATTGATCTATAATAAGTATTATAGGAGCTATGGCAGTGTCATTTATTTGCTCTAAAAAAAATGCATGAATTATAGTTCATGGATTTTGCGATTTCTACAAAAAATGGATTTCTCATTTAAAAAGTATAATAAACGCAGAATCGACCATAGATTCGCATTGTGCTCTTAGAATTGATCTATAATAAGTATGATAGGAGCTATGGCAATTGTCATATATTTGCTCTAAAAAAAATGCATGAATTATATAGTTCATGGATTTAGCGATTTCTACAAAAAATGGATTTCTCATTTAAAAGGCATAATAAAAGCAGAATCGACAATAGATTCGCATTGTGCTCTTAGAATTGATCTATAATAAGTATTATAGGAGCTATGGCAGTGTCATATATTTGCTCTAAAAAAATGCATGAATTATAGTTCATGGATTTAGCGATTTCTACAAAAAAATGGATTTCTCATTTAAAAGACATAATAAACGCAGAATCGACCATAGATTCGCATTGTGCTCTTAGAATTGATCTATAATATGTATAATAGGAGCTATCGCAATTGTCATATATTTTCTCTAAAGAAATGCATGAATTATAGTTCATGGATTTTGCGATTTCTACAAAAAATGGATTTCTCATTTAAAACGCATAATAAACGCAGAATCGACCATAGATTCGCATTGTGGTCTTAGAATTGATCTATAATAAGTATTATAGGAGCTATCGCAATTGTCATATATTTTCTCTAAAAAAATGCATGAAATATAGTTCGTGGATTTTGCGATTTCTACAAAAAATAGATTTCTCATTTAAAAAACTTAAATAACGCAGAATCGACCATAGATTCGCATTGTGCACTTAGAATTGATCTATAATAAGTATGATAGGAGCTGTCGCAATTGTCATATATTCTCTCTAAAAAAAAGCATGAATTATAGTTCATGGATTTTGCGATTTCTACAAAAAATGGATTTCTCATTGAAAAGGCATAATAAACACAGAATCGACCATAGATTCGCATTGTGCTCTTAGAATTGATCTATAATGAGTATTATAGGAGCTATCGCAATTGTCATATATTTTCCCTAAAAATATGCATGAATTATAGTTCATGGATTTAGCGATTTCTACAAAAAATGGATTTCTCATTTAAAAGACATAATAAACGCAGAATCGACCATAGATTCGCATTGTGCTCTTAGAATTGATGTATAATAAGTATAATAGGAGCTATCGCAATTGTCATATATTTTCTCTAAAGAAATGCATGAATTATAGTTCATGGATTTTTCGATTTCTACAAAAAATGGATTTCTCATTTAAAAGGCATAATAAACGCAGAATCGACCATAGATTAGCATTGAGGTCTTAGAATTGATCTATAATAAGTATAATAGGTGCTATCGCACTTGTCATATATTTTCTCTAAAAAAATGCATGAATTATAGTTCATGGATTTTGCGATTTCTACAAAAAATGGATTTCTCATTTAAAAAACTTAAATAACGCAGAATCGAACATAGATTCGCATTGTGCTCTTAGAATTGATCTATAATAAGTATTATAGGAGCTATGGCATTGTCATATATTTGCTCTAAAAAAAATGCATGAATTACTGTTCATGGATTTTGCGATTTCTACAAAAAATGGATTTCTCATTTAAAAAGCATAATAAACGCAGAATCGACCATAGATTCGCAATGTGCTACTAGAATTGATCTATATTAAGTATTATAGGAGTTATGGCAATTGTCACATATTTGCTCTAAAAAAATGCATGAAATATAGTTCATGGATTTTGCGATTTCTACAAAAAATGGATTTCTCATTTAAAAAACTTAAATAACGCAGAATCGACCATAGATTCGCATTGTGCACTTAGAATTGATCTATAATAAGTATGATAGGAGCTATCGCAATTGTCATATATTTTCTCTAAAAAAAAAGCATGAATTATAGTTCATGGATTTTGCGATTTCTACAAAAAAGGGATTTCTCATTTAAAAGGCATAATAAACGCAGAATCGACCATAGATTCACATTGTGCACTTAGAACTGATCTATAATAAGTATTATAGGAGCTATCGCAATTGTCATATATTTGCTCTAAAAAAATGCATGAATTATAGTTCATGGATTTTGCGATTTCTACAAAATATGGATTTCTCATTGAAAAGGCATAATAAACACAGAATCGACCATAGATTCGCATTGTGCTCTTAGAATTGATCTATAATGAGTATTATAGGAGCTATCGCAATTGTCATATATTTTCCCTAAAAATATGCATGAATTATAGTTCATGGATTTAGCGATTTCTACAAAAAATGGATTTCTCATTTAAAAGGCATAATAAACGCAGAATCGACCATAGATTCGCAATGTGCTCTTAGAATTGATCTATATTAAGTATTATAGGAGTTATGGCAATTGTCATATATTTGCTATAAAAAATGCATGAATTATAGTTCATAGATTTAGCGATTTCTACAAAAAATGGATTTCTCATTTAAAAGACATAATAAACGCAGAATCGACCATAGATTCGCATTGTGCTCTTAGAATTGATGTATAATAAGTATAATAGGAGCTATCGCAATTGTCATATATTTTCTCTAAAGAAATGCATGAATTATAGTTCATGGATTTTGCGATTTCTACAAAAAATGGATTTCTCATTTAAAAGGCATAATAAACGCAGAATCGACCATAGATTAGCATTGAGGTCTTAGAATTGATCTATAATAAGTATAATAGGTGCTATCGCAATTGTCATATATTTTCTCTAAAAAAATGCATTAATTATAGTTCATGGATTTTGCGATTTCTACAAAAAATGGATTTCTCATTTAAAAAACTTAAATAACGCAGAATCGAACATAGATTCGCATTGTGCTCTTAGAATTGATCTATAATAAGTATTATAGGAGCTATGGCATTGTCATATATTTGCTCTAAAAAAAATGCATGAATTACAGTTCATGGATTTTGCGATTTCTACAAAAAATGGATTTCTCATTTAAAAAGCATAATAAACGCCGAATCGACCATAGATTCGCATTGTGCTCTTAGAATTGATCTATAATAAGTATGATAGGAGCTATGGCAATTGTCATATATTTGCTCTAAAAAAAATGCATGAATTATAGTTCATGGTTTTAGCGATTTCTACAAAAAATGGATTTCTCATTTAAAAGACATAATAAACGCAGAATCGACCATAGATTCGCATTGTGCTCTTAGAATTGATCTATATTAAGTATTATAGGAGTTATGGCAATTGTCATATATTTTCTCTAAAAATATGCATTAATTATAGTTCATGGATTTAGCGATTTCTACAAAAAATGGATTTCTCATTTAAAAGGCATAATAAACGCAGAATCGAACATAGATTCGCAATGTGCTTTTAGAATTGATCTATATTAAGTATTATAGGAGTTATGGCAATTGTCATATATTTGCTCTAAAAAAATGCATGAAATATAGTTCATTGATTTAGCAGTTTCTACAAAAAATGGATTTCTCATTTAAAAGACATAATAAACGCAGAATCGACCATAGATTCGCATTGTGCTCTTAGAATTGATCTATAATAAGTATGATAGGAGCTATCGCAATTGTCATATATTTTCTCTAAAAAAAAAGCATGAATTATAGTTCATGGATTTTGCGATTTCTACAAAAAATGGATTTCTCATTTAAAAAACTTAAATAACGCAGAATCGACCATAGATTCGCATTGTGCACTTAGAATTGATCTATAATAAGTATGATAGGAGCTATCGCAATTGTCATATATTTTCTCTAAAAAAAAGCATGAATTATAGTTCATGGATTTTGCGATTTCTACAAAAAAGGGATTTCTCATTTAAAAGGCATAATATACGCAGAATCGACCATAGATTCACATTGTGCACTTAGAACTGATCTATAATAAGTATTATAGGAGCTATCGCAATTGTCATATATTTGCTCTAAAAAAAATTCATGATTTATAGTTCATGGATTTTGCAATTTCTACAAAAAATGGATTTCTCATTTAAAAGGCATAATAAACGCAGAATCGACCATAGATTGGCATTGTGCTCTTAGAATTGATCTATAATAAGTATTATAGGAGCTATGGCAATTGTCATATATTTTCTCTAAAAAAATGCATGAATTATAGTTCATGGATTTTGCGATTTCTACAAAAAATGGATTTCTCATTTAAAATTCATAATAAACGCAGAATCAACCATAGATTCGCATTGTGCACTTAGAATTGATCTATAATAAGTATTATAGGAGCTATGGCAATTGTCATATATTCGCTCTAAAAAAAATTCATGATTTATAGTTCATGGATTTTGCAATTTCTACAAAAAATGGATTTCTCATTTAAAAGACATATTAAACGCAGAATCGACCATAGATTCGCATTGTGCTCTTAGAATTGATGTATAATAGGTATAATAGGAGCTATCGCAATTGTCATATATTTTCTCTAAAGAAATGCATGAATTATAGTTCATGGATTTTGCGATTTCTACAAAAAATGGATTTCTCATTTAAAAGGCATAATAAACGCAGAATCGACCATAGATTCGCATTGTGGTCTTAGAATTGATCTATAATAAGTATTATAGGAGCTATCACAATTGTCATATATTTTCTCTAAAAAAATGCATGAATTATAGTTCATGGATTTTGCGATTTCTACAAAAAATGGATTTCTCATTTAAAAAACTTAAATAACGCAGAATCGACCATAGATTCGCATTGTGCTCTTAGAATTGATCTATATTAAGTATTATAGGCGTTATGGCAATTGTCATATATTTGCTCTAAAAAAATGCATGAATTATAGTTCATGGTTTTAGCGATTTCTACAAAAAATGGATTTCTCATTTAAAAGACATAATAAACGCAGAATCGACCATAGATTCGCATTGTGCTCTTAGAATTGATCTATATTAAGTATTATAGGAGTTATGGCAATTGTCATATATTTTCTCTAAAAATATGCATGAATTATAGTTCATGGATTTAGCGATTTCTACAAAAAATGGATTTCTCATTTAAAAGGCATAATAAACGCAGAATCGAACATAGATTCGCAATGAGCTCTTAGAATTGATCTATATTAAGTATTATAGGAGTTATGGCAATTGTCATATATTTGCTCTAAAAAAATGCATGAAATATAGTTCATTGATTTAGCAATTTCTACAAAAAATGGATTTCTCATTTAAAAGACATAATAAACGCAGAATCGACCATAGATTCGCATTGTGCTCTTAGAATTGATCTATAATAAGTATGATAGGAGCTATCGCAATTGTCATATATTTTCTCTAAAAAAAAAGCATGAATTATAGTTCATGGATTTTGCGATTTCTACAAAAAATGGATTTCTCATTTAAAAGACATATTAAACGCAGAATCGACCATAGATTCGCATTGTGCTCTTAGAATTGATGTATAATAAGTATAATAGGAGCTATCGCAATTGTCATATATTTTCTCTAAAGAAATGCATGAATTATAGTTCATGGATTTTGCGATTTCTACAAAAAATGGATTTCTCATTTAAAAGGCATAATAAACGCAGAATCGACCATAGATTCGCATTGTGGTCTTAGAATTGATCTATAATAAGTATTATAGGAGCTATCACAATTGTCATATATTTTCTCTAAAAAAATGCATGAATTATAGTTCATGGATTTTGCGATTTCTACAAAAAATGGATTTCTCATTTAAAAAACCTAAATAACGCAGAATCGACCATAGATTCGCATTGTGCTCTTAGAATTGATCTATATTAAGTATTATAGGCGTTATGGCAATTGTCATATATTTGCTCTAAAAAAATGCATGAATTATAGTTCATGGTTTTAGCGATTTCTACAAAAAATGGATTTCTCATTTAAAAGACATAATAAACGCAGAATCGACCATAGATTCGCATTGTGCTCTTAGAATTGATCTATATTAAGTATTATAGGAGTTATGGCAATTGTCATATATTTTCTCTAAAAATATGCATGAATTATAGTTCATGGATTTAGCGATTTCTACAAAAAATGGATTTCTCATTTAAAAGGCATAATAAACGCAGAATCGAACATAGATTCGCAATGTGCTCTTAGAATTGATCTATATTAAGTATTATAGGAGTTATGGCAATTGTCATATATTTGCTCTAAAAAAATGCATGAAATATAGTTCATTGATTTAGCAATTTCTACAAAAAATGGATTTCTCATTTAAAAGACATAATAAACGCAGAATCGACCATAGATTCGCATTGTGCTCTTAGAATTGATCTATAATAAGTATGATAGGAGCTATCGCAATTGTCATATATTTTCTCTAAAAAAAAAGCATGAATTATAGTTCATGGATTTTGCGATTTCTACAAAAAATGGATTTCTCATTTAAAAAACTTAAATAACGCAGAATCGACCATAGATTCGCATTGTGCACTTAGAACTGATCTATAATAAGTATGATAGGAGCTATCGCAATTGTCATATATTTTCTCTAAAAAAAAGCATGAATTATAGTTCATGGATTTTGCGATTTCTACAAAAAAGGGATTTCTCATTTAAAAGGCATAATAAACGCAGAATCGACCATAGATTCACATTGTGCACTTAGAACTGATCTATAATAAGTATTATAGGAGCTATCGCAATTGTCATATATTTGCTCTAAAAAAAATTCATGATTTATAGTTCATGGATTTTGCAATTTCTACAAAAAATGGATTTCTCATTTAAAAGGCATAATAAACGCAGAATCGACCATAGATTCGCATTGTGGTCTTAGAATTGATCTATAATAAGTATTATAGGAGCTATCACAATTGTCATATATTTTCTCTAAAAAAATGCATGAATTATAGTTCATGGATTTTGCGATTTCTACAAAAAATGGATTTCTCATTTAAAAAACTTAAATAACGCAGAATCGACCATAGATTCGCATTGTGCTCTTAGAATTGATCTATAATAAGTATTATAGGAGCTATGGCATTGTCATATATTTGCTCTAAAAAAAATGCATGAATTACAGTTCATGGATTTTGCGATTTCTACAAAAAATGGATTTCTCATTTAAAAAGCATAATAAACGCAGAATCGACCATAGATTCGCATTGTGCTCTTAGAATTGATCTATAATAAGTATGATAGGAGCTATGGCAATTGTCATATATTTGCTCTAAAAAAAATGCATGAATTATAGTTCATGGTTTTAGCGATTTCTACAAAAAATGGATTTCTCATTTAAAAGACATAATAAACGCAGAATCGACCATAGATTCGCATTGTGCTCTTAGAATTGATCTATATTAAGTATTATAGGAGTTATGGCAATTGTCATATATTTTCTCTAAAAATATGCATGAATTATAGTTCATGGATTTAGCGATTTCTACAAAAAATGGATTTCTCATTTAAAAGGCATAATAAACGCAGAATCGAACATAGATTCGCAATGTGCTCTTAGAATTGATCTATATTAGGTATTATAGGAGTTATGGCAATTGTCATATATTTGCTCTAAAAAAATGCATGAAATATAGTTCATTGATTTAGCAATTTCTACAAAAAATGGATTTCTCATTTAAAAGACATAATAAACGCAGAATCGACCATAGATTCGCATTGTGCTCTTAGAATTGATCTATAATAAGTATGATAGGAGCTATCGCAATTGTCATATATTTTCTCTAAAAAAAAGCATGAATTATAGTTCATGGATTTTGCGATTTCTACAAAAAATGGATTTCTCATTTAAAAAACTTAAATAACGCAGAATCGACCATAGATTCGCATTCTGCACTTAGAATTGATCTATAATAAGTATGATAGGAGCTATCGCAATTGTCATATATTTTCTCTAAAAAAAAAGCAAGAATTATAGTTCATGGATTTTGCGATTTCTACAAAAAAGGGATTTCTCATTTAAAAGGCATAATAAACGCAGAATCGACCATAGATTCACATTGTGCACTTAGAACTGATCTATAATAAGTATTATAGGAGCTATCGCAATTGTCATATATTTGCTCTAAAAAAAATTCATGATTTATAGTTCATGGATTTTGCAATTTCTACAAAAAATGGATTTCTCATTTAAAAGGCATAATAAACGCAGAATCGACCATAGATTGGCATTGTGCTCTTAGAATTGATCTATAATAAGTATTATAGGAGCTATGGAAATTGTCATATATTTTCTCTAAAAAAATGCATGAATTATAGTTCATGGATTTTGCGATTTCTACAAAAAATGGATTTCTCATTTAAAATTCATAATAAACGCAGAATCAACCATAGATTCGCATTGTGCACTTAGAATTGATCTATAATAAGTATTATAGGAGCTATGGCAATTGTCATATATTCGCCCTAAAAAAAATTCATGATTTATAGTTCATGGATTTTGCAATTTCTACAAAAAATGGATTTCTCATTTAAAAGGCATAATAAACGCAGAATCGACCATAGATTCGCATTGTGGTCTTAGAATTGATCTATAATAAGTATTATAGGAGCTATCACAATTGTCATATATTTTCTCTAAAAAAATGCATGAATTATAGTTCATGGATTTTGCGATTTCTACAAAAAATGGATTTCTCATTTAAAAAACTTAAATAACGCAGAATCGACCATAGATTCGCATTGTGCACTTAGAATTGATCTATAATAAGTATGATAGGAGCTATCGCAATTGTCATATATTTTCTCTAAAAATATCCATGAATTATTGTTCATGGATTTAGCGATTTCTACAAAAAATGGATTTCTCATTTAAAATTCATAATAAACGCAGGATCGACCATAGATTCGCAATGTGCTCTTAGAATTGATCTATATTTAGTATTATAGGAGGTATGGCAATTGTCATATATTTGCTCTAAAAAAATGCATGAATTGTAATTCATGGATTTTGCGATTTCTACAAAAAATGGATTTTTCATTTAAAATTCATAATAAACGCAGAATCGACCATAGATTCGCATTGTGCTCTTAGAATTGATCTGTATTAAGTATTATAGGAGTTATGGCAATTGTCATATATTTGCTCTAAAAAAAATGCATGATTTATATTTCATGGATTTTGCGATTTCTACAAAAAATGGATTTCTCATTTAAAAGGCATAATAAACGCAGAATCGACCATAGATTCGCATTGTGCACTTAGAATTGATCTATAATAAGTATTATAGGAGCTATCGCAAATTGTCATATATTTTCTCTAAAAAAATGCATGAATTATAGTTCATGGATTTCGCGATTTCTACAAAAAATGGATTTCTCATTTAAAAGGCATAATAAACGCAGAATCGACCATAGATTCGCATTGTGCTCTTAGAATTGATCTGTATTAAGTATTATAGGAGTTATGGCAATTGTCATATATTTGCTCTAAAAAAATGCATGAATTATATAGTTCATGGATTTTGCGATTTCTACAAAAAATGGATTTCTCATTGAAAAGGCATAATGAACGCAGAATTGACCATAGATTCGCATTGTGCTCTTAGAATTGATCTATAATAAGTATTATAGGAGCTATGGCAATTGTCATATATTTGCTCTAAAAAAATGCATGAATTATAGTTCATGGATTTTGCGATTTCTACAAAAAATGGATTTCTCATTGAAAAGGCATAATAAACGCAGAATCGACCATAGATTCGCATTGTGCTCTTAGAATTGATCTATAATAAGTATTATAGGAGCTATCGCAATTGTCATATATTTGCTCTAAAAAAATGCATGAATTATAGTTCATGGATTTTGCGATTTCTACAAAAAATGGATTTCTCATTGAAAAGGCATAATAAACGCAGAATCGAACATAGATTCGCATTGTGCTCTTAGAATTGATCTATAATAAGTATTATAGGAGCTATCGCAATTGTCATATATTTTCTCTAAAAAAAATGCAAGACATTTTACTAACATAAGTTAATACATTTACTAACATAAGTTAAGATTGTTGAATGCCTTCATGTTCTTTTCGACATATATATTGATTATGCAAAGTTTCTAAGCCAAAACTATATTTTCATAAATAATTTATAAACCGGGATCTGTATTCATATATGCATTTAGTCATCGGCGTAACCATGATTTTATCGAAAATATTAATAAAGTTGGTGGCAAAATTACATGAATTTTATGTGAGAAAATAATAAAATTGTTATAAAGTGAACGAACCTTGGTTATTTAACGGATCTAAAAGGTTGAACATACGATACTGTTTACTTAATTTTATTTAATTTTAAATCATAAATAAAAATAGCTTAATGAGAGCGTTGAGCATGAAACGGTTGTGTATATTATTGAGACAATTGAGCATGAAATAATGTATATGATATGCAGATTCCGTGTTTGTTACATTCATTAATTTATATGTCTCTCACAACAGGAATTAGCAGAACAATGGCTTTTTTGTTCATATGTTGGTGTAGTATGTGCTTTTTATCCATAGTGATACTATGATTTATGGTTGAGAAAGATTACCATTAGTGGAATTACAATTACATGTTAATATTTAAAAAAAACTAAAAATGTGTCAAATAACGGTAGTATTGCAACATATAAATAGTTGGTAAAAATAGTTAATTTTTCAAATGTGCACCAATTTTTTTAGGATTCCACTTTGGATACACAGATAATCTGAAAACATATTTTTTATGTTTTCGTTTGAACTCTAGTTTCCTATACTTTTTACTGGAGTTTTCTTTTCGCTCGAAGCAAGACTACTTTTATCCTGTCTTAGAAGGATTTCTACCTTTTTAGGCGGAGGGAAGACCACTAGGTCGAAGAAAAACCACTGATCCCTCCTCTGCACTTAAGTCACTCTACCGGGTTCTTCCCTTCCCGCTAGATTTTCTAGTGAACAGAGAACAGAGATTTTGACTTCTACCTATCATATATGTAATGTGTTCATTCTTAAATCTAATTCATAACAATAAACTCTACAATGGTCCCCTTGGTGTCTTTTACAAAAGTTTTAATCTCCATAACTAATTGTAGAATTAAATTTTAATTCTTAGTTCAAATATTAAAATAGCCAAACTTTAGAACAGATTATTGTTTCATGTGTGTACATTAACTATAATTATTATATCTAATTATATAATATTATATAATTTAATAGATTTATATTTATATATATATATATATATAAAGTGCAATGACTTTACCTTGGTGGACTTAATGGTGGATACAATTACTTACAATAGTAATATATTAACTTCATAAAGTCAGTGCAACGGAAAAACAATGGATAACGTAAAATATATATATATATATATATATATATATATATATATATATATATATATATATATATATATATATATATATGCTGATACGTGGAACTGCGAAATTATGTACTGCAGAATAAACGGATATACTCCAGATAGTAACTATTCATCATATATATATATATATATATATATATATATATATATATATATATGTATATATATTATATATATATTATAACTTAACTTTTGTTACAATTAAATTTATTTTTAAATGTTATTTATTTACCTTACCTATTAATGTCACACCTTCAGGTTTATAAAAGAATTAACTATCTTATCAATTTTTAAACATCACTTGCATTTATTCTCTTCAATTAACTCTACACATTATTCCAAATTTATATTAATATTGTGCAGTGACAGGATTGATATCTTAACTAAAATTACAATGATAAAAGGTGGACTTCTGAGGCTTTAGATTTCTAATAGAATAACATAGAAAAATAACAGTATTAAAATTTTATTCTTGCTCTCGGGGCGGTATTACGGGAATTTTGCTTTTAAATTAGAAATGGCGAAACTAGAATAATTTTTATAAATTTTGATGAAATTCAAATTTGTTGTGAACTAAAAGATAGATGTCTGTTGGCTACACTTATATTCAAATAATACTTATTGTTCTGAAGATTCCCTGGAATCTTGGCTTTGTTCACTTCAGCGCTTACACTTGACACACAACAAAACTTACTTTATACTTCTAAAAAAAATTTTTACGCCGCACTTTTTAAAATATACTTATAAATAAAAATCTTTACTTAATCTAATCAATTCTCTCCCTTTATAACACTTCCATCCTCGTCCCCACCAACCTGTCTTCCTCTGAGACTCCTCTCCAAACTTCCGTTTAAACATCCGATCATTTAGTTTTTATTAAAAATCTAATCTCTCCCACTACCACCAATACGTTCTTTGTAAGTTTACAGTTCTACAATTAGCTAAACCTAACGGTACACGATTAATACCCCAGGCTATATTGGCCGCTGGATTTCCCGTCTTAACAAGCTTTGGAGCTTCTATTGTCAATTGGCCGGACTCAACTTATAGCTTTCCTGGAAAGGATAATGACATGGCACCTGCTTTGTCCGCACTAGAAAATTATTTGTGTCTTTTTTTTAATCCTATAAATAATTATTTTAGCAACTAACTTAATTTAATCTAAAGCCTCGTACTTTTGTTATAATATATATATATATATATATATATATATATATATATATATATATATATATATATATATAAAACATTACTACGCTGGGCGTTATTGTTTTTTCCTGCAATGAAAATAAGGAAATATTTATTTTATTAATCCTACTTTTTTGTCACAAAATATATGCTCGATTACGCATATTGACACAAGCACACACTCGTAGATAAAAGTGCACATGGAAAAGATGGATAGTGAGAAAGATAATGAAAGAGTTGCAATAGTTTTTCAATCACATCGACAAATATTATTATAATTATATGTAGGTCCTAATATAAATATTAATTATAAAACATTTTATTCAATTTGGCATAACACACTCAAATTACCTCTGAATGCTAATTTGACCCAGTTACTTAAATATGAGGTAGAGCATTGTGATATCTGAAAATTAATGCACACAGATGCAAATGACAAGATTGCAATAACAACTCCTTTAATCTATGACAAACATAACTTACTTTGTAGTTACGATGGTTGTAAAATTTATTTTACGACGGTAATTCAGTTGTGTTTACAAACTAGTCGTATATAATTTTAAAAGCATTATTATCATAACGTATAGCGACTTACATTGTTGTTGTTCTGTATCTCCTATATACGATATATATACACTATTATAACTCATATCCATTATTGTATTATTAATTTAAAACAAAATTTTACCAATACTTCACTTTTACTTATTATTTTAAGAAAAACGAATGAATGGTATCCTTGAAAATATTTCATAATTCCTTAGCCCTTACAAATTGTCATTGATTCTAAATTCAGATTGCTAAATTTGCTTATATCTGATCTAGGTTGAAGATTTTCAGATGAGGAACAAGAAAGTTACGTCTGACATGAAACACCGATTGTTGGGTACGAGCCAAATACAACAATAAAAGAAACGGTGCCTGAATTTATGGACGTAATTCGTAACAGAAAGAAAGTATTTGCTCTGCAAACAATGGTTTTCCTTTCTATACAATTTCTTATATGTTTTGAATGATGTTGCTAATCTATCAACTTATTTTTATATTTATTATTATATATAAAGTAGTTTTTATTCACTATTATATTTCTTTGCTTATTGATATATTCCTTTTAATTTTCGAGAAAAATTAACGCTATTTTTCTTATTTGGATGATTTAAATATTGTTTTATTGGAATACAAGTTTGCGATATCATATGATATAAATTTTTGTGTTATGTTAGAGTTAATTAATTTTTGTTTCATTTCGTTTTTAGTATTATGTATAGCATATAAATAATTGGCCACGTTCGAGGCACCTGCCTCTAAACCTGACTCCAACAAAAACGACCGTTTTTAGAGACTAATGGTAAATCATACGTTTACATTTTACAAGAATAATTCAAGAATACCTAATAATATTACTTAATTATATTGATGTGTGTGTGTGTCTGTATATAAAAGAAGAGAAAGAGAGGGGGCCATGGGTTTGCCAACTTGTAGCAACTAATTCGTCTTTGTCCCTGTTCCTGAATCATTTTCGAAAATATTGTCATGAACATCTATTCCAATTGTTTTAATATAAATTTCAGTATTTATTTCTTGACAATATTAGATTAGAATTACAGATGTTGAAATCATAGTATTGCAATAATATGCAGGTTCTATTTATTTTTTTATACTCTAATTTTTTTTTGTTTTGACTGCTAATTTGATTATTTTTTATTTCTAATAATAATAATACAGCTTTGATAATAGAGTTGTCATTAACTTTCTTTGCTGATAGATTAGGCAATACCACAAAACAATGGTAGCATACAAGAGTCATCACAAGACTTTAGGCCACAAAAGTCCCACTCAATCTTAAAAATAGCTAAATATATACATTATATGTTTTACAGATAAATTCATAATATAATTAGGATCCCTATATCTTATCCTTAAGGTTATAAATCAGAGTATCATTGAAACGTAACATACATAGCGCGACGTTATACATACTACATTTTGTATATATATATATATATATATATAGTTTTGGTTGGTAAAGATTATTTAGATTTTTTGGACTAGGAGACTGACAGACTTACCTTGGTAAGAGTCCCCTCTGTAGTCTTGAAATAGAAACACATAAAAGCACTTAAACTTTAAGTGCTTTTATGTGTTTCTATTTCAAGACTACAGAGTGGACTCTTACCAAGGTAAGTCTGTCAGTCTCCTAGTCCAAAAAATCTATATATATATATATATATATATATATATATATATATATATATATATATAAATTTATAACAGAAAATATTTTAACTTATATCTGCAAATATATACATATTTTAAGTGTATCTGGAAATGAAATGTTACATAATTAACAGTTGGTAGTAATTTGTTTTTATCAATAACTAAACTCTTTGAAAATGTAAAGTAACTTTTACTTTAAAGTAACTAATTTGGCTCTTTATTATTATTTTCAAAGAGATGCGGTGTTTGTTTTTTTGATAATGTGTTATTTTCATTTTATATTCTGGGTAATCGTTAGGAATTACAAAAAGCTTGGTAATTTACGTTCTTAGAAAATTGTCAGTATGTAGCAAACGAGAGTTACTAAGGCGCAAAGTTCTTTGACTGTAGTGTAGGTTAAGTGGTTAAATTTAACAGAAACGTCAGTACTGACAAGTAAAGTTTTCGAGTAAAACGATGTGATCATTTTAGTGAAAAACTTTATTCGTGACATTGTTAAAACTTGGCGTTTCAAAATCAAATATACCATAAATACCAAAATATACCATATATTTTTGTTCTAGCTTTGTGTCTACTTATTATAATAAGTAAAAGATAAAGAACAGTTGTATAAGAAGACTAACAATTTTCATTTTGTCTATGATTTTAAAATAAATTTCAAACATAGATGAGGTTTGATTGTTTTTCTCATTATAATAAAATCGTATTATCTAATCGTATTTAAAACTCTTGTTTTATTGTAAATACGATATTTAAATAAAGAATAACAATAAGGATTTAAGATTGTAACGAAACCAATTGACTTAGTTCAATATAAACTGAAACGGAGAGGTTAGAATATTAAATATTACAGGAAATTAAAATAATAAATCAAATAAATTTTCTAAAATACACGTGTATGCCATGGTAGAAAAATATTTTAAATCAATTAGGTAAACCAGGTATAACATGAAGTAAGTTCACCTGTTAGGTAATCACTTCTCGATGTATGAGAATTTAAGGGTCTGAAAGGGCTTCTCGACCACGTGAGCAAATAAATATTACGAAATACGTCTGTAAATAAATGAAAAAAATACATATTACCCCAAACAGGAGGTATTTTTGTCTCATATCATATTAGGCACAGGACAATTTAAAAGAATGAGCGATTTTATAAATGTTTATCACTTTATAATTACACTGAAAATATGGCCAGATCGAATGTATAGTTTCTGAATGAAATAATGTCTTGTTTATGTAAGCCTTTATAGTAAATTTATCTGAAAAGTCTACCAAATTTACTTGAAACATAGTTTCGTTTAATTGAAACACTAGATCAAAAGATTCATTTAGTTATTTATTTACAATAACATTGTCGTAAAAAGTAAATAATTTAATTATTTAGTAAGTTATTTAAAAATTAAATTTATAAATTTAATAAATTTTATTACAAAACCTGTCTAAATTAATATTGATATTTTTAATTTTACTTTAATTTAATAATAACTGATTATGTTTTTAAATATTACGTAATATTGATAATTGTTTCTATAACGTTAAATATTCTACAACATAATTATATTTTTATAATCTTATTGCTATGAAATTCTTCAAAAAGCACCACATAGTTTGGGTTTACACGTAATACATCGAGAAATTCAATAGACCCATAAAAAGAGATAGCTACAATATTGTGGACCCACTGAATTTACTCCAGTAAATATAGTATGCAGTAATATATTCCATGTATAATAGAGTAATCTATAATATAATCTGAATTAGGACAAATTTAGCCCTTTAAAATACCATTGTACATTTCGGAAATTAACGCCTATGATATTCTTGTAGCATCAATACTCCGTGTAACATATAAGTCTAACTGGTATGTAAAACTATGAATATGTGAATTGCATATAAATATATATATATATATATATATATATATATTGTTTTTTGTAAATCATTGTAAGTGTTTAATTAGGTGAATATTTACTTTGTATCTAATATAATAAAAACGTATCATTTTGTTCTAAGTACATGCCTAAGATCAATGATTCACATTCGATTTTATGAGTATCGTGTTATAAAATCAAACATATACAGAATAACTTTCTTAAAAACCAACAATCAGGACATATGGAGGAGAAGATGGGTTATTTCAATCTTGAGTTCATTTAACGGAATACGTGAATAAAGTGTGATATTGCATTGTTTAATTTTATCTAAGGAGGTGTGCGCAAATGCTTTATTATTGTTATTGTTATTAAGTATTGACAAAATTTTAAATACACTAAAAGAATGAATAAATGAATTTGATATCTTGATACATAAAAGATTTATTTTATTTAATTTAATTGATTCAGATGTAAAATGGTTGCTGGAGCATGTCCGGCCGAATTACAGTGGGGTACTGACGTCACCATTAACTTGAATTGGTGTGACAATACATGAATTACTAAGGAATTTGTGACTGGTAAGAGACATCCTAGTAGGTAGGATGACAGTGGGAAGAAATATCCTGCAAGCAGGTGCAAGAGAGTAGCTTTACGTGTGACTTCGAAAGAGGAAAAATGTAAAAATGTCTACTCTTTCTTAATAAAGGAAGTTTCTTAATAAACTGTTATATTTACATCTTGTAGTGCAACAAATTTTCCAACTTAGAAAGCGTTAAATGAGATAAAATTCCAATCGCTGAAGGGTAAAATGGTTATATAAAAAACAGTATCTTATAAATTTCAATCATTTAGACTAATTGAAATGATTCTCAAAGGTAGGAAACTCTCCTTAAAGTACAATGGTCTATGCTCGAATTCACGTAGATTATGAGATGAAGTAACTCAGGGCTCAGTACTTAGTCCTCTTTTGTTTCTCGTTTACAAGAACACAATCCACTCCCATATTTATTCAGATACACTCACTGAGATTGAACATATCTGAAGTCGCCTTTAGCGATATACTGAGGAACATTGCGACATTGGCGGAGGATCCTCAACTATCTACCAACATTGTCAAGAACAACTTTTGTGTCTTTTCTACAGACAGAAAATATAGTAGCACACTTATATTGATATAAAACTCAACGATTGTCACATCAAAAGGATAGATTTTCCTACTTACCTTGACGGTACCCTGAATCTCGAACCTCGCTTCACAAGGCACGTCCAAAACGCTGCTAAAAAAGCCCCGAGAAAGGTAAACATTCTCCCAAAACTATGTGGAACTACTTGGGAATCAAGTCATTTTGCTGTAAAAAGCTTATATTGCACCACCATTAGGCCTGCGCTTGAGTACCCCTTCACAATTACGTTCACCAATGGACTCAGCAGTAACAACAGGGATCAAATCTCAACCTGGCTGTCCAGTGTATGGAAAGGCTCATCCAGACTCAAAAGATCCACTACACTCCAGCAAGAATGAGACATCAGAAGATGAATGGAAGAATTTGGAACATTCATCCCTACGTTTTCTTCAGGAACCCCTATTTCCCAATAAATCATCAAAAAAAACGAGGATTAGCTTGAACCTATTGCAGCCTTCTTCAAAACAAAGAAGATTCAAATAATATAAAACAAAATGAAACTATTGAAAAGCTCTCTCATGGTATTGCAGACACTTTTGATTCCTCAAATAAACACCTCTATAGAGGAGGTGCAGGAAGTAAACGCCAGCACAAAAAGAATACAAGCCTGATTTCCTTAGATTTTACCAGCGATATTTGGGCGATTAAAGAATATGTCACTATCTATCCAAATGATTCCATTTGTTCAGGCCTTACAGACGGGATAGTAGTTTTCTTTAACTCTAAATCGGCTTTAGAAGACGTAGGAAATGGAGACACTATCATCTACTCTGCGATTAACATCACCTACTTCTTGAGATTCTTTACTGTAGGGGTAAATCATGTCAATTACAATGGACCCCTGGACACGTAAATATTGAAGGCAACGGATGTGCCGAATCATTGGTCAAAGAACCCCGTGAAAACAGTCAAATAGGTAAAAACCATTACACTACCAGATGCGAACGCAGTGACCCAAAACAAACTATTACATCATAACTTTAGGAGGCCTCTTATCACCGACTTCAACTGCGCCAAAATGTTACTTCGGTCATTGTCAAATTAGTAACTAATCATCTCAAATGGATAAAGTTTCTTCCAAATAAAAACCAGCACATACCTGCAGGAACTGTCTGGATGTCAGTCTAACGTCGAGACATACTTTGGAGCGCCCAACACACATGCCGCATATTTTTAAGTGTGGAATGGTGACATTTGAAGAGCATCTGCTAGCTCTTCTCTTTAAAAGACGAAGGAGCTGGCGGTCACTATTTTCCGAACATTCAAAATTGTCTAGAGCTCCATGGACACGAAAACAACAACTAAATCGTGATTATTTGTGAAAATCAAGTTTCCAACGGTGTGTTTAAACTCAATGAGTAAACATGGTCGGTGAGACAAGTTAAACTGTTGTGCCTCATATAAGGACATACTGTATATCGTCTGAGTAGTATATTCATGGTTCCTTCTTCTTTATTCGTCTAGTGTAAAGTTTGATTTTCAGTTGCCTCTTATCGTTTGTGGAGAGTAGTGTTTTATTCAAATCTACCGTGTCTGTTGGACCAGGTTTTCATCACCAAGTTAGAAGACTGTGTGTCTAGTGTGCAATCTAGTTTCCTTTAACTGTATATATTCGTTTCTAAGTTGCACAGATTCGTTCTTTTTTTGTGTGTACCTAATTATTACCAAATCACTCCCCCCCCCTCCTAAAGAAAGATGGTTAATAATATTTGCCATCCTGTTACCTCTGTATATATCGAAACGGTTCAGAGGTTGAAGAGAAATAGAAAGTAGTGAAGATATCATAGAGGACGGAGATGTTTAACCAGCTAACAAACCGTATGAATAACAGCTTACAAACTTCAGAATGTTGAAGGGTAAAGGGTTGAATAATGTAGGCACATTGAAAAAAAATAAAATAGAAGTGTAAAAGACATTTCATCCTCATAGAAAGAATCGCAGTCGTTTCTTCGTTTCTCTACAGAATCGCTCCTAATATTACCTTGTTAAGCTATGTTCCTCCTAAACATTGCAATACAATTATGTTAAAACATAATGTTTTATCAACCAATTCAGTGTATACTGAATTATATTCTGAATAATATACTGATATTTAATAATTACCTGGTCGGTATACTTACTTTTTATAATAAGTCTTTATTAGCTACCATTCCTTTCGGTAATGGACGTTACAGTTTACTTTGTTTACTATATGTTGCAGTTCACTCTCCATTGAACAAAACGTTACACTTTCCTAAACTGTCTCATTACCCGTTAAACCTAAGCGATATTAGAGGCAACATATTATAATAATTATTATTGCCTAAATGTTCAAGTCCATAATATCTGACGTTTACGAATTGAAATATTAACTTTTACTGTTGTAATAAAATAATATTTGCTTTTTTCAAATAAATAAGATCAACAAATCAAGGTTCTTGGTAAATATTACTTTTTAAATTGATTTACATTCATCGTAATTTGAAAAAATAAAGCAAAACTTGAGAAGAATAATCGTAGAGCAGAATATATCAAAAATTCATGGAGACCCAAGTAGGGAAACTCGGCTTCAGAGAAATTTTTCTTTCGGATTCCCCTTTTCCCTTTGGTCAGTTACTGAAATCGAGTTCGACTACAATGTTAACAAATAAGGTTTTATACATACATACATAAATATATATATATATATATATATATATATATATATATATATATATATATATATATATAAGTGTGTAATAAAAACTTATGAAATTAAAAAACATGTATAAAAATAGAACAACAATAAACTTATATGTCAATAAAATAATACTTGTAGCTTGCCATTACTTGGATTGTTTGAAATCTAAGTACAAGGTAAACATTATTAACTGGTAAACTAAAAATAAATAATAAGCCAGATATATATAGAGCCCATAAAACACTCATCGAAACATCATTAGTGTATGTAACTATTTACTAATGACGCAAAAAATTTCCCAATATCAAATGGAAGTAAATGTATGCAGTTAGTAATAAACGGAAGATTTAATTACACTTGTTTTGTATTATCTTGGCAAAAAAAAACTTACTGATTTTATTCAACAGACGCCTTCCGTAGTAGGTCAGGGCGAAACCCTTCTGCTGATTAAAATCAGTAAGTACTTGGTTTTTTGCCAAAATAATAAAAACAAGTGTAATTTCTATAGAAACCTCAAGATGTGCAACACAAAAACTGGAAGTTTAAAGTTAGTACTTCAATGAGTTTTATAAACTTCTGCACGTAATATTAATTATGTAAAACAAAACTAATATATAGTAATTTATATAAAACGCAAATATAAAATAACATATAAAATAAGTGGAATACACATTACACGTGTTTCTTTAATATTGAAACCTTGTTTATATATGTTTGCAACTTGGTCTCAAATTTTCAAATTTTAGTTTCCATTTTGTCATTTTAACTTGAAGCGTGCATTAGGAAATTCCAATCACTAAAGAAAAAAAAACATGTCCTTTGGCACAGTGAGGTTTATTGGGAGTGTGGGGGTGAAGAGAGTCAAGGAATTACGACGCAATTTCAACTTTTACATTCATCACTCCTCCTTTTCCTGTCAACCCTGTCGAGATTAGAAGCAAGCGTAAAGTTTCTTTGTTTAACTCAAAAGATCCTCTTCAGTATAATTTATCTTTTATTTGAATGCTGTCGGATTATTTTTTAAATGGCAAGCAACAAGGGGAGAAAGAATTCTCATTGTAAAGGAGAAGACAAATAGTTGAATTTGAAACAAAATATGTATATTAAGATACATTAGAAAACCTTTCACTATATAAGAAAATCTAAAATATGAATTGAAACTATTTGTACGTTTATCTACTTGTTTCTTAAAATATAGATCGTAGGTTTAAATCAATATATTTACGAATAAGATATAACTATTATCGGACTTTTGGTAATTTAATTAATTAAAAAAATACAACAAAATATTAATAACGAAAAAATTGTTGTTGTAAAACAAGTGACATGTTAAACACGATTTTTAAAAATATATCTTTTTATCTATAGTATTCTTTAGAGTAATCGCTTCTGGTCTTCGTCACTAATGTAAAGTAGACGAGGTAACTTTGGTTTCACAATATGTCCAATTGAAAATCATACATTTGTGGATAGAAAATGGAGTAAAAAGAGATATCCTGTGTTTATAAATATCTATTCTCTAAGAAATATATCTTTAGAAACTTTAAAAAATAATCCTACTTAACTTGTGTATTACCACTTAGTTTAACTTTCCTTTTAGAGTTTTATTTCATTATTAATTTTATATATACTGTGTATATAAAACATTGGTGAGTTTTGTAAACCTAGAATAATTTATAACATGATATATTTGTTAAGCATCATTATAAAACGCTAAAATAATAGTATGGATATTATGGTGGTTTATTTCTTATATTTTTCTTAGTTTATCATATCCATTAATTTACATTTAAGTTTAGTTAAATTTGAATTCTGAGTCGTTTTAGAGGATATTTTTTTCTGCATGATAACAAAATGAAAACTAAATAATAAGTTATGGATAATACCTAATTATACTCTCAAATTAACTTTAATCTTATTTCAATTTGGAAAAAATGTGTTCCTGGTTTACTTAAAAGCTAATTACTTATTACATTAAAATAATGTATTTAATTTACATCCGTCGATCACTAAAGTTGCGTAGTTGTCCTTGGACGGCTATACGGTTGCAATGATGGTATTCTTGGACTTGCCTTCTATCTCGCTACACCTCAAACATTGGTCGGTAGATCCTTGACTCGAATCTCTTCGATACACATCTTTCTATACACTTAACGATTCCCTATCTCTTTGTAAACGTTGACTAACAAATTAATTCCCTTGACCTTCTTTGAATAACATTACTTAGTTATTATAAATTTCCCTTTCCCAAATAAATTTATCTCTTGTTACTAACACGTCCTACCACTGTCGTTTCCTTCAACTCAGTCCCTGTACTACACGTCCTATCACCGTCTTTTTTCAAATTCAAGTCCTTTCTCTATTTTTTGCGTTCCTCTAGCGTCCTATTCCACATCTGGCGAAATTCAACCAATCATGAAACTCCTTTTCAAGTACAACCAATACCATCTCAGCTGTAAACTCTTGTTTAAATATTTGACGGTTAACTTACATTTTTTTGGAAAATCTAAATAACTTCCTCACGCTATTTTAGCGACACTCTAGTGCCTTGTTCCTTTTAACAACACACAACAAAAAAAAATTTGTAATTTTATCACCTTGAAAAGTAAAAAGCCTTAAATGTATTATTATATTTTTACAACTACTTTTGTATGGTGGCGCCCTTTGTCAGCATTTTAAGACTTATATTCTATATTTTAACTAAAAAATAATGCGATGTTCAATATAAATGTATATATATTTACACACACACACACATACACACTCTTACACACACACACACACATATATTATATATATATATATATATATATATATATGTATGTATAAATTTATATATATATATATATATATATATATATATATATATATATGTATAAATTTATATATATATATATATATATATATGTATAAATTTATATATATATATATATATATATATATATACATATATATATATATATATATGTATAAATTTATATATATATATATATATATATATATATATACATTTGTTTAAAGAATTTAGAAACACGGGTCAGCTTTACATCATTCATGTTTTGCTTTTTAAACGAGTAATCTTCTATTCTTCTGTTCAACTCAAAATATAAAGTTTCCATTTAAAGCGTTTTTGTAACATATTGAATAATTTTTATTTGCCATTGCTCAGAAATTTCCAGAATCTTACGGCTAAGTCTATCTGGCTGAAAAATCTGAAGAAAATAAAAATTTAGTTTTTATACCTATACATATTTAGCAGCTTCTGCCAAAATTATTTTTATTTTAAAAATCACCTCCGAATTATTATGTTCTATAGTGTTTAATATGGAATAATGTACCTAATATTACGTTTAGCCTATATAATAACTTTTATATGCTTCATGTGGAGTTTTTGTGGTTATTAGAGATATCTTATTTCTTTTTTGTAATCATTGTTCTTTAATATGTTTAGCGTTTACACCAATCGCTCTTACGCCTCGTATCGATCAATTAGTATGATATGTGGTATCCTTTTTATTAATCCATTTTATAACCTTTTAATATTGGCTTTATATCTTTGGATAAAATTAAAAATTTCATTTGTTTTTCGATGAAACGATCGTGATGACTTTTAGATAACGGACTATCTTTCTCAAAAAATGTTTATTTTTACCAGGAAATATATTTATGTGTCTTCTGGTAATAGTATTAATAATACAAAATTCAGAATATAAACTCTATTTGTTATTTAAAATATCTGTGTTACAGAATAATGATACTTAATATTGTTCAAGACTCTTATATACCTTGTTTGAGTATTTTTGTGTACAGTGAGCTGATATCATCGATCTAGGCAGAAAATGGCAAAGAAGTTCACATTTTGAGTATTACAATTATGTGTCATTCCTAGGGAGTTTTTTTTGTTGATTAGTATTTGTAAATTTAAAATTCATAGAAATTCCGGGTTGAAAGAGAGTCTTCTAATCATGTAAAAAAAAAGTAATTTGACAAATTCGGAATTCTACATAGATAATTGTGACACTCACAGTGTTGGTATATAGGTTAACACAGCATAAACTTGAAATATCATCGTAACCATTCAATTTGTTTATTAATAAATAGTTTCTACTTTCTGTAATCGCTGTCAAATCAATATTTCTTGTTTTTAAAGCAACCCTACTATATTTCATTTTACACAGAGTTCGCTAAAAAGAATTATTACGAAATTAGCTGCATAAACTTATGCGCACTAAGCTAGCCTCATGTTTGACGTTTACAATTTAGCCATGCTGTTCTTAAACATACTGCCCTTACATTTTAATATTATATCCAAATAAGATAGTAAAAAAAAGAATACCAACTTCCTTTCAAAAGATAACTTTCAATATAAAATTCCCTCTAGACCTAATGCTCGAATAGTCCTTTTAACCAATCATATTATTGTGGATAGCCATTGTTAAATTCATTTCCTAATTATTCAGAATATTCTTTTTTAACTTGTACATATGTATCAAATGTAAGATTGATTTGGTTATAATAAATATAAGTCATCCTTATTGTAAAGTATCCAATATGAATTGGTAGGGGCAAATCTTTGTGAATTATTATGTTATCCCTATGACTATAATGAAATTACTGTATAGTATATGTGCGTTTCGAAGGACACCAATTTGTTACTTATATTTTATTTTTGAAAAATTATAAAACTGAATAACAATATTAGTCAATATAATTATTACACGATATTCTTGAAAAACACCATGATAAGAAGAATATTTATTCTGTTCATCAACAAATGACAGTCTATCTGCAAATCACAAAACATTATATTTTATTGTAACACGGGCCTCGATTGCTTATAACATTATCATGAATAAAACAACTACAACTAAATCAATTGTGAGTTTGTAGTGGCATCACTGATGATGATGACAAAGGTCATCGATATGCGTATGATAATATATTAAATTATTTGTGGGTTATGTTTTTAAATATTGAATTCTAATTGAAGTAACCACAGTTATTATTCATAATTACTTAATCTATATTAGTAGCAACAATTTCGTATGCGATTCGAAATGTGTCTAAACGTGATGGATGGGCCGACAATGGTCTAAATACATTTCCAACGAATATGCGATCTCAACAAGATGACTATTAAAGGGTATTAAAAAGTTGCACGCAATAATATATTAGTCAGGTTTTTTAAAATGATGCTACTGTTAACGAAGTAATGGCATTCAGAATGAGCACTTTAAAGTAATGTTAGAGATGCAACAGGGTCAACGACCTGAAATATTTCATTGCTTCAAACGATACAAGAAAAAGCAAAACACGAATCGAAAGTTCAATATTTTACGCCTACATAGAGACAGCAGTAGACTTGCATTAGCTTTCAGGGGGTACATAATAGTTTCCTGTACAAAGACGCAAAGCGAGGGGTAATGATTGGCCATTGATATGCAAATTCTTTTCATAACCTTTATCAAGTAGGCAGGGAAATGAAATGCGTCCTACAGGCGTATTTTACAAAACTCCTATTTTGAAATATAAAGGTTTGGCTGCAAATTCCTTTCAATCCCCAAGGTGTTGGTAACAACTGAAGAACTTTTAAAAGATTTCTAACGAGGCTTACAAAGAGAGGCATGGCTTTCCTATTCAAGTTATATTAGGTAAATATTCCTACGGAAAAGGCCACAGTTTATTTATTAAGATTTTTCAGCATTTAAATTTATTTTAAACTAAGGCCAAAATCACGTATGTATTTAGTCCCTCTTGTTATTTATTGTGTATTTCTTAGAAGCTAATGTTTATGTTTATTTGTAATCTAATATATTTTAATTTACATTTTGTAAAGTGTAGGTATATGCATAGAGTATGACGAGCTTGTGATTTGTGAAGTATGTTTAATAACTTTCATTATATGGTTTCTGATTATATGTATTTTGCTGTATTTATTTATAGACAATTATGTTGTAATAGCGATATCGAACTTCCAATTATTGCGATATGTTTTATTAATGTGTTTGTTCTGAGTTACTAGATAATTGTCCAATATACTCCAAGACTGAAGCATAATTTATAACAATGAGATTTTGTACGATAAACAGCTTATGTATTATTTCGTTTATTATGACATATAATGTATTTTAACTAAAATTATAATTGTTGTAATTAATACAACTAAGTATGTAAACATTTCCAATTAGGAGTTGATGGATTTATTAGTTTCCGATAACAATTATGTTTTTACTATACTCATATGCCTATTAGTATATCAGGAAATATATAAAATTAACAAAGGATCCTTTAATTAAAAAGAACAGCAAAGAAAACCTTCTAAAACAACTTGCTTATTCTCGTAGAAGATGTCAAATTATCTTTAGTATACTAATTTACAAATATTTTATTTTCTAGCCGATGGTCATATTATATACTGTCCATAATTTGATTAAATGGTTCACTACCCAAATAACAACCCCTCTCAAATAGTTTTCCAGTTCCTAATATATATTTAAATGATGATGACAGGATGAGGGTATAATTCACGTTATATCGGAGAAAGATGCTTGGTATTCCAATACCGTTCTGTCTGACTAACCGTGTTAAATGAAGAGAAGGGATGCTACGTCACTCAGAGATCCAGGATAAAGGATATCTTAATGGACTTACTTTGGGCACAAAGGAAAAGGTCCATCGTTACTCTCTCGCTTCAGTGAACCTCTATTGAAGCCTCATGTTACTGCTTCTTGGGATTTTGAACATGAGAGTTGTAACAGGAACACAGATTAAGGATAAAGATAATATTGGACAAAATTGTGGCAAATCTTTAGTTTTTTTATTTTAAAAATGCATCTTTTTCTGTTTCACGTGTTTTCTATAAAACCTATTCGTATCTATACAACAAATACATTTATATAGATTTATTTCAAAAATCCGAAAAGGGTTCATTAAGATAATTAACTTGTTGAAATAAATTATCTAAAAAGCTTATTGAATAACTTTTTTTTTAGTTTTAGGACAAATGTCGAAAACATAACGTTATCGAGCTGTGTTAAACATTTAAAGTAAAGGGGGATAACACTGTAAAAAAGTAAAATTATTACTACTAATATCCATTATAATATTGTTTTAGGAAAATATATATTTCTAGCGACATTATGTTTTTCTACTGATCATTTACACATATATCCTACACATTTAGCAAGAATTTGACCTGATATGTTTGTTTGTTTTGGACTGTATACCTCTTAGAAAAATTGTACTTAAATTTATAGTTCTATAATATAGTTTACTTTAAGAATTTCTTCAGCAATTGATGATTAATACAAAATTGGGACAGTGACGAATACCACAAGACAACACTCAAATAAATGGTTAATTTAATGTCATATTTTCATTGGTGTTTTAATAATTTAAATTGTAATGTTCTTTTATAGTTTTTTTAAGACTCACATACCTAACTAATATTTCATAAATATTGGGATTTTAATATCACAGTAACGTATATTTTAGACTTGAAAATAGCCATAAATAAACTGCAATGACTTTATGGACAACATGTTACTTTATGACAACAAACAAGATGTCACATTTATATATTTCATACACATTATACCTAATATTAATCATATTACCTTTATTATTATATGATTGGATGGATAATCACGAACAGCACTAAAACATAACCTAGATAAATAAATCTTGGGAAAATATACTCCGTGCCTTACGTATAATCCCGCATATATAACACCAATCACTTATATAATAAGGAAGGCATTGTTGTTAGTGCAAAATATTTTTTATGTGTAATTCTACAAATATGTTTTTAGTAATTGCTAGAATGAACAAGACAAATTTTAAACAATATTTCATCTCTAATGGCATTCTCCGACCTCCGTGATGATGATTATTAATCAATCTACCATTCCATACCACAGGCTAGTATAATACATTTTAGAATATAGCTTGGAACACTCTATTAGCTTTCTTTTAGTTCAGTATCATCTTCTTAAAAAGTGTTAATAAATTTTCACAATTACTAACTTCCAATTTTCTAGCTATGTTAGTTTGCATTACAAAATATTTATTACTAGATATCGGTTTTAGTGCGATTTAGGAGCTACCCTTTAACGCTATTTCATTGGTTACTGTTACTTCAGATTTTGCTAAATTATCAATGACTATCGATAACGTTTGCAAATTATCTTTCTCTGCGACCAAAAGCTTCACGTACTGATTTATTATGTGACTTATACAAGGTTCCGAATGTCCTTGCATATTATTCCCCATTGCCCCTTCATCGGGAATGACTCACAACATGTTTTTCCTTGACCTAATTGTGGTCTAAATAATATATAAAACGAACGCAATAGAAACATTAAATAGGTCAACACTCCACGCATTACGACGAAATAGATTAAGTAAATTTTAATTAAATAACAAAATTTACGTACAATAAATATTGGTAAAGAAACTAAAGTTTTTTTTACAACATTGTACATGCACCCTCTTAGGACGATACTTGGGTGACGATATGCACACATTAGGTTTCTTTATATAAATTTAATTATCTATTCCTCGAACATTATAATGTTTTGTGTCTTGAGACCATTAACAAGTAAATCTACTCCAAGGTTTATTTTGATTGACTCTTATTTATTAAGATTAATTGTTTTGTCCTGATAGGTTTTGGTTAGCTGATAGATTAGCAAGGTTTATGCTAATTCCCTAAGGATAAAAATTGTTACTTTTTTCCAAATAATAAAGCCAGTATAAGTTGTGTATAATAAAGTATAGTTTTAAACTTTGTCTAACTCGCTATAAATCGATTTAATAAAGAAATTTTAAAATCCTTTTATGTAAAATACTAATTTTATCATTTTACATAAATATTTTGTTAAAATAAAAACCGATAATCGCTTGCAGACCATTTTTATCTTCATTTAAACAATGTTAGCTAGAGCAACAAATTACAATACAATTTTACTTTAATTGTGTGAACAAAGAAGGTTTCGAAAATAAAGTAAGTGCTATTTGTAGTTATTATGAAATAAAATAGACTAATACATGCAACACTGACATCTCAAGTATTATTCCATAGCAGTAGTGGGTTATAGTTACCAAGTGTAAACTAATTAGGTTAGAGCTTTCATCTATTGGTTATGTATAGTAGGCCAGCTTTGGGGTTGATTGTAACGTTATTGCTTTAAACATTATTGTGACGCAACTACTGTTACAAATTAATTGTTTGGCCTAATAAGATTAGTATATCTAGATATTGTAAATGATAAACACAGATTATTGAGTTATTGAGAATAAATATTGATTGATAATAAAGAAGGAGGGAACCAAGGCAAAAGAAATGAAAGAAAAGATATAGTGGGTGTAACTGATGTTTTTTAAATCAAAATAATTACCTCTTTTCACTACCTAATTCAGTTTTGTAGTAATGGAACTATAAACTTTATTTCAAGTATTGATTTCTTTAATCTGTAGTATTATAGACACATTCATAATGTATAGCATAGCTATGTATAAATAGTAGAGATATAAGTTTTATTTATTAAATATAGAAAGAAAGTTTTAAAAAACAGAAAAACATATTTAGGATTACATGTAATAATTGTAGTAAGTTAATGACTTATTTTTAGATACCAAGAACTACTTGATAACTATTTATCAAAAACAAATTGTATATTGATAACATATGGAACAGTTTAGAAATATTTATATTACCGTCAACGTTGACAGGCTATAACTGAAAATGCCTGAATTTAAATCATGGCTTATATTTTTATCTTGTATTATATTATGGGGCCTTGTACTTTTTTAGAGTTTTATTTTAAAAGCATGTATTGAATGTTAATATGATTTATTATATGCAATAAAATCTAATTTATAAATATTTCCTATTTTTAAATAAATACTTTATTCAAATAACAGTTTTGTTTTAAATATTATTATCGTATTTGAAATAAATATTAAAAACTTTTTAAAAAAATAAGTCACTTTTTAAAATCCTAGAGAGATCTCAAATGAAAATGTTCACACATAAAGTCACAAAAATCATTTAATTTAGAGGCCCAAAAGTAATTTAGGAAATCAGTTTCTAGGAATATCAATTATAGTTCTTGTTTTTTTTAGTGATATAAAACTGTTTGGTGTAGCAATGGTATATATATATATATATAATATTCCAAAGCTGATGAATATATTTGTCCATAGTGCCATAACGTCCACTACTCTTTATCACCTATTGAAATTACTTGGAAATCTAAGGGTTACTGACATCTTGGTAACACCCAAATATCTGGGTTAATTAGTATTTTAACTCTATATACATAAATCTTTTTATATTTCACAAATGACTGAAGCGCAGTATGTAAATGATAGATTTCCTTCAGAAATTTCTGTTCAATTAATCCAAGATTACACAATAGGTTAGCAAGGAACTGAATTACATATTGAGGTATGGGAATTTCAAATGATATTTATTAGAAGTCGTATTTACGTCAAGAATCGGTATGAATTACCTGTGTTTTCTTGATTAACGGTGTAAATGACGAATATTGTTTGATTCAAGAATCTAAAAACCAAAATGCAAGACATGCTTAGCGAGAGTATCACACGTTTAATGTATTCTAACTTGAACGATTCAAAACAATGTACTACTATTATTAGTGCATCGTATATTAGACGAAAAACGTATAGCACACAAAAGGTAGTCCATATCAAAGTTTTCTCTCTCTGTTGCAACTCATTGAATTTCTTTTTTGTTAAATAAGAGTACTCTTTTTTTTGTATTCGTTACCGACGTGTTTGTGAGTTTTCTACTAAATTATGCGTAATTATTTTAAATAAAGTTATGAAATACCGTGAAAATTTGTTATATGCACATAATAATTAGACCCTTTGCGAATCTAATCAAGATTCTTTTTTTTTCTAAGGAGTTAGATGGATATGTCAAAATGACTCTAAACCCTAGAAAAACATCTGTTTTTATAACAGATGATTTTACCAAACAGTGGCATAGTACGTCTTTTAATACATTACGTAATATGTTATTGAGATTTTAAATAAATTTCAATAAAACTTTTTTTTTTAATACTCTGCTATAAATAGTAAGATATCTGTAAATTTCTACTAGTGACACCTGTGTAGTAAGTGTTGAAACACAAGATGGACGTGTCTTGCTATACGTAGAGAGGAAATAAGTTACCCTTACTAATTCTCTGAGATAGGTTTGTCTGCTGAATTAGGCCTGGCAATTAAAGAGGACTTTATTTGGTAATGGTTCTTGGGTGAATACAGGGTTATGCCCTGCTTAGCCTGTGTTTCTGTTTACCCTGGATTTCCTTTAAGTCAATGCCAGACACGTTGTAAAATATTATATTTTTATTAGAGCAACACAATAATTGTTTTATTACAAAAAAATATAGCACAAGTATTTTGTAGTCAAAACATTTAATATATTTTTATACATGCAATACTATTAAAATATTATACATAAATTTAATTAAATATATGTCTAAGCCGGAGCTGGTTACTTAGTCAGGAAGTGCTATTTTTCCAGTCTACTGAAGTTATTCATTTAATCGATACAAAATATAGCTCTATTCAAACGTTTTTCCAGTTAAATTAAGAATAATAAAATATCTATGTTTATGATAATGTAAATATCACAATTTAGACATTTATTATATTAACAAATGTAATAAAAGAGTGTATGAGATTACAAGGTTGTGTACCTTATCAGCTCACTCATCCCCGCCGTTGTTCTAATAAAATGGCTAGACTTTATTTGAATAAATAAAACCTCCTATTTACAAACACCTTTCGCTATCACACAAACGAAAATCGTTAATAACTTATTTTAATATTTTTCATGCCCCAAACGTTTCGATAGATACAAACGTTTATTGAACAGGGCGTTGATAGATTGAGAGACACCTTATCATATTACAATATGATAAACAAAATATTACTAACATATGAAGTGTCAAAACGATACCAAAATTCATGATAAGCTAAATAAAGATTTGAAGAAATAATAGGTCTGCACAAAAATATTTATTATACATCTATGATCAAACATGGTGTACACACATTTATTTCTTATGTTCAACTAGTATCAATATTTTATTTTTTGCTTCCAACAGAACGTCATTGTTAATATACAGCATTTCATCATTCAAAGTGTTAGAAATATGTTCATTACAAATCTAGTAATAATAATCTTATATGATACCGTAAATAGAAACAGAGAAATATTTTGTCTTTCTTAAACTAATTAATACAATTGCGTTTTCTTTATCTTTTGTAAATAAGAATGGTAATGTATTAAAGTAACATGTGTGCATTATTAGTATTAGGAGTTATTTATAGTTTATTGATTCTATTGATCTGTAACTCATTCGAAATATATAAATAAGAATGGATATGTGTACATGAACTGTAACCTTATTGAGACATATAAACTAGGCCATAGAATGTTTATCTTGTATTCTCGACGTTACACTTTACCAATATTTTTCCCACGGTAGGAGATGTTTTATAAAAAGAGCCAAAACGTATTACAAGTTCCATATTGATACATACTTTCCAATTCTACATACTTTAGTTAATTTTTACAGAATATGAAATTTAACCAAATTACATGTTGAAACAATTCAATAGTTTTTCATATAATTATAAAATAAAAGAAAATGTATATATGAAGTATATCATCAACACATAATAAAATTGGACCAAATATTTTTGGTAAGATTGGTATAAAAATGGTACCTTATTACTGTACTTTAATATTACAAACCTTTTATTTTATAAAATAGTCTAAAAATCAATATTTATACTATTTTAAACGAAATATACGTTTAATTGTCATATTCTATACTTTTTGCTTTTAGTTTCGTACATATTTTATATTTATTTACAGTTTATGATGTGTAGATTTTTAGGTTTTTTTAATTTAGAATAACAATATCAAATTTTCGAGTTTATATTATAGGGGTGAAATTGCCAAGTATAGAAATAAATGTGTAAACAAATTTTCAATTTATTTTTGTGGTAACCTTGCTCTATGTCATTCCTATTGAAATTACTCTAGAGAACAGTTGTAGGTCCCACTTTCATCGTACACATTTATAAAGTGGTTCAGTTTTATAGCTTCATAAATTTATTAAATTGCCGCATTTAGTAAAGTAACTGCACCATAAAACGTAGTTAATGTTCATTCGCAGCAAATTTACTTTTAATTTTAACCCTCTACATCACCCTATTTAAATTTTTTCCTAAATTTCAATATTTATTTCAACAGCCGTTGCTGTCCAACTTCTAATCTTTGTCTACATGCTTCCTTGTTGTAGCAATGTTCCACACATAAGTTCAACATAGAAGCAAATAAGCAACTGTCAGACATCACAACATACAAAATACGTACAGATAACCCTACTACAGAATTCAACAATTTACTCTCGAACCTACTCAAATATACAGCTCCTGAAGAAAATATTTCGGAAACATCTTTAAAATTATTATATAATGAAAACCCTTGTACTCCTCAATTCTATATATTACCAAAGATCCACAAAAACATAATCCCTCCAACTGGTAGACCAATAATTGCTGGCTGCAATTCAGTAACGGAAAGAATTTCCGCTTTCCTCGACTCACACCTTCAACCCTTAGTAAAGAACCTTCCATCACATACCCAGGACACCGATCATTTCATAGATCGACTCTCACAAATATCTGTACCTCTACCCCCCGGTAACTATTTTGGTCACCATAGATGTCACCTCTCTCTATACCAACATCCCTCATGCACACGGCCTATCTGCAATAGAGAATTTTCTAAACAAACGCCCAGGCAAGCCTTCTCCCACTACACCTTTTCTTGTGAACCTGACCAGGTTCATCCTCGAGAAGAACAACTTTCAGTTTGAGGGAAGGAACTACCTTCAAATAAAGGGAACAGCAATGGGCACCAGAATGGCACCATCGTACGCAAATCTGTACATGGGAATGTTGGAAGAAAGTTTTCTAAAGACACAAACACACCAGTCATTATATTGGTATAGATATATAGATGCCATCTTCCTAATTTGGACACAGGGTGCTTCAACACTTGATGCATTTTTAGACAGCCTGACACAATTCTCCACATTTCAATTTACCTGGGAGAAATCTACATCAGCCATCACCTTTTTGCATGCAGAGGTAACACTCCAGAATGGAAATATCAACACAGGAATTCACACCAAACCGACAAACCACCTACAATATCTCCATTTCGACAGCAACCACCCAATAAACATAAAACGATCCATTCCATACAGTCAAGCAATCAGGGGTAAGAGAATCTGTTCGAATGATAGGGAATTGGAAGATTTTAATAGAAAGATATCAACAGCCTTCCAGAGAAGAGGATATCCAAAAAAACTCATTGAATACCAAATTCATTCAGCACAATCCTCGGGTAACCATAAACCACAAACAGAACAAAATAGACTGTCCTTAATAACAGACTACCATCCTGGTCTACATAAACTCAACAAGATATTGAGAGATGGCTTCAAAATTCTTCAAGCTTCCATCCACACCAAAAATCTTTTCACCGATCCACCGCAAATCTGGTGCAAGCAACCTCCCAACTTGAAAAACATCCTAGTACATCCTAAACTACCAGACCCTGATGCAGAGAAACCACACAAACTTCCTCATGGCTCCTTCCCATGCAATAGACCTAGATGCAAGACGTGTCCAATACACCCCTCAGCAAATAGTTTCAACAGCCAAACAACAAAAATTGTCTTCAAAATACAGGGTCATCATAATTGTACATCGAAAAATGTCATATACCAGCTACAATGTAAACTTTGCTCAGCACAGTACATAGGCCTGACCACGGATGGTCTGAATATCAGAATGAATGGTCACAGACATGATGTTAAAATTATGAATATGGATAGACCAACAGCTCAACATGCTGCGAGTCACAACATCACAACTTTTGATGACTGCTATACCACAAAAATAATTAAATCACTCCCCCCCTGATTGCAATCCCTCAGAACTGAGAAGGTGGGAGCTATCATACCAGTGGTATACCAAGTCCAGAGAATCCCCTAATCTCAACATCAGATAAATCCATTTATTTTTTTTTATTGTTTTTTTTTTAATTTTTTTTCCCCAAATAGCCTTATCTCTTCCCCTGACAGACTTATATAAACTATAATCACTCATATGTTCATGGAAACAATATATATATATATATATATATATATATATATATATATATATATATATATATATATATATATATATATATATATCTTTAATCTGTGACATCTGATTTCTACTCTACACAATCTGTGATTACAATTATTTTATTTCATTCTCTCATATTTCTTTTTTTGTGTTTTCTCTTCGATTGACAAAGACCACTGTGTGGTTGAAATATATCATTGTTTAAGTGCTTTTATGCGTTTCTATTTCAAGACTACAGAGTGGACTCTTACCAAGGTAAGTCTGTCAGTCTCCTAGTCCAAAAAATCTAAATAATCTTTACCAACCAAAACTAACCTATATATATATATATATATATATATATATATATATATATATATATATATATATACATATATATAAATAAATATATATATATTTATATATACACACACACACACACACACACACACATATATATATATATATATATATATATATATATATATATATATATATATATGGCTAAAACTCAGTTTATAGCTTATTAAAGTTTAATTTGGTTTCCGCAAGTCGGGGTATTTAAAAATGTCGTTAGGCTATATGTTCCTTCTGGATGAAAAGTTATAGTGAGAGATTTAAACACAATTTTTAAAATACGAACAAAATGCAGAACTAAACATTACAGACTAATGTAATATAATTACGTAATAAGGTATGCATTTCGTATTGCATGTCACGTGGGTAAGTAGTCACGAACGGCAACCTACAATGAAGTGCTATCTTTTGATGGCGAATAATACAAAAGCGCATTTACATAAACAGACATATTATCAGAAGTAGACTACCTCTTCAATTTATAAATACAAACACAATTTCCTTATACAATTACTCTCCATGGTTACACATATTCGAGTACAAAACAGTAATGTAAATTGTTCCTAACTACTTTGTTTCATTCCATTTAGCTCTTCGATTGAATCCTATAAAGTAAGTCTTGTTGCGTAGGAAAAGTGTATCTATTTTTTACCGTTATATATCAGTCTGTGTTGTGATTGTATTTACTTATCTCCGTGCAGATCTGTTTCTTTATTGGTACACTACTTGCTATAATAGTTTATTTGTTTAATTAGTAAGTTAATATTTAGTGACAAATATAATTCATGAAATGACCTAAGAATGACCAATTTTGAACATATAGGGTAATAAATATTATATCTAAATATGAATATCTAAAGCCTTTTTAACCATATTTCAAATGTACAAACCTTTGTGAACAAATATTACCTTTCCAGATATATCATAATCCTTAACATCTCTGTAATTGGTAGACTCGTATTTGGGAATTAAAACTGTTGGTTACCTTATAACTTACTATATAGATAACTTCCTGTATAAATATCCAATAGGATGAATACAAATATCATTTCACCTATTTATATTTAGAACTGAGTAAGATAAAGGTCAGACTTGTTTGAGTTAGGAATTGATTTTAAAATTTCATTTACTTTAAATTCAATACCATGTTAATTTTCTATGTTTCTATATATGAAACATATTATTGTTTGCTGATAATTTTATATCATCTAATATAAATTCATCACTATCGTCTACTTATAGATGGAGTAAAGTTGTACAGATCGAGATTGAATTACCCTTGTTGTAGATGCTGGAATATGCTGGACCCCGAGGTATAAAAAAAAGCCTCGTCGATTTCTCATAACATATCTTCCGTTCTGAATACTAATTATGAGGATGCGTTGTCTGCTTCTTACATAGCATTATACTTATTATTTTCTTTCTTGGTTTTAAGATAACAAGAGCTGAGTTTTAAATAAATATAACTTTAACGCATATAATGTTATTTTTATTCAAATCATTATTCAATTAAATTTTATAACTTATATTTTATTAAAATTCTTGTAATTTTAATTTCCAAATATTAGCTGATCCTGAATGGCCTTATATTTTGTATATAAATGTCATCAGTATATTCAAAAAGTGTTTTATAATTTCTGTGTTTTTAATTATTGAACAGAAAATCAATTACACTCTAAATGTTGAATATATAAAGTAATTAAAATATTTCTGTTATAAACAGTACTTTTAATAATTAATTACGAATAAATTGTTCTCATAGAGTAAAACTTCACTACCATGTTCGATTTGTCTGAGTACAGAGGCGTCATTTAACATTAATGTCAATGAAACCGATATCACTTATTATTATGATTGAGTATTGTTAAGTGCTAGATGTATTCCATTACATCTTTACCTATGTAACGGAATATAATATAAAAAACAGGAACTTGCAATTAATGGATATTTAGGATATAACGTAACAGTATATTTTGAAAAATATTTAAATTGAATTATTTTGAAATAGTAAACTTAATACGATCAATATTAGATCGATTTTCCAAAATAAATATATATTTTTCTATTACTTTTATATTTGTAAACTCTAACAAACAGGATAAATTGTTGTATTCATAACGGAATGAAAAACCAATACAAAAACATATCTATATTTGATTTTAACCTGATTTGTATCATATTTGTTGTTCATGGTTGTACAATGAGTATTAGGTGATCATATGATCTATAAAAAATTACGCCTAATTATTGCATATTTAATTTTGAAGCTATTTTATACTCTTTATCATTCAAAAATCTTTGAGGGATTTCTGATTTACGCTGGGTTAAATATAGTTTTATACTTCAATAAATAGATTTACCAAATAAAAACCTAATATTTTTTTCATAACAGTCTGCACCATTTTTTGTTTATAGTTGTGTTATATATATTCTAATATTTCAACTTCTAATTTTTCCGTTACAAAAATTTTCCAATGAGAGGTTATCGTTAATTTTTTTAATATCCTATAACTTGTATGTTCCGAGTTGTTTATTTAATTGTTTACAGTTGTCAGATTGTGAGATTGTCGGTATTGATGCTAATTGACAAACTGTTTGCCAGTTGTTAAATTCTTCTTTTACTATAATATCTTATAAATTTAAAAAACAAATGTAATTAAGATAAACGAAAACACACATGAAATGATATTTATTTATTTGTTTGCCTAATATTCATTTTGAATTTCCAGGAAATATTACTAAAATGACTCTTCAAAAAATTTCACAAATCCTGGACTTATCAAATACAATGCTTTCAATTCGTTATCAGAATAACATAGGTAAGGTCAAGACGACGGAGTTATTGTTACTAACCATTCCCATTTTCATCACGTGGTTTTTAGTTTTGATACAGAACTTCTACTTACATCACAGTGTTGCTGATGGCATTGCTGCGCTTCTGGACATATGTCTCCTTTTACATCATATGATTTGTGTCTTAGTTATGATTATACACAGACACACCTATTTCGTTATAATTGGGAGGATAAAGAACGGATTGTTCACTTACACTTATCCAGTTCTAGAATCAGTTGAGTCAATTAATCAGAGATATACCAGAACCTCAAACATCTTCTTCAACAGTGTTACAATTGTAACTGTAATGGCCTTTATAACACACTTCTTTCTGCCATTTGTGTTGGGGTTGTTGGTTCCTCTAAGATCTGAAAATAATGTCGCTGCCCACGTATTACCGTTCACCTGTTGGATCCCTTTTGAACTGGATACTTTACCAAGATATTTGTTGACATATTTCAGTTTTTCTGTTCCATCGACATATTTAACCTTTTATTTCTATGGTTTAGCTTTAATGAAATATGTAACAGTTTCATATGCTTTGTATGAAATTGAAATTTTATCACTATCAATCGAGAACTTGGGCAAAAGAACGCATTATTTAGCGGAGGAAAACTTATTACTAATGCCAGGGACCTATTCCATGAGATATGACATTTACTTCAAAAATTTGGCCAAGCAAGTGATTCAACATCATCAAGAAATTATAAGGTAATTGTATAAATACAATACTAGAAATGTTATCGTATGGAAGTGGTTATTGAAATACTAACAGATTAGTATTGTAGAAAATTATTTAAATTCGGAAATTACAACATTTCTTGTTATCAGATTTCTACAAATAAATACTTCATATATAATAATAATTGTTATTAGACGTACTTATAAATTATTTATAGCAATAATATCTAATAAAATTGATACACTCTGGAAAACCTTTATTTCAATATTTACATTTACCTCAAATATTATCATGATAAAAATATGAAAACTTATTACAGTTTTACTCTACTCAAGAGGTATTCAATTGGTAAAGTATATTTAGTTTTATTAGATCTACTATTTTAATCCTAAAATATCTATAACTTTTGTCAATACAAAATATTTTATTATATTACAATTATTATATTTCAGTTACGTGTCGTTACTCAACGATCCGATTGGATGGTCAATGCTTACAACAATGGGATTACAACTCATTGGCGAAAGCTTCTACGCCTATAAGTTAAGCATGGTGAGTCCTGTAGTTTAATCCTATATCTGGGTTTGCGTTCACAGGCGCCTCCGTAACTCAAATACAGGGTTATATATGAAGCCTATTCAGTTGGTAGTGAAGGGCTAAGATAGTAGGCGTTTCCTGTCTTGCCCTACACTTATGGAGGATAAATTTGGAAAATGTCTAGAAATGCATTGATGATGAGTATTCATTTAGGAAAACATTCTTGTTAGTAAAGGACGTAAACAGAAAACCCACTAATTTTAACATGATCTCTAGAAGTAAATTATTAGTTGCAAAAATTCGATTATCAACATTATTCTATTTTAATTGCTGGAAACGTTACCCATAACGTGGGTATTTGGTATGACCATTATGTTTTCTGTAATTATGCATTTTCTAAGAGAGATGTTTACGTACTACCTGCCTACGTGAAATTGTAATCTCATAAAACGAATTATATATACCATCCGGTTAGTCAGTGTATATATTTACATAGAGAGGTAGAAGAGCGAATGAGTTTTATGATACAATTTATCAGTAATATATCAAATCTAAACCACTGTTTGAACTTTCACCTTAGTCGAAATAGTGCTTTCAGGTACTAAACACTGCAGTATGAGCAAAAAGGGCCTTAAATGCAACCTAAACATTAAGTGCTTATTAGGAATTCAACACTATAACCATGCTACGAGTAT
>JBAIZL010000003.1:133238533-133281033 GCA_036971475.1 Prosapia bicincta | reverse complement strand
TCCATCGTAAGTGGAGATAAAACACTGGTTTCACTCAACAATCCTAAACTGAAAGTTCTCCTTTCCAATCGACATAACACATGATGCCGATAATTTCGAACTTGGCGGGAGATTCCATTGACATTGTTCACAAAACCTTAGTAAGAACCTTAGCGAGAGCCTTGGTACACTTACTCTCTGGCGACGCCTGGTAGTCGCTAAGGAGGTTACATGTAAAATGGCCATTATATAGTTATCAGACAGTAAAATATATTGTTTCAAAATTTTAATAACGTAATGGTAGGAATTTCTTTCGTAATTTAAATATAATTTTCTTGCAAACTAAAAAATGTCTATTATGAAAACTTCGTATCATGATTTTAAAACAGTTTTTGTTTCAGGTGGCACGAGCATCATATTCTCTCTTTAATGTACTTCGAACTCTACGTTTCAAGTAAACATTTGAATCAGACTTGAAATTTCTAGTATACACAACTACAACACACTTGAATACGCGCGCACTGTTCCTTTCTCTCTAACACAATACCTGAATATTTTGTAATTGTATCATAAATTCTAATTAATTCATTTATAATTGAAAAAAAACATTATTATCATACTTTATATATATATATATATATATATATATATATATATATATATATATATATATATATACACCAAAATGTTGCAAAATCAGACGCTTTTATTAGGCACACTCATGTAATAGAATAGATACAATGAAATAAAACTTACTCTGGTATGTTTATCAGAAACTTAATGATCTTAAAACTTAAACTGGTTGAAAGATAAAGGACCAGCATACTAACCTAACACACCTTATATATATATATATATATATATATATATACACCAAAATGTTGCAATATCAGACGCTTTTATTAGGCACACTCATGTAATAGAATAGATACAATGAAATAAAACTTACTCTGGTATGTTTATCAGAAACTTAATGATCTTAAAACTTAAACTGGTTGAAAGATAAATGATCAGCACACTAACCTAACACATCTTATATATATATATATATATATATATATATATATATATATATATATATATATATATATGATTCAACATGTTAAAATAAATGTTCGTTTATATATATGAATGAAACTCCAGTAAGGTTCCACAAGGTTTCTATAACCTATAATTCTCATTAATAGCTCCTAAATTCGACATTTCGCCTCGGTTTTTTTTATTATCGGTTGCTAGCAAAGTTGTATAATTTTAAGCTGTGCACATTTTTGTACAGCAAATGAGAACCTAAAGCATTGGATTTTTTAAAAAAATATTATTATTCATTAAAATATTGGTTTCCTTATTTTACATAGAGTAACCAAACCTCAGTGACTGCGTGGTTCCAGATATTTGTAGCCTATACAGTATCGGTTTTAGATCGCTCCTATGTCGTGCGAGTCATATTATCAGTTTAATTTTAGATTGCAAAGTGACGGTCCAATATAGGCTAAATTGTTAGGTAAGGATAGTTAATTTGAAGTCAAAAGGTAAAACCATATTAAGCTGACGTAAACCTAAATAAATAAAGTGAGTAAATATAAGGTGTTACGGGTCACTAATAATCCATGTTGTAGACTGTCCGAAAATATAATTTAAAAAATATTGCTCTCATTAAATATCAAACATTGTAAAAGCCCTGCTTCAGCACGTATGCTACAGGAAGAAACACTGAAGTAGACACCTATCTAGTAAGTCATCAACTGAACACTGTCTCTCCCAACCTATACGACACAGGTAGAAGGGATCATGCTTAAATGAAGCAAATATTCTCAAAAATATGTAGAAATACTCTATCACAATGAACACACAATCGTTTTTGTTTACTTATATTCGTTTTTTTAAACATTTATATAATAACTTATTCATTATACCAAAATTGAAATCTATATATTTTATATGCTAAGTACATAAGAATTTATAATTTACATCCGCATTGCATACAAAGATAAAGAAAATTTTTTTCATATTTAAAAAAAACTACGTAAGGAAGGCATATTCAACTGTAAGAATATCTACAAAATAAAATCTGAACAAAACGTGGGCTAAGAAATGTAATTAGAAAAAAGTGTATTATGTAAGTTATATTTAGTGCTTTTAAAGAAGTAAACTTCTAATTCACATGTTTAGTTTAAGAAATAAATAGATTCTCAGAACTTAATCTGTGTACAATTGATATACACTGTGTTTAATGGGGTAATACTAAAATTTAGATAAGAGATACAAAGTGGAGTAGATGAAATACTATAACGTCCTCAGTTGTATATTTGGTGCTTTATTTCCACTTATTCACTGAAGTGGAAATACGAGTGAGATGAGTTATATGCTTAAGCTGCTAATAAAAGTATTATCTGGAGTACATCGGTTCATTCTGCAGTGCATAAATTCGCAGTTCCGACGTTTCGCTAGAATCTCATCCAGCATGGACGAGATAAAGCCAACAACAGTAGGAGAGCGAGAACAACAGTTTACTCCCTCTTCTACTGTTGTTGGGTTCAACTCGTCAATGCTGGATGAGCGGATGTACTCCAGATAATAACTATTCATCATATTTTTCCATCCGTGAAGGAATACGTATCGGCATATATATATAAATATAAATAAATAAATAAATATATATATATATATATATATATATATATATATATATATATATATATATATATTTAAATTCAATTATAATTCTTGTATTTGTATTTTGACTTAGTTCTTTATTAATACACAAGAATACATATTGCGATATATATATATATATATATATATATATATATATATATATACGTTTTCACATTTCTATTCTGCATGCAGAATGAACGGATGTACACCAGATAATAAATATTTATCATATTTTTCCACCAGTGAAGGAATACGTATTAGTATATATACAATATTCATACGTATTAGCATATACATATATACAATGTTTAATTTACTACCGCTAGTCAAAATAACTTTTACTTCCCTGGATAATGCGAAAAATGTGCAACACCAGCTTATTTCATAGGATATAATGAAAACCATCCGGGAGAAAACATTCAGTAGTTAATGCTAACGAAGTATTTCCAAACATATATATTTATAAATTGTAATTTTATTTATAAAGTAAATAGTGTAATAAATCTGCAATTATTTATTGTTTTAAACAGTTTATCTTATTAAATATGTATGTAACATTTATAAAATAAGTAACCTACAATAAATACACTATTTACTACACACACACACAAATATATATATATATATATATATATATATATATATATATATATATATATATATATATATATATATATATTCCACCGACACACACACTTTGCAGCGATCATCCTAGAATGTACTAAAAGCTCACCTGTATCTCGTGCATGCAAAGACATAGTTCTATCCCGAAACTTGAACCATTGTACCTCCTGCCCTTCCTAATACAACCTACTGCTATTTTGCCATCAGACTTCATTTAATTTTAATAACAGTTAACGATACTAAGGTCAGAGAGCTTCAGACGTGAACTGGGGATTTAATCCTCAGATAATATTCAACTAATAAACTGTGAAATGTTGGCCGTTTATTTCAATAAATAATATTCAATAATAACTGTAAAAAAGTGTAACTTCTATTGCTATATGATACTCTATATGAAATCACAGTAATTTCTAGTTTTTTTAAATTAATTTTTTTTCACATAAATATAACAATCATATCTCATTTTACCTATGATGATAAATTTCGTATAAAATTAACTTAAGCCCTGTACTTGAAAAGATATTTCACAAAATATCTTGATAAGAAAAGTTTTATGAAATTCAACCAAACATACCTGAAAAAGCCCAAACATTCTGTCGAGACAGGCTATCTAATTTGGTTTAATTTTCATTAGTTGGACTATTGTTTGGAAACTGTCCATACAAGCTATTAATATCAATTTACGATGATACATCATATTTAAATGCTTACTATAACTATTATATAATGAATTACAAAAACGACAGTTTAATTACAAAATACACTGTATGTAATTAAAAATGTTACATTAATTAAACCTAAAAAACAGGCAATTAAGTTGGACTCGATAGCCAATTATTTGTTTCAGGATTTTGTACTGTATTAATAAGGATTAGTTTAACAAGGAAAAGTATATATTAAACTTATAACAAATTGCGTAATATAAAATCAGTTTCACCTTATGCTAATTACTTAATCCTAATTCACTGGAAAATTTAAAGTGAATTTACTAACTGTACTTTACAAAAAAGGATACGTGAAGGTGCCTAACGCTGTAATTATCTACTACACAATTTGTAGTTTCTAGACAAAAATTAAAACCAATATCGAAGCTAGTAAATTACCCAACATTCTTCCAAAATTCTACAAAATTTCACGTCCATTCATGGATTTGGCTAAACTTTATTCTCAGTAAGAACTGTGGGGAACAAATTAAGTATTGTTCTTATAGGTCAGCGGAAGTAACTAGTGAAAAAACACTACTGAAGCATATAAGGTTATTAATTGTACACGACTGTAAGGTTCCGGCAATTATATCACATCAGTGTTTTGGAATCTTCCAAAAATATGTTTGCTTTTACGTTAAATCAACAGATTTGTCTAGGCAAAGGCTTAATGCCCTAATGTTTTATAGTTCGTTAGGTAAAAGCTTTCCTTTTTTTTATAGGAAAGTTGCCAGGGATAATCAGTATGCTCCTATATATATATATATATATATATATATATATATATATATATATATATATATATATATATATATATGTGCAGTGATTATAAAAATGGTAATTTAGCAAGCCAGAAATTATTCATTTGTTGATATTCAGTAGTATAACTCTTAAATTTTCTGACACTTAAAGTTCAAATATAAACGTTACCTTCCAAACAATTAACAATTCCTCTTGATTAAGTGCATATCTTAAAGAAAAAATAATTGTTGGTCATATTTAATGGAAAGAATAAAGAGATATTGCATTGAATATTTTAGTAAAACAATAATAGTAATATAGGAAGCGGACTTCAATTTTTTACAACATATCGCAAATTGTAGGGGTTGGTTTTGTAGGTATAGTGAGACCGAGATCATCGTAGCTCTTTATAAACATTGGATGGGACATTAGAAGAAAACACAATGCTCTATTAACCTAGAAATAATAGAAAAACCGATGTATCAAACATAATCATATAACAATGCAAAAGTCATTATTATTTTCATAATAGTAAAGTGAGTATAAATTTAATGCCCTGGCAAGAACTTTAGTTACGCAGTTTTAGTATCAATTTATAGACATCTACCTGTTTTTTTTTTTTTTTTTTTAATGGAAAGAAGTAAGGGCTAGCATGAAGAATGATCGGAGGGTTAGATTCAATAAGTGATCAACTAGCTTGAATTATAGGTTATATTAGTCACATATTAAATTATTTCCTCAGGACATCAATCTATAGATGTAGACGTTGTACAGGTCTAGATGAGTAAAACGCCAACGTAACTCCCAAGCATATCCTCCCATCTACTAATTTGAGCTGAGACCAGTTAATCTGAAAAAAAATCAGATAAAATAGTATTAGTATAGGATTACTTTACGGACTAAAACTAATATATGAACAAAACAGATAATTAGCAAGTTATTTACCATTTTCTCGCTAGTAATAATTTGTTTATAGTAAAAAGCCTATTATTATCTTCTATGAAGACGTCTCTATAAAATAGACTATTTTTCAGTAATTACTGAAAAAGAACAAACAGTTACGTTGTAGAAAGACATTCCGAATAACCTACGTTTTATAAAATTAGGTAATGGGAGAGTTTAATTACTTACTTATGCGACATAAATATTAAAGTAATTCTAGAATAATTTAGTACATATATAACTTAAAGTAATACAAAACGTCAATAACCTTGTAATTTGGTTATCCTGAATTTTGGGTGACAAACAAATTTACAAAATCAAGCCACTCCTAGGCGTAAAAATATGGCTGCCTAGAATAATTTTTCAAAAACTTTAAACACCTCTATTGCACTTTATTTATGTAATATAAATCGTGTATCTAAGTTACATTAAACCACAATATAAAATTCAGACAAGTTGTTAGATATTTCAGCGACCCTAACCTATCATTACATACAAGAGTTTACCCTGTTGCATGATAGTCTTACCAGATCGAAACATATAATAAAGTACTCATTCATTTTATATTACGAGAAATGTCGAAGCGCACGTGCTTGAACACAGTTATCGTACAAGTAGTTTTTCAAGTAAGTATTTTATAATTCAATGTCTGGCCATACTTATCCATTTCGAGTCGACTACAGCAAAATAGATTATTCATTAATATTCTCTGCTTGTCGTGCTACATTTGTTTAATTTTTTATTCGTTAGATTCAGTTATTGTTGCTTAAGAAAAATATATTCTGTATTAATATATCTTTAATATGTAATTATAATAAAATACTGGAAACACGGCTCTCTCTTTGACCACAAGCCACATACACATTCACATACCATTTAAAACTATTTAAAGTATAAATTAAAATCATATGAACATGATTTCTTGTAATGACTATTGAATACCACTCGCCGATAATTGAGGAAGCCTATTAGTTGTACAGTCAAAGCAATAAGTGGATAATTATTCAAAAATAAAGTAATAACTTGATTTCAATTCAAAATATTTCCAAGAGTAATCCAAAAAAATCAATTCCCTAGGCCTAGCAGTTATCACCAATATAAATAGCAATCATTAAAAAAAAAGAAAACAAACTGATATTATTAACAACAATTATCTAAACACTCTAATCAGTCACCATAAGGGAAAACGATTGCTTATGACAATTTTATATCGAATGCATAAAACATCGCTAACAATTAAACTGTGAAAAATGTGAATAGAATGCCATAAATCATGCTGTTTAAAATATTGATAAAATGCTACAAGCAAAATTTATTAAAATATGAAATTAAAAAACGTGTAATGTCGGTATAGAAATGTATGTGTTCATGTGTTATTCCTTTGTAAGAGGTAATAAAAGAAGCAGATGGAGGAATTCCAAACTGTATTAGGCTTTTTACCAGGCGTAAAACCAATCATTGTTATCATCACCTAACTGAAGTTTTCTTTAAAAAATGGAAATTTAAATAACTGACACTAAACAAAATGAAATAAATAGTTAAAACTAATTACCTAAATGTAAACAAAATAAAATTATAGAATTATGTTGCACTGATTCTAAAACTAAGCTATAACAAAATGAATATACATCATTTTAAAATACGAACATATATATTCAAATGGCGTAAGAAGATGGTAGCCGTGATATCGTCTCTTAAGACCACCTTTAAACGTCCTCGAAGATCGTAGCGTATATACAAATCGGTTAACTAATCACACAGAATATGAGTGGTACCTCCACAAAATTGACATAGTGGTTTATTCTAGTGTTACATCAACCATCCATGGGTTAAGAAAGAATGGCCGATGTGAATTCGAGCCACCACCACTTATTCTCTAGGATTGAAAAGTAGATATTAGTACACTTGGGCAAAACTACCCCTAACTGGCCCTGTACGTCACCGGTGAGTATAGGGGTGATTTTGGATGATGGTGGAGGTCGTTGCGGCCTTGATCGTAGATTCTGGGGGTGGGTTTGACTACGTTTAGAGGGGTAGGGGGTAGTTTTGGGAAAAAAATATATTCTAACCCACTAACCTAAGCTAGCCAAATTGCATCTAACCTAACCTACCCCTAGGTGTATGGGTGATCTCAGCTACGTTCAGGACCTTCCCCGGGGGTAGCTCCTTGGGTAGAATCGGGGTTGGGGTTAGTTTTCGAAAAATATTTTGAAAAACGTGTCTTGACTGATAGGGTGTGTCTAGAGTGTATTATCGCAATGTTTGGGGGTGGTTTCACCAAGGGGTAGTTTTTAAATAAAATATGAAATTGCCAAAAATTGATCGTTTGGATCAAATGACTGTATGGGATATGTTTAAAGTCCATTTTGGCTAGATGTGGGGGTGGGTTCAACCGGGGGTAGTTTTCAGACTGCCAAAAATGATCGGGGTCCTAGGTAAAAGTCACCCAGGAGTCGTGCTCGAGGTAAAGCCATCTCGAGGCCGGTCCTTAAGTAAAGCCGCTTAGGTAAAGTAACCCAGGAATAGCTCCGGTGGTGGGGATAACTTTTGGAAAGATTTAATTGTTATCTGATGACGTATCCGCGCTCGAGCGACTCTAGGCAAGTAGTAGGCTCACCCTAACTATAGTGGTCTACCCCTAAATGTTTTGGTTGATGAGGGGGCCGGGGTATATGATTGCCAAACTCAAAATTTGTCTATGCTACTAAATTAATAAACAAGGCAACAAAGCCTTATCGTTCGAGGGAATACGCGAGGCCTACATAACCGGAGACCGTGTGTTAGACATGTGTAAACCTACCGAGATAACACATTATCTTGGAGGTAGACTTTAAGTAAAGCTACCCAAGAGCTAGGCCTTAGATATAGCCTCCATGGAGTATGGACTTAGGTAAAGCCATCCCTAAGCCTGCACTTAGTTAGAGCCACCTTGGAGAAAGGCCTGAGTTCAATTCACACTAGATTTAGGCTTAAAGTAGAGGCACCCTGGAGAAGGGCCTTAGGAAATTCACGCTAGAGCAAGGCTTTAAGTGAGGGGTAGTTTTTAATAATAAATGAAAGCACCAAAAATGATAGGTTAGATCAAATGACCAAGGCTTCGACTAAACAACTGTGAACCACTGTCTTACGCTAAGTTTAACCGACCAATTTACACTCATTTCAATCCACCAACAAATACGGTGAATTCAAATAGACTGTGCGGGAATCGACCTATCACATTGCAGGGGTTCGGTAGGCGTACGTAACACAACGCATACGGTCGCTGTAAGACGTGCAGGGTTATATACCCTGTTAAACCAACATGCATGATAGCCCATATACCGTGTTAAACCAACGTGCGTGTAAGCCTACATACATACTACGCTAAGCCGACATACATGAAGCCCTACAAGGGTCTGCTATGTCGGTAAACCAATGGCCAAAACCTCTATAATCTGAGCCTGATACACATTTACACCTCGTCTATCAGGTAGAACCTCAGGCTGGCAACCGTATAATATGAGGAGTACTATATGGTATAGCTAACAATGCATACCACCATAGCTGTGTAAAGGCGGCTACCAATGCATAACCTATCACGCCCATGACGGTCAACAAATATTACAATATAATGAAAAAAAGTTACGCAACCTATATACATACAGTACTAAGCCAACATTCAGGCATATATACTATGTTAAACCAGCATGCAATATACTCTAAATAGCCCTATATACACTGTTAAACCAATATGGAGATTAACCTATATACACGCTGTATTAGGCCAATATCCCCGTTACCCACATAGGCCTATATAATATGTTAAGCCTACATACATATTAGAATACATACTGCGTTAAACAAACATGTGTGTAAGCCTGCACACATATTATGCTAAGCCGACAAGGGCCTACAAATTATAACACATTATATCCAATGCATAGTTTAGCTAATGGTTATCACACACTATCCTACAAGTAGCCTGACTACAAGTTGCCCACATAATACCTGATACATAGCTTGGCTAATCATTACCACATAGTATCCGATACGTAGCCTGACGATGGGTTAACATATAGTATCCGATAAGTAGCTTGAGTATGCCCCAACACATAATATCCAGTGCATAGCCTCGCTAATAGTTAACACAACGTATCCAATGAGAAGTTTAAATACAAGTTAACACATAATATCCAGTGGATAGCCTGGCTAATGACCAACACATAATATCCAGTGCATAGCCTGGCTAATGACCAACATATAGTTGTATATAGTTTTACAACATATAGTTGTATATGTTTTACTTAAGTGTACTTAACTATTAGCGTTTAAGAGCTCGGAGTTAATCCGATAGTATGTACTTTTTTTTACTGTGCTAATTTTGTAAAAAAGGAAGTGCCATTGAACACTAAAGAACTGCATATGAATATTCAGTGTGGTGCAGGACAGTATATTTACTCTAAATGTTGTTAACTTTTTTATGAACTTTAATTTAAATTGCTGCACCGATATACAAATTGATTTAAAAGAAATATGTATGTATTAAAGTATTATTGATAATAAATGGTTTTTAAATCCGATGCATAGCTGGGCTAATGGTTAACTAATAGTTAGCTTGACTATGGGTTAACATATGGTATCCGATAAGTAGCTTGACTATAGCCAAACACATAATCTCCAATGCATAGTAAGGGTAAGGTTCATCATGTAGTACCCGATGCATAGCTAGGCTAATGGTTAACTAATGGTTAGCTTGACTATGGTTAACACATAGTATCCGATGCAGAGCCTGACTATGGGTTATCACACATTATCCGATGTGTAGCTTAACTAGTGATTAACACATAATATCCAATGTATGGCCTGAATATGGGTTCAAACACCGTATCCAATGAGAAGTTTTGATACAATTTAACACAAAATATCCACTGCATAGCCTGACTAGTGGTAAACACATCGTATCCAATGCATAGCTTGGCTAATAATATTCAACCTATAGTATCCAATGCATAGCAGGGCTAATGGTGAACACATAGTATCTGATGCATAGCTAGGCTAGTGGTTAACGAATAATATCTGATGCATAGCTAGGCTAGTGGTTAACTAATAGTTAGCTTGACTAGTGGTTAACACAAAATATCCGATGCATAGCTTGAGTATGTTTTAACAAATAGCATCCAATGCATAGCTTGACTATGGTTATCACATAGTATTCGATGAGAAGGTGAATACAAACTAACACATAGTATCCATTGCATAGTTAAGCTAATGGTTAAAACATAGTAGCCGTTGTGTAGCTTTACTACAAGTTAACACAAAATATCCAATGCATAGCTTGACTATGGGTTATCACAAAGTATCCGTTGAGTAGGTTGATTACAAACTAACACATAATATTCATTACATAGTTTGGCTAATGGTTATCACATAGTATCTGATACATAGCTAGGCTAATGGTTAACACATAGTAGTCGATGCAAAGCCTGACTAGGGCTAACACATAGTATCCGAGACAAAGATTGACTAACGGTTAACACAAGTATCCAAAGCATAGCCTGACTAGGGTTAACACATAATATCCGATGCATAGCTTGACTACAAGGTAACACATAATATCCGATGCGTAGCCAGGCTAGTGCATAACACATAGTATCTGATGCATAGCCTGACTAGAGCTTACACATAGTATCCGATACATAGATTGACTATGGGTTATCACATATTATCCGATGAAAGGCTTGAATACAAGTTAACACATAATATCCAATGCATGGCTTGGGTAATATATATAGTTAGCATACATTTTGTGTTATGTATGTAAACCCACATACTATACTAAACCGGTTACCCGTCAGGTACTAGACACAGATCTACGGTAATGCAAGAGTAACCCTAAGTGTAACCCACACCCTGACAACAGATACCTAGCCTCACCATAGCCTACATGGCCTGACAACATACCTAGCCTGTCCATAGCCTACATAGCTAGACAACTTATACATAGCTAGACAATAGGTACATAGCCTGACAACAGAGCTAGATAAAATGACCAACGTTTCAACTAAACAACATTACGCTAACTTTAACCGACCAACATACACGAAGTTCAAACGAACAACATTGACACCAAGTTCAATTAGGGTATGGCTGGTGAAGGCCAGATCAACGTTTCAGCTAATCAAAGATGAAAAACTTACGCTAATCAACCAACATCTATACAGAGGTCAAATGGGCTATGGTTAGCGAAGTCATTGGCAAAAGCCTTTATGATCTGAGCCTTAGACATAATTATAGCCACCAACGCATACCAAAATAGCTATGTAGAAACCGTCAAGGCCTTTACGCATATTGTCCAGGTATGTTGTATCAGTTACAGCATACTGACTAAAATACCTCCATCAAATCTTAGGTAAAGCTAGCTTTGAGGTAGGCCCTAGGTAGAGTCACCCCGAAGTCAGGTCTTAGGTAAAGCTACCTTGGAGTCATCCGTTAGATACAGCAAGACCATAGGTAAAGCCAGCTTGGAGTGGTAAAACAGCTATCAATGCTTGCCCAGTCTCAATAGTTACGTAAAGGCAGCTGATATCGCATACCCTATCACAATAAGTCCTTAAAGACGGCTACCACTTAACAATAGCTACGTAAAATCTGTTACCAACCCTTGACCAAAGTATATATTGACGTAAATACCTCTATCAGCGAATGACCAACGGCAATAGCTGCGTATAGACATCTACAAATGCCTGACCTAAGCCAATAGTTACGTAAAGTCAGTGGATTTTACCTATCATCATAGCCCCGTGAAGACAGCTACAATATCATACCGTAGCACAATAGCTCCATAAAAACATTCACGTGAAGACCTATGTTAGTGCATGAGCTAACACAAGTGCTCCGTAAGAATATCTACCAATCCATAACCTATCACAATATCTCTGTACATGGCAGATGCCGGGATCATCCTTTCTGTACCAGAGTATGCTGCAAATATCACCTTAGACATGCTAGATTCCTGTATGATCCTCTTCCGTACAGAGTGTATTGGGGGTGCCACCTTAGACATACTAGATGCCAGGATGATCCTATACTGTACCTTAGACATGCTAGAGGCCGTGATGATCTTCCTCTTTATCATAGTATGCCCCGTAGATGGGATGACACGATACTCGACCTAGGGGATAAATGATAAATCCTGTTTGACTAGCGTCTGATCATGGTCATAGGACATACCACAACAGGCCTAAGACATTGCCCGTGGTTATCCTGCAGATGGACTAATGTTATAGCAAGTATAGGTGGCTGGCAACAGTTAATCCTATACAGATGACCTACCGATGTTCCGGACGCCATCTTGACCGACATTTTGTTTTACGTGTTTTGCTGCGGTTATACTGATAAAATCAGAGTGTGCTATTGCGGTCGGGTGCTGGCGATTAACAATATTACGGTAATGGTTTTAAACAAGCATTTTATTTGTCGAACTCTGTGTGTGTGAACCCACCTACAACTGTAATGAAACGTAATAATAACATTGCATATTGACTTAACTCAATCTGTAGGATAATGTAAGGTAACGTGCATATCGGCTTAATAGAGGATGTAGGCCTATTTAGGCGCACACGCATATTGGCTTAACACATTATGTAGGCCTATGTAGGGTAACATACATATTGGATTATTACAGAAAGAATGTAGGTTTAGATGCTTATTAGCTTAACAGAGTATGTTGGGTAACATACATAATGGCTTAATACAGGATGTATACTATTGTGTTAGGTTATTGATTGGTAGCTGTTTTATCACTCCAGGTCGGCTTTACCTATGGTCTTGGTTTAACTAAGGGCTGACTCCAAGGTAGCTTTACCTGAGACCTGGCCTCGGGCGTGACTTTGCCTAAGGCCCTACTCCAGGCCGGCTTTACCTACGGCCCGACTCCAAGGTAGCTTTACCTAAGGCCTACCTCAAAGGTAGCTTTACCTAAGATTTGATGAAGGTATTTTTAGTATGCTGTAACTGATACAACAGACCTAGACAATATGTGTAAAGCTCAGATCATAAAGGCTTTTGCCAGTGCCTTCACCAACCAAAACCCATTTGACCTCGGTGTAGATGTTGGTTGATTAGCGTAAGTTTTACAACGTTGATTCCTCCGTTAATCGAAAGTTAATTAGTATTTTACTATTAGATATGGGTTGAATAGTTACCATTAATTATAACAATGTTAATTTCATTACTAAAATATTTAATAATAGTCTACCCGTCACGTTTTGCTGAGATATCAAAAGAAAAAAAATAACATGAAAACTAATACGAAAAAATTTAAAATAAAATTTTGTCATTTTACAAAACATAGATTTTAAAAAAAAATCAAAATATTTTTATTCTATTCATTTATTTGAGTGCTTCTGGATAACTACATATTTGAATACTATTCTTAGCCACTCTAGATTTTAACGAAGAACTGTTTTTATGATATATCTTGACTTGGGGTTACTGATAAACCGCTATGGCCATTGCGCCCTCAATATGAATACATTCAGCGTCATAGAATAAATTTCAATAATTATATCTACAATGTTGGGGTAAAATGATAATCTAACTAATATATTTATCAAAAAAACAAAGAGCCTAAATCTAAATTTATTACATTGAAATAATATGTATTATACGAAATGTAGAAAACTCGTTGTATACTAAATTGATTTTGTAAAATTTATTCTATAAATTAATATATGTAATAACTTACAAATTAACGACATTTTCGATATAATAGCTTAAAAATTAACCTGAAGTAAATAAATTAAAATACTCTTCATTTTTAAACAACTGTTATGCAATTTCAATTAGCATTGCCCTAGGTTATAATTAAATTGTTTGTCAATAACGCGTTTAATATAATCTCTTTTGAAATACCTATTTGAAAGAACTTCAGCGTAAATAATATACATATAAATTTAGTATCGTTGGAAATTGCAGAAAGTGAGTATTTCTTACAAAAGGAACAAACTGATTTTTGTTCACATGTTACAGGTAAAGTTAGTTTCAATGTTTAATGAGCGGATCTACCTCCATTGGGTAGCGTAGCTGCTATAGCTGAGAGGGCTACGTTGAGAGCTAAACTACCTGCCGAATGAATATAATGGGGAGTAAGAAGCTTTAGGAAGAAGATTTTTCCAGTATCCTCCAGAAGCATTTACAAAAATATTTGTCTTCTATATCCGTAAACAATTTGTGTAATTAAATCATATGCTTAACATTTACCGGGTACTAACGTTGTGGGGTTATTATTAACATATTCTTGAAGAACATAAATACTAACCAAATTTTAAAACATTGAATCGTAAAGATTTTCTTTATATGGTTCATTACGAATGGTTGTTGGTAAACCATAATGACATAAAAACCTTTCACTAAGACTAACTACCGTTTTTTTTAAAAAATTTCTATAAGGCATTCATTAAAAATACTTTCAGATTAAGAAATGAATTCATCTGTTCTGCGACAGACTATCATGGTATAAAATTACTTCACAATTTTTTTCTTGAAGTGATTCCCGTGATAGAGATGGTTGATTATATTGGCAAAAGACTAAACTCTATTAAATAAATCTGCTTATTTTGATGGATTTTGAGATATGGAAGCTTCTCCCAGTTTATCTTTCCAATGAGAACCACTTTCTAAAAATTATAAAGCCCAGCAAACATCTTTAAAAGTGAAACGAACTATTCAATCTACAATTTTTAATGATGAAATACAATCACGTGAAGATAAAAACATTCACTTTGATTAGGGTTAATGGTGCTTTACTAATAGCCGCATCTTTTCTAATATTTTGATAATCCGAGTGTTCTCCCAGAAAAGTTATTATTAGTCTTAGTAAAACAGCTAGAAACTTCAGAGTATAAAAGTGTCTTAGAAATTTAGTCTGACTGTCGGAGATTAAAAAAACACGGTAAGAACGTTGTAACAACCGAATTTCTCTGACTGGTCTTATTTCACCTTTTCGACCATTTGCCATATTTGTTCTTCAATGCAAGAGCAGAAATTCACGTTTTTCATTTTGTTGAACAATTGTTTAATATTATGAAACTATGAAACATATGAAAACATTAAATTGGTGTACACTTTTATTAACAAATCTAGTATTCAAATGTATTTAAAATAATGCAAAAAGGCGTCACTAAAGTTATCAATAATTTTAGTTCAAATACAAATTATACAAATATTTTAAAAACATTTGTGGAAATAATTTTTCTAAATATGTAGGCTAAATAATTTATATTTATTTATAGTTTTTAGTCAAATTAAACTGATGAAAGAGCAGTTCAATATTTATATGCCTTATTTTAAGAGATATTTTGTCATTAATTTTGTTTAGTGTTGTAAAAACGTTGTTCTAATACAAATAATGGGATTTTGTATTTATAGGCAGATGCAGTTTAAAAATTACTTTATATTCAAGGCTTCTTTGAAAAACAATTAACGTCGGGGTTCAATTTAACATTATTATTATTAATTTTGTTGTATACATGATATTTATAATATTTTTTGCATATATTTTTCATTACTAGCATCATTTCATTAAAACTTTATATACATTATTCTAATAAAACATTATTACAAAGTTATTACTAATAGCCTGATAAAAATATTTTTTTTTTAGATCAATAAATGAATGTTTGTTAGTTGAAATCTCTTCATTTATAGCTTGTCACCTTTCTAAAAACATAACCTACAATAAATTCTTAAGTTACACACTGTTTCATATAAAATTATATACAAGCGTAGACTAGATTTCTCTGCTCTAGAATCTGTAGAATATGTAGTAGCCTTTATTTCCCAACGGTAAGACAATACAATTTTCAAACCAGATAAAAAAAGCAATATTTCTTCTCAATCTTCTCCCCTATCGTTTTTTCTTGCTATAGTGTATTTTATGAATAAATTAACCAATAGAGTTTTCAGTATTTTCCTCTTTATTCTGTCTCTCTAACCTGCATATATTATTCTTTTCTAGTATATTATTCTATAATGTGAGACATTGAATTATTTATATTAAACTAATTGTAAACTACTTAACTAAGTGAATACGTAATTGCTTACTTGCTGACGGATTTCAAAACATTTGTTCCTTTTATGAAGCTATCACTCTACCAGTAGAGCAGCTTCGTAAAAGGAACGACTGTTTTGAAACGCGTCAGCAAGTATGCAATTACGTATTCACTTAGTTAAGTAGTTTAAAATTAGTTTAATCAGTGAATTCAAGTTGATTAAATCAAGAAACTTTATTTATAATAAGTTATATTTGTTCTTAAAATTGAACAATATTATTAGTTAAAATCTCTCTATCAAGTATTTCGCTATAAAACTTACTCATAATTTTTTTAATTTTTAATTTTGGGATAAATTTTCTAAATTATTTAATGTTATATCGTGTTATAGAATTTTAATACAGTTGATGAATGTTTGATACTGGGCATGTCGTTAGACATAGATTTTGTCAATGTTTGGTGTCTAATTTCTATCAGTTGTGTTTACATGATTTTATTTATTTGTTTACATGTAAATACTCGTATATATATTTTGGTGACGGAGAATAGTTTGTAAACTATCTTTGCTTCTAAGGCATATACTCATTTTGTAACACGTTTCTGCTTAATTTATGTATGAAAGTTACTTTGGGAGTCATGTGACGGCAGGCCTTTACTATCCCAGCTGGTCGTAAGAACTACATGGCACATGATAGATAACGCAATCTGCTAGGAGCAAGGAATCACTCCCGAGATCGCGGTTCAAGCTACCAGGGAGAAAGATGTGATGTGTAAGGAGACTTTGATGAAGTCCTTAGAGGCCTCTGGAACACTTGAGATAACGTGGGAGAGGGAAAGGTACTAGGAATCCAGAAATATAAATCTGTGACACACATGTTCTCTCATGTACGTGGATAGAGTGTAGCTAAGAGTTTCTATGAAAATAAGGTGACTCTTTTGAGGGATACTGGATAGGTAATGCAAAACGCCAAAACCACAGAACGGAAGAGCAAAAGGCGCAAGATTGGGACAAGGTCATCGACAAATGTGAAGTTTCGATTCTGACAAAAGTATGCTGAGATGCTATTTTGTCTCGACTGTAGAGAATTAAACAGCACACTGACATATTCGCGGCTCTTACTGGAAGACCAAAGATATAAACTGTTACTTTTAAATTTACTTCATAAGCTATAGATAGAGGATCATAATAAAATATAACCCCTCGAAATGTGGCACTTGAAATTATAATAAATCTACATTCGTGAAAGAGATAATTGGGTTAAACATGGTGAAATGTCGTCGACTAATGGGATAGGATTAAAATGGTTCTTGGTCTGTAACAAGTTGCGGCTCGAAAAGGTATAAGTGGACGTTAAGTGGGGCAGTAAACTACGATATTCAGATTTAGAAGGTAAGTGGAGAACTACTTTAAGCAGGTGACAACAAAGAACCATACTGGAGCTGATCAGAGGACACGGGAACCTGAAACGGGGATAAACTAGAGGATATCGGAAATTCAGCAAAACCTTGGATACTCCAAAGAGATAGGTTACTTTAAAAATACGCTAACGATGCATCAAGGGGATCTTGTGGCATGAATGGGAAAAGGGTAGAATGGCAACAGTAATGTATTGCTAACTAGAGACCCTATGATGTCACCATATCATTGTCCTACCATTTACTCATGTAACATATTGATGAGCAAGGACAATGGATACAATGACATATTGCGATTTATCACTGAGAAATTAGAGTACAGTATGAATATTTATAATTGATTTATTGTAAATAATTCATATTTATCAATATTTATAATTGAATAATTGAGACTGTACCTGGCGATTTATAGTCATTCAGACATCAGATAGATTACTCCAAAAAATTTCTTGTGTACAGAAATCCTCTTTACCTCCATTTGCCTAATCCATAGGTACTTATGACGTCACGTGATATTCAAGTAAACACGTATACATTATTTATTATATATTCAGGTGAGCACAATGCGTAACATTAATGCGTAAACCTGTTTTCGAAAGTAGTTAACAAAATAATGTTTTAAGTAAGACCACCCATTTCTAGATCTTATAAAAATATATAAACATAAATTTGAGATATTTAACTAATTAAACTTAAAATATATTTCCGCGTCAGTAAAGACATTTTAAATAATTTAATGCAATTAGGAATTACTTTATAATTTACTCTGTTATTTTCTATAATTTGAGAGCTTAACTTTCCATATCAGTGAATGAACTATTATTTGAAATTTTGAGAGTCTCGGTTTTAATAAGCATTATACTTATATATATATATATATATATATATATATATATATATATATATATGGAGTGTTATACGAACAACTTGTAGATTAATAGAACGGTCAGGTACTTATTTACACGAAAGGAGAGCTATTGAGAGTCAAATTTCTTTCACACTAATGTCACTGAGGCATAACATTATGCATGGCTAATAACATATTGAACTTAAAATGGAGTTCGCTTAATGCAAATGATATTGTAAAAATCATTGTTCTGTAATGGTCATTGTTCTGTAACTTTTAATAAATAAATATTATTATTAAATGAAAATTAATAAATTTCATTTTTAAAGACTTTTCGGTATCAATACGGGACATGAGAAATCCCACGTAAGCCTAATAATAATATTCACGTTAAACTATCATAGTTTCTCATATTTGTTGTAATATATACTAAATATAGTTCCTTTGGATAAAATAAATATCCTAAGGTACATGAGACTCAATATTCTTTCATCAACTTACAGATAGGATGTTTTCTTTCTACCATAATCTTTTCATGCAATAGTTTAATAGTTTGTTACTCAACACAGTTAATTATACTGGTTAGGGCACAATAACAAAACACATTTCAAATATATAAAATTTGTAAAACAATTTTTAAGATAGTTTCAAGCATTTTAAAGAGGCTGATAAATGATTACTGCTAGCAAAGACGTTGTGTCTCAATATGTTTTTCTTAAATTAAATTAAAATTTCGTTATTGTCTTACAAAGGTTAAATAGTAACTTAATTAACCCTTTCTTCAATAAAAACAAAAGGGTAATAATTACTTAACATTAAAATAATCTCAAAACGTCAATAATATTATCAAAGGGAATTGCAACCTCTTGCAAGTAGATTATGAGTTTACTAGCATTATACTTTAACCTGATTAGTTGGTCAGTTACATTCAGCTTTAATCATTGGCCGTGTGGCATCTTCCAACAGGAAACGTAGTCATGATATTCCAGAATACGAGATTTAGATTCGAATTTTCACAGCCGGTGTAAATTAAACACTTGAAACGGTTTGATAGCTTATGCAGAGTATTATAAGATGATTCAGTAAATGCCAAACGGGAGGGTGTTACAAGAAAACTTTCCAATTTCCATGTTTAATTTATAGTAAATTATTATCAATTGTTTATTAACAATGTTAAGAATTTTTATATTATGTATTATCAAATGAGACCTTATATCGTGTATCTTTTTTTAAAACTTTTGATTTGTTTTATTATGTATATTATATTTTTTATAATGCAATAATTAAAGATCAATTTGCAACTAATCACGATGTATACACGCGTATATATATATATATATATATATATATATATATATATGGTTTTCCTAAACAGATATCAATGTAGTTTATATTTGTGACAAAATATTACATATTTAGCACCAAACAGATTTTATGATCTGACAACGTTTTCACTGTTTAGTTAGATCATAATTGTAACTTTTTTTTGTATACTTTGACTTCAATTTAAACAACGTAATATCATTTTAAAATACTCCAGCTGCGATGAAACCTTATTAGTACTGATTTTGCAACATTCAATTTGTATTCAAAGCACGTAGATCTCAAAATCCACGAGAAGTTCTCTTACAAATCGCATTCAGATTTTTATAAGCAAATCCTTTCCCTAAACCTATTGTCACGAAATGTTAAACGTTGTTTGAGTAAAATTTAAATAATTTGTCACTTCAGTAATTTATGGGGAAAAGAATTTAATTTTCGTTTATTTTAAAATTAGTTTTCATTTTAAATGGAAGTCCTTTGCTCTATTTACGTTTTAGAAGTAATCATATTTAAAACGTCTTTAAATATACAAATCTTAGTATTTCCATATCATTAGATTATTCAATAATATATAGGAACATGTTAACATTATAAAATGTTCTATAAATGTTTACAATCTTTCAATACTTTACAAAGAATGATTTCCTTAAACTAAGAATAATTTTTAAAGCAAAGCTTATAAAAAATTTGTGTTAGGGAAGCAATATTCTTAAAAAAAAAAAATTCTAAGAGAAAAAATTGATGTATTTATGTTTCTAAATGTATTATACAAAATGTGTAAAATACATAAAATAATTGAATGAGAAAAAACTGCCAGAAGGTGTTACGAAGGGTGAATTGAAAGATCGAAAAAAAACAATAAGGATGAAAATAGGAAAATAGTAAATATACTTCATGTAGGCCGACTGTATGTGGATCCTCTGAATATAGATAATCGTCAACAAATATTGTGTCTTAATAACTAGCAAAAAAGTGATAGGTTTATCTGGCATTCTTCAATAATACAAAATAACATTCACTCAATATTCAGGATAAATGTGAGGAACAATGACCAGGTGGATATTAAATCCGTAGGGAGAATTTACTGAAAGGGAGCATGGAATAAAGGTCTACTTAGCAATGTTTGCTGAAAAAGGTTATGGTCAGGAGTTTAAATGTGTTTTATAATATAACTCACCATTTACTAAACGACAAACATTAAATACTTATAAATTTTATTTAAATTATGTGATATTACATCAGTAACGTATTTTGTAAAGCAAATATTTGAACCAGTGAATTTGCCTGAAACAAACGTATAAAACATAAAGAAGTAGACAACACGAGTGTGCGACTGATTGGGATTTATCGTACATAATACGGGTGTGTCCGAGGGCAGTTAATTTGTGATATTTTGGGAGACGTCAAGTAAAAACCGAAGTTAGGGTCATCGTTTGGAACTCTATAGAATATATTCCAGTTTATTAAACATTGTATTTAATACTGCTATATATATATATATATATATATATATATATATATATATATATATATATATATATAAGTAAAAACAAAACTCGTAATTATTTTTAAAGTCCATAGAAGAGTTGTTGAATATACATAATTATAATAAAGTGGTGAAATCAAAAAATTATGATATCCTATATATTCTATACAATATTATTATTTTTAGATTACAGTTGTATATCGAGGTAATGAGTCATGATCAATAATAACCTAATGTATGAACTGTAAATATAAACTTTTTCTAAAGTTATGAAGGAATATGGGTATATTTATTTTTGAATCATACTAAAATGTTTTTTTGGCAAGAACTATGAGAACATTTTAGTGGAAATTTTGTACTAATAGAGATGCCTACCAATTTCACTTACTTGGCAAAAAAACAAAACAATAGTACTATTAACGTTATGTTTTAGAACACTTCATAGGCTACTTACACTAATTGCAATACATAAATGGTACTGTAGTAAGTAGTTTGAGGCTTACTACTACTACTACTACTACTACTACTACTAATAATAATAATAATAATACTTCTACTACTACTACTACTACTACTACTACTACTACTACTACTACTACTACTACTACTACTACTTATAATAATAATAATAATAATAATAATAATAATAATAATAATAATAATAATACTTCTACTACTACTACTATTACTAATAATAATAATAATAAAATAATACTTCTACTACTACCACTACTACTACTACTACTAATAGTAATAATAATAATAAAATAATAATACTTCTACTACTACTACTATTACTAATAATAATAATAATACTTTTACTACTACTACTACTACTAATACTACTACTACTACTTTTTTTTTTTTTTTTTTTTTTTTTTTTTTTTTTTTTTTTCTTTTGGAGGTTGGAATGCATTTACGCACCATCAAGTCTGCCCTGACAGACCTGGTGTGTGGGACTCCTGGCGAATACCCACTAAACCCTTCCTCCTTTCCGGCCCTTTGTAGATCTGACCAGGGTATCACTGTATTAGCATTCTTCCTGGTCAGAGAGCCCTTTATTAACCCCAGTGGTTTCTATTTCTGAAACTGAGTGTATTTGGCCTGATCACTGATCTTGACCTCGACCATCTTCTTGTCTCATTTTACTCCGCAGTATGCTCTCGAAATATGTCGCTATCTCCATCCAGTTGGATGCACTCCACAGCATCTTGCCCACAATGTTGTCCGGGTCTATTGGCCCGACGTTGCTTTCCAGCGTTGTTCTCTCAGATTGCCATCTTCTGCACACAAAGAAGGTGTGTTCGGGGTTATCGGGTGACCCTTCCCCACAATGGGAGCAATTTGGATTGTTCACCTTTCCCATTTTATATAAATAGGCCCGAAAGCAACCGTGTCCTGTCAAGAACTGTGTAGTGTAGAAGTTTACCTCTCCATGCTGCCTGTTAGTCCAACTGGATAGGTTTTTGATTAGTCTGGCTGTCCATCTTCCGGTGGGGTCTGCAGACCATCTTTCCTGCCACTTGGTCATCGTCGTTCTTCTCGCTTCCTTTTGGTTATCCCTATCGTCCGTATTTTTTTTTCGTCGCTCCGCAATGGTCTTCTTTTCTAGTGCCAGCAGATCAATAGGAATTATTCCCGCCACTACTAAAGCGGCCGATTCCGAGACCGTTCAATAAGAACACGCCACTCTTAGTGCCCCTTTTCTCTGCACTGAGGCCATCCATCTTCTATTCCTCTCGGTTTTGAGGGCACCTGCCCATATTTCCGCTCCGTACAGCATTATAGATTGCGCCACAGATATCAGAAGCCGGCGTCTGCTCTGTGTAGGGCCCCTAACATTAGCCAGAAGCCTACTCATAGCTGTTGTGACTCTGATCGCTTTCTCAGCTGCGCATTTAACATGATTTTGAAAGCTCAGCTTCCTATCAATCATGATACCTAAGTACCTAATGGTATTTTTAACCGCTATTTTTTCCTCTCCCACAAGCATCTCAGGGCTAGGAGTAAGGTGTCTCTTGGATATCAGAAGAATCTCAGTTTTTTCCAGAGCCAAGCGTAGACCATGCTCCATCATCCAGCTGTTAACACGAAGCATTACTTGGGCCAGTCGCAATTGGGCGAGCTCTTGGTTTCTCGCTATAATGATCGCAGCAATGTCGTCTGCGTATCCCACCAGGAAAGTTCCATCTGGAATTGTTATACGCAAAATGCTGTCGTAATTTGCATTCCAGAGGTCCGGGCCAAGAATGGAGCCTTGAGCTGCTCCTGCTGTTACTCTCTTCCTTCTAGGTCCATCTGAAGTCTCGTATATCAGATAACGGTTGTTAAGGTAGTCTCGTACTATCCATAGGAGGTACTCAGGCAGAGCGAATGTCTTCTCCAGGGCATACAGTACGTCTTTCCATCTCGCTGTGTTGAAGGCATTACGTACGTCTAGGGTAACCAGAAGGCACACAGGTCTTGAAAAGTGGTTACCTACCTCGACTATTTTAGCAGCATCAACTACGGTTCTAATAGCATCAATAGTTGACTTGCCCTTCCTAAAGCCAAACTGTCTCTCAGAAAGATCCCCTGCATCGCGGAAGGCCGAAAGCAGCCGTGGCCTAATAAGTTTTTCTAGCAATTTTCCAGCCGCATCCAACATGCACAGCGGTCTGTATGAGGACGGAGAATCTAAGTTCCCCTTGCCTTTGTTAATCAGGACCAATCTTGCTACCTTCCAACGGGCACTAAATACGCCAGTTTTCAGGCAGTGGTTGTACATGTTGAGTAATACGTGCGGGTGAGTTCTCACTACGGCTTTAAGGACCTCCGAAGGGATTCCATCCGGTCCCGGAGCCTTGTTATTTTGGAGGGAGTTGGCTGCTGTCCATAGTTCTTTCTCTGTGAAGAGCGGGAAATCTTTCCCTCCGGTTTTCCTCTTTAAAATCTGACCGACAGGGTGAGAAGGGAACAAACCATCTACTATAGTTTTCATCTGTGCCTCATTCAAAGGTCCTCCTGGAGTGAATGAATTTAGCTTTTTCATTACCAGCTTATATCCCAGGCCCCAGGGGTCGCTATTTAGATCTTCCCGAAGGTCCTCCCAGCATCGCCTTTGGCTCTCTCTAATTGCTCTACGGAGTTCACTCTTTGCCGTCTTGCATTCCAGTGTCTCTTCATAGGCCACACCCTGTCCCCTTCGCCTTGCCCGTTGAGCTAAGCGTCTCGTTCTAAGACACTTTCTCCTTAATATAGCTATCTCCTCAGTCCACCAATATACTGGATTTCTATTTCCTGTAGGGAATCGCTTTTGTGGGATAGCCACCTTGCAGGCTCTTCGAATGATGTTAATTGTTGCGTCTACTACAGCTTCAGCGTGCCTGTGTCTTTTCGTTGTTTGACCCATTTCCATGGCATCCAATTGGGAACCCTGCAGGACCTCCGAGAATCTGTCCTGGTCCATACGGGCGACATTCCACCTGCTTCTTCTCAGTGTTTTCAGCCGTCTCTTTGATTTCTCAGGGTTGATGCTGATTGAGATGTACTCGTGATAGCTCGCCGTGTAGTCCTCCATAACTACCCAGTCCTGAATTCTAGGGACTAAAGTCTCTGAAGCTAAGGTAATATCGATAATACTACCTCTATATCCTGGTCGCCGGAAGGTAGTCGTGTTACCTGTGTTAAGGATGACGAGTCCCAGTCTTGATGCCATTTCGGTCACGCGTTTGCCTCTAGAGTTAGTTATATCTGCCCCCCATTCTGTAGCCCTCGCGTTGAAATCTCCTCCAACAATGATGTTACCTTCTATTGCCTGTAGTCCGTCCTCTAGCTGGTCCATCCTTTGGCGGAAGTCTCCGATGGACTCATTGGGAGTTAGGTACACGCTGACGTATGTAACATTGTTGCTTTTAACCCATACATAGCCGTTACCAGAGCCATGACTATCAATGGCAAGATTCCCTTCAGGTATCCAAATAGCTACTACTACTACTACTACTACTACTAACAACAATTATATTAATAATAATAATGATACTTCTACTGCTACTACTACTACTACTACTACTAAGATTAATAATAATAATACTTCTACTACTACTACTACTACTAATAATAATAATAATAAAAATAATAATAATACTTCTTCTACTACTACTACTACTAATAATAATAATAATAAAAATAATAATAATACTTCTACTACTACTACTACTAATAATAATAATAATAAAAATAATAATAATACTTCTTCTACTACTACTACTACTAATAATAATAATAATAAAAATAATAATAATACTACTACTACTACTACTACTACTAATAATAATAATAATAAAAATAATAATAATACTTCTTCTACTACTACTACTACTACTACTACTACTACTACTACTACTACTACTACTACTACCACTACTACTACTACTACTACTACTACTACTACTACTACTACTACTACTACTACTACTACTACTACTACTATTACTTTTACTACTACTACTACTACTACTACTACTACTACTACTACTACTACTACTACTACTACTACTACTACTACTACTACTACTACTACTACTACACTACTACTACTACTACTACTACTACTAAACTACTACTACTTCTACTACTACTATACTACTACTACTACTACTACTATACTACTACTACTACTACTATACTACTACTACTACTACTAACAATAATAATACTCCCACTACTACTACTACAATTACTACTTCTACAACTACTAATTCTACTACTGCTGCTGCTACTACTACAGCTGCTACTGCTGTTGTTGCTACTTGTACTATTTCTTCTACTATTACTACTGATTTTATAATAATATAAAATAATATTAGTATTAATACTAATAAAATTGATAATTCTATATGCAGGATACTATTATATGCTACAGAATAAGTATTTTGCTCTTAAACAAATTTAAATAAACGAACTTTCACTTAAACATACATATTACGATATATATATATATATATATATATATATATATATATATATATATATATATATGCACAGTGTTTCATAAAAAGGTTCCTAACATTAAAGATGCAAAGAGTACAATTAAAATGGTACTTAAAAAACTACTGTGCATCACGTATGGATCGAAGTATGTTGAAGAAGAAGTACGATGCCTGCATCACCTACAGATGCATGCAGTTAGAATAAATTAAAATCAAGAACATAGTGAAACTTTAAAAACAAACTTATTTTTAAAAACATGTTCCTTATAATTATTGTAATACGACATCAGAAAAATACGTAATTAAATATTTTTACATTAGTTCAATTAAGTAATATATCTCACATTATATTAAGTTTTAAGTATGGTAAACCCAGAATTCTTTGAACCTCCGATGATGGTCATGAAAATTCAAAATTAAGGATATTTCACTTTTAACTTTAAAAGCAACATGAGCTCAGCATGCGCTTTATCAGTTTTGAGTTGAAATACTGCTACCTTCGGCAAGAAATTAAAAAAATTCTAGTTTAAGCATTCTATTTGTGGAAATATTATTTAGGTATGTAGATTAAAGATATAATAACCTTTTCAATCACGATTTACCTGCTTAATAATTTGTCAGACAGTAGAAACAACCCCTCGAGTTAAAAATCATTAAACAATTTTATAATTTCCTTGAAATATTACATCGCACAGTACCAATGCACAAAAGATATTTTTACTGCTAGTGATTCTAATTATTGATATTCTATGAATATCCAACTCTTAAAGAATGACCCCTCATTTTGAAAACAATTAAAAATTATTTTTAGCAGATTTAATTGTTTAAACTTAGCATTTATAAATGATAAAATCTACTAATCTACTAAAAACAATTCTTTTTCATATAGTAAATGAAAAATCATATTGAACATGTTTAAAGAATGCCAATCGTTTTCTTTATCTTTTAATTTTATATATTCTTATACATTCATAACTATACATTTTCAAAATAGAAGATGTGAATAAGTTCAGAGCTACTACAATATTGTTAACATTTGTTGTAAGTTTATGCCACCGAATAGACTACGCAAACTGAAATTGACACATAAATGTGTTCCCAATAGTAGATTGCATTACCCTCGACCAAACTGTACTTCAACCACAAGCCGACAGCTTTAATTTGTGACCTTCCTTTAGAAATTTATAGTTTAGTGTCGATGGATATCCATTAGATTTAACTGACTAAGTGCACATTTATAATGGTTTAGAAATAGTGGTTTAGGTAGTCTTCCATGATTAAGTGTATATTATTACATATATATATATATATATATATATATATATATATATATATATATATATATATATAATTCTAAACAATAAAATCTCAAACTGTGATATATTTCAACAGGTTAAAACTCATATATCACTTAAATAATAATGTACTTAAACAAGAACTCCCCTTGGTATATTTGCAAATAGATTTTGGAGAACTATTATTTACATGTTCTTATTTTCAAACTTATTTTAAGACTCGATTTGTATTTTTTTTTTTTCAGACACGTGGAGATTTTATTGTTATGTGGTATAACAGTAATTTTCTATTTTCGCCCTACTGCGATGTGATATAGTTTTGACCTGTATTGTGGGTAATTTATTTTAATAATTTATATAATTTATGGTTTTTATTTTATTAGTATTTGTATCTTTAAAAAGTGTTTTCTATGTTTATAAATTTTCAGTTGTTTTCAGATTGTCATTTTCAGGGTTTTTTGTCGTTTTTTAAAGATATATTTACTCTCATGAGAAGAATATATGTTTATTTTGGATCGCCTGTATGGCTAGGTTTTAATTGTGTTTCGTGGTTGTATCCTCTAAAGTGTTCTTTATATCCAATTTCTTAAGCCTAGGAACTCGATCTTATAAATTCTGTTCATAAGTGAGGGACATATTTTTCCGGTTGGTTTATTTTATTGACTACCATTTCTGTGTTATTTTATGCTATGTTAATAAATACTAAAAAGTACAACTGAGGACATTGAAATACATGAATGATATTCATACTGAGGGTATTTCATTCTGATGATGTAAGATCTGTTTGCCGACGAAAAACTTTGAATATTAAAAAGCAACAAATAATACTTGTATTTCTATATTACCCGTTGATTTATTATTAAAAGAAACATATTTTATAATTTTATACATTTTTTATGGAAAATAGATATGCGTTTATTATTCCATAAGATGAAGAACAAAACAAATATTCTAAACCTTTTTAAATCATTCCCCATTTACTATTCCCAAGTGTATGTTTCATTAATTTTTTCCATTAAGCTAAACATTCTTTCCATTTAAACGACATTATTATTATGTTCCCTAATTTAGGGATCTTATCTTTTTGAAATGCAAAATTAAATTTCGTTTTACTTGAAAGATAAAATATTGCCATAATGATATTTTTACTACAAATATTGCATGTACACAAGAACTATAATTAGACTTGCTGAACTTTAAACAAGACGAAAGGTTAAATGTCTCTCATGGACATACAATAACGAGAAGTACAATAATGAGAAAGCTGCGCCGGTGATGATTCTGAGGGCACTGTTCTGGATTTTAACTAACTTTCGCAGATTCGGTTGACTGGCCAGTGACGTAACTTCCGAAGTGTATTCCATGGAGGGTCTGAAATAGGTCTTATAAGCAGTGGCAAGAACGTCCTGCGTGCAACTCCACTTTGTAACAGTTAGTCTTTTTTACCGGTTTGTTCGCTTGCTTGCGCACTCAGCAACCTCTTGTATGTAATTTTTCCATGATAGTCTAGTGGCCAGATTAACACCTAAGTATTTGGAAAATTTAGACTCTGGTAGGTAACTCTGTTTATATTTGAGCTCCATGGTTGGGGGCTTGGTGGAGAGAGTGAACAACTGAAACATGGCTTTCTCTCGACTAACTGTCATTTTATTGCAGTTGGTCCATAGCCCCATGTTTTCTAATACTAGGTTCATAGTTTCTTCAAGGTGGTCAGTCTTGTTAGTAGTATTCCACACAATGACGTCATCGGCATACAGGAGGTATGATGTGCCAGGTGTTTTTTCGATAGTGGCGGTGAGGTCATTAACCATTGTGTTGAAGAGAAGGCAACTGAGCACGGCTCTCTGAGGTAAACCTTGTTTTTGGGCTTTAAAATTGGAGACAGCACTCATGAACCTCGTCCTTATCAGGCGCTGGGTTAGGAAATTTTGTATCCACTTTTTTAGCCACTCATGTTGTTTACCACCCAAAGTTTCGCTAGTTTTGATTGCAATTGCTTCCACACTTTATCATATGCAGCTTTAAAATCAATTAGTACGGCCAGGGTGGACTGCCTTCTGTGGAAACCATCCTTCACAGCTTAAACTCACCAGTTGGTCAACAGTAGAGTGGTTTTGGCGAAAACCTGCTTGCGCTTCGCTTATTGCTCCTTTCTTTTCTAAGAAGTTTCTCAGTCTTTGATCGATCATCTTTTCAGTCACCTTTGAGCAGACACTGGTCAGTGATATCGCCGGAAGTTCTGGATGTTGTTACGGAGTTTGCCTTTCTTACGGATAGAGATAATTTTAGCTCTTTTCCATTGGTGGTGGACTCATTTCATCCATGTCAAGTTTATGAGCTTGATGAGGCACTGCTTTGCTCTTTCACCAAGGTGCTTTATAAATTCGGGAAATATTCGGTCCGGTCCCGCTGCTTTTCCATTTTTTAGTTTGCTAATGGCTGCTTCCAGTTCATGTGTTAGGAAAGGGTTGACCATTTCAGGTGTCGGCTTTGAAAGGGCCCACTGATTACTGTTTGATGTATTTATGGTCATTGGCTCTTATATCAAGGGGTGCTGACAGCAGCATAGTGCTTGCAGAGTGTTTGTGCAACGTCTTTTGGGCTGGTGAGCGTCTTTCCATTGAAAATGATTGGTTCCCATGTGAAGTTACGTTTGTCGTTATTGAGGATTGAAATAAAATTGTGAGCTTTCAAGCCGTCCTTTCTAAAATCTAGTTTGGCAACAAAATTACGGTATGTGCTTCTTTTCGATTGGATGATCTCCCTCCTGAATTGGGCTTGTTTTTTTCTGAGTTGGATACAGTCTTCGAGGTTGATGGTAGTCTCCGCCCTCTTTCTGGATTTATTACGATCCCTTTGTAGTTTTGTCACATTTTAAATCCAAAAAGGCTTATATTTATTGACGTGCTCTCTGGGTATGCATTTTTTGGCGATCTCTAAAATGTTCTTCTCAAAAGCCGCTACGGACTGGTCAGGGTTGCCATTTATGATTCTAGGAGTGAGAAGCTGATTTGATGTTTGTTCAAAAGCTGCCCAGTCCACCCTATTGAAATTTCAGCTTGGAAGACGTAGTTTTTGGGCATTATTATTTTTTGGTCGCACCTGTAAGAACAAGGACCTATGACCACATCCCTCAACAGCATCCCCCAGTTTCAGGTCAGATCTGCTTATCAGGTTTGCGTGTACCAGGCACGTGTCAGGTGTACTGGGGCTTCCACCAAATGATAGAAAGGTGGGTTCTGATAGTAGATGGGTCAGTTGTGTTTTGTCAATAAAATTCTCCATAGCCTGGCCAGGTGCATTGCGATCAGAGTAGTTCCATCAGCGGGAGTACGCATTGAAGTCCCCTAGTATAATGGAGTTGCGGTGTCGGGATGACATTTCTATGAGACTTGAATGTAAGTTGTTAGTTGGTGGGTTATAAACACCAATGATTTTGTAATAGTTTCCGTTTATCCAGACTTCTATAAGTACAGCTTCATGTTTGTCGATTTCTCACATCCTGTGAAGCACCTCAAATTTGCATGCTGCGTTGTTATTTACACCGACAACAATCCCTGAGGCCACTTGTCTAGACCTAGGTAAAATAAAATTGGTAAAATACATAGTGTGAAAAAAATCTGGAGAGTCTGTTGAGGCTCTAGCTTCAACTACAATGAAAACTTCTGCGTCCAGTTTACGAATGAGAGTCTATAACTCTGTGAACTTTGCGTTATTAAGGCCACCGGCGTTCCAGAATAGTACGCGGCGCCCGTCGTTCAAGCCTTGAGAAGGGCTGGCTTTGCGATGGCTACTTGATACTTTCAATTTGGTCATCTCTAGAAGGATTTGGCAGAGATTCGTCTTAGCAGATTTAGCGTTACCCAGGGCGCACCACGTGGAGGCCTGCTACATTTACACCCCAAGTTGACTTGTGAATCGGGTACAACTATTTATTTATACAGGTTTTACAAAAACGTAATAGCCTTCAGGCTTTGATTATCTGCATGATCACGTATTTGTTATTGCAACGTTGCCAGTATAAATAAATAGTTATATCTGATTCGCAAGTTGATGGGATTAAAAGTCGCTTTTATTTAAAAATAATATCTACGAGTGTAAACATAATTAACGTTATTATTATTATTATTATTAATATTATAAATATCAGAATCATAAACTGTATGTAAATATTTACTAAGCTTTACATTGAAACACTTTTATCGCTACGGAGTTTAATTTAATTAAACTTTATGTCTAACATAATACAATTTTTATTATAAAAATGTATTAGTTATTTTAGAATTATGTATAATGAGAAAGTGTGGAATTTTGACCTTCATATGATAACTAGTATTAGCTACTATAGTATTACTTAGAATAATTTTACAACTATATTATGATGCATATTATTGTCTTTTCATTACTTGACATCAAATATGAACATCATGTAAATGTTTAATGCTACGCAGTTTATTTAATTAAACTTTACGACTATCATAATGCAATTTTTATTATAAAAATTTACTAGATAATTTCATAATTATGTATTATGAGAAAGTATGGAATTTTTCTTTCATACAATAACTAATATTAGCTACTATATTATAACTTGGCACTGTCAATTATTTTAAATCCCAAGCCACAGACATTTATTTAAAATTGTATGTGGATGCATAATATTACCATTTCATTATTTTACATTAAATATGAACAGCATGTAAATGTGTGAACGCTTTTAACAAATTTACGATGCACATAATGAAGGTTACGGTATTTATAAATTAGTTCTATGTTTCATTTATCAGCAAAAGATTAAGAGCGAGAGTGATTTTATTAGCATTGTAGGCTTTTTAATTGAGATACTGTATACAAGAAATACTAGTTCAGTATACCGTGCGTATACTATACTTATATCTATGTATGGAGAATAAAAGGAACATGTTTATGTTAGCTTCAATATCTTTGGTTTGTGTGTGTGTGTGTGTGTGTTTGTGTCTGTGTGTGTATATGTATGTATATGTATATGTGTGTATGCACGTATATATATACATATACATATATATATATATATATATATATATATATATATATATATATATGTATGTATATATAATATATATATATAAATATATATGTATATATATATATATATATATATATATATATATATATATATATTAACACACACACCCTATATTATAGTATACGGTAAATTCAGAAAAAAATTTTTTTTTATATATTTGGCATGATGTACATTTTATAATTGTTTTTGTCAACTTCAAATGATACAATGAAAAAACCACAAAAATGAAAATTATTGTATTACAGATATAAGTGTTTACTTAGATAATTGTAATTAAAAACTTTATCCTTATATTTTAGGTAACACATACTCGTAACTTTAATGTTTAATCGAAGATCATTCACTCTAACCTACAGATGTTGTTTTTTTTTTTACTTTACGTTTAGGGACGATATCTCGTCAGTAAATGAAAATACCAAATAGTCAAACAACGCACAAAGTAAATATGGAATTTATAAAACAATTTGTGAAAATATTGTAAATTTCCTATAGACCAAACGAAAAGAACATGGAATAAAAGGTACATCGAATACCACAAAGTTTATATATAAATCTAGAAATAAATAAATACATTCCAAACAAGCAATCAATAAATCCACATCAGAACTTGTAGAACTCCACCCAACTTCAATGTATAAAGATATTGGAAACTAATAGAATCTGTTCCTACTCTAGAATAGAATAACAAAGTATTACGTATTTTCTCACATACAACAGACAAAAAGGAAGATAAATACTATTCTATTAAATCTGATTTCAATAAAAACTATTAAAATTATTGTATATTTGTAATAATATAAATATATATATTTATAAAAGTAACGAATCACTTGTATAACATCTCAATGTTACTTGATGTTCAATCGAGAAAGGATGTAAATAAATTTCCTTGATGTTTTCGGGGAAGGATTTAAATTATAAAACCAGGTGCGAGAGAGAGAATATAACTGACTTTTGATTGCTTAGGACAACAGAATAAGTCAAGATTTCATTATTTGAAAAAAAGGAATTAATTGGTAGAAAAGACCGGGGGAAAAGGAAGCCAGGAGAAAGGTTGATCATTAAAAAACTCCAGAAAACGGGAAGGCAAAATCTGGGAGTCAAGAGTGAAAGCGGTGGTAGGTTTGGAAAAAGTGAGAGTTGCATAGGGGCGACATCCGACCGACAAAAAAGGAAGAAGTTCCTCTGTCATCTTGGAAGCCAAGAGGAGAACGCCGGATCCGAGTGAATGTGAAAAAACAATGAGGTTGAATCTTACTCAGATTTACCTAAGTACTATTTAAATAAAGATTGAAATTTAAATGTTTAAATTTATTTCTTAAAAGCAACACAATAACCTCAGGGAAAGGGGGTTAGTATTTAAACTCATAATACTTCAGTAGCTTATTCCTAAGCGTATATTCAAAATATTTTGTTGTTAGTTGAGCTAATATTTGACTTAAGATTAAAGAATTGGTAACTATAAACAGTTTATAGTTCGGTCGATTTACACTGAAAGTTAATGTAGCTGGCAGATCTTTAGTGACTATTTATTACAGAACATGTAAATTACTTACGACTATGATATTGTAGACGAATTACTGTCGTTTAAACTTATTACAATTTTATACATTTTAATAATATTAAAGTTCAAATGAGTGAGTTATCGGTGAGTTTTGTTTGACAGGATCAGATATTCAAATCCTCTTTCATTAAATTTGTTCCAATAATAATTGATAATTGTCGAAAAATAATAATTTATAATAAATCACGTCAATTATTAACAAACACAGAGACTAGGAACAATTGATCATATATTAATTTAATTTATTTTTCAGTTCCTTTTTAAACATATAGCAATACTTATTTTTAATATATATATATATATATATATATATATATATATATAAATGTATATATATATTATTTTTATAAAGAGTACACTCGTAAATGCATATGAGTTTATTTTTTACACAATGCACAACTTATTATACGTGTATTATAGAAAAAGCCGTTATTTCGAATTCTACTTTTAATATAAAATACTTATATCAAATATACAAATTATAATTATAAAGTGATTTTTCGTAGAATTATGTAAGCTGTAAATATGTCTTCAATATAGACGATAGGTACCGACAAATACCAAGTGGGAATGTATAGCTGTAGCACTATAACACAGTAACTCCATAGAATTAGGAACGTAGACACTATGTGAAAATGTATTATTGTTTCGCAAAATATTATCAGATAGAGAACTATTGATTAGTAGTAGTGTGTCTAGTGCTCGTAAATTTAATTAAATTTCCTCTTCCCTGGGAACGTGACGTGGGCAATAACAATGGTGAACTAGTCTCTCCACACCCTTCTCTGTAAATGAAATCTTTTTCTATTTATTTCTATTTTAAAGGTACCAAATCTCCTGCACTATATTTTAATTTTGCTAATCTATTTTTTGGGTTTTTCCATTAAACTATGTGGAGTATGACCATTAGTAAATTTTATGATACACTTACAGCTTTCTGTCTATTCATTGGTAAATGAAATAGCATAATTTAGGCCTCTTGGTTATGTTCTTGATTTTATTATACTTTGCATTATTATACTTGTCTAACTTTTCATTCTTTTTATAAGGTATTGACCGTATTAGGAACAAAATAAGTTTCTAGAGTTTTGTAAAAAATAAGGTATCAATTACTAATACACATATTAAAAATTCTTGAAACAAATTCTTGATTTCTTTAATTTGTAATAAATTTATTTTATATGAAGAAATTGGTTTTTCAATATTAAACTTTTGGTAAAAAAGTATACAATACCTAACCTTTTGATATGTAAATACATTTTTTTAGTCTATGCCTATTGTTCTTGTTATGGGTTTTGCGACATAATACATTGTATATTTCCATGTTATAATGTTTTATGATGTATTTTTTAAGAGTCAAATGTTTTCAAATTGTATTTCCACTTTTTACGTTAACATTTATTTATTTATTTATTATTAGTCCTTGCATATTATTTTAACATATTAGTTTATTATATTATACTGTTTTATTGCATTTATATGTAAATAAATTGTGTATAGGTAACTTTTTATTTAATAGTCTATTGGTGAAAATCCCCAATCAAATGAGTTTAAATGTAATATTTTATGAAAAAAACAAGATATTATATTTTAAATCTCATTGTTATATTTTTCCAAAGATATACCTTCAGAAATTGTAAGTTTAAAAAAATTATTTTTTACCTTTCTGATACACACACTCACACTTATATATACACACACCCAAACACACATATATATATTATAGGTAAGTAAAATAGTAATCATTATATCTGCATTCCCTTAATTTGTGTGAGAAATGTTGTACTTTTCTGAATAGTTATCGGAAACAAGGTTGATTTTTACCCGAAATATAAGGTGCAAGTAGAAGTAATAAATCTATAAGCATAGATACAAGAATTTCACCTTAGATGAAACAAGGAAGATTCAATTGATTCTTATAAATAAAACAAATCGTATTTCGGTCTGAAAGTATATTTCTACAAAAGAAGATCAATTACCGAATGAAATTTGTTTATAAGCCGAATGAGATTTTGATTTAGTTTATATTGGTAATATAATTGGTAATATAATTGAACTCCTAAAATAATTTGTAACTCAACTTACACCTAGACATTACCCTGTGACGTTTATTCTAATGGCATTTCTAAGATAGAACAAATAATTGAACAATAAATTGGTAAAGCATTTTATTTTAATATAATATTATATTTGAAATCTTTATAATAAACTGCATTGCAGAATAATATTTAGCATTATAAATAATTTTACAAATGTTTATTACAAATCTTTACTTGCATCTGTATTTAGTTTTTGAATATATTAAGTCTATATTTATATTATATATTCATACTATATTTATATTTAGTTGTTTCATCTACATTTACATAAATAATTAAATGTTATTGTGTAAAAGAAATGAAAAAATTAATTAAAAACGATGAATAGTTAGGTAATACCTAAGATTTATTGAATATATCAAATTTATTATTTATATACTGAAATATAATATTTTTCTATTATGCTATTTGTCGTTTCTATTTATGGTGAATCAAATATCATTATATATTTATTCGATTAAAAAAATGGTAAGATACATAAAAAAATAAAAGTTACTAATTAATTTAATTGGCTAAATGTACGTATAAAATGTGTTTTATTGATTCATGTAAATAGTAATAAATATGATTTTTGTGTATATGAGTTAAATTAATGTATTCAAAAAGATAGATATAATTCATTAAAACTAAATTCTACTTTTGTAAAGTTTTGTGTAACTTAGACTTTTACATTTTTCTTTAATAGTGATTTGTGTGTCAGTTAATTGAGATACGGAATTTAGTAAACTCCTTAAATCAGTAAAAAACATCGAAAATTATTGTTAATAATATTTTATCAGATAAACAAAATTCCTACCATTAGATGATAAATATATATACGCATGTAATTTTGAATACCTTTGGTCTGAATATTTACAATTTTATTTCAACCTCTGTTAAGAATAGTATTCGATAATTGTTATCTAGACCAGCGGTTCTCAACCTGGGGGGCGCGCCCCCCTGGGGGGCGTAGAAGAATTCCAGGGGAGGCGTGAACAAATTTAAAAAAAAAAAAAATGAATTTGATGTTGGACACAAACACACAATCATTGAAATTTGTTTATAGCTTAATAGAGCTATAAAGCTCTATTTCTTTACTCAACAAACTTTTCTTCCTTTCCAAAATCTCGTCGATGATACCCAAAGTCTTCCAAAAGACCTAGTAAATGAAATGAAGGACCTAATATCTGAGCATTTGTTGTCTCTGAAGAACAAAATCGGAGCCTATTTCCCAGATATAAGCTCAGAAAACTGGGAATTCAAGTTAACAAGACACCCCTTTCAAATCAACATTGATATACCTCCTGATCACATTCAAGAACAAACAATTGACTTGCAATTGGATTCCAAAGCTAAATTGGATTTCCCAAACATGGATCTCGAAGATTTCTGGCTACTATATCTTCCTGTTTACCCATAAGTAGCAATGGAGGCAAGTTGCTTGTACAATTTTCATCAACTTATCTATGCGAGACAGGATTTTCAGCCCTGGCTAATATAAAATCTAAATATCGAGTCAGACTAGATGTGAAAAGTGACCTGCGGTGTTCTTTGTCAAAATTTCATCCAAACATACAAAAAATAGTTAACGAGAAACAGTGCCAGCCCTCACACTAGCACTACAAAAGTAGCGAACATTTTTCTGGTTATTATCTAAACATATTGTAAGTAAATTTATTATATATAAGTCTAAATTAACTTAATCCGTGAAGGGAGGCGTGACCTCACACCAAAGTGTGAAGGGGGGCTCAGAGCCTAAAAGGTTGAGAACCCCTGATCTAGACAATTTTGCTCTTTTTCCACCTATTGTTTCGTTGTCGTATTACTTTTTTTATAAAACAAATAAGTGGGATAAATGTTATAACTTTTAATAACTAAAATTAATTATAGTAATATATTTTCTTTTCTGCGAATCTGGTTCCTCTAATTATGTATATGCTAGTCGTCGACTTTAGATATCGAAATACTCAATGCTATTACTAAGGGGATGGGCAAGGTAAAAGTGGTGATACTAAAACGCCTATACCATTATCACGTTCTAATAACATCCGCTGGATTGGTCTGTACGTAGATCACTTCAACACTAATATAGAGCAGGGTGGCCTAACGGGGCACCAATGAATTTCTATGTGTTTTTAGAGCAAAAAGATTGACTTTGCCTGTAAATGCTTTTTCTTACCGTTCTTTTATTACTGTACTATATGAAAGCATAGATTATCTCTTTTAAGCCATCTCTGACACATGTAGAGTAAATTTATTACTACTTTTCCTATTAATGTTTTAAACACATTTTAACTACATTCATTACTACAATGAAGGAAATAAAATCGATTGTGATATTGAAAACTACACTGACGACGAGTTCAACTCTTACTCGTCGTACACTGTTCTAATGACAAAAGTTTCTCACGGATTTGTGGCTTTGGAAACAATAGAAATGGGGTTTAGTTTTTAACTCTAGCGTATTGCATCGAAACTGTTCAACCGCTTTTGTAAATCGCTAAAAGCAAAAACTTCATTACAAAACATGAGAACTATTTTAGTAATACGAAATCAGCAATCAAAAGAGATATTATTAATAAATAAATCATTGAGTTAACATTATATTTCAAATTATTACCACGTATCTAATAGATTTAAAAATTATGTTTCCGTTTATCTGAAGAATGAATCTATTTGCCCGCCTTTGCTATATTTTAGGTCCGTTTGTAAATAAATATTTTTCTTAGTTACTGTTTACATTTTTATGTCTGTTTCTTTCTCTTAATGACGTCAGACTCATGTCTATACAGCATTAATAAACATATTTTATTTAACTGCAAAAGTAGAACCTACATTTTGCGGAACATTTTTTATAAGGTTAGGACAACCAAGGTTTATACAAAAGGAGCTTTCAATAACAGTGAAGCAATCAGAATAGACCAATGAAACACCTGCTCACTAAACAGGTACAGCAATCGAGTAACTTTCGTTTGCAAAATATTGCAGTCTTTACGTTTCCTTGAAGATAGTTTCTACAACATAAATATAACGAATCAAAAAAATGGCAGATATATCGGAATAGTAAGGATATATATGCTGATACGTATTCTATGGAAAAATATGATGAATAGTTATTATCTGGAGAGCAAGTCAACTGCTGTTGGGTTCACCTCGTCAATGCTAGATGAGATTCTAGTGAAACGTCGGAATTGCGATTTTATGCATTGTAGAATAAACGGATTTACTCCAGATAATAACTATTCAACACACACACACACACACACACACACACACACACACACACACACGTATATATATATATATATATATATATTATAACAAAAATTGAATACTCACTGCAATGAAAATGACTATAGACTGACTTTGGCTCTTTTAAAAAGAAGCGTATGGCTATTTTAGTTACCTTCCATGCATGATGATTCTTATGTAGTGTTGTCTGTTCTTGTGTGTGCTTTATGTCCAGTGAGTCATATCAAATAATCTTTTGAGCTATAAAGCTATAAACCGCAACCTCAAGAAATCCTTGGCTTTGCCAGTCAAGACAAACTTTATAATTGTCCAAGTTGCGGGTTTTGTGGCTTTACAATAGCAATAGTTTGATGATAGTTTGCCACTTTCTAATCACCCCGTTCCGTTAACCTCCAGTGATATTTAAATTTGTTAGTTAGGCGACGTTTTTAGTTGAATGGAAGCATACAAATGCACTTTGAATTATTTATGCATGCTATTACATGAACGTTTAATTATTATCTATTCAATTATGAACTATTCAACCTATTTGATGATTATATAAAATTGTCCTAGGACAATATTTGTCAGCAAAATTCTGATTTGATTTTATACTGTTTTACTCTGGGAATAGCATGGGCATAAAAAGTTTTAAAAGAAGATCTATAAAGTCATGTATAACACTTTGTCTTAGCATACGGTCTACTGATTTACGGATTTTATGTTTCACAGATATATCAGTTCTAAACACCTGTGAAAAGGCGTAGTGTTTATATCAGTTTTAAAATACAGTATGATATGTAGTTCATGACTTCATTAAGATATGAATGAATTAGGAACAAAAATGTCAGCAGTAAAACAAACCTACTTACCCACTACGGTATTTCGCCTATGTTGCCAAAGTACAGTGGGTTGCAAACTTTGAGTAATATACTACCATACTGAGAATTTCTAAACGTGAGGCAACTGTTCAGCCATTCGACTTTAAGATTGTAGCTTGCCCCCAACACCTGACAATCTGCGGACATTGGAAATATATGACCTGTGAAGCATATGCTAAATGTGATTCTAGCGAAACGTCGGAACTGGGATTTTATGCACTGCAGAATGAATGGATGTATATATATATATATATATAAATATATATATAAAGTTAATATATTACTATGTAAGTAATTTTATCCACCATTAAGTGCAATAATTTTACCTTGAGTAATGAGGCACCTTTCGGTCAATTGACCATTGTCGAATCACTGATGTTTTTCTGTTGTAGATGTTCGGTCTGTGAAGTTGGTGTTTGTTGACGTTACGCGCACTTTTTCTTGATCTGTGTTGAAAAGTGCGCGTAACGTCAACAAACACCAACTTCACAGACCGAACATCTACAACAGAAAAATATCAGTGATTCGACAATGGTCAATTGACCGAAAGGTGCCTCATCACTCAAGGTAAAATTATTGCACTTAATGGTGGATAAAATTACTTACATAGTAATATATTAACTTCATAAAGTCAGTGCAACGGAAAAACAATGGATAACGTTAAATATCAAAAAAAAAAAAAAAAAATATATATATATATATATATATATATATATATATATATATATATATATATATATATTATAACGTACCTTTGCCATCCACGTTGGGCGACAACTGTTATATACCGAACCTTCACTTAATGCTTCTCTACAGGATAATTTTTACTCTTAGGAAATTAAATTAATAATCCAGCTACTTGCTTTTATAATTTCAGATTTATTTATCCTGAGATCAATATTGCATTTACAGGTAGTTCATATAATTCTTTTATTAACTCTAATATTTGCCGATAGGCATCAAGACTCTTATTTTACTATTGATTTTCTTAACAATTCTAAATTTACTTTCTTTAGCTATCTAAGGGCGTGTATAAGTTACTGCATTTGGTTTGATAAATTTTATATTTCAATTAACTATGACTTTTTTGTGGAATTTCTAAAGTTTAAAAGATTCTTAATGTTTGTTGCTTTAAAGAGTTGGCTTTAAGTTAAAATAAATGTATTGTTTATTACTTGCGTGGTTCCTTGTTTTACTTCACTTGACACAAATTCACTAAGTAATAATTTCCTATCAATTTCACTTTTCTTAATTTCTCGAAATGCTTCTATTCCTTAACTGACTTTATTAAACACTCCCTTATTTTAATCTTACTTGTTACCTTTTAATCTCCCTCTTTATACTTCACTTTCTACTTAATAATCTCCCTGGCTACCCTTTAATCTCCCTCTATTAATCTCCCTTACTTTAAATTTCAAAGTTACTTGTTTGAATTTGATATTTCTTACTAAAAACCGAACATTACTTCACCTCGAGTCCTACCACTTGACCCTTACGAGTACTGAAAATTGACTGCCCTTCCTGAACATCCTCTTGGATTATATCCGTTTTGTGTTTCATCCCATCTTCAAATTTGATTGACTCCCCCATGGCGCTCAAACTGTGGCCAGCCTATGAAATTTTGACACTTTCCTCACCTTCCCTTGGCTTCGTGGGAATTTGTTGAACT
>JBAIZL010000003.1:133228533-133236033 GCA_036971475.1 Prosapia bicincta | reverse complement strand
ATATATATATATATATATATATATATATATTTATTTATATTTATATTATAACCTTACTTAAAAAGGTATTATAACTTATTTAAAATATAATTTTCCTTTACGTTATATGTTTAATTACCTTTAACGCTTCTTTGTCTCATTTTCAGGTCCCTAATTAATTAACACCAATATATATTTTGACTTGTATTTATTCTTGACACTTAATTAACACTTATTCTATCCATTTACCTTAATACTATTTAGTGACAAAATCGATTCCTTAATTACAATTACAAAAAAACAATAGTGGACTCTCGAGTTTTTAGGCTATTACAACAAAGTTTAATAATGCCAGTGTTTATTTCTCTGACGTTGTTATAATAAATCTTTTTAAAATTTAGATGTGGTGAAAAAAAACTAGATTTATATTTTCTACTAAATCATTCTTGTAGAATTCTTGAGCAATATGTATTCTTGTGTATTAATAAAGAACATAAGTCAAAATACAAATACAAAAGTTATAACTGAATTTACAATTCAAACTTTTCGTTGGCTAACAGTACCAACATACCTATGATGATGTTGGTAATGTTAGCTAACGAAAAGCTTTGAATTGTAAATTCAATTATAATTCTTGCATTTGTATTTTGAATTATGTTCTTTATATATATATATATATATGTATATATCTTGTATTACTGCCTTTATACGTGTACTTACTTATTTGGTGAATCAAGAACATTAATAATTCAATTTAAAATGTAGGATCTATATATTCCTTGTATATATGTTTATGTAATCGTAAAAATCTAATTAGATACAGTCATTGCACAAAATAATTAAATAGCCAAATTTAGTAGCAGAAAATCTTTGTAGTTGTTTTCAACTTCGGCCGTAAACAAAAAAGGGTCTTTTCTAGGGAAACTAATATTAAAATAAGTAATTGTTACAACAATAATGTTTGCATTCGCATCTAATATGTTCAGAAAAACCTGGATATTAGACCCACCTCACTTTATGACATATATTAACGTGTTTTACTTTATCATTATAATATACTGCTATATAATATTTGTCCTTGGTTACGGTACGTTACGTGAGCTTGTCTAAAACAGCACGATAAAATTATCGTAACGATAAAATGTTTGATTATTTAGCGTTATTGTTTTGTTACTTTATTTATCTTATGCACTAATTAAGATCTGCCAATTACGCTGTTTAGATCTATCTGCCATTACATGTGCCCCACCTACATTATTAGCGTTATCAAAGACTATGAGATCGTTAACACGTCCTCTTGAAAACCCAAGGCATTTGAAATTTAGTTTTCAAGAGGATACGTTAACGGTTTCAGATTTTGATAATCCTAGCAATGTAGTTGGCAAAACGTTTATCTATATTCTTGTTTAAGTATTGTTATTTTGAACAAATAATATAAACACAAAAGTTTCAAAAACAATTCCTACTTAGCTGAACAAAGAAAAATTCATTTTACTTTTGATTAAACAATTACAAATAATTATTTTCTAATTATTATACAAAATAACACACCTTATGAATCACGTTAGCTGTTTTAATGGGATGTATTTCAATAATTTATTCCACATATATATATATATATATATATATATATATATATATATAGAGAGAGAGAGAGAGAGAGAGAGAGAGAAGAATGCGACTTAATAGAAGGAATTGAATAAGCGTATGGGTGTATTTGTGTGTGTGTGAGCGCGCGTGTGTGTGTGTGTGTGTGTGTGTGTGTGTCGGTGTGTGTAACACGGACAAACTCCATACATAACATATTTATAGAGTCACTTCTATTTACTGAACATTAAAAATATATAATCAAATTAACGGCTCTCGAATAGATAAAATTACTACTAAACTCTATATAGTTTGGAATTAATATTTAGGCAAGCATCTAAGAATTAATTCTACCTGCATACACAATCACAGGGTGGTGCTAATGTTCATCGGATACCAGGAGATAATGCAGCTGATGTGAAACGCAGAAGCCCAGGATAAAGCATGATCAACCACTAGAAACGAAATAGGCCTATGGGCTACGAGGCTTGCTGTTTTCTTGCAATGGAGACGAAACTCTGTCGCATGGCAGTAGCTATTTGTTATTGCTCCAGCAATTCCGAATTAACTAATCAATTTAATAGATTGAGAAAATTAAATTTAAAAGTACTACGCTGAAACTGTTATTAGTGATCTTTGTGACGTGCTTAAATATTGACTTAAGGGTCTGTTTCATTTATTGTTTTTGCTAGAATGTAAGATCGTATTACCGCAGTAACACAATCATGAAGTCGCACTGTTATCAAGATAAATATAAAGGGTTAACTCTTTCAGTTTTTAAACCCATTGACATTAACTTTGATTAAAACTGTGTTTGGTACGTGGTTGCGCCTGTCGCAAAGGTAATCCAAAAATAATTGAATTTTTCAAGAATGTACAAATGGTGCTCAATAATACAAAAGTAAGTCCTTAGCTTCATGTCGTGCTTCACAAAATGTAACTTTAAGCAAAGCAAAAATTCAAACATTACGTACTTATGTTTGGTCGTCAATGTGAATCAGTTGTTGCAATACATTGCCGGTATAAACCATTTATAAAAGTAGAGAATTTATTATGACACAAATTATTCAACAATCGGGACTAGTCGAGAAACCCTGGCACGTATTAAATCATCCAATTTTATTGTAGCAAAATATATTAGAAGCAATTTTTCAAGCGATAACAGTGAGTAAATTTTTTTTGATGAAATCATATAGTTTTATAAAAAGCAATAGCAGAGTTATTTCATAATTCAGAACCTTAAACAACTAAATTACCGTAATGTTAGATGAGATTTTAGCGAACCGTCGGAACTGCGTTTTAATGCACTGCAAATAATCGGATGTACTCTGGATCATAACTAAATAATATATATATATATATATATATATATATATATATATATATATATATATATATATATATATATGTATATATATATATATATATGTATATATATATATATAATATAATTATATATGTATATCTACATATAAATATAAATATGTTTATATATAAATATATACGTATATATATATATATATATATATATATATATATATAAATTATATATCAATGACTTCTTAAAATATGTTCATAAATTTTGTTAATTGGTTTAAAGGATGTTCAAAAAATAACCTAATCAATTACACTAATAATTCGTAATATTTATTGTATAATATATTGTCCTTTACGAAAGAAAATTCTGATTATACCTTTGATAAAGAAAACTCTAATAAAGAAGTACCAATACAAGTTAGGAACCATTTTTTGGTAAATTACCAAGGGTAAAAAGTTGTTTTGATAATATGCTCATTTAAATCACATATTTAATGGCATATAGTAGACAACCATAATAATAAATTGATGTATCGAGTTAAATTTAGTTCTCGTATTAGAAAAAGCAGACAACAGGTGTATTCAAAACACAATTATCATATTCGTATGATGTGCATCACAGAGTTCTTTCCCGTCTTCCACGCTATGTAAATTAATTGAATTAAATTACATCTAATTTAAAATTATAATTATCTGCCGTTAAATTAGACAGTACATTGAAGAGAACAATAGTTTGGAAATAGTTAATACTGACGCAGTGAATATTTTAGAATGTTACGTCATTGTTGTCAGCTTTTATTTTTAATAAACTGACTTTATAATCAAAATGTTAACATTAAATGGAAAATTTAATTATTACAATAATTAAAAGTCAAATGAAATATATATATATATATATATATATATATATATATATATATATATATATATATATATATATATATAGGGAGCTTTCTATTCAAGGAGAAATGATTGAAAATGTTCAAACCTCTAGTTTACCATTTATTTAAGAAAACCTTTCAAGTATGAAATACATGAGAGAAATTTTAATATTAGCAAAGAAGGAGCATATAAGCATATTGCATATATAAGCATATATATATAAGCATATTTAAAATATTATATATGTTTTTTATTTTAATTGACGAAACCGTTACGTCTTCACCGAAGATGAATGAACCGTTGTAACAATGTCATTAAATACTTTGGTTTAATGTAAGACGGAAGGTTGTTTACACAAAAAACAAAAAGAAAAATATAAGTTGTGGATAAGAAAAGAAACATAATTTGACAGATGTTCTAAAAAAATTTTTAATTTGGCAAAAATTTTAGAACGCGATTTCACAATTTGGAAAATAATACTACATGAGTTATGGTCATTTAGGTTTGTACATTATTGTATATAAACATAACGATTTTACAAATATCTATTGCTTGGTATATAGTATAAACTATATCGATTATATAAATATATAACAAAACGTAAATATCTTCATTAATTACATTATATTACTAATTTAAACTACCTTTTATACGAGGGTATATGAGTAACATCATTTTATGTCTTGATTTTCACTCACATTTGATTTTCTATGTTTATCCCAAACCTAGTTCTTTTGAAAACCGTATGTTAAAACTATAAGAGACAAAAGGTTAAATAATTTGTTGTGTGTGTTTTAAAATAGTGTTTATTTATGAATGAAGTTAAAGAAAAAATAATGAATTTTGTCAAAAATTATCTATAAATTTCTCTCCGTATCATTTTCTAATATATCTTCTTTGAGTGTTAGTTTACCATTTTGAATCTACATTTCAACGTCATATCATTATATATCGATTTATCGACTGTGTTTTAGGAAACGATATCAACCCATCTCAGACAATGTCAGTAAACGCAACTTACTAATTAACCAAGTTGCCGGCTTTGGCTTCACAATTACTAAAGTTATCACTCTAAATACTCCGTTACGTCAGTGTCCGGGTAAATTTGTTACTTAGGCCTCGCCTACAAAATGGAAGCACACAACCGTCCACTTTGCATTCACAAGAAACATGGTTCGAACAATTCTAATTAGTTGGTAAATATTTAAATAATCTCGAATCAGTTTTCAGACTAAATTTTCCCTTGCTTTAGACTATGAAAATAATTTAGTTTTCCAAGAAGTAAATCTAGTTATCTAATATAATTCTGTAGTTTCATATTTCTAATACACATTATCTGAGTTCCACAATAATCTCAACCTTAAATTCTCAATTTATTTCCTTCATTCCTTCGTAGTTTCACAATATTTGCGGTAATTTTAGCAGAGCTGAGTGCTTATAGAGACAAAAAACATTCAGTTTGTTTGTCTGAGTGTTAACACAAACACACAATAGTTTGGCTATTTAGAGATAGGTAAACATATAACTAATCGTGTTATATTAAAGTCATACAACTATTGAAAGAATATAACTGAAATATTCATATAATTTCATATCTATTAGTACATTCTCTGATTTAATAACGTGTTAATCAGATCCCCTTGGAGAGTTGAAATGTTTATTTACAGGACTAATAAAATTTGTAATTTAAAATTTATCATTTGTTGATTCCATCTTCGCGTGAGCTACTAGTAATCACTAAACACTTTTAAATGTTTATAAACTTGCCTATAGTAGCACTTACTTTGCTTGTTGAGGACGGCCGTCTCGGGAGATGTGTCCCTTTGTCAACTCAGACCGTAACTGGTCTCAAAGTTTACGTAGGTTAGGGCGGGGGTGGGATCTTTTCGTGATGTGGGTGTATTTTGTGTGTATTAGGAGTTATGATGTTAAAAAGTGCGTGTGAGTTGTAATGTAATTGTGTATTGAGTATATGTGTAGGATGTAGTTTGAAGTGTCTGTATATTTCGTATTGTTTGGTTGTGTAGCGTTGGTTATTTCTGTGTTGTTTATGAAGAATTTGTAGGTTAGATGTTATTCTATGTAGTCATGTTTTGTCAAGTTGAGATGATCAGCGAGGTTTGATTGGTAGTTATTGGTAACGTGTGTAGAATTACCTCCCTGTCTGACCTTTGTAAAAAATGGGGCATGAATTGCAAGTTAGTTTGTAAACTCCAGTTGTGTTGTAAATGTCGTTGATATTGTTGTTGGGTTTAAATTGTTTGTTGAGAGTGTTGTGTGTGGAGTAAGCTATTTTGTAGTTGTATTTTCATAGTGTGTTAGTTAGATTGTGGGTTTTGGATGATCTGTATGTTATTGATAAGTATTTTATGGGATTGTCATGTTGTGTGTTTGTATTTGGGTTATTATGTTTATCTTTTAGGCGGTTATATAGTTTGTTAATCATTGTTGGGTTGTATCCGTTCGTTTGTGCTATATATTTTACGGTGTTTAACTCATGGTAGTGTTCATCTTTGTCTAACGGTGTTTTAAGCAGGCAATATATCATGGTGTTGTAAGCAGCTAGTTTTATGTTGGTGTGGCTGGTTTGAGGAACTGTGTATGGTCGTATTAGTACTAGTGGGTTTTCGGTATATGTTTAATTTTTGTGTTTGTTTGTCTGTTCGTTTAATTGTAAGGTCTAAGAAGTTGAGGGAGTTTTGTTGTTCTGTTTCGGTGGTGTATGTTAGTTTTGGGTGTAAACCTAAAATGTGTGTTTTAAAAATTAACGCACATAATTTTTTGAAAGAATTGTTCTATAAAAGTATTCATGTACATGAGGTGAAGTTTCGGACTAGTTAAATTCACGTAACCTGTTCCTGTAGGTTTTGCCTAATCTGTTTGTGACGAAAGATTTTCAATGTCATCTCTAGATTATTATGTAATACTCCCTGTTTACTTGAGTTGTTCTACATGGTCACTCAATTACAGAGTTATGTACAAAATTATTTCGCTGAAGGTAGTTTTGAAAATATATTTGAAGAAGGAATTGGTTTGTTTACGGGGATTTTTTTATATTTCACACATCCTTAACATATTTGCAAGGTAGAAAGATCAGATCTGATTACATAATAATTATCTTAATTATTCTTGTTACTTATCCATTTAAATGCTTATTATAGCAGACAACTTCAAGAGCATGCAATTATTGAGAATGATAACGTTGTCGTTAAAAAAAACTTTCTGCTCAGAAACCTGGTGCCCCTGTCTAACTGAGGACTTCCCACTGTTTAAATGGGCTACCATTTCCTAGATCTTGCAGGCTGTTAGATTTTCCACGGGTTGGTGTTTCTGTTCTACAATTTCTTTGCATTTAAAATTAGGTTTTCGATTAAAAAGTAATTATAGATGTTGGACGAGAACATCACACAGATATCCATTCCCAATATTTTTACAAATAGTTATCCACCCTTCTGATCGTGCTGATGTATTAGAAGGGCGTATTTACTAAACTCTAGTCTCCCCCGCATGGCTTGGTAATTCAAAACCAAGGTATTTATGAATGTATTCATGCAAAGGCTTATATATTAGAAGCTTTCTTTTTATTTATAATTACTGTTCCAAGGAATAAATTATCTAGGCTCGAGTGTTATTCACTGTTTATGTTTTAACTTAAGATGTTAACTAGCTCTTGAAAAAATATATATGTATATGAAATTTCATTGAAAAATCTCAATGTTATATAAACAAATAATT
>JBAIZL010000003.1:133211033-133223533 GCA_036971475.1 Prosapia bicincta | reverse complement strand
CCTTCTTCATTTCAGCTGGCCAATTATTTACTCAACTCACATAAGTCTTAGTTGTTAGTTTTCATAAACGTGTACAACTATCGAAAGCTGACGGGAATACAAGTGTGTGCCTCTACAGGAGTAGCAAAAGGATCAATTAGGGTAAAATATCGGAACAAAAAAAAAAGCTAGGAAATAATCAATTGGGATGTTTTTAAGGATGCTGAGTTCACTACTGTGAACAAAATTAAACGGGGATGAACGGGTGGGGCTCTATAGGAGTTATAAAGGAGGATTTTGACTTGGGGTCAAAATGACAAAAGGCAAAAAAAACTAGAAAATGATTAGTCGGAGGGTTTTAATGGTGCTGAGTCTTTTACCGTTATCGAACGTAATGGGGATACACAGGTGATCCTCTATGGGAGTAGCAAATGATGAATTGGAGTATAAATGTGATAAGGCAAAACAAAGCTAGAATATGATCAATCGTAGTGTTTTGGAGGTAGCTGAGTCCAATACCGTCTTCCATATTAATCGGGAATGCACGGATGTGGCTCTACGGGAGTAGAAAAGGGGTAGAATTGTGGTACAATTGTCAGAAGGCAAAAAAACAATTGAAAATGATCATTCGGGTGGGTTTTAATGGTACTGAGTCTTTCACCGTTATCGAACGTCAATGGGGATACGCGGGTGACCCTCTATGGGAGTAGCAAATGATGAAATGGAGTATAATTAATTGTGACATGGCAAAACAAAGCTAGAATATGATAAATCGTAGTGTTTTGGAGGGTTCTGAGTAGAATACCGCCTTCAATATTATAATGGGATGCACGGGTGTGGCTCTACGGGAGTAGAAAGGGGATGAATTGGGGTAAAATTTTCAGAAGGCAAAAAAACAATGGAAAATGTTCACTCGGGTGTTTTAAAGGTGCTGAGTCTTTTACCGTTATCGAAAGCCAATGGGGATACATAGGTGATCCTCTATGGGAGTAGCAAATGATGAATTGGAGTATAAATCTGAAAACGCAAGACAAAGCTAGAGTATGATCAAACGTAGTGATTTTTAGGTCGGTGAGTCCAATATCGTCTTCCATATTAATCGGGAATGCACTGGTGTGGCTTTAAGGGGGTAGAAAAGGGGTAAATTAGGGTAAAATTGTCAGAAGGCAAAAAAACAATTGAAAATGATCATTCGGGTGGGCTTTAATGGTGCTGAGTCGTTTACCATAATCGAACGTCAATGAGGATACACGGGTGACCCTCTATGAGAGTAGCAAATAATGAATTGGGGGTATAATTGTGAGAAGGCAAAAAAAACTAGAAAATGATCAATCGTAGTGTTTTGGAGGGTGCTGAGTCCAATACTGTCTACATTATTAAACAGGGATGCTCGGGTGTTGCTCTACGAGAGTAGAAAATTGCTAATTTGGGGTAAAATTGTCAGAAGGCAAAAAAATATATATATATAGTTTTAATGGTGCTGAGCCTTTTACCGTTATCGATCGTCAATGGGGATATACGGGTGATTCTCTATGGGAGTAGCAAATGATGAATTGGAGTATAGACCTAATTGTGAGAAGAGAAGGTAAAATAGAGGTAGAATATTATGACTTTTAAGTGAAAGATTCAACCAAATAAGATTTTATTTTGGTATTTTTATCTTTTGGAGGGAATGAACTAGCTGAAGTAAATAGATACTATCATGAAGTAACTATCATGGTCCCTGTCACACGATTAAAACTGATAATACTGAATGATGTGTTCATCCTTCAGAGATCGAAAATAAACATTATACAAACACGTTCATGACGGGTTCGATCCCAAGCGCTAATTGGTCACGTGTTACAATGTGAAATTTATACCGCCATTTCTCCATCTACTTTCAACATACAACCACACGGGACATCTCTTTACAATCAGTTTCGTTTCGGCTACAATAGTACATAGTTGTCTTAGAAATTGTCACATTGATTGTTACAATTCTATTATTTGTTGTTATTTTTAATATGAATTAACGAAATGAAACTTAACAAATTTATTGTTTTTAATAAAAACAAATGTCCACAAATAAATTTAAACCCTCAATTTAAGTCATTTTGTCTATTTAGGTTAGTACACACGGCACTGTCTTATAAAAGGTATTACTCTCTTTGACGTATGTTTGGTAAAAAAGGGAGACACTTGCTAAATCTATGCCTTACGGGTAAATCCACCGCCGCTAGGTTGCTATTTTAAAATTTCCCCGCCCCATTGAAGGTTTTCAGTGCTCTGTCGAGTTTTAGAAATAGTTCTCCAGTTCTGTCAGTAAACATAGTGTCATGGTAACAAAAATACGGGAGTGCATGTAGACGATTGTATTGTGAATATCAGCAGGTTAGGTGTAGACCGGTATCCATCGATCATCTGGTTTGGTTACATGTTTTCAAAACTCTCAATAGATCTGCAAATAAATGAACGGTTTCATCTTTAACAATATTCAACCTAGATTTCCAAGCGTGCACTGCACGGAATAAAGGCCAAGCACGAATTCAATTTTTTTCTTCTGAATTTCTCATTTAATTATCAGTCTTAGAGTTAGTACACTAACTTCTCCTATATCCTTACTTTACGAAAATACATTTATTCTCATTTAATTTATTTTATCTCATTGAGCTTTTTGCCACAATTTTTAAATTCTATTTCTTTCGTGTTACAATCTTTTAAGAGTTTTTGCAGTTTAAAAACGATTTTGCAGAATTTTTAGACTAATACATCGAATTTTCTTCAACATTTCTTCTTCAGTGTATTAAAAAAATGAAATTTTCAATAATAAGTTTTTACTGCTTGTAAAAAAATAATAAAGGATAAGTAAAGGGTTGGCATAAAGTTTATTTACAGTAAGTTTTTAAAGTTAGGCCTATAGTAGAAAAACAACAAATATTGTATCACCTTTACCTCAGGTAGGTAACCAGAAAAATCTACCTATATTGTACATTGTAAATAAAAGAAGGCTTTTATTTGGTCGAATTCCATCTAATGTTAATTTCTTGTTCACGTAGGCCTATAGAACACATCTATATTTATAGGTTCAAACGAGCACAAATTACCATTTTCGGATAAAAAAATTAAACATTGAAATAATAGTATTTCTGTACTTACGACAGCCAAATGTAACAAAAAACTGTTTTATTTTTCTGTGAGCATATGCTTTAAAAGGGTGCATATAGTATTCTAACAAGGAGTAAAATTTTCACGAAGATATGACATTTTAGTGCCAATACCAATCAGTATAAACATTTCACCAAGATAAGGGCAAAACATTTCAGGTATTTATTCAAGGATTCATGTATCATAGGTGGTTTTGTGCCAATAAAACTAGAGTGCAGTTCAGGCGGTTTAGGCAATGGTAAATATACTTCTTTACTTCTAGATCTCTAAAGAATATAATATTATGTAAGGATATAGTTCTTCCCAATGTATATTGCATTGTAGCTAGGCATCAGGGTGAAAAACGATTTCGGTAAGCAATGTAATACATCTATTTTATTTATCCACCATATTTGATTTGTCTTAAGTTATTATAGGTACAATTGTGTTTGAGTAAAGACCTATTTTTTCTAAAAGTTTCTCTTTAACTACATTCATTAAATTTTCCTGGTAGTCGTTGTTGCCAGGTTAAAAAATTTATTTAATTCCTCCCTTGGATATGTTCCTAAAGGATGACATTTCACCTTGATTGTGATGTTACTTTCATCAAGACAGGTTGAATGCACCTGAAAATATATCTGATAAGTTTTAAGTATATTTTAATCTTCTTCTTTAATTCTATCTTTAGCCGTATCCCTCCTGGTATCTACAATTTGATTTATTATTATTATGGTAAAAAACTTTACAAATATTTTGACGAATATAGCTGAGGAACCAGTCTTCAAAAACTAGCTGTAAAATAGCGTTATGCAGAGTAACATAATGAAATTAGTCATTATGATGGTATTTCTTGTTAAAAAAACAAGACGTAAAAGATAATGACTGTTTTGTAGATTTTTTTTCACTTTAAAAAATCTCTCCGTTCTTCGTCGACATGTTACATACATTTTTATAGTTAGTATCAGAATGATTTTAGTTAGCTCGGCTGTGTCTGATCTCAAGACAAAGTCTGCTAATACTCAATCACTTCTCAAAACTGTCTCTTTTGTTTATATATTTTACGAATCCTACCACTAGCAATACCAGTTAATAAATTACTCCTAATTACAAACTTAATATTTCAATTTGAGTATTCTCTATTTTTCGTTCATAGAAAATTACTTCAGTTAAGCAACCCTAACCAAGAGCTTATAAAACGTTTTGTAGTCAATCTTTAGACGTTGATAATCATAAATATTTACTACCGATGATCACGGTAATTTTTCACTATACTTCATGGTACTTCGTTTTATTTTTATGGTAGGCGAACAAAAAGACTATCTACGATCAAAACATTGGGCGTCCTGATAAAGAACACAACGGGCATCGGCTTTTTTTTAGCTATAATTGCCGACACTTAGTATGGTATTTATATCGTATGGTATCCCCGCAAGCAAGAATCAGTACAGTAGTCTTGAAGAGCCAAGCAACATTAATTTATGTATATACTGTAATCAATAAAGCTACGTATTTTGTGCATTCTTAATTATAGTATTAGGGTTCATTGGAATTCCTGTTTTTTTCTAGTGTAGGGCCTACAGGAAGCTATTTCCGTGTAATCCAAGTTTTCGGTAATCCGACGGTGTCTCGGTCCCATCTACCTCGAATTATCCATGCACTACTGTTTTTGTTTCCGTACCAATGATCACCGTACTTGAAACAGTTTTTCATGCAACTCTAAAGTGAGTGAATATCTCATAGACATTAAAGTTACTCTTGGGACTAGAATATCGAGGATAAACATAATAGATTTATTACATTGCTTACCGAAAACGTTTTGATTCTAGCTACACTGCAATATACATTGGGAAGAACTATATCCTGACATATAATCTTCAGAGATGTAGAAATAAAGAATTTTAAATATTTACCATTGCTTAAACCGCCTGAACTGCTCTCTAGTTTAATTGGTATATTAACACCTATGATACATGTATCCTTAAATAAGTACTTAAAATGTTTTGCTCTTATGGTCATAGAATGTGTGTATATATCCACGTGTTCTATCTTTGTTACATTATTTATATTTTTTAAACTATTTTTAAATATTTTGGATGAACAAAATTAATATAATGTTATTATTGATACAAAAATTATGTTGTATGGCCTATAAGTAACGCTAGTTCTTTAATACCTTGGTCATTCATTTGGAAGAGTTGAGATATTGTTGCCAAGTGTTTCATTAGAGTCCTCGAAGTAAGTACTTCAGGAATTTGTAAACATGCTATTATAGCATGCTTTCATAAAACTTTATAAACAATTATGGGGTTACTGGTATTTGTGTTTGCAAACACGCAAATGTTATCGTCAAGAACGGAATTATTTCTTGAAGTTATTAGCATATAAATATAAAATAATAATATTAAAAAAATCTCATAAAAATTGACACTCGGTAGTTTTTGAGACTGTACCACTCCCCTTATATTACATCTGTCAATTCCTTTGAACATAACTGTTGTTTCGCTGGAAAGGACATACAGCTGTGGATTCGCGACCTTGTCTTGGAGAGAACTATGATAAATATTTACAGACACAATTGTAATATGTAAACATAAACAGCCGACACTCCGAAAGCCATTCTGACGTGTTTGTTTACTTGATGGCACACCAAACTTATCTTAATGTTCCGGTCAATGCATCTCATACTTTTCCCTTGGGGCTCTTAGATACTATAGGATCGATTAAGTATTTATTTTTTTAACTTAACTTGCTTTTCAAATTAATTGTCATAGCATCTCTATCCGATTTTAAGAATCTAAAAGAGACTATTTGCTGTATATTGTTACAATTTGGTAACATTGCAAACATGTTAACACTAGTCTGCAACACATATATTAACAGATGTAACACTTAATATGCCCTACGCCATATATATATTCACTAAATGTTAATACCAATGTATTCAATAAACATATTAATAAAATAAAACAGACTACCAGCGGCTAAAGTCGAGAATATAAACAAATGATTCCGTCTTTATACGACCATTTTGACGTTGGGAGAATACCATAAATTTACGTTTACGCCGTATGTAAATGAGAGAAAGGGATGGAAAAGATAGAATGCAGAAAGTCAGTTTTTCGGGCCTTCGTCCACGAGAGTACTTGTGGAGTGCGAGCCTTTATCTTTGTTTGGCTTGGACCTATGTTTGTTTACACCAGACAGCCTGATATCGTAATATAAACTGACAACACTCGCACAGATGTCATTTAGGTTCTTGTTTGTATACAATACAGAGATTAACGATGGATGATTCAGTATTTATTAACAACTATTTCAATTACCGTCCTGCAATTTCTGTCACAATACTACTGTCGTTGTAGCTCACAGGTACGAAATGTCCAAGTGTGATTTATTGTGTGGTTTAACAATTTATCTTGCATTTACTTTATAAAAATTGTTTTTGAATATTCTGATTGTCTGTGCCTAGTAGGGTAAACGTAGTTTTATGAGATCAGTTATATAATATTTACTAATTGAAAACTGTAGTACATAAAACCTACAGATTTTAGCGCAGTTTAGTTAAAAAGACTTATAATCGCACGATAATTAACATACACTAATTATTTCTTGTTCACTGATTGTACACACTTAACTTTATATACAAGATATCATTTGACACATTATAAGCTTTATTTATGGAAACTGGCATTAGAAATAATAACTCAATTTTGACAGCAGTATTTACACAGTGGCTCAGAACATTCTAGACATATTGACTGTACAAAGACATCTTACAAAGTGTAACTAGTCTTTCTATTTTTTGTTGCTGGACAAATTCTACATTGCTTAAAACAATTTATCTATACAAATAAAAAAAATTGTAAATTTCTGGAGGTTGCAGTTTTTTGAAATCATTTTCATCGTCTGATGCACTTCGTTGAGATTCGGTATCATGATCGAAAAAGTACCGAAGAGGAGTACTTTCGCTCATGATACCGAATTTCAGATCAACCATCCTTCTTTTAGAAGAAGCCTGACCTTTTGCTCAATTACTTCTTCACTCTGTTGCACAATTCCCCTATTATCTTTGATGCCTTCTAAAAGTTGGCCATTAGATACAGCACCTGAATCACTGTCTTCTTCGGCTAATGCTGATGATCAGGCACGATGACGGTAGTTAAAGGTTTAGCGTGGAATTTGTAGATATTGGCATAATAGGTTTTCTGGATATATAAGCTGATAAAGATAAGTCAATGAAATGATGTGGGTCAACAAATTCTCTTTGTCGTTTATTTTAAGTTGCATAAAGGTTGAACAAATATAAGGTCTACTTATTTATATTTTTTCTAAATTTACGGTTATAGTAGAATTTTTTTCATTTACGGATGGTTCAAAAGTCATTCCGCTGCCCCCGCTAACGGTACCATCCTTTTTAAAAGAACAAAAGAAAATAACACAAAAAGAGATGAAAATTAATTACCCGAATTAGATATCTAAATAGTCTAAGTAAAATTGGAAAGAAAATGTATGACAATTAGGTAGACAAAATACATTTAAAAAAAATTAAATAAAAAATTTAATTTTTATAAAATTATCAATTTGGGACAAACGGTTAACTTTTTAAGTTGAATCTTTCAAGCATACAGTCTTTAAAATTCTTAAAGCACATGGACAGGCTGCATTGAAACACTGCTTCAAATTATAAAGATTAGTTTGACAGACATGACGTAAACAAACGTGCTAGAACTGCTATCGGAGTGCCGCCTGTTTATGTTTTCATATCACAAACATTTCTGTAAATAGTTGTAGCATAACTCCTGTCCAAGACAAGGTCGTGAACCCGACTCTTTCTGTAGGTAATGTTGCATAGTTGGAAACATGCCAATTTCGGGCGATTTATTGTCAATGGGATATATACCTCAAATCACCCCTTGGTGATTCCCGACGAATCACCACCCCGTACATCCCCGACGAATTTTGATGAGAAGGGACTAGAACCTTCGAAAATCTTCGAATGAGCATTTTTGGGCAATATTTCAGATTCTGACAAGTTTTACCTCAATTCACCCACAGCGACACCCGCAGTCCCTTCCTGGATTGTGCATGGCCAACTTCGGTGGTAGGATTAGACTCAGCATTATTAAAAACCCCGAGTGATCATTTTATAACGATCTCTTAGCCTCTGACCTTTTTACCCCAATTCTCCCTTTGCTACTCCCGTAGAGCCCACACCCGTCCAGCCCTGGTGTCTTTCGATGACGGTATTGAATTCAGCATCCTCAAAAGCCCTAAGGCAGTTATTTATCTGAAAATTTCACCCCAAATTATCCCTTTGGTTCTTGTGTAGAACCATCGCAGTACATATCCGGCGACGGCATTCAATTCAGCCACCTCAAAAACCCCCGAGTGGTAAACTTCAAGTAAATTTTTGACTTTTGACATTTTTACCCCAAAACATCCCTTTGGCACTCACGTAGAGTCACATACGTCCATCCCCGGTGACTTTCGAGGACGCCATTGAGTTCAGCACGCCCGTCTAGATGACGTCATTGAATTTAGCATCCTCAGAAACCCCCGAACGGCTTTTTTCCCGCGATTCTTAGGCACCTGACATTTTGACCCTAATTCAACCCCTTTGGTGCATGGGTTTAGCCTCACCAGTACATCCCCGGAGACTTTCGATGACGGCATTGAATTCAGCATCCTCAAAAACCTCCGAGCGGATATTTTCCAGTGATTTTTTGGCTTGTGACATTTTCACCCCAATTCACACCTTTGGTACTCGCGTGGAACCACACCAATGCATAGCCAGTGACGGCATTGAATTCCGCCTAATTATAATTCCCCGAGTTGTTATTTTCTAGTATTTTTTTTACTTTTGACATTTCTACCCCAAATCATCCCTTTGGCACTCATGTAGAGTATCATCTGACCATCCCCGGTGACTTTCTATGGCGGAATTGAATTTAGCATCCTCAAAAACCCCCGAGTGGTTATGTTCCAGCGATTTTTTGACTTTTGACTTTTTCACCTCAATTCACCCCTTTGGTACTCGCGTGGAACCACATTAGTGCATCCCCGGCGACTTTCGGTGACGGCATTAAATTCCGCCTTACCAAAAACACCCGAGTGGATATTTTCTACTTATTTTTTGACTTTTGACTTTTTTTACCCCAAATGATCCCTTTGGTACTTACGTAGAGTCACATCCGGTCCATCCCCGGTGACTCTAGATAACGCAATTGAATTTAGCATCCCCAAAAACCCCCGAACGGTAATTATCCCGCGATTCTTAGGCATCTGACATTTTTACCCTAATTCAACCCCTTTAATACATGGGTTTAGCCTCACAGGTACATCCCCGGAGACTTCCGATGACGGCATTGAATTCAGCATCCTCGAAAACCCCCGAGCGGATATTTTTCAGCGATTTTCTGACCTCTGACATTCTCGCCCCAATTCACCCCTTTGGTACTCTCGTGGAACCACACCAATGCATTCCCGGTGACATTCGGTGACGGCATTGAATTCCGCCTCATCAAAATTCCCCGAGTTGTTATTTTCTAGTAATTTTTTTACTTTTGACATTTCTACCCCAAATCATCCCTTTGGCACTCACGTAGAATATCATCTGTCCATCCCCGGTGACTTTCGATGGTGGAATTGAACTCAGCATCTTCAAAAAACCCCCGAGTGGTTATGTTCCAGAGATTTTTTAACTTCTGACATTTTCACCCCAATTCACCACTTTCGTACTCGCGTGGAACCATACCAGTGCATCCCCGGCGACTTTGGGTGACGGCATTGAATTCCGCCTTACCAAAAACCCCCGAGTGGTTATTTTCTAGTTATTTTATGACTTTTGACTTTTTTACCCCAAATCATCCCTTTGGTACTTACGTAGATTTACATCCGGTTCATCCCCGGTGACTCTAGATGACGCCATTGAATTTAGCATCCTCAAAAATCCCCCGAACGGTCAATATCCCGCGATTCTTAGGCATCTGACATTTTTACCCTAATTCAACCCCTTTGGTACATGGATTCAGCCTCACCAGTACATCCCCGGAGACATTTGATGACGGCAATGGATTCACCATACTCAAAAACCCCCGAGTGGTCACTTTCCAGCGATTCTTTGTCCAATTCAAATACTGTATATACATTACGTAGTACGATTGATATCTATGTGGATGCCAGCAATGTTGCCAAGTTTGTGGCTGCCATAATGTTAGGGAATGGTTGAAATATACAGTAAATTTATATACAGGAAGCGACCATGCTGCCCCTGGCGGAAATGTTACAAACTTGTGATATACAAATCCCGTTCACTCTGCTATCAATACGAGTACCGTTTGGTTACTACAAATTATTTTTTAAAAATTCAGAACGACCATAGAACTTCGAAATACAGTATATCTCCAATAAAACACTTCTTTTTACACTTATTGGCATAATTTTTATTTTGATTATTGTCAAAGGGTGTTACATTATCATGGATTACTATGTGGCAGCCGTATACGGCTGCCACAAGTACCCGGCTGCCAGTTTGAATGCAAAATGACCAATGTATGGTCTCCGTATTGTTAGCAGGCTGTATATATATATATATATATATATATATATATATATAAATAAATATATATTTCTATATTCCCTTTACTATCTTCTATAAATATTACATTTGTTAGTCGTTACGGTTTTTAAATAACTTAAATATGGAGGAAATTAATGTTATATTTTCGTTATATTTAGGTTATTTTTATGAAGCTAATATCTTATTTCATGAAGCTAATATCTTATTTCATGAAAATAAATATTTTAGATACTTGTTGTATTTTTGTTATTAGGTAACTGCCATAATATTTTACTATTTACACACTTGTATTTAATTTGCAATATTTGTATAAATAAATCTTTGGATTTTTTCATTCATTCTGCCTATTTATGCGTAAACGTATGTGTGCAGTGGTAAAAATCTCAACACAACTAACCTAATGGCTGTCGCAGCTAGTCTCAAAGGGTATATTGAATGTTTACTTTAATTGTATGTAACATGATTATAATTGATTGTATTATTACTAGAATGAACAATAAAATGTGTAATTTAGTCACAAAATTTAGCTAGTTACTAGCTTTAAAGAAATGTAGTAACATTAAAAAAAAATTATCCGGTTCTGCCTCAACTTTCTAACTTAGAAACAACCTACAACATTTGCAGATAATACAATTCCTGAAATAAAAAATCAATAGACATTATAATAAGTTATTTATATCAATCATCTGTAATCACATTGATAAAAAGACAATTAGTCTTAATTCATTAATAATTAATAGTCTAGATATATAATAACTTATACCAAATTATATATCACTATATGTACCAATTTGTATAATATTTTCAAAATTTAGATAAATTGTATTTGAACTTTTGTCTTTTCTCTAAAGTTTTGAAATTCTAAACATGTTAAAAAAGTTACCTCTTATTATTGCTATATATCCTTCTTCAAAATTATAATTCTAGCGAACTTTAACCTCATACATATTTGATTACATATTTATAGATAGGAATATATCGATTTAAAAATAACTGATTGATATAATCTATGAGTGATAAGCATTAATTTAAAAAGCCTAATCTAGTTTCTCAGTCTTGTTCTAACAATCGAAGCTACATTCTGTAATGTCCTAAATAGCAAAGCTACTAACAAGCAGTTTAATTTCAATTTATATGCTAATCTCTGTAAACTTACTTTAAGCCCTTCTGAGCTGGACTCAATAGATTTACCTTTGTAGCTTAGAATCGCCAATTATCGGTTATCGTTTCAATGATTATCTTAATCGACAGTCATAATGTTTGCTATTTATTATAATTTTCAATTTGGCAGGGTTTTAGTTTCGACTAATCTATTATATAGGAATTAATTTATTTCACTAAGAATTAATTATAATTATTAAACTATAGGAACATATAATTTTGTATTTCAAAACCTTTTATTATAATATTTTACGATCTTCTTTACTAACTAATATTTAAAAAATCGTCAATATTCCTAAAGTATGGAGCTGACACTCGTTGGCTTCATTCAACACTTCGGAGTCGCAAAGTATTTATACATATATAGATACTCAACAAAGTACAAAAGATATCACAGAACACTGAAATTAAAAAAAGGAAATTGAATTTAACTTTTAAATAATATCATGTCTTTATAACCATTCATTGGAGCCTACGATTTATGCTTCGGTCAATTACACGTATTTACAGAAAGCAATCGCTAAAGAATGATGTAATGCAATACTATTTTCATGTATTTAATGAAAGTTGATTAATAATTCAACTAACTGGTAAATGGGTAATCCAGGTAGATATGATAAATATGGCAATACAATTGGCATGCGATAAGGGTTTT
>JBAIZL010000003.1:133083533-133206033 GCA_036971475.1 Prosapia bicincta | reverse complement strand
AATCTCATTTGCTATGATTGTGGTTATTATAGATATTCTCCTTTGTGACTAAAACAGGTATTGGTTTAGTGTATAACTTCATGGAAAACATAATATATTATAAAGGTATTCATTGCTATATAGTACATATAAGTAAATTTCATTTTATTAAAGAATAATATAACCCAGAAAACCAATGTATTATATATTATTTTAAATTGTATGCAAATGTTAAAAACATTAAAAACAAAAATTAAAAAGTTGTTATGCTTAAGATTTAGCTGTTTATAGATAAACGTCTTTTTTTCTAAATTTATAGCTACGTTTCACCGTAAAATTGCATAGTATAACAAGATTCGAGGGGACCAAGCAGTCTCGATTATAAGTCATCAAATATGTAAGTAAACTCAATGTAAAATTGTTTTTAAAAAGTAATAAAATACAAAATTAAGTGATTTATTTTGAAGTATTGAAATAATGTTTTAATAGTTTTTTTAAACAAAAAGCAAATCAAGGATTAGTTAATTCATAGATAATATAGGTGTTAAATGAACAACAGTTCTAGAAAATGCAAACAATATTATAAGAGGATAAAGTACTTGGCGAATAACTTACATGGAGTGTAAAAAAGTGAAAGAGAAGAAATGATACGGGAAACAAATTATAAGTAGTAATAAGACTATTTTCAAGATCATGATTTGTAACAATCCCTGACAGAAAAAAATAAAGAAGCAATTAAATATGTAACACATTATAGTAGCGTCTAACATATTGTGACTTATTTGATTTAGCAAGTGCCTGCCCTTGGCAATAAAGCCATTCAGCGACGAGCCTCCCAGTACTGGCTAGCCGTGGTTCGTCAATCTGTGTGCAAAACTTGTCTCCATATATTCGACCGTAGTGGCAAAGTGAGCAGGTGTAGGTATCTGACAGGCCTATGCGATGCAGTTGAGTCTGAAGTTAGTCATGCCCAGTGTACAAGTGTAACTCTGCCACAGCTCTCGATCTTGGCAGATTGTTAGGGAGTGAGCCTTTAGGGAAAAATGTCTCCTACGATTTTCCCTTACAGTCATTTTCATTTCAACCCTTCACCAGTGCTCCAACTTTACCCTCTAATATGACCCTTGCCGTGACGAGAGATGTAAGGGTAAAAGGTTGCTTTTGCGGGTTCCCCATTTCCCCAACAGGTTCGCCATTTCATTTTCAATGATAACGACATGACTTGGCTCCTATTGTAGGTGTGCTATCCATCCCCCTATAACTATTTTGTCGATAGCTCTTCTCCCTTCTATGGTTTTAGCTTGGTTACCTTTGTATTACTTGTTTACTGTCAGTTATCTCAATTTTTGTTCTGTCTACATTCTAAAAATATGAATTGGGACACATTTTATATTGTTTTGGTATTTTCTCTTCGTCTTCTTTCTATAAATTTTGGTATAATACCCTCTTCGTTCGCATAGTTTTATTGATTAGTATTAGCAAAATCTGTAGTTTATTCACTTGATATATATTGTTTTCTTCATATACAGTGTACGACCTACGTTTACTTAAAGTTTTATAAGTATCGGCTAGAACCATTATTGAAATCTGTTGAAAATATTGATAAAACAAGAATAGTGATAGCAATTAAACTCTGATGTTCACCTTTAGCATCTGAACTGACCTCAATTTGCACCACCGTCTTTGCCATTGATGTGTGTCATATATTATTCTGATTTTATTTCTTTATACCAGTCTGCCTCCAAAAGCACGCACCTTGATTTCATCATTTCATATTAATATCTTTTACATTAAAATTATTTACGTCACACATATTTCTCTCTCAGACTGCATAATCACTTAGAACAGAGCTTATCGAGTTCTAGGAGTACATCTATGCCTAAAACTCTTTTCTCATAATGCGATATAGTCCTGTATGAATAACATAGAGAGAATAGCATTGAGAAAATATAACACTAGACTGATTGAATTAAAATATCACAATAATTACGTTGGATGTTTTGGTAGCGAAACTAAAGTGGATAATAATATACTCTCTGGTACCTACAAACGTTTGTACATGTAGACTGTACATGTACATTGTACAAATACAGTATATATATATATATATATATATATATATATATATATATATATATATATATATATATATATATATATATATATACATATCCAAATATAAAACATACATTTGTACAATTTAATTGAAAAAACAATAATTTCAATAACAAATATGCAAAACCAAGTAGATATCATAGTACCTACAGTTACAAATTGTGTATTTTTTATCGAAATTAACTTCAGAAGGTTAGGAAATGATTTTATGTTTTCAACCTACTACATATCTCCATTACTGCCAATATCTCATATCAATACTTTTGAATTTATGTTGATCACTTTATTACAATTTATTAAAACTACCTACTCTTATTATTGTAATACTTATCTCAATGTTAGAAGGAAATTTATTTACAGCAACATCATACACATTAAGTGGACTGAATATGGAAATATATAAATGTTTGTAAACACCATATCAATTATCTGGAAACAGTGGAAATACTACATTGTTTACTGTAGGATTGATTCCTGGAATCATTCCAGTAAAGCGTATAGAAAGGGCAGTCGTTTTACTGTAAGCTAAGCAACATCCTGTGAAAATGTAAATAAAACCATCCTTCAGGGGTAATAATATTACGTGTAACGTTTATTATAAAAGAAGCTGTGGGTCTTCCTTTCCTTCTCTGTACACTCAGTTAATAATAATATGGCTCTAACACACAGACTGATTTACAAATTAAAAAGATTTGTGTTGGATAAGTCATCATATAAAATCAGTATTTTATGAGAGTCTTGCCACATATTTTATCTTACATTTTATTATTAACTTTAGTTTGTTGACCTCTATAGTGAATGTTTAGTTTCATTTACTTTGTATTTTTGGAGTAAATTCTTCAAAATACTGGGTCGTAAATACTGAATACGACTGTATGTTTTCTACATGAGGAAAATCATCCCATCCGTCACGCCATTTCATCACTACATTCTCTTGATCCCCTCACGAGAAGCATGTACAAAATTACGACATTACGGTGACCTTTAGTGTAACGGTTTAATGTGAATAAAAGGTGTTTTCAGTATAGTTGAAATGGAAAAGAAATATATTATATAACCACTTGTACAAACTTGTATTTGTTTCTCTAACGGACATCAGAAGAAAACAATAACCCGTTCGGAGAAACCTATGTTTGACAAACCTACGATAGTGGAGCGAGTAAACACTTTTTTTCGAGAAATTGGAGGGAGAAATTTTGTTTTTCACTTTTATTTTAATACCTTTATTTTAGAGTTACATGCGTTAATAGGAACCAAATGCATGTCATGAGAGGTTTGCATCCCATCAGAATAGCATTGACAGACACGCACACACACACACACGCGCGCGCTGTAACAGGGTAAAATGTGACATAAGCGTTACAATTTAAAAATTGTAAATAATTTAAATTCATAGAACCGAGGCAAGAGGCCGGAGTGTAAGGTCTCTAATATAAGAATAAATAATTTTAGCAACTAAAATTAATACAGGCAAAGCCATTAGCGCGGAAAAGGGGTTTTATAAATGCAAAAGAGACAGAAAAAGTCAAAACCAAGGTAGAGAGACCATCGAAATTCGAGCAGACGCAGGAAGAAAAAAGAAAAGGGAAACGAAGAAAAAGAGACCTCAAATAATACAAAATTTGGAAGTTACAAATTCAGGAACTTGAAGACATTTCAACCGAAATAATAAAAACAAGATGGAAGGGCAGCAGGAAATTATGCACAACCGTTCTCCTATCACTCCATACCTAGTAAGCTTTGAAATTGGGTCTATGGGTGAACCTAGGGTGAAGGCGTAACGCGTGGAAAAAGCCCTTGGCGTGAGCGTGGTTTCAGAGTTCGAAGAGAACAGACATGTACTATCATTCCGCTTTGCATGAGTGTTAAATTTTTCAAAGTGAATATGAACAAAAAAAATGTAGGGCTTAGGAGTTCGAGTGTGGGGCTAAGATGTAGTTTTGTGCGTTTCAGAAACACTTTTGTAGGGGAAACTCCCCAAAAGCGGTTTTCTACAAACTTACCATCTGGTCGTGGCGTTTGCTGAAAAAGAAGTTACAATTAATTAGTAGGCGTTTTAAAAATATATTCAGTTATAAGTCGAAAAACTGAACAGTGAATAGTAAAATTTTTAAATCTGTAAAGTGTAAAATAAAGAAATCCATTGTTTAATAGCAGTTGAAAAGAGTAAATTCGTAAAAGGTTTGAACCTAATTTGAAATATATTTAAGATTGAAATAAGTGCAAATAGAGATAGTGTTTGGATAAATTCCTCGAGAACTAAATGCAAAATTTTACAAAATAAAATATCGAAATTCACGAGGTAAAACGCGCAACGTTTATTCGGTGCAGAAGGCATCGAATAAAGAAAAGCCGCAGGGACGCAAAAATGGACGACCACAAAGAATGGCATGGCGAGAAGGAGTGAAGGCTTTGCAAGACGACATCTTGGAAACCGTATAACGACAGTACCAGGACGAATGGAAACTCTAAGAGGTCAGAATTTAGCTTCTGTCTGTTTCAAATTTTAATAAAAAAGAATAAAATTAAATTTCTGGGCAATTTTAAAATTTGAATTAGTAAATTTTCTAAAATGTAAAAGAGTTAACATAGTGGTTTTGTTCAGAAACAAGATGGTGGGGCATGTCATTAATGACGTAGTCAGCAACTCAAAAGGGCGAACACTACATAGTAAATGGATGGGACGTAGTAAGAATTATTTAAAATAATTGTGAAGGTAAATGAAATGTTTTGAAATAAATTACAGATTTGGAGATTAAAATTTGTAATTAAACTTTAACTGAAAACTGCAGTGCAGAATAAGGAACAAATTTATTACAGAAAAAAAGTTTATAAAAAGTTAAATTGAAAAAAAATGATTTGAATTAAATGAAATTATAAGAAGTGACAGTTTAAGTAAGATTGTTTTGAATAGATGTCAATTCTGTAAGAAGGTTAAACAACATGAAAACCATTTTTTCAAAATTAGCTGAAGAATATAAATAACGTTTTAAAATTTGAGTACAGGCGTGAGACAAGGAACACTGATTTTTTCCTTTAAATAATTAAGGTTATAAAATATGTTAAGCTTCGGCAAAAAAGTCTATGAATGAAAATAAAATTTGAAAATCAAGTATGTGGCATTTCTGAGTCCGTTTAAATTAGAAAACAAATTATTTAAGAAGATGAAATGGTTAGTAATAGGGTAAATTTCTGGACAAATTGGATATATTCTTCTCATGTTGTTTTTAAATTGCTTTGTTTAGAATTTTCAACTATATATATATATATATATATATATATATATATATATATATATATATATAATAAAGAAGATTATTTTTTCTTGATTTATTATAATTATTTAATAACGTCAAAATGTTTTTCATGATCAAGATGTATTTCATTAAACATTTACAATTTTGCTGAAGCTTTTCGCCGGTGTACAGTTCCAGCATTATAGAGCTATTTTCCACTACATTCGTATATCTGGCCTATCATATTTATAATATTATTAATGTCCTTTATTCTAGTAACAATCTTCTCTTTAGTGCGATTTGTATTGAAATCTTCGCCCTTAAATACCGCCATTGAAACGTTTATAATGATTTAACTTGGTTACGTTTACTAATTGGATATTTATTATTATATAACTTAGTTATTTAGATCTCGTGTTGTAGTATTAGCTGATTTTATAATTGTAATATTGTCACAATAATAATTGTAATATGATATATCATTGAGCATACGAGATAACCTAATACCGCATTATATTGTGTCATTAGTAACCGCGGTGTGCTTGTAGGAAAATGTCATAGATAGCTTTCATGGCAACGTGTTGTATTTATACCTCAAGCGCCATAAACATTTATACAATAATCCATAACATGGTCAGTTGTGTGTTGGATTATATAGCGGGGACATTGACAAGATCTGCCAAATACATTATCTATCCATTTAAAGTGAAATGTTCAACAATCAATGTAGCAACTGATAAAACAGGAATTACAACAAACCGAATGTACTACTGATTACGTTATTTGTGTTTATGAAGCACTACAACGTTGGCAACAAAGGGATATTGTTTTATAATTACCAATTTGATATTTACAATGACCAGAGATGTAATAATATACTTCTTCTCTTATTTACACTATTAATATATACTGATGAGCCACTAATCCATTGGTTTACGTTAATTGTATGTAATATTGGTAAAATTTTAAACAGTTCATACAAATTCTCACTACACACTAACTTATTAAACATACACAGTCTGCAACGGGGTGAAGGACCGTCGCAAGTGGGAAATAAGTAATTTCCTGTTTTTTAGAAATAAAGCTGTTTTTAAAATAATCAAGTAGGGAATTATACAATTATTAAAGAGGGAAAAATTAAATAAAACAGTAAATAGAATAGTTAAGCCACATTAAAGAATGTTATAAAATAAAGTTGTAATAACTAACTAAATTTGAACATCGAGAGTGAAGCGAAAAAATTCTAAGTGCCTAAAAAAGCTATTTTTCGAACCAAACCACGTAGAACTTTCATCGACATTTTAAAAGAACCACAATAACCTAGAATGAACATTAAAGAAAACAGAATTCAGAAAACTTAAGAAACAAAAAAGTTACAGCCGTTTAAATAAAATAGACATTTTTCAGTGTTCTAAAATTAATTATCAAACTATGCAAGCTAAAACAGATTCGTTGCCCGACTTGCCTGTACAAGGAATAAATCGAGCGATAGCAAACTTGCAGGCGGGGTGCGGTAGGTTAAATTCACCGCTATATATACTTGGTCTCTAAGCCTTTAGAGACAGTCTGTAAAAATGTTCTAACACGAGGTGCCGCGGGACGCTATGCTGGACCGCGAGTAGAGACCGTCAGCAGGCCAGATGGACAATAACCTCAGCGCTTTCGACATCCAGGACCACCAAGGATGAAGGCTCCAGACTCAGCCTCCAGGACGCTCGAATAGAGGGAAACCACCACCGACGAACCAGGGATGGCGACTTCCGGTGTCCAAGGACCAGGGAATCCAGACGAGGGACCCCAAGGACCGGCAAGAACATCTTTGGCAAGTCATTTTCTTTATTCGAAATCAGTCACGTCAAATTTAGTTAGTTAATTTTATTAAATTCAAACAAATTTGCAAGCTTAAAACAATGACTTCACTCTTTATAAAATTTTAATAAATTGTATGCTAAGTAAATGAATTTATGTGCTCAGAATATTTAAAATAATGAATATTAAAATTACAAAAGGTTTTTGGCCATAAGCCGTTTATTTAAAGAAAATGAGAAATTTTCGAATATAATAGACTCAAAAATTAAAGGTCATAAGTTATGAATTTACCAATTCCATATAGGAGATAAAATAATATTATGTGTAATTTTGAAAATGATTTTATGTTAAGGTAAATGTAATAAATCTATATGCAAAGTATAATTTTTTAAAAAGCATAAGAAACAAGAAGTAAGTCAGTGAATTGTTTTGCTAATATAATTATGTAATACTTTGAAGGATAAATTTTCTTTTTTAGTTCAATAAATAGAGTTAAATATGTCATAAAAATCAAGATTATTTGCATTACATCCTGTGTCAAATAACCAATAAAAACTGTTTAGCTTTTTCCAACTAATATAAAAATGATTATCAAATCAGGAAACAAATTTAATTAAATTTCATTAAATGGCAATAGATAAAGCCTAATGTTTTAAAGAGTTTCTCTCTACTAATTTCATGAGCTAGTCTAAAGATTAGTTGGTTTTTTGTAATAAAAGTCCAGAGATTTATCTACTGGCAGATTGTGTTTAAGAGGACACAGGAGCCTTTTAAAATAGGTATTTTTAAACACAATCATATTTTGCACGTTCCCTTGCTGTTTCTGCAGATCATCATCAGGTGGTAAGACTCTGTGTTTATTATGTGTATTATTCTAAATGTGTTTCTTTCCAGCTGACTATTAATTTGACATGTGTGACTATACTTAGACCAGACACAATTGATACACTAATTTAGGAGTGTTTATACGTATTTTAAATAATAGTCAGCGGGAATAGGCTTGTTGTGGGTTTGGCCCTACGAGCAGGAAACATACACTTAACTCTGGGAGTTTAGCACGGTTTTACCAGCAGGGTGATAGGCAGATTTTTGGTTGTTTATAAATTTGTTTTCTTGTAAACAATTAAATTCTAGTATTCTGCAAGAAAGGATTTAAACAACGCAAACAAAACGACCGCGTGGAGCTGCGGTGGTAAGGACGTAAAGGTAGGAGGTGAGCTGGGGGGACGTTGCAGAATTGGCGCCCGGACGGTAGGGACTTTGAACAGGTTCCCTATATCAAAATTGAATAATTAAATAATAGAAATAAATCGAGATAGTTTAAATAAATGAAGTCAAAATGTTTTAAATAATGTAATTAAAATTTTAAATAATAATATAAATTGAACAAATCCAAGAGCGTAAAAATAAAATAAATAAAATAAATAAATTTGAAGAAGAGTTAGTCGAAAGAGCGGGTAGGAACCATCTGGCCTAAACCAAATCGAAAAGAAAGGAATAAGTACATAAATAAATAATTGAATATTAAATAGTAAATCAAAATGTCAAAACCCGAGATAGATAAATTGATGGCCTATTTCAAGGCAAAGGAGGAAAAAGACAAAGAAGAGCGAGAGAAAGAGAAGGCGGAAGCAAAACAAAGGGAGAAGGAGAGAGATGAAAAAGAAAAACAATTGAGGGAGAAAGAGAAGGAGGAAGCAAGACAAAGAGAGAAAGAGAGAGATGAAAAAGAGAAACGATTGAGAGAGGAGGAGAAACAATTGAGAGAAAAAGAGAGGGCGGAAGAAAAACGATTGAGAGAGGAAGCAGAACAAAGGGCGAAGGAGAGAGAGGACAAAGAAAAACAATGGAGAGAGGAAGAGAAACAATTGAGAGAGAAAGAGTGGGAGGAAGCAAAACAGAGAGAGAAGGAGAGAGAAGACAGAGAAAAACAAAAGGAGAAGGAGAGAGAAGACAGAGAAAAACAAAAGGTGAAGGAGAGAGAGGACAGAGAAAAACAATGGAGGGAGGAAGAGAAAAAGGAAAGACGACATTTATGGGAGGCTTTCCAGTCAAAATTCGATGACTACCAAAAAGAAAATGAGGCTAAGACAAGTCATATATATGAAAAGTTAAGCGAACATGAGACAGAAATTGAGAGACTAAAAACTAAAACGGAAACAAAAACGGCTAAATTAAACGAGAAAGTACAGGATATCCAAGAGGACATTAAATCGGTAAAGCAACAAGTTGCAAAGGTAAAGCAAACCGCTGGAGCGGGAATAGTAACACAAGTTTGCTTACCAAGGGTAATAGACAGAAACGGGGAGGCTACGTACCGTAGGATTGAGTTCTGGGGGAATGACAAGGAAGATCCAATGACATTCCTAGGGGAAATAGAAGATCTATTTTCTGAAATAGACAATACTATGGACGAGACTGCAAAATTAAGAATTGTAGAGCGATATTTGAAAGGGGCAGCGGATGCATGGTGGAAAGCCATAAAAAACAATACAGAAACTTATTCTGAATTCAGGCAAGAATTCACGGAGCATTTCTGGAGTTATCGCCAGCAGGATAGGGTACGCAGACAGATAAATCAAGGGCGCTACCATAATAATGGACCATACTCTATGGCAGAGTATTTTATTATGATGGTAAACAGGGCGAAAAACTTAGACCCGATAATCCCAGAGAACCATCTAATTTTCATGTTAATGAAACACTTTGGGAGTAACGTTCAGCTAGCTAGTGTGGGAAACCCCACAAGTAACATCAAACAAGCGATAGTTTTCCTACAACAGCTAGACAGCGTTACTGACAACGGCAATGGTAATGGGAACGCTCAAAGAAGTCAACAGAGGCAGGTTGCTCCAAACCAACAACCTAACCCTAACCCAAGGTCCCATGGTGATGCCGCAAAATACCAAGATACCAAGTATCCTAGAAACCCTCATCCTAAATCGCCTATCCCCGGACCAAGCGACCACAAGCCAAAAAACTAAATATAAGGATCTCTGGCAACAATCAGGGAGATAAGTTAACCAGGTTAGAGATCCGAAGCAATAAGAAGTTTAAAAAAATTCAGAGCGAGAGACCGAAGGAAAAGCCGGTTTACCATTATAATAAGATCAGGCTAGGCGGTTTTTCCATGTCTATTAGGGACGATTTGTTAGAGGAAAGAATTGACTCGGTTGTAAAACTGGAGAATATAGACCAGTGTCCAGTGATAGAGTGCGAAATTAAAGACCATAAGTTAATTGCACAAGTTGATACAGGTGCCCAAATGTCTGTGATTAAAACAGAAAAATACATAGCCCTAAAGCAAAACGGGAATTTATTCTATGAGCTACCTATAGCTAACGTAGCGATAGTCACAGCATTAGGGTCAACCTGTAAACGGGTCAAATTACAAACGATGCTACCTCTAACATTAAACGGACACACAAAGGAATTTGTTTTCTTGATTGTGGACAATCTACGGGTTGACCTCATCTTGGGAGCAAATACTTTGTGTGCGTTAAAAGCCCGGATAAACATGGAGAGAGCGTTCATGACGTATGAAATTGATGGATATCTGCTGCACCAGGAGTTTCTTGTATCGAATAATAATAAAAATAATATAAAACAAGAGATAGGATGTAATAAAATTAATAAAATAATAAACAAAAATATAACTAAAAATGTAAAATGTTCCACCGATACAAGCGGGGAACAAAAAATAAAATCAAAACAATTGTCAACGAATAAGGTTAAGAACGAGGTTACCAAAAATTTAAATAACAAATTGTGCGAAAATTCGAGGAAGAGTGAATTATTAAACTGTGAAAGAACGGAATCAAGTAAGCTAACGGGATTAAACAAAGCAAAAAATGGGTTAACCAAGCCTACAACAAACAAATTAAATAATGACGAGGGAGGATTCAACAAATTAAATAAAAATGGCTACAAGCCGAAACAAATAAAATTCCAACAAGTTAGGGAAAGACCTAATTGTCGGGAAACAAATCCGTTAGACTTAACAAGATTTCCAAAGCACTTTAATTCTAACCAATCTTGCTTGAAGACGAAGTCCAAATTGTTTGCTAAAAATAAATTTAGAAGTAAATCTCACCAGTATAAAAATTATCAAAATAAACCAAGTAAAAATAAATCAAAAACAAAAATAAAATACAGGAATTACGCACAATGGCGTAACACAAAACGCCGAAAGAAAACCAGAACGCGTAAAACATATCTAAAAATAAATACGATTAAGTTGGAAAATACAAATAATCATTGCATATTAAACAAACAAGAAATGTTGAAGTTACAAGAATTGATAAACAATTATTCAGACGTGTTTAATGAAAAACCAGGTAGATCCAATAAATATAAACATGCGCTCAAAATTAAGGAAGGCACAACTTTTGTGAACAGGAACTATCCTATTCCAATGAACTTCCGCAAACAGGTTCAGGAAGAAATCGACAAAATGCTCCGATATGACATAATTGAGAGGTCAAGGACGCCGTATGTTAATCCTATGGTTGTTGTCATAAAATCAGACAATACAGTTCGACTTTGTTTAGACGCTAGGAAGTTAAACGAGATAACTGTACCCGATTATGAGAGTGCACCTAGTATAGACGACATCCTAAGAAAAGGAAGGAATAAACGGTATATTACAAAAATTGATATGACATCAAGTTTTTGGCAAGTGCCATTGACACACGATTCCAAGAAATATACCGGCTTCTTATTCGACAATAAGGTGTACAATTTTAAGGTTGTTCCATTCGGGTTACAGAATTCTCTAGCGGCCCTAGTAAGAACAGTCGATTTAACACTTGGCGTGGAATTAAGCGACAACATATTAGCCTATGTTGACGACTTGTTATGTCTATCGGAGACGTTTGAAGAACATCTCGAGCACTTGCGTATAATATTTTCCAAATTCAGGGAGGGAAATTTAACAATAAATCCCAATAAGACATTGTTCTGCCAACAGGAAGTGAAGTTTTTAGGGTACATTTTTGACCAGAAAGGGGTAAAAACTGACCCAGATAAGCTCCAAGCGATTCGCGATTTTCCTAGTCCTAAGAATAAAAAACAGTTACAATCATTCTTAGGATTTGTGAATTATTATTCGCGATTCACAAGTCAATACGCCCGAGAAACTTCACCCCTGTTGAAGCTATTAAGAAAGGGACAACCCTGGGTTTGGGATATAGAAATGCAAGATGCATTTAGGAATGTAAAAAACCTGTTTGTGGAAGCAGTTACTTTGACACATCCGGTAGAAGGTCGGGGAACGTTTTTACAAACTGATGCGAGCGATAACGCTATAGCAAGTCAGCTGTACCAGGAAGACCAACAGGGCAGGTTACAAGTAATTGGATTTGTATCGAGAACACTGAAACACGCGGAATTAGGGTATACAGTGTGCGAAAAGGAGCTTTTGGCAATAGTGCATGGCCTAAAGAAGTTTCGGCCATTGATAGTAGGGGCCCCATTAACTATCATTACAGACAACAAAGCACTAAAGTTTCTCTATTCATGCAACTATACCAATGCACGCATAACTAGGTGGATTCTCGCGATACAGGAATATCAGCCAAAAATGAGACACTGTCCAGGTAAAGAAAACGTTCCTTGCGACACCATAAGTCGGATGTATCAAAGTAATACAGGAAATAATAGCGGGCAAAAGGGATTAAATATAGTTAAAATAGGACAAATTAAGGTAGAGTGCCCTACAATAATACAAAAGATGTTTAAAGAAATGAGACAAGTCCAGGAGCAAGAACCTGAACTTTCTCATATAATAAATCACATAAATCAGTTTAATTATTATAAAATATGTAACAATATATTATGTAAAATTGTAAACAATAGAACGAAGGTTGTGATGCCAAAGCAAAATATCGTTCCATTTATAGAGCATGTACACAAACAATATGCACATTTAGGTAGAAATAAAATTGTCAAAATGATAAACAAACATGTTTACATTAAAAATATACATCAACAAGTCATAGATGTCATTCGGAAATGTCGGATCTGCCAGTTTGCAAAAGTAACAAATCGATATTTGCAAGCAAGGACTAAACCCATTTTAACACAACAGCCGGGAGAGATTGTTGCTGTCGATTTTTTAGGACCTTTGCCCCGGAGCACAGGAGGTGCAAGGCACACTTTAGTGGTTGTAGATGTATTCTCGAAATTAGTAAAATTATATGCAGTTAAGCGCCCAAATACGACGAGTACAATCGCCAAACTGTCGCATTATTTTCAGACAATAGGGAAGCCTAGGCGAATACTATCAGATTTCGGATCGGCCTTTACGTCCCGACAATGGAATTTATGGATGCGCGACAACAGTGTTGAGCATACATTAATTCCGGTCAGGCATCCACAGGTAAACCATGCCGAGAGGATAAACCGAGATCTGGGCAGGATTCTTAGGACCTATTGTCATGAAGCGCAGTCATCATGGATGAGATATCTGCCATATATGGAACAGGTAATTAACATAACTCCCCATGAAGTAACTGGATATTCACCTATCCAGGTACACCATGGGGAAGTACCGATATATATATGGGAGAGATTTCTGCCAGATGATTGTAGAAATGCGGAACAAGCGACACAAAGACAAACATTACAAAATGTATTCGATCGTATAAGGACAGTGGGAGAAAGACGGGCTGCTATGAAAAATATAAACTGCCGAGAAACGTCGTTTCAACCGGGCGATTTAGTCCTAATCACTAGGCACAACAGATCAGATGTGTCTAAGAATGAGACAGAAAAGCTGTTGTTAAGGTACCAAGGTCCTTATAAAATTAAAAGGAAAATGGGTCGAAAAACCTACCAAATTGCAAACATGGTTACAGATAAAATCCGAGGCATCTATGACATAAAAGATATTAAAAAGTTTTATGAATGAGTAAAAAATATTTTAAAACTAAATACTATTAAGAAAGGCGGTACCAATAAATAACCGCTGTGCTTTAAATAAACAAGAATTGTCTAGGATGAAAAAATTCATAATAAAGTATTCAGATGTTTGAATGAAAGACCCACCGAGTCAAACAAATGTAAACAAAGGCTCAAGGTTAAGGGCAATCACTTGTGTTTGTAAACAAGGCCACAATGAAGTATCCGGTGGACGGGCGGGGAACGAGTTTATAAAAACTTTCCTTGCAACAAAATAAGCCGGACGTACCAAAATAGTAGAGGGCAAAAAAGCCTAAATGTATTTAAAGCAGGACAATGTCAATAGGATGTTCTACGGAAATCCCAAAAATGTTTAACGAAAAGTGTTTATGGGATATAAGAAGCAAAATTAGGAACAATAACTTGAATTGTTACAATTAATCAAATCAACTGTGTTAACAATTATAAAATATCTTGTAATGTATTCTGTAAAATTGTATATGATGTTATAAACGTTAAGAAGTTTTATGACAAGTAAAGGGATTCTACAATGTGATCTTTACACTGATTATAATAAACGTACAGAAATGCCAAATTAGAATATTGCTGCAATAATAGAACCAGTACGCGAGCAATAAGCGAAGTTAGGCAGGAATCAAATTGTCAGGATGATTAATAAACTGATTTAAAGTAGAAACAAGAATAAGCAGTAATTGAATAAGGCTAAATCTAAACTTTAAGATTAGCTACTTATTTGTAAAGGGACAAATGTTTAAAATCTAAAACAAACTATTTAATAACTAAATCAACATTACAAAAGTATTATTCAGGAAGTCTTTGTGTATATTGAGCAAACATTGGCGAGCTACATCCACTGCTTAAATCAAACAAGCGGGTTAAATCAAGCAACAATCAGAGAGATAGCAGGCGAATCTTAATGACTTGTACAACAAATACGCGGTCAGACCTTTGCAAAATCAAACAAGAAATTTGTGTGCATGAAATAGTGGGTCGTTAGATCAGACTATCACTGTACAATATAAAACAAGAAAACTTGTGTACTAACGATCAAGGTCGCAACAATAGAAACTTTGCATTAAAATCAGAAGCAATCAAGATTTATCAAGTGGACTTCGATAAGCTGGACACAAGCCAGTCTTATAAACTGTACAATCTAAAGATAGAGAATTTAAAAAGCAAGGTTCGTTCCATTTAATATGATAAGTAGAATTGTTGTATTAGAATGTTTACAAGCCAGCTCATTGACCTTGCCAGGTAGTTTGGAATGTAGAATCCACACAATAGTTAGCCGCTAGGAAAGGTTTATCGGAAAGTAAACAAATTAAACTCGATAAACTGTACTTCCACAGCTGACACAATAATACGTAATACTTAAGATATGAATGGAATATGTTTAAAAAATAGTACTGTAAGATTAGTTAGGTTTTTAATTGCAAGTCATTGTTTTTAAAGCCATAACTAGTATAAAATGAAATTGACGTGGTAAATATATAAAGGAAATGACAGCCATCAGTGTGGTGAATGATGTGTAATTTGACAAAATAAAAGTTAGTGTGAACAAATGTGACTAATAAATTGCTAATTGACTTGTGTTTGAAGTGTTTCAGGGTGAAAACTTCTCAAGAAACAAGAGAATAATAATAAGAAAATTTTGTAATAGAATAAGATAGTTTAAGTAATAATAAGGTAAGGAATTGGTAAAAAACATTTTAACAAAGTAAAACATTTTTAACCTATCAAACGGGGAAATTGCAACGGGGTGAAGGACCGTCGCAAGTGGGAAATAAGTAATTTCCTGTTTTTTAGAAATAAAGCTGTTTTTAAAATAATCAAGTAGGGAATTATACAATTATTAAAGAGGGAAAAATTAAATAAAACAGTAAATAGAATAGTTAAGCCACATTAAAGAATGTTATGAAATAAAGTTGTAATAACTAACTAAATTTGAACATCGAGAGTGAAGCGAAAAAATTCTAAGTGCCTAAAAAAGCTATTTTTCGAACCAAACCACGTAGAACTTTCATCGACATTTTAAAAGAACCACAATAACCTAGAATGAACATTAAAGAAAACAGAATTCAGAAAACTTAAGAAACAAAAAAGTTACAGCCGTTTAAATAAAATAGACATTTTTCAGTGTTCTAAAATTAATTATCAAACTATGCAAGCTAAAACAGATTCGTTGCCCGACTTGCCTGTACAAGGAATAAATCGAGCGATAGCAAACTTGCAGGCGGGGTGCGGTAGGTTAAATTCACCGCTATATATACTTGGTCTCTAAGCCTTTAGAGACAGTCTGTAAAAATTTTCTAACACGAGGTGCCGCGGGACGCTATGCTGGACCGCGAGTAGAGACCGTCAGCAGGCCAGATGGACAATAACCTCAGCGCTTTCGACATCCAGGACCACCAAGGATGAAGGCTCCAGACTCAGCCTCCAGGACGCTCGAATAGAGGGAAACCACCACCGACGAACCAGGGATGGCGACTTCCGGTGTCCAAGGACCAGGGAATCCAGACGAGGGACCCCAAGGACCGGCAAGAACATCTTTGGCAAGTCATTTTCTTTATTCGAAATCAGTCACGTCAAATTTAGTTAGTTAATTTTATTAAATTCAAACAAATTTGCAAGCTTAAAACAATGACTTCACTCTTTATAAAATTTTAATAAATTGTATGCTAAGTAAATGAATTTATGTGCTCAGAATATTTAAAATAATGAATATTAAAATTACAAAAGGTTTTTGGCCATAAGCCGTTTATTTAAAGAAAATGAGAAATTTTCGAATATAATAGACTCAAAAATTAAAGGTCATAAGTTATGAATTTACCAATTCCATATAGGAGATAAAATAATATTATGTGTAATTTTGAAAATGATTTTATGTTAAGGTAAATGTAATAAATCTATATGCAAAGTATAATTTTTTAAAAAGCATAAGAAACAAGAAGTAAGTCAGTGAATTGTTTTGCTAATATAATTATGTAATACTTTGAAGGATAAATTTTCTTTTTTAGTTCAATAAATAGAGTTAAATATGTCATAAAAATCAAGATTATTTGCATTACATCCTGTGTCAAATAACCAATAAAAACTGTTTAGCTTTTTCCAACTAATATAAAAATGATTATCAAATCAGGAAACAAATTTAATTAAATTTCATTAAATGGCAATAGATAAAGCCTAATGTTTTAAAGAGTTTCTCTCTACTAATTTCATGAGCTAGTCTAAAGATTAGTTGGTTTTTTGTAATAAAAGTCCAGAGATTTATCTACTGGCAGATTGTGTTTAAGAGGACACAGGAGCCTTTTAAAATAGGTATTTTTAAACACAATCATATTTTGCACGTTCCCTTGCTGTTTCTGCAGATCATCATCAGGTGGTAAGACTCTGTGTTTATTATGTGTATTATTCTAAATGTGTTTCTTTCCAGCTGACTATTAATTTGACATGTGTGACTATACTTAGACCAGACACAATTGATACACTAATTTAGGAGTGTTTATACGTATTTTAAATAATAGTCAGCGGGAATAGGCTTGTTGTGGGTTTGGCCCTACGAGCAGGAAACATACACTTAACTCTGGGAGTTTAGCACGGTTTTACCAGCAGGGTGATAGGCAGATTTTTGGTTGTTTATAAATTTGTTTTCTTGTAAACAATTAAATTCTAGTATTCTGCAAGAAAGGATTTAAACAACGCAAACAAAACGACCGCGTGGAGCTGCGGTGGTAAGGACGTAAAGGTAGGAGGTGAGCTGGGGGGACGTTGCAAGTCGTTTCGACGACGATGACGCCTTCATCAGTGATCGGCTACTGCTGTAGTGAAGTATTGAGTGAGCTGTTTTAATTTTCACCGTTGTGAATTGGCCTCAATAGCTAAGAGTTAAATAACTTAATAATAATTGTATATATTAAAAAATAAAGACATATATATATTATGTGACACCTATAACATCGGTTATAATTTTTGTAAATGTATGAAAAAAATAGTGGTACGACATTTTTTATATGTAAGCCTTTTGAAAGCTTCTTGTCATTTTTAATATTTTGTCATATTTAATATTAATGTAATATTGATAATTAATATTTTTGTAACTATTCAATATACTTTTTATTGAAATGATATTATTTCTACTAAATTACTAAAAAAGTCTTAATTTATATCTGGTAAAGTAGTTTAAAATATATCCATTGCATTTACAAATAACTCACTTTGAATCATATGTAAAAATATAGTAATGTAAAATTGATATGGTGGTTTGGGGTGATATATTGCCTGATTAAAATAGGATACGATAGATTTTATTGTATTTGTTACCTAAACGTTGGTTTATTTTGCAATTAGGAGATTTGTAACAAATTAGTTTAATAATAATTACTTTTAGATGATGATATATTGCTACTCGGTTTATTCTATATAATACCGGTCAAATCTGACAGTAATTTTAAGCTACATCTTTTATTACACGTTTGTTTATTTATTTATTGCTTTGCTCATATTTTAAATATTGTGTTTTTTTAACTGTTGACTAATTTATTCTATTTATGACTTTATTGATATATATATATATATATATATATATATATATATATATATATATATATAATCTAACATTTTACCGAATTTATCATAATTTTGTTTTAATTTCATTCATAATTTTTTATACAATTCTGATTTATTTCTTGGATTTTTAAAATTACGCATATATCCAGCTTTGCCCCGACTCTTGATGGTTTTAGTTTAGCTGTATATAGGTAATCCAAATTACCGACATCATCATGATTGTCCCTGATTCTATATGTTTGGAACAAATTGTTCTATATATCCATTCCTCTTAATATTTTATTTAATCATCATAAGTAATTGACCTATAAACTACTATCATTTATTTATTACCTCTGAACCCAGTAAACATTTAATTTCCTTTAGCAGTGTCAAGTCTGAAGTTGTTGGGAGCTAAAATATTAATATTACCTGATCCATACGTAGGTTACTAATGCCTTTGCTGTTTGAACAAAGTTTCCACAGGTCTCAAAGCACAGAGTGTAATTCTATTATGACACAGTGTTTACAATGGAAAATACTGTCTTCTTGAAACTAGTTAATTATTCGTAGTATTACTTAACGTCCAATGCACAGCACGCTTTCTTCTCTATATAGCAGCTGCATACATACTTACTAGTAACTTATGCTTATAACGTTTTAGGTTCAGTGATTCTTTGACAGTCTAATACACCTTCTTTTTTATTTTTTGGCTTATAAACAGAAATACCTTTTAAAATGCCCTTTTATCTATTATAAATGGTTGTGTTTGAAGCCTTAGACAGAATAAAAAAATATCTATCAAGACTGTCAAGACACTCTGTTTCTTGATCCTGTGGAAAACTGTTATATTTAAAACTGCGCCCAACCGTTTAAGGGAATATGCAGAGCTGTCCGGAGGGATTTTGACAACTAATTGAAAAGTTTCAGTTTTTAAAATACCTACATTACTTCATTACAAGACTTTAAAAAATATTAAAAACAACCATAGTAAATCTGGAAACTCCATACGTATATATATATATATATATATATATATATATATATATATTACATTTTATTGTACATAAACAAAAATCAAAAAAATCTTCTTGGTATATATGCTGGCCGATTTTCGAGAAATTTAATTGGTCTACGTCTTCTCATTTTCTAGCCTATTCTGAGACTAACGGCTTCTTGTACTTGCCAGATGTGGTTGATTTCCGTTGTCACGTGGTATACCGGTATAGTAACGTGTATATTAATATCACTAAAATTTACACAAAATTGTTCTTATATTAATAGCTTTTTTAAATGGATTTAATGAAAGATATATTATAAGATATAAAACCACAAATTGATAGTTAATATTAGGCGGTTTTATTTATGAGAAATGAAGTTACGTATTTATATTATTAAAATAGTTGTATAGATTGTGTGCATTAGTATACTCAAAAGATTTTGTAAAAGCTTGTGAAATAACTCTTAGTAAATTTATTTTATTTTAAAAATAACTATGATTGACATTCTGGCTGTAAAATAATTTATTCATAACATTTATCCCTATTAAAATATAAGAATTATTTCCGTGATAATAATATAATCCTTAGCTAGGGAATTGTTGTCGTTTATACAGGGGATTGTTTTAATGAGATTTATATAATTAGTTCTGAAACATCCTAATAAAAAATCCATAGAATCATGATTCAAATACAGAAGTACAATGCAGTCTGTATTCCAAAAACAGTTCCTACATGTTAGGCCTTTAATTTGTAAGTCCTAGGTTAGCATTATTGTTCATTATATGAACACTTTTGACAATTTGTTCTTATTAATAATAGTTATGTAATAATTTTTAAAGATATATTTTATGTTATTGCTTTTGACATTTGATACAGTATCTTATACCATTATGCATCGCAAAAGATATATCGTTTTACGATAAAGTACATAATAATGAACAATTAAACAAAAGGTCAATCAATTTTGGGTTTTGTGATAAATTATTTGCAATAATCATTGACTTCGTTTTCACAGTTTTCATACTCACGTTTTATATGAAGCAAAAGTACAAACGCTTTCGAATTGAAACATTTAGCTTACCCATGTAATGTAAAAATATATAAACATTTATTTACATACCTGATATATATATATATATATATATATATATATATATATATGTGTGTGTGTGTGTGTGTGTGTGTGTGTGTGTGTGTGTGGTGTCTCTGTAGTGTTTCCTGTGTTCAAATATCTCAAAATAGTTCATCTTTTTCCTTTGAAAGTTTGTAGAGTTTATAGGTTTTGAGACCTAACATCTAACTAGGATCATTACCATTGCCGGATGCGACAGATCAGTATTAGGGGAGCTAAAGAATGTTATTATCGTCAACAGTATAGGAGGAAATGTGTAAAGATAAGACGGAGAAGAGGAATAAATAATCCATAACAGTAGACATCAAGGAAATATATATAAATAGTACGCAAATTAGCGGAAATGTCTAATAGTATGGATGGTAATAAACTCAGTCGCAGAAATAAATAACAATAAATAAACTATATCTACCGGCATATTAATAAAATAATTGAATATAGATTCCAATAAAAATATACTATACGTGATCAAATATGAACGGTAAGTTGGGCCGTTGCAACACACACATACACACACACACACACACACACACACACACACACACACACACACACACACACACACACACACACACACACACACACACACACACACACACACACACACACACACACATACACACACACACACACACACACACACACACACACACACACACACACATACACACACACACACACACACACACACACACACACACACACACACACACATATACACACACACACACACACACACACACACACAAACACACAAACACACACACACACACACACACACACACACACACATACAAACACACACACATATTTATTTCTATCATCTAATTTTCTATGCAATTTATTATATGTTATTAGTGGAATTTTTAAATTAAAAATTGTGACTAGTTGGTAAAATAGTAAAGAAATATACAAAAATGACTGTCTTATATTAAATATGTAAATTTGTTATGAAATAAAAAACAGTACGTTGTCAGTTCACACAGTGGGTGTGTCTTAGATAGTTAAAGATTGACGATTCTATCAGATGTACAGGCTATCGTGGGAACATCTGTCACTGTTCCCATTAAGACCAGGTCTACAGCGGGTGAGTGAATCCACACACGCGATAGAATTATTTTCCTCTTTTCAGACGATCGCTATGTTCTTTCCGTAGTCCTACGTAGTCCATTTAGCCATCCTGATCTTTTCTCAATGTATTATGAAAAGGTAGAATCTTTATTATGACCCCAATAAAGATTAGGTATACTTCAAGTATGGGACCCTACGATACCTCTATATCCCCTACCGATATGGTATAACCCTTCCTTATCTTAGTTTTTCTACAATCACATACCTTCCTTTCCTTTATAGGCCATATTCGTCATACTGGCAAAACTTAAAAAAAATGCAGATGGCATTTAGAAAATGGTTATAAAAATGTTTGAATAAATCTTGCTTACTCTATATTTTCTAAAGTAATACCTAATATATAAAATGTAAAGTACAAGATCAATTGAGGCATATCATATCTGATATTTTACTACAGTAGGCTTAATAATGAGAGTTTAGTCACATTTAATTACTTTAAAATATTTTATAACATCTTGCTAGAAATCATTGCTATACAATCCAAATCAATTACATCCCCTTCAGGAGGGGCCGGAGTAATCTGCCTATTCTTCGGACAGGACTATAAAACAGAAAGAACTAAGCTCCAAGCACGAAATCAGGAAGGATATGCCAGAAATGGAGTTAAGATACGAATAAGACAATGCGATTAACAACGTGGATTGAGGAAGGAATCCGAACAAAACAAGAGGAGGTGGGCTGGAGAATAGAAAGAAAATAAATAGAAGTAATAGCATTATCATAACTAAAATATAAGAACGAAGACCTTTACAGGTATGTGCATTTTTTTAGCGGAGGATTTATAGTAGAGCTTGCCACAATAGGAGTGCCGTTACTCAGAAAAAAAACAAATTCAAGTTACATAACTAGACATGAACCTTTTGACGAAAGTATTCCAAGGATCCATATAAATCTATTTGGTGGAAAAATATTCATTACAAGAGTATATACAACAACCAACAGTTACAGCGATAGAAAAAAAGACATTCTACGGAAAATACAAAAAGTAATGGAATCGGAAATAATAGAAACATAATTATAATGATTGACTTTAATACACTAGAAGAAACCAGAAAACATAAATTAAAATAAACGAAAAGAATCACAACCAACAGAGTAGACTAGAAGAACATGGAGGACCTAGAATTGCCGATTAGTAATAGGCTTCTTAGATACAATAATGAGGGCTACATAGGCGAGATTATAAGATGTCTATGTCATATGCGACTTCCAAATATTGGAAGAAAAGCAATAATCAACTATGAAAGAACTACTCACGATCATCAAATATGTTCTACGAACACCAAGCAGCAAAGAAGCCCTGGGACGATGGACCTGCCAAGAAATAATAGACAACATTGGTACGAATGGATGCAAAAGTCTTCAACAACTTCAAGAAACGTTATAGAAATAATCACCAGCAATTATAGAACTCTGGAAACACGTTATAGCATTTTTGTTAAATTGCAAATTAGTTACACAATGGTTTTTGACCATTTAACAGGCGAAAGAAACCATTTCTACCAATTTCTACCAAACCACGTTTATACGAATACTAATAAGTCCTCGTTCATTACAAACCCGCGATCGGTGCGCCGTTGGGTAATGAAAATAGTTATTGTAAAGGAATTTTTTTATTATTTTGCAGTACAGTTTTAATAAGCTACCTATTGGTCGTTCACCTTATGTGACACCTGATTTTCGTGTTAATCCCATGACTAAGCGTTCTCCAGCGATTTGGGTTGTTGGTAAAGTGTAGCGCCCGTGTACAGTTAGGGTTGTCCTAACAGCATTGTGTATTGGTTACAATTGTTTGCAGTATATTTTGTTTCGGAGTCAATCAAAATCTAAAGCTTTTGGTCTTATACGATCTGAAATATAATAAAAATGTCATAATGATATAAATATTATATTCGGACGATGAAATGAATCACCAAATAGGAGAATCATCCAAACCAGGGGCAATTTTGTTCTGAAACTTACCTAAATATTCTAAATATGGACTCTATTTGGTCCTATCAGCAGTAAAATCTAAGTATTGTTATCTAAGATTGTTACCAAATTATGAATTGTTTTTCAAAATTTATTTTAACTGGAACAAATTATCATTTGAAAACCTAATTATAAAAGCCCTTCATGGAAATGGTACAACTATACTTCTTATAAAAAATTTAATTGTTTGAAGGGGAACTTTAACTTTCGTTTAAGGGGAATATAATTTTATTTTCGAAAATCTTGGAGATAAGCCCCCCTCCCGATGTGTGTACTGTCAAATAAGGAACAACCGTCACACGAAACAGAAATGTCATGAATGTAATTGATCAATCAGTCGACACCATACTAGAGCGAAGGCCTCAATGTGCAAGATGTGCCATTAAGGAAATTAAAAAACTGCTAATTTACTAGACGCCGGCCGCGTCGTTTCAATGCCGTTTATCTAAACATATTCTGTTAATTATTATTAAATATTTGGTAACTACTTAATTGTTATAAAATTTGTAATTTATATATTTCTTTACAATTTTGTTCTAAAGTTTTAGTTTTAAATAAAAATGTTTCCTATAAAATATGAGATTGTATGTGTGCTTTAAAAGGAAGTGTGGACGCGTTTGATCAAATGTTTCAGACTACAAACTGTGACAGGAAAACCAGACGTTGGCCATTGTGCTTTTTTTTAACATGATTAACATCTCTTTCATCAATGCTTATATAATTTACCTACACAACTTCTACAAGCTTAATAAAAGTAATGATAAAAAGGCTCTTTGAAGAAATGAATTTATGTTTACTTTACATAACGAGTTATATAGTAATTGGCAAAGACGAAGGCTCCAACAGACAAATATTTCAAATGACTTGAAGAGAACAATTAGGAATGTCTTGAGTATCGAAAGACAGCAAGCAGACGTAACTTCACAGCAAGGACCACGAACATATTGCAACTTTTGCAATTGGAAAAAGAAGAGGATGACCATGACATACTGCCCTTGTGGGAAATCAATATGCGGGGAGCATCAACTAAAGAAATGTCCCGAGTGTGGCTAATTCGTCATGTGAATGACATTTCAAATTATATTTTGTAATATGTTTTATGTAATATATTATGTGTAATATTATGTAAACATTGACAAATAAATAAAGAAGAAAAAAAAGATAAATAAAACACGGTAAAACCTCACTTAAATGACCAAAAGCAACTCTTTATTCAAACACGTCAATTTTACGTGGCACTAGTGAAATGCGCTCACAAATAGCGCTAGTGTTCCAGGGCTAACAGTGTGACTATTTACGTCACAAAACAGGGTTGACTGGTCGCGGTTTAAGTACAAAGTTTAGGACTCTCTAAAAACTATTTTCAAATACCTCATTACTATAACAAGGTTAGGTATTTCATTAAATTAGCGAGTATTAATTTTTAGTATATTTATTTATTTTTACTTTGTCCTATAAATTTATTTTAATTTCCTATTAGATAGTGTCTTTTTGCGTATTCGATATTATGTCTAAAATACATATTCTCTTAAACTTCAACCTTTGTATTTACAGGTCGTTTATGTTCAAAATATCTAATTATTTTTATTCGATTTTTTTTTTAATTTACCAACACTGATTTCTTGGTTGCTAGAAGCATCATACTGAGCCTATATATATTTGCCTGTCTCCGATGCACAGTGGTATTTATAACAAGCGAAAAGTCTTCCAAAAGGTTACGACTTGTTCTAATTAATAAAGAAAGCAATTGGACAATAAAAAAATAAAAAGTCCCTTGCTTTTAAATCATTTTGAAATCAACGTATCCCTTGAAAAATATAAGAATGTTTTATACCTAATAATATAATAATTGTTATCCGTTATTAAAGGGTAAGTCTTTTTAAAAGTTATTAAATTTATCTGACGAAGAATAATTATTCTAAAGCTTTTATAATTTACTTCAATATTCTAAAAACAAAAGTGTTTTCTATAGTTTTGGAATCTTTCGAAATAAATCAGTTTAGGAGTTCGAGAATGTTACCTATTTAGACAAGGTATATCTTTAGTTGTTCCTTCAAATATTTAAGTTATAAGGTACAAAACAAAAATATTTAGACATAATTTTACCTTGATTTTTAAGAACGAAAGTCCCTTCATTTAAAAAATGGAGTTTAGAATACACACAGTTTATTCATTTACGTCTATTATATTCTAAGATTTTGTTTCATGTAAAAACCCTACTAAAATATTTTTCCCGGGAGCTGAACGTCCTACAGAGGGATTATAGTAATTAAAACCCAAGGCAATAAATCAGTTGCGCTTGGAATGGCATTATTGTGGGACGGAGTCAGTTGACAATGCCCAATTTTCCTTTTAGCTACCCAACCATTGTGGCGACATGATTGATTAAAAGTTACACTTAGCCATTGATACAAGTCGTTAAAGTTTTGTAAATATTTGCTTAGTACAGATTAAAAAGTTTATGTTTAACGTGTTATTATTTGTGAACATTAGAATTCATTTAGAGTCTTTGAAAATATCACTCGATAAGTAATTAGAAACCGTCCCAATTACCTGAACGTGACACGTTCTAGAAAATTAAATCTTTAAACAAATTCATAATATTTGTTTGTATTACCTTAATCATAAACTTTACTAGTTACGTTTGGATTAAATTATAAAGTAAACAATATTTTTTTTAATACTAACATGATATATATATATATAATAATTTAATATAATAGCTTTATATATATATATATATATATATATATATATATATATATATATATATATATATATATATATATAACATGATTTATATGAACATGTTTAGACTTCTAAGTCTACTAATGTAAAAATATTAATATTTCATATATTTTTTATATAAAAAATGTATGTGGTTTTTACAAAGGGTTTTTATTTATGTGTGATCTTCTGAAGACTAGATATAATTAATAGAAATTATTTCAGCAAATAAATTTGAAATTGAATAAATTATTAAAAAAAACCTCGTGTGAAAAATTATAAAAAATTAATTTGAAGAAAAATAAAAAATGTAGAAGTGATATAAACGTAAACTAAATTATGCTTTGTAGTACCACAAGATGTAATTCTTTAGAAATATTTGAAAATATTTTGAACTAAATAATAACTATAAAATGAAAATGTTATTTTATATTTAACCACACATCTGCACAAATGTTTAAAAAGATCCGTTCAAACAACAAAGGTTATTTACAAAGGTAAAATAAAGACATTCCCTGTCACTGTTAAGAAAGAATTGTCATGAAAAATATAAAACGACCTTTTTCTGATGATTTCTTCAATAACCTCAGTCCTTCTTACTAGTTATTTACGCTAGTTGGTGGTAGATTTGCAGTCATGAGGTCACAAATGTCTTGAACACACGTCATTTGTCATTATCAAAAAAAAGCGTAAATAAATTCCATTATGATTATCCAAACAACATAATCCATATGGTGTTCTAAGGCACAAATATTAGCAACACTTCAGAACATTATAATAAGCCTTCAAATATAAGCCAATAATCATATTACCTTAATCGTAAACTTTACTAGTTACCATTGGATTAACAATCATCGTATTTTTTAAATTATGAATGGAAAAATATTTTTTTTATACGGACTAGTATCATGTATAGAGCAATTTACTGTCAACTTTTATATCTTTGCGAGGCTAAAGTTTAAGTCCGATTTTAGTCCCCGGAGCGCCGGATAACAATAAATATCAAATATTTAAACTGGCGGTAAAATTTGTTAGGATTTGACAAGTTATATTTCTTGTACATCACATGGTTCATATTGATTGTATACTAATTTCCTCCTAAACCATTTATTATATTAAATTAGTAATTCAGATAAATATGTTATTATTAATAATAAATAACTATGTTTTTTTGTATTTATTTGGATGTTCTAATAGATAACTGTAGGAACTAAATCTAATACAGAACTAAGCACTTGCGTGTTTTTTATACGTTGATATTGCCGACGTATATATATATATTTGGCAGGGATATATATATATTTAGTAGAAATCATACCTTTAGTTAACAGTTAGTTAAACGAAATGAGTCATATTTGTATTTAAAAAGTAGTTATGAAATTATTAAGCTAATCAGCACAGTTTTTAGTCTTTCTTTTACTACGGAAGAAACATTTCTCCTTATTATCAAGAGCTCCAATATGTTTGATGAAGTAAATAAAACATGTGTCTCCTAAGTAAAATATATAGACTGCCACAGCTTACCTTCCGCCCTTACATTACATTCGCAATTCCTTATGAGATATTACTTAATAAATCTGCGGCTTGATAAAATTATTCTGTGAGTTGTTGTGGTATCCACATAAACATGGTGAAAACCGAGTTTATTTATTACTATTTATTAATTTATTTATCATTTCAATTATTCATAGTTTCAAAGCCTCATAATTAGGCGGTGTAGCATTTACGTGATTTTAATATTATTATTTGTTATTTTACATTAATTTTTAAAATTATTTCTAAAACATTTCTGGTATTTATTTCCATGATTTATTTATTTCAAATATATTAAATAGTAGTCAGTTAAAGACCTTATTTCCATCGAGAGGTTTAAGTTTTGCTTATTTTTTACCTTTGTTTGGGTAGATTATACTTTGAGTTTTATACATTTGCCATCCCATAGTTTTGGCCTTAATGTATTAATATTGTAATAATAAAAAAGTCATAAAAGAAATTTATTATTTTCTTCAAATTGCAAGACAGTAAGGTAGCTTGGCTACCTCAATATACAGGAAAAATATTTTAGCACTAATTCTAATTAGCTACAATGAAAAGAGGTTGGGCAGATGCAAGAAACATGTTACAAATTATGAGGTACATATTGATATTAATAATAGAGGGTACAAATATAAAATAACAGAGGGTTTGAGATACGTAACTCTAACTTTTAGTTATACTCGGTTGAAATAGTTTCATGTTTTCACAATACAAGGGTTGATCTTCCTACAATTCCAAATACTCGTATGTGCAAGACGGATAGAAAAATGAAATTCCTAAATCTCCAATTGTAATAATTTTATTGTTTTATAAAAATATATGTTTACAGGAAATAATATGAATAAGGCAATAATTGGAAGGGCCTGTTTTTTTCCAATTTAACTTTCAGGCGTAGCCTAAATAATGTTTTTAGATATGTTTATATTTAATAGTTGATACACTGACAAAATATCTGAGTACCTAAACCATTTTATAAATGTTTTCCATGAAAATATATCCTATATTTATAATCATTAAACAAGGTATTACAAATATAAGAATATATTTACTTGACTAGACCTATCAATCACTTTGACAACAGACAGTAATGGCATTTTCGATAGGAAACTTATTCTAACATACACAAGAAATATTTGACTTTATTTTTTTAGATATACACTGTTGCCAATTCTATTACACTATCGCTATATAATATAAAACACTGAACAATATAGGTTTTCACTCTTGATTGTACTTGAACCTGACCAATAAATAATTTGATTATAAATTGATAATTTTACATCTCTGCGTTTTAATTATATGCTTTTCTAAACTAATATTGATTTTTAATTATCTTTGTATTTGTATTTCTGCATACCTATGTTTATTATTTATATAATGACTTGACTCATTTGATTTTTAATTGTATTGATGTTTTTAACGAAAGTGTTATTTTAACTGTAGTTATACCGTAAAGTAACACAAACAAATAATATATTAACAATTTATTCGAATATTCTTTATTCCGAACGACCCGCAGATCTGTTTAATTTGTATTACATAATTAATACATTAGCTATGAGAAAGATGGTAATATAAAACAAAAAAACTATAATATACTAAACCGAAATGAAAATATAATAAAAATAATATATAAATTTAATAATAACACAATAAACCGAAAACAAATCATGTATTACTCATCTATAGTGATAATAATGAAACAGAAATTTGGAAAATATTTACAACAGGTTATGCAATAATGAGATGCACCATGTTATTTAAAAACACAAACCTCAAAAATGCTAATAAATTAAATAATATGTTTATTTAAAAACTTAATATAATAATTAGCAATCAGGTTGAAACATATTAAAAAAGAAGCGTATGAAATAGTATGTGGACGTTGTGGTTTTAGGTGAGTAAATCAAAAAGTATTTGAAAGTAAGATACATAGGACACTTGAATGTTTGCATACAACCATAAATGTTGTAGCATCAAAAAGACAGATATTTGCAGACTCCGTGGCTAACTTACCTGTAAGTAAAATTAGTACTTTGATGTGTCATTTTATTTAACTTTTATATCTCTAAGTAATAGGAAAAATATTTTTTTATATTCAAAATAAACCTTAAGGTGAGATATATATCTCAGTGAAAAATCACTTAATGTAGAACTTTTGATAACCTTTAGGTTTCTTTAGTTTAGGCTACAAATCTGCTAAAACTATATTTAAAGCGGGTAAACTATATTTTACTTGACGTCTGGATAAACGATAATAGCTGAAATCATTACTTTATAATGTGATACTGAACAATTCTAAACACTTAGACTCAGTTAGAGCCAGGAACCGCAAGCTTTGCTCTCGAGACGCGTTGTGGAGTAGGAACTGCATTCCTTTATATTGGCATTCCTTAATTAAACTCAGCAAAACAGATATCACATTGCCTCTCTAAAGCGAATCCTAAGTCAAGACTTGTTATTTAATTTATAAATTATATATAATTAAACTCTTTAAAATTTATTACTGACAGGAGTTTGGTGATAAACTCGTATTGTATGAGAGTTATTGACCTATTTTATTATATGATTAAGCCATTTCATACGATAAGAATAACAGTACGCCCTGCGCTAGCAAAGCATGTACCCAAATAAGCTACAATCTGCTAAGAGATAGAGAGTATGGCCATAATAAGATAGAGGGATTTACAGGTGTGTTTGGTCTATCGATTATAAACTTCCCATATATAAAAACATTAAACCGTACCAAGGCTTATTACATTCTGACGGTAATCCAAAGAATAGGACTTTTAGACTTTCTCGAATAATAGCTAAAATCATCAGAAGGATTTTTTCTGTTATTCTCTAGGTCGTGTAAAATAAATGTTTTTATTTTCTAATAAATACATTTTAACAGGACAGTTTGTAACAGAAATTAGGGCATATTTTGTAAAATTCTATTAAAATAAATATAATTTAGCTAAACATATTTTAATCGGAATTTTATTGTTTGACTTTTAACAAAACATGTCTCTTAGAGGTTTAATTCCGACAGGGGTTGGCAGGTGAAGCAGGGATGATGAATGGAAACGTTTAAACTGTGCCTTAATTCCTTCAGGTTTACAAAAGGGGGATTACCGCCGCCTCACGTCCTACCAAGTGACATGCATACTTCAGAGACCTACCAAAGTATTCCCTGAGAAAAGAAATTATTATACCTGGAATATTTTCTCATATGGATTATTCTTAAACGGTTTATGTAATAATTTACCCCAGTTCCAAAGTGATAGGAAATTGGTTTTGTTTTTAGTTTATAGGTTTATAATTCAGAAATTCAGAACTGCTAATTATTATTTAAAAAATTCTTTTTCTATGTTTTCTAGAATGTTTTTTTCTGATGTAAACAAAGTGTTATTAGTTTTTAATGTTTTATGTCAATTTCACGATTCCTAATAACTAAATTACATTTTATTCAGAAAACATATTTTAGAAATTGCATTCGGTAAGTGAATTCTATTGCTTAAGCAATAACTAAACATTCACTAATCACCAAACTACTTAAATTTACACTTCCTTTTATATGATATTGTGTATTTCAATTTTTCGTTGTTTCATATAAAGATGAAGTTAATTTTGTTCATTTCATTTATATATTTTGTTATTTAAAATTAGTGTGTTCCCTTTTTCTTGCGACTTCTTATCTCGTTCGTATATCTATTCAAACGAATGTATGTAATACATGTTGAAAATAGGAAAACATATGTATATCTTGTGGCAACGTTTTACAAATCCGTGGACCATGGATATGTGTTATTGTGCAAACATTAACCGTAGCTAATTTATATATGAACTAGAGTTTAGTAGTTTCGTTTTATAGCTCACATAGGTTTATTCTTATTAATATTTATGGAGCCCTTGCTAGACTGAATTTGGTATTTGTGAATGTTATCATTAATTAGTACCACGTAGAAGTGCTGTGAATATGTTTCAACCAGGTGGCAGCTTAAAGACGCCATAAATTTCTAGCTCATTGCAATTTAAAACGCTCTAGAATTAACGTGGTGGATTTATGGAAGCCTCTTAACCTGGGAAATTGGGTCATACTTCTTGTTCCAATGTATCGCTGACAAATTGATTCTTTTAAATAAATCTTGGTTGTCGTTGTTTAAATGCATAACTAAGAAATTTCATCAAAATTGATAAAAATCTGGCCGTTTTAAATCGAATAAGACTGTTGTATATTTCTTATTTTCCCGTAAACAAAATTAGAAAACGTTGTTTATTTCATTAAATAAAACCTGTTTTGATAATTAAAATTTATGAATAGCCCAACGAATAATGTTTCCAGACTTATAGTAGGTCCATTGAAACCAAAATTACAGGTATTGCATTTAAAAAGCCTGACAATTAATTAGACTAATTGTGAGTGTGCAATTGTATGAGCTTTCACTCTTAATGATATTAAATTTTTAAAAGATGTATTTAATGGTGGCGAAAACAAAAAAATTTATAACTACATCTTAACAGTAAATGTCGCTATTTCAATACATAAAATAATACAATATATATAGACTAGTAAATGTATTGACTAGTGTTTAAAATATCTAAGTACGCTGGACAGTAAAATGTTTACAATTATAAAGTATTTGTACCCTTACTAGATTTAAATCTAGATTTTAATAAACATTTAAGGCGTTTACATTATAATTAGCAAATCATACAAAATAACAAATCCTAAAGAAGTAACAAATATATATCTGTAATTCTAAAATTCTAAGTTATGAAGTTTTGTTTTATGTAAAATTAGCTAACTATATATACTAAGAAATGATTTCCTATAAACAGCAGTATGTATTGACGAGTTAAAAAACATTTTTAAACTGAATTTTCAATAGATTTAAATTTTTTTATAAAATATTTTTATCAAATTTTTGAAGTTTGATTCCCTTTATGCTTTAGTTTCAAACTTCAGAAAATTTTAATAACAAAATTAAGTAGTATTTTTTATCTGGACACTAGACTCTCATGGAAAAATTACATACAAGAGGTTGCTGAGCGCGCTAGCAAGCGAACAAATTTGTTAAAAAGACTAACTGGTACAAAGTGGGGTTGCACGCAGGACGTTCTTGCCACTGCTTATAAGACCTGTCAGACCCTCCATGGAATACGCTTCAGAAGTTACGTCACTGGCCAGTCAACCGAATCTGCGAAAGTTAGATAAAATACAGAACAGTGCCCTCAGAATCATCACCGGCGCAGCTTTCTCAACGCCCATTTGTGCGATGGAAATGCAAACCTGCATAGAACCATTGCAAAAAAAGGCGCGAAAAACTAACGCTTAAATTTTGGGAACGCTCAAGAAGAGTAAATCACCGATACTGGACTAACTATAGAAAGGCTGCACAGAGACTAAAAACCCAGCTAAGCCCACTACAACACGCTGAAGAACTTAGAAGAAGGTATAGCATCGGTGAATCAAACCCAACCCCGCTCAAAACTTTCAACAAGCCGACTATTGCCATGCCTCTCAAAAGTTTGTCATTACTAAACTTTAAAACCCCCAAGCATCTTGCACTCCCAGAAGAACTAAAGATTTCTGCCCTTGAGACAATCCACACTTTATATCCTGAACCAAACTGGCTGCACATCTACACTGATGGATCTAAACTCAATGCTACTGGAGCTGCGGCTGGAGCTTTCTCCAAGCTATTTGAAATCAGCTAGGACGTTGGGGCAAACACAAGTAATTTTGATGGGGAAGTAACGGCAGTGCGACTGGCCGCAGAGGCTCTTGCTGCGCATCACCCAGCAATGAACCATCAACGAGCTGTTTTCTTTATAGACTCCCAAGCCGCCAAAATTGCAATAGCCGACAACTCTTCAACAGACTGTTCGAACATATTCCACTGCCGAGAAGCAATCTCACATCTTTTGCAAAATGAATGGTCAATTAGCCTTCAGTGGATCCCAAGTCACGTTGGCATCACAGGTAACGAAAGAGCAGACGACCTTGCAAAATTGGAACGCAGATGCAACAACCATATGCAGAAACCAGCCTCGCCTCTGCCAAACACCTTATTGATGCAATCCTTAAACGCCCAATTAAAAAAGATCATGAGGAAGCCAGCAGGGGGAAACTGTGGGCATCACTTAGCAGTCGCGGTCCTTTGGTGCCCACAAGCGATAGAGCAACTGCCGTGGCTGACTTTCGACTTCTGATAGGACACGACTATCTCCAGGCCCACCTCTACCGTTTTGGCCTAGCGGAGTCCGATACGTGTCCGCTCTGTCTCAATGGTGTCATGAATGGGGACCACATTTCAACCTGTCCTGAACTGGACGACCAGCTGTCCAGAACCGGTCGTTACTGGGAGGCTGGACGCCGAATGGTTCAACAGCCAAGGGCGGGCATTGGATAAAGTAAAAGTAAAAGTAAAGTAAGTAGTAGTATTTTAGATTAATTGAAAATAAACTTTTCTAAATCACTTTTAAATAAACTAAAATAATTTAGAAGCGAATTCAATTTCTAAATCAAATTACTGACCGAACTTTAATATTATTCTTGTTGCTGGTTGGATAATACGAGCTTCAAGGGTTTTTAGGTTTGAAGGTTATATGTTTACCTATATACATTATTGCTTGCTTCATATTTGTTACTCAACTATTCCAACATTAGAGATTTTTTAATCAATATAAAAGCCCCAGCCACTTTAATAAATGAGATTACGTATGAAATGGGTTTATTTCCTTGGATTAGAACAAGACTATTGCATACGATGACGAACTATCGAAAACGGGAAGATAATATTAAATGCAATAGAAAACCCACGACCGATAAAGTAGTTACCTGCTAATAGTGTTAGAACAAATATGTGGAAATCAACATGACCTATGTGAACATTGTAAAACAGAAATATTTTGTTATTTGAAAAAAAATTAATTTAGTAAAATGTTCTCCTCTATTCTTTTTTCAAGATATTCTTGGTATATTACTTTCATACAATAAATATCACACACAAAACTATCTATCAATAACATACATAGATAGATATACATACATAGATATCATTAAAATACTTATATATTTGTATACAATTATATATATATATATATATATTATATTTATATATATTTATATTATATATATATATATATATATATATATATATATATATATATATTAGAGAATTTTGTAAAAGTATTTTATTAGATAATTATTTTCCTGAAGATGCTGATACTATTTTATCGGCGAAAAGCTTTGAATAAATATATTCAGTAAAAGTATTCTTGTTTATGCAATATTTTTAATTTATTATATATATATATATATATATATATATATATATATATATATATATATATATATATATTAAAACAACACAGATTATTCAAATACAAGAATATTTATTATTTTAAATCCAAAGCTTTTCGTTGGCAAACAGTACCAACATCATCAGGTATTTGATTATTGTAATTTTCATTCCTGATGATGTTGGTACTGTTTGCCAACGAAAACTTTGGATTTAAAATAATAAATATTCTTGTATTTGAATAACCTGTGTTATTTTAAATTATTAAACAAGAAAACGTATTGTATTATATATATATATATATATATATATATATATATATATATATATATATATATATATATATATATATATATGTATAGAGAGAGAGAGAGAGAGAGAGAGAGAGAGAGAGAGAGAGGAAGAGAGAGAGAGAAAGAGAGAGAGATAGATAGATAGATAGATAGATAGATGTTCGAGACTACATGTACAATTTCATACATGTGTTTGAATATTGTTGTAAATAATAGTGATTTATTATATATTTATTTTATACTAGATAATGTTTATTACAGGTCTATTCTCTTTTAATAATTACTTTAGTATTTGCAAATCATCAATACTTTAGGATCACTAATAACATCGTTGTATGGGCTTTTATCTAAAAAATATCAGTATATTTCAATCAAGACAAACCATTTATAAGAGTTGAAGAATAAAATAATAATTATACTAATAAATTCAAAATCGCATTCTACATAAATCATTCCTGCTTCAGCTATTATCCCGAAATATTGGAGAAAATATTTATTTCCAAACGATATAAAAGCTGTTAAATGAACTGTAATAAATAATGAAAATTGTATCTATAAAAAAGAAAAGAAAATCATCTAGGACGCAATTGTGTAACGAGGCCATGATTATATAGTTTTATCGCATTATACAAGTGTGCCATTTTGATACAGAACTTGTATTTATTTTACTTCAATTCCGTTGTAAATACATCCGTATTCAAGTCAAGCTGTTATTTTTTAACAATACATTTTAAAAATATTCTCCTCACGAAAACTTTCTGAAATCAACGATCAAAAATATATAAATATTGAGTTACAATGTAGTAAATTTAAACTATGATTTAAAATAATGCGTGGAATATGTAAAGGTTGACAAAACATCAATCAAGGTAGCTTGAACTCCTTGTACACCTTCTAAACGTTGGCATATTCTTCTTCTAATCGAACTATCCACTAAATCTTGTTTACCTTGCTTTCGTTTTCATTAAATCTGAATTGCTAAATTTCATAGTGCCACGTGGATCAACTCACCTCTTATCTATAACAAGCGACCCCCTATCTATGGGTCACTTTGGTGGGGTCATAAACCGATCAATGTATAAAAGCCACTACTGTGTACATAACAATAGTGATCTCCTCATGTTCGTCAGGGTTCCTTTGGAAAAATCTTGTATGCTTTCTCCGTATGATCGTCAGAGAAGAAATACTGGAATGACATCTAAGATTCCAAACAAGATCCGGGGTTTTGATGACTCTATGAAGGTCTACCTAGTTGGGTTTCTTGAACACGAAATATGGATTTTGTCTGAAAGTAAACTACCAATTTTTACTTCCAGGTATAATCTTCTCGACGAATATGCCGGATTGGTTTTGAAGTGGTTAGTTCTTTTGTAAGAGCTATCAATGAGGTATTATTACGTTTATGGTTTGAAAAATCAATGGTAACAATTACTTCACTAAACACGTAATACCGTCACTATAACGGTGAGCATGCATCTATTAAAACTCACTTTTAAGACCATTTTTGTATGAAAAAGTAGTACCAATGTTTACTAATCGTACACTAAATCTTCATCCTAATGGCAATAAATCTTGACTCGAGTTTCTAAATAAATGAGAAAATCGTCTAAAGAACTGTTTGAAAAAAAATAATTGTTTACTTTTATGCAACTTGTTTATTCATAAAAATATAAAAGATTTTTCATAAAATATATAACCTGTTATGAAAAATGCTAACTAAATCATTTATAAAGTGTAATAAAGATAAATACTAAGAGATTATTTTCGTTACAGTTTATAATTCTACTACTTCCTTATAGTTACATACAAACTTTAAGTTTCTGTATAGTTATTTTATCAACACGAACTTAATATGATAAACTGAGCAATAGATGATAAAATTAATGTTATAAAGTTTTAAATTAAGACAAATATTTGTATTAATATTTCATAGTAAGTATACTCTATATGTGGACCGTTTTACTTTAAAGTATTCGAATAACCTAAGGACGCAACACCACTCACGTTATGCCAAGATCCTCTACATATCCTCTATCAGGAAACCTTATATCCCTTTAGTTTTCTAAATATGTGCACAAACATATGTATTATTTGTAAACGAAACAGTAAAACTGGAGATAATGTACCAATAACGCCAATAAATATATAGACTAAATACTTTTAAAGGCATTAAAGTACATTAATTTTCATGTACGAAAAAATTGTTCAAGTATATCTTCATTTTCTAATAATTCGTCAAATGACGTCAAATGATTTACCGACTGTAAGAAAATCATAGCTTTTAATATGGCATATGGTATTTACATATTTGATAATTACCCAGTTACAATATGTCATATGGACTAGTGACCTAACTTCAGGTCCCGGTAAGATTTTTTCATAAGTTTGTATTACATTACAATTTCGAATAATAGTAATTTAACGAATTGTTAACTAAGTGTTATGTTTAATCATAAACGTTAACCGATTTCCAAGCACCCTCAACGAGTTTTAAATAGTTTTAATTTCCAAAAAATCTCATTAATGAAGATTAAAGAAACTTTGTGGGTTTATCAGATAGAGTTATAAAAGTCCCTCTATAAATATCTACTTACAAAGGTAATCATGTTATTCTACGTTCGTCTGAGACGAAATGTTATTTGCTAAATGTTTCAAAACGTTCGATCGTTTTAGAGTAGAGAGCCCTCTCTGGGCACAATATCAGAAGAAATTAGATTTGTTTACAAGAAACTTAGTGTTTGTACTCATAAAATCGTCTTCAAAAGCTTGTAAACTTTATTGTCTCCCAACAACGTTTTAACAAATTCATTGGAGATTTTTAGAGTTATAGGCCATAATAGCACAAACTAATTCTAAACTACTTTCAGATTTAATAACTAACAATAGAGAGCTAATTAGAAAACAAAATCAGCGAGTAACATCAATGAAGAGACGACTCGTACAGACCCGCTGTAAAAGATTTCATTCAACGTTATGTTGCAATGGATTAGCCAGGCTGCTTTATTCGCTACCTTTTCTAAGATGTATAGGCATTAAACACTTGATATCAACATTATAGTCTGAGTAAAACACAACTCTCAGAATAACATTTTTTTTCCGAATTAGTGTTTTGCTGTAAACAGTATTGTACCGTTGTATTCAGTTTCAATCTCAAATGTATAAAGTATTGTTTCAAAAAAAAAAAAAAACAAACAAACAAAAAAACAATATAGACGACCAAACTTAACCTAAATTGAACTCAACCTATTTCAAAATATCGTACAATAAGTAGCACTAGTTTATTTCATGTATTTTATTTATTATAATATAAATTATAAAATTATATTATACTCTGTTTTAACCAAATCCAATAGCTCTGACGTAATACAAAGGGTAGGAATACCCAAAAATCATCATGTAAGTTTTTTTTGTGCCAGATTTTAGAGCGTAAAACCTACTCGCCTGATTTTTTCTGAGTATTGCATTCAAAAACCATCATTAGCTACGTCATCCTACTACATCTATGTCCTTAACTTCCCCTAGTAGTTTCATATGATCAACACGTTTTAGAATATCAGGTTCCCTAAACGCCAAACACTTAAATATGCTTCTGTTTAAAAAACACAAAAGACGTTCGTATTTACAGGTTTTGGTCATCTAGTAGCAATAAGAATTATTTTAGTATTCTAGTAGTAATAACGTTTAATGAAGTTTCATGAAAAGTCATGGACACAGTGTATTAACATAGAAGAAGTTGACCTAACAACAAATACACAATAAAAAGATGGTTAAACGGAAAACAAGAAGAGCCAGTAGAAGTGGAAAAGAATGAGGAGGCTGCTTTAGAGCGAATAGGTGAAGAAAGAGTTATAGGAAGAGACACAAGAACAATGAAGGAGTCAAATGAAAAGGAGTTGTGTCTAATCGAAATATGAATTAGTAGTAAGTAAGAGAAGGACGACAACGTATATATTGATAACAATGGCGCATTAGTAATAGTTATTTACTTTCTTAATAAAAACATAAAAAACAGTTTAAAATACGTATAAAATATTTTGAAGAAGTAATTAATATAGATAAATGAAAACCTTTTAACGACATAACCTCTTTATTCAAATCTCAGCATTTAAATAGAAGAGTATGTGGTTAAGAGCTTATATTCATTTATAATAAACATTTATACAACAATAATTCCAAGTAATTATAAAAGTAGAAGAAATATACATTAATTTAGAAAACAAGCAATGATTTCAAACATGTCTTTTCATTAAGCTTTTCATACTGCTGCAACTACTTGGTAATTATATGACCGAGACAGTCATTTTCCTTATGGCAATCATGATCAAATCTCATCTCAATCAAATCTATTTCTTGCGAACTAGATTCCAATATTCATAAGCGACTTAGAGTGTAGACGTTTTGTTTGGTAAAATAAGTTAAATGGGCGTTTCCTTCAATCCAGCCTTTGAGTAATAGATAGGTTATAACTTCATTTAAAACAATTTTTTATCTCTTTTTATTGAAATTTCTTCTTTTGAACCTGGATTAGATCTTGGTGGAAACTAGTTTGAGTAAAACGTATTGTTTTACCATTAGCTAGAGGCATGTAACAAGTCTTTATAATATTAACTATATAATAATTGAATAGTTTTTCCGGGTTATAAAGAGGATTTGAATTTTTTTTATAAATATACAGATATATAATAATTATTTAATGCATTCATAATTTTTTTTTTGTAAAACTATTACATTTATTCTAATAAAATATTTTTAGTGTTTCCGAAATTAACTACTTTAATACCGCACAAATATAAATTCAACAATTACTCTGCCTGATAAATAGCTATATTATAACCATAAATCTATATTTTGCGTAAACTGAAATATTAATATACAAACCTCAAATTAAAATTATTAGGACATCAAAAATGATTGTTGACTAGTATAAAGGTATTTTTTAAATTAAAATTTGTCATCAATAGTTTATATTTATGATAATATATTTTAGCAATAGAGCAAACCAATATATATTTTTCTGTCTTACAAATTCTAGCTGTGTCAATATTTCGATTGCTCGATTCTAAACTGTAATTGTTTACCTTAATATTTGTCGAATGTCAATCTTCTTTTTTACAAGAATATTTTAAGCAGCAGATTACAATAGTTTTTGTAGCACTTATATTTATTTCTTGTAAACAATTTCTGTTGTATAACTAAATTCACTCAATCAAGCCTCGTGGTTTCCTCGTGGTTAATGAAACTAAGCAAATGGTTTCTCAAGCAAATTTATTTATTTGTCGTAACAACAATCCTCATTATGTTTAATAATTTCGCTCTTTTAATGCTCCTTATCTCCTTTCTGAATTTTAGGCTGACGGTTGTCTACCTTGTTTTTCATTTGGTTAAATTAAACAGCAGTTATAAGTTCATAGTATAGTTAAATAAATTTGATCTGACAACAAGCCTAGCTCTGTCAATCTAATTCAATATTTTAACCTCACCTCTCCTCCCTGACCTAATGTTTGAGGTTTTTCTACAGAATTATCCTCTCGGTTATATTATGCAACAGTTTTAAGTTCCTCGTGCTTTAGGCTTTCCATGTCGTGCAAAGACAACAATTCTAATAACGTCTATAATTGACCCTCAAGTAATACAGCTTATCAACTAAAATTTTGCGTTAAGTATATCGTTGACTCTAAATCATTAAACTTGTAAATACTGTTAAATTTTAAATAAATACGATAATCACTGCGTAATCCCGTATAATTATGTCCATCATACATATTTGTGTGTCGAAACCTAGACTTTATACTTGTTGTTTACGTTAATAAAGTTTCCTCTACGGAGACATTCAAGAAAGCTATAAGTTGTGTTATAATATGCAAATAAATTCTGAGGCTCAGAAAAAGTTTATAAGCTGACGCTGAGGGACTATTCCAAATTCCTTTCTGCGGAATGTAATCAAACTATAATAGCGTTGCCTGAAACATGTAAAATAAAACTATAAATACTTACTTACTAGCCAACGCCCACCCATTTCTGTTGAGCCATTTGGTGACGCGCTGACCAGTATAGTCGAACCAGTGGGTCATGATCATTTCCGGAATGGTCGAGGGCGCTGCACTTCATCAGATGATCCGCATCCATCGTATCATGTCCACAGAGAGGGCATTCCGGAGTTGGGAGCACACCGATGCGATGTAGATGGGCGGCCAGGTAGTCGTATTCTGAATTTGGCAACGCCCACAGCTCGTGGAAGTCTGTGGTCGATAGGCCCTGTGCTGACTAGGTTTTCCCATTTTCTTCCTGCTGATTGCTGTTTGAGGTGCAGTTTGCTGGCCCGGTCGATAGTTGAATTGATGAGGGCTTTCGTGCTTTGCAGCGAAGGCATGCTAATGGGTTGTGCCATGGATGTGCCTTCTTGGCCAGAAAGTCTGCCCTCTCATTTCCATAGATGCCAACATGGCTTGGGATCAATTGTAAAGCTATAAGCCAACCCCCATTCGCCAGGTGTTCCAGGGCTTTTCTTGTCTCCATTGTTCTTTTGCAGTCTGTATCTGTATTGCGCTATAGGTTACGGATAGCCGCTTGTGAATCGACGAAGAAAACTGCATGTGTAGGGGCTATTTTGTTTAGTTCTGCGGCTGCTGCTTGTACTGCTGCTATTTCTCCATCGTAGTTGGTCTGGGGAGTTCCCACTGCTAGACATCCCTCAAAATTGCGACTGTAGTAAGCAGCTCCTGTTGCACCTGTTTCCAGTATTGGAGATCCATCAGTGTATATATGTAACCATTCTGATTGTGGGTACTCTTCATTGATTGCATGCAGGGCTGCTTGCCTCAGTTCTACGTCCAGGGATGCTGATTTCGACTGACTGTGGTTCTTCAATCCACAATTAGCTTTTGGTAAATTGTGGAAAAACTCGCGGTAATCTGTAAGCAGTGCTGGTTATTCTAACGGTGCTGGTTATCTAAGGCTATTCCATAAAACTATAAATGTAAATTTAAATATGTCAACAAATTTTAACATGTATTCAAGGTATTTATAATTCTGAATAAGAAGTATTTTTGCAAATTATCAACCACATAAAATAGTTTATCTGGACACATCGTAATTCAGGACTCACCTAAGTTTATGAAATTTGTTGAGACGTACTACAAGATAACTTCATATTCGTAGTTTTTTCACATATTCGACGTAAATCAAATCAATTATTTTATTTAATATTTAGGAAAATGAGCTCCTAATTTATAATATTTGTTAAAAGAATCTAATTACCGTGCAACAATTTTAAATTTAAATTTTAAATATAAACTTTAACTTTTCCAAGTCGGGAATGAACTTGACTGATTTTTTTAAAAATATAATAAGTAATATATTATTTTGAGATATTCCAATATTATTTTTAAGTATGCATGAAGGTTTGGTTTTAAACCTATTTCTTCCCTTATACGTTATGCGCTCTTGATTTGTTGAGAATGCTTTGTGCAGTTCTATTTCTTTAAATACGGCTTTCTATTTCTACATATCATGCGGGTTTTGTAGTACAAACATCAAATCTCATTTTAGGTTCACTCAACGTAATCTCTGTTTCATGAGTTTCCTATAAAAGATGATAAGCGTATGAAACTAACATTACAAGAATTGTTTAATTTAGTTTTTAATTGCAATTTTATATCTTGTATTACATACAAATGCGTCTTGCAGAAAATAAAGACATTTGGTTTGTATTCGAATTCCAGTTAAAATTATTGTTCGTAAAACTTTTGGTCGAATTTTGTTTGTACTAATTTTAGTTACAGTAGAATAAGGTATATATTTTGAAACTACTTTTATACATATTGCAATGTTTTCTAGCGCTTTATTACAAATACTACCCTTGACTCAAGCCCAATGTCAAGACATATCATTTCGTAAAAAGTTTAAAATTACCTCGGTCTAAAATAAGCAGGATAATATAGTCTTCCGAAAAATTTAACATACTGATTATTTTGCAACCTTAACTGGTAGATTCTTCACAGAAAATTGAGTGCTTTGCTGAAAATATGCCAGGATATTTGCAACTGATGACAATTGTCTCTTTAAAACAAACGAGGAATCGTTTTTCTTATAGACTGATTACACTTACAAATCCAGTCACCTTTTTTACTGCTGTACTTGCTCGTACCCAGTAAACTTTGGCTGCAAAGCTGTCAGTCATTTTCCTCGATGCTCCTCTTGAAACTTTCTAAATGAAGTTAGGTAAAAATGTATCTTACTTTAACAAAGCTATAGTCTTACCCAACAATATAGTTTTTACATTTTATGGTTATTACAATATTTCATTAACTAGTTATTTCATTAACTACCATAAGTTGTAAGTAATTAATTAGTATCCTACAGAGTTAGAGTGTTAACACGTTCGAAGTAAATTTGAATATTAAAGTTGTTAATATACAACATACTATTTTTTGAAAGTTGTTAATATGCAAACAACTTTTGAATTATTATCAAATGATGAAAGGAAATTATATAAATCTATTTTTTTGTAACAATAGTTTCAGGAATAGCAACAAAACGGAAAAATACTAAAAATATATATTTTACAAGTTCAAGTATTATTCTTATAATACAAATTTCAAACTGTTTCTCTCTTTAAACAAATGAACCTTTAGAGGGAACCAATAGAAAGTTTTAATTCTGTGTGTTCATAATAAGACATCTCGTTAGCCTCCTACAGTCACATTAAATCTCGAGCTACAAATTTTTATCGCTGTATTTGAGTTTCCAACAATCTAACTTCATCGATTTATTCATTTACAACAGTAATTTTAACCTTAAACTTTTACTTAAATTATCTAGTTTTAAAGTTTTATATGATTAATAATAATTTTTTTTTAATCGCCAAAAAAATTTACTATGATTGTGAAAGTACATATTACTGATTTTAAATGTCTCATTAAGAACAGTTGTAAATAGATATTTCCCAAGGTCTAGGTAATGCCCTTCGTAGTATATTATTTAAAATAGATTACAAAACACAAACCCACATATAAATAATTGAATTATGAGAAATCGTTTTCTATTCAAAAGTTCTGTCTTGTAAATCAATACAAAATACAAACACAATTACGACAAAATCTGAATATCTACTAAATAAGATATTGTGCGTTTGGTATGACTACAAATACAACTAAGAAATTATCGCCTAAACGGGAAATATTGCCCACAAATTATTATAAGCCTTAAAGTTATTGGTGATACCAAATCTCTTTCCTCCATCCAACACCCTTCAGTGACTGTTGGGCCATTAGACGCCGACCCGTCCAGAACACCCTTGCACGTCCTCTGTGTCCTCTCCCACCTTCCCTACCACATCACCACAGATAGCCAAGTGGTTGGCAGTTCCATTTTCATTATTGGACAGATGAGGAAATAAGCGAGACTGATCCGGGGCAGGTGGGTCTGTAGATAGTCTTTTTCTCGATGCTTCTCTTGAAACTTTCTAAATGAAGTTAGGTAAAAATGTATCTTACTTTAACAATGCTATAGCCTTACCCAACAATATAGTTTTTACATTTTATGGCTACTACCATATTTCATTAACTACCATAAGTTATTAGTAATTAATTAGTATCCTACAGAGTTGTACAAAATGGAACAGCTTAATATTTTACGCCGCGAAGGAGAGTATTGATAGAAAGGTTCTGAAAGCAGATTTTGTTTTTTAGGATAAAAATATGCGTTCACACTGCCTAAAATGTTACCAAAAGGACTTTATTTTAAAATATTTAGTTATAACATTTCGTGGGTGTGATTATTTGATCTAAAATTAAAAAAAACCGAATATAATTCTTTTAAATATTGCTTTTGAACCCAATTGACGCATAACAGTTTAATCATAAGGGTTACATTAAATTAGGCCATTCACGAAAATATGCCCTGAACTAATTATTCTTTCTATGACTTTTAAAAGACTAGTAAATTCGCAGAAATTATGTCACAGAAATAAATCCTTGATTGTGGATAAATTTAAAATCCAATTCATTGTAGTATCACCTTAATAAAACCATTTTATTATTATTTAATGTAAATTTAACAACACTAACAGCTAATTTCATACAATTGTTTTTCAAAGGACAAATAATTATTTTTTACTTTTTAAATCTATATAATATACAAGCGCCCTGTGGCAGCTTCTTATCCACTCGTTAATTATTGTCCATTTATAGGTCAATTTAACAAATTTAAAAGAAATAATAATTACACAGACGATTGAAGTATGCATGTATAATATCAAAGTTTTTAGCCTTTAAAATTAAAGTTTTGTTAAAATCCATTCTTAGTGTGGGTTTATGATATCAACGGAATGTACCCTGATAATTTCAAGTCTCTATCTTTTACAGTTTCGACTCTACGTTGATTCTCGGTTCAGGACTCTCTGGACAACGATTCTCATAGATATATATTATTATATACACAGAGATTATTCTTATATTTTGTTATAATTAAGCTCGAACTACTATTATATTCATGTTGCCTGGTATTTTACTATGGCATTCCTGTATAACTTCTCCCTTTGAGAGATAAATATTAGTTTCAAGCTTTTGAATTGAATTGTGCTTAAATCGCCTTGTAATATATTCATAATGCAAGTCAAATCCTTCATACATACCAGTACTTTGTGGAACTTAGTGGTCTAAGCTGTAATCTCGTCTCGTCTGGATGTTGAACACCAATTAACCCTGATTTTAAGTTCCCTCTCCTGGAGCTATATCCTCATTAAATCAATGATAAATACAAAGAGGGGTAGCTTGTATGAAAATATAAACGGGAATACTCTTTCATACAAATAAAATGATCGTATCTCCAAAACCTATTGACTATTACATTTTGCAAACTAAGTTGTCATCATCAGAGAGGTAAATTTAAATCAGTTCATAAAAATAGAATATATCTTTATACTTACCAAATGATTTTATTTATTTAATTATTATTTTGTTTGTAGGAGGGATTCTTCTTGATATTATGATATTAGTTTCGTGGGGTTCAGGTTTCTTTAAACAGGTGTCTTTAAATACAGTTATAGAAAATAGTTCTATACTTAAATACATTATTATATATACATTGTCTATAATAGTTCTGATTATTTTCTAAATGATGATGGCCGTTTCTGGTCCGTTATCAACTCGGACCTCTAGTTTGTTTAATCATATAGTCTTGTGTATAGCTAACTTATTTGACTTAGAATGTTTAGGTAATGATGTCAAAAATTGAGCGTGAATTATAATGTAAATTTGGTGTAAATTATAATTGTTTGGTATAATTCCAAAAGTGTGTATATTTAGTGTTGTTCAGTTATGTGGAATATGATATTTTGATTAAGTATGTGCAACATAGTTTAAATAGTTGTGGTTTATGGATGTCTTCAGTTTTATAAAGTCTTATTACGGATTATTTGAGCCGTTTTTTTCTTGGGTTCGTGTGGAAAGCAATTTTCCTGCATTAAACTAAAGATATACTGTAATAAAATTATTGGCCTAAAATTTTATATAAGACATTGTAAGTTTTAATTTCTATGAATGTACGGTATTGCCCACTAAAGGAAAATTTGCTGTGTCTTTCGAAATATCTGTGTTACCTCCTTGTTTAAAATAAATTAATCGATTCAGGTTTTATAGGGTTATATATATATAAGTTACGTGTTACATTGAGCTGGAAAGGTTTTTAAAAGTTATTTTAATTTTTATAAACCTTTATTGAATTTAATAAACAATTAATTTTAGAAAACTGTTATACATAAATTACTTAATAAAACAATTCAATTGATATGCACTCAATTGGAGTGGAAGACGTCTGTGCGATACAGAGGCGAGTTTTACACTGCCGTGGATCTGTTCTCACCACCTATATAATACAAAAGCTGTGTAAGCAGGAAATTTCCTAGTACGCATTTTATTATGAAAGGTTCATATAAACCGTTCATACAACTCCTCCATCTCTAAAGAAAACTTCGGAGGTTGACGAAGTTTCGGTATCGGTTGAAGTTCTTTTCATCACTTTGATGAGGGCGAGGTATATAAAGCTGCTGAATAGGCCTCCATAAAGAGCAAGAGAAAGTCCTCTTCACTGGAGAAGGTCGCCAGGCGAAGATTGATCTCTGGGATCCAGTTAAATGGGTTGTCTGCGATTTCCAACGCAATATACTCGTAGTTTGTAGGCGTTATTGTTTTTGGTTGATGGGCATTTTACAATCTAATTTGTTGTTCATTATAAGTCAACTGAGCAAAAGTATTTGCAATTGATTAATACAATTTATAATGAGTCTTTTCTATCATAGGATAGATACAACATGTTTATAACATATACAATTGTTAGCAGAATCTAATTTATAATTAACTCTAATCGTGTTATCTAATTCAACAAAATCATTTACATTATAATTCGCAATACTTAATTTACTCTTCAATTCTACAAAATTTTTGTAGTAATACGTAGGTCCATTAATGTATCCTGATCTTTTTCCAAGGTAATACATAAAAGTAGACTCTTTATTTTCACCCCAATAAATATTAATTTTCCTTCAAGTATGTGATCATACGATACTTCTATCTCTTCTTCCGATAATGTATAACCCCTCCTTACCTTACTTTATTTACAATCACATACTTTTCTGTCCTTCCTAGACAATAATCGTCATACAGGTCAGACTACAATAAAAATGCAGATGCCATTTAAAATAGATTATAAGAGTGTTGGAATAAATGTATTTTACTCGACAATTTGTAAAATAATACCTAATTTTCTAAATTTAAAGTGTAAAATCATTTGAGGAATTTCATATGTGATATTTTACTGCAATAGACATAATAATGAGAGTTAAACACATTTAATTAGTATAAAATATTTTATAACATCTGGCTGAATAGAAATCATTGCTTTAAAATCCAAAACATTGCATATAGCAGTATATTCAACTAGAGAATTGCTTCATGACAATTTCATGTTCCACACTATGAAATGTTCGATGCTTTAATCAGGAAACTTGATTATCTGAAACCACTAAAAGTCTAATCAAAGTTATAGCACACTAAATTCCATGTATTTTGGGCTGCGCTGATTGAACTTTGGCAGTAAACTGTGGCAATTCTAATTACAATTCAAATCCTATGTTATGAAAATTGTGCATAAAACTATACATTGATTATTTGCAATGAAAGCCTTGACCCATGAATCTAGGCATGAAGGCATGCATTAGGAGTAACAATCTAATCAAGGGCTATTAGCTTCATTATTGAAATATTTTTAATGAATCTATTTAAAATATATATCAAAAATACCAAAATTAAAATGAATCGTTGATCAAATCAGCAGAGACGGTCTAAAGGAATATACCGATGAATGTGGATAGTTTCTAAAATGGTCATGTACCATACTACTTGTGGCAAGCAGGTGTCTCTACGTAACTTACGAACTAAAAACAATATTTCTTTTAAAGTTTCTTTTCACCTTTTAAAGAAAGAAATTTGCTGTGTACATACTATGGTTATGGTAATTACCATGATACTGATAATTATAAGGCTAAAATAGGAGGCCGAACAAATAAGTATTTAAAAAATTAAATTTATTACTATCTCTCATACAGCGCCATACATATTTTTGTAAGTTAGCTCAAATTTTGTTAAAAGCTATTTTCGTTTTTTTGGGACAAAAAGCTGCCGATGTTATAATAGCGTATATAATTATTTTAATATTCTGGAAAGAGGAAACATTACCAGAATTTTTATGGTTCGCAAGAGGTCGCTCAATATTTTCATTCTAAGAGACATTTAATATCGGATATTATTCAATGTATGTGCATTATAAGCAGCTACTTTAAAAGATTTTCATGGAAAGTTCATTAATATTTTAACTCTACACTGTAGAAGCGCTTGTAAATTGAAATATTAAAATAGACGTAGTGTTTTCTCTCTGTGCCGCCATCTTTGTATCAAAGCATAATGTGGTAACATTGCTCAAAACCATTTAATTTACGATAGCATTTACTTTATTCTGAACATTATATACAATTGATGTTTATAAACTGTAGGAGAACTGTAAGAGGGTTTTCTTCATTTATAAAATACTGATACAGTATACACTAAAATATTTTATGCTTGTATAAAATGCATACACTTCAATTATTTTTATATTACATATATATATATATATATATATATATATATATATATATATATATATATATATATATATGTGTGTGTATAAGTGTGTGTGTGTGTGGGTTTGTTGCAGCAGACAGTTTTCCATTCAATTGAAAAAGGGCTCTAGTGTAAATGATTAAGTAAAACAAGAAGTAAATGAGTAAAGGTTGTATTATTACTGGTATTTTACCAGTATTTTATATAGTAAATTGAACTTTATCTTAATGAACATGTAAATGTGACACCGGGAGTGAAATAACGATAATTAAGTGCAAGAAAATAACCGAAAAATACTATCTAGTGAACCGAACCGCCTACAACCACCATCGACAATTCTTAAGGACAACCAAAGTGTGAGAAACTCTTTGGTGAAAACGTAAATCATAAAACTTTATTAAATTATTTAATGCTGCAAATTTAGTGAAATAGGCATTTTAGGAATTAAAAGAAAGTTAACAAAGAAAACAAAGCTAGTTCATGTGCGTGGGTAACAATCTGAGACACGTTGATACACTATATAATTAGTGAGAACAATCAACTGTAATGGGGAAGTTGCGGAAAAATTAAAATTTACATGTACCGAACGTTATAATGTCGATTTATGGCTAGGGATGACATTCTAGAGACCATATGGCGACTACAAGAACGTTACTGTCGTCTAAGCTATAACGCAGGTACTTTCACTTCTTAAAAATGTAGCTAAATTCGTAACGCATTACCAGGCTTCCGACGTCCGAAATCTCAAAGGATTCAGGGAAGAAGAACCCAGCCTAAGCCAGATGTATGGGCCAGTAACCGAGAAGGTGGAAGTAAGATATTTTGGCAAATCAGTTTTTAAAGTAAAATTAATAATTAGTTAAATTTTAATAAACTTTAAAGGAAACTATATTTCAAAATTTTGATTCATAAAGAAATGAACAATGGTTCACTCTAAATAAAATTGTTAAATAGTTTTAAAATTATAAAAGATTTGGCCTTATATGTAATATTATAACGTTTATAATAATTAAACCGACATAGAATAAGTCAGTTTTACAGAAAGGCAATTTCTGATGTAATTATTTATTATCCTATTAAGATTTCTAGACCGGCTTAACTATGGAGAAACAAACAAAAGAACACTTAATTAAAATTAGTATAGTGTTTTCAACTATTACCTTGGTAATTTTAAATAAAATTAAAAAAAGGTTTTTTGCAAAGGTTTAAATAATTTTAAATATTAAATATAAGTAATAATTTCATGTAAAATGGTCAATGACTTTGAACTTATTTTATAGGTATTAAAATAACAAATTGTTATATTTAAAATAATAACGCTTAAGAAAAAATTATTCAAGAGGTCTCAATATTATGGAGAAAATTAGCGTATTATATAGTGTAAAATTCTAATAAAATTTTTAATATTTTCTCAGGAACGAATGAACAATGATGAAGTTCATACGATAAATGATTTAAATGCTAAAAAATTATTCAATTAAATATGTGGTGTTAAAATATTTTCAGCACCTTGAGAAAAACAGTATCAATCAGTAGTATCAAATCACTATCAACTAATAAAATTACAAATCGTCTGATCAAGTTAACTATTACCTTTAATTGCAATAGACAAGCGTTTTCCTCTACTGGATAAAACAAGAAGACAATAGGTCTTCATTGGTCGAGTGAGATCTAAATATTTACGCGTGATGTAGTCAGTTACTGTTTGTATGTTGGATGAGCGGTTTCATGGGAAGTTTTAATTTAGTTTACGCGTTTTACTAGTTTAGATCCTAATGATAAACTTACATAGGATAAAGCTGGTTATATTGGCGCAATATTAGCCTAATAGTAATAGAGAATGTTGTTTTCTGTAAAAGAAGAAATACGTTGTCAGTAAAAACAAGCAAATTATAACTAAACACTTCTATGTTTTGCTTCCTTTAAACTACAAAAAAATAATATACAACATTTTATATGATTGTATGTACCATGAAAATGGTTTTTAATATTTCACGAAGCTACTTATTAAGACTAAAAAAAAATTTGTTTTTTTTATTTTGGTAATATATATGTTTTAGACAGCTGTAATGTCACTTAGTTGAAAACAGATTTGTTTACTGCTTCCTTTAAATGAAAGATTCAAGTCAAAATACGTTTACGTCAAAAGATTTAATTCAAACTCTTTGATACATAACTTTATCTCTCAAAGAATAAATTGTTGCATGTTTCCTAGTAAATTAAAACCAAATAATAAATATTAATAAATGAGCGCGACAAAAAAATTAATTTAAATCATGAAAGATATTACATATATCCAAGTTTTATATCATTACATGGTTAAGACTCAAAAGTACATGGTACATTCAAAAACTAAAATATTTGCTTCTACAGTGAATGCTCTGCACTGTGTTTGTAGTAATTAACCCTAGAAGACTCGCGCGGGGTAATTATTCTCCCAGTGAGTTTTCAACAAAGATTATAAAACAGTTGCAAATCCTAAAATTCTTCCATCCCTTACATACCTTCTAATTGACTCGCCCTGTATCTTTTGTCGTAAAATGTACGTATATTTTTGTCCCTACATCATGTAGTTTGACAGTTTTTGTTTACTTATAATGGTTTGAAGTTATTGTTGCAACAGATGGGAAAGTTTTTACCCCGCGCGAGTCCTCAAGTTAGAATACCGTGAGCCCTCTATTGTATCGTGGCTCCATTTCTATTTGTATTTTGCGAGGTTTTTATAAGTGAAGATTATTTCTAATTGTACTTTGCAACTTTTTTATCAAATAATTTTATTTTGATATTTTTTGCAAGATTACTGTGAGTGAACATTATTATGTCTCGTATTTTGCAAGGAATTTATCACTGAAGTTCGTTTAAGTTATAACTTTAATAATCTATTTTAAATTATTTACGTATATATTTTGTCATGACAATAATAGAGAACACAAATTTCATATTTGTGCATTTTCAAGAGAGAGAGAGAGACACAAATGAAACTATTTTTGAAGGAATTGGAAGGAACAATGTTGTCTTTGTACAAAAATTCTAAAGGTATATGGACAACAGACAGAACTAGTTTGCATATAGTAATATGTACAATGTTAAGACACATATTCTATTTTCTCTTGCAAGTATTACGTTTTGATATATATTGTGATTGTAAACTATTCTTGTCTATCAAATATTTTGTTTTCATGATTATTGTAAAAAAAACGTTTATTTACAACACAGGCTTTAGCTTTATATTTGACAATATTACAAACAAACATTTTAATTACAGGTGTGATTTTTGCACTAAGACCTTAGACAAAAAACAATAAATGCTGTGCTAATTGTGGGTAAAATGTTTGTAAAGACCATTTAGTTGAAGTATGTGAAGAGTATTTTGACGTATAAACAAGGAAATAATATTGCATGAGTTTGTTCACATCTTTTATAGTATAACAAAATATGTTTAAATATTTTTCTATTTATAACAATAAATATTTTACTGATATTGACCTAAAAACTCGTTGGGGTAAAAAATTACCCAGCGCGAGATCTGGTGTAACGAGTATTAGCGCGGGTACTCTAGGGTTAAATTCCAAGGCAATCAATCAGATCCGCTTGGAATGCCAATATCCTCACAAGGTGTCACCTGACAATGACCAATTTTCCCTTTAGCTACCCAACCTTTGTGGCTACTTGATTAATTAAAATCCCCTTTTTACCACGGAGTCAAGTTATTTAGGAAGTATTTGACACTTGTTTTCTTGATATAATCCTAAAGAAATATATAATAACATTTCTTAACAAAATATTTCCAAAATCGTAGTAATTGTAGGTTTTTCACACTCAAAATATATTTTGTAGATGCATTTAATAAAAAGTATTACTTGTAGAAAGTTTTAGTATAACTAATTCCAATTTATTTGTAATAACTATAATTATTTGTGTACATTGGTTACTTTGGTCGGCAATAATATTTAGAGTGCTAATGTCTTTATATATTAGCAATAAATTTACAATATCTCAGAACGAATTAAATGTCTTCTAGAAATTAGATTTCGAGAGTAAAATGAATTCGATTATTACATACTACATTATAATGCTGCACTATAAAAATAACATCTACTTCATAAGTTTATTTGGAAAAGGCCTTGATTCGGCAATACTGGAAAATATAATTTGAGTTTTTACCTATCATTAATTAGACAAATGACCTTAGGGTAATAGAGTGTGACAACATTATTCAATTCTATGTACTATATCTTATCTCTAAGGAGTCACTATTCTGTAGACGATCTTTAAGTTAATGCATAAATTATACAGTAAAACTTTAAATTTTCGTAACATGAAAGAAACATTTAGAATTTATTTCTCTCACGGGAACAGTAAAATGCATCTACTGTAAACACTTTTTAAAACCTTTTTTTCTATTACACTTTTATTACATCAGGTTTTCATCAATAATATTTTTGTAACATAATTATTATGTTTGTAATCGTAATAAATTACGTGGAAAGATATTTATTAGAAAACAATGCAGAAGGTAATCAGTTTCATATTTTAGAACTAAATGACATAGGAATAACTGAATTAATTCCAATAAAAAGTACAATAAGTAAGTCCGTATGACCAAAAATACGTTCTAAGCATGTCGCAGAGAATAAGTTAGTTAATAATTAATTAAACTTAAGTTAATAAAGTTAGTTATAGAAAACCATATTATTTATTTAAGGTTATCAAAAAATGCCTTATATAATACAGTAGAGACTCAATAGTTCGAGATAGGTGTGACAGAGACCCCCTCGGATTTCGGAAAACTCAGATTCCACGAAATACGTTTTTATGAACAATAGGAATTCTGATTAATCCTAAAACTACAATTAGGAATCCACAAAAACATGTTTATAAAACTGTACTTTACAAACATGAATTATTGTTGCTTTGAAATACATTATGCATCATGATGATGATGATTATTATGCATCATAATTTCACACATGACAAACATTCTCTTATTTAGCAGTTAATTTTTAGGATAAATATGTCAATATTATTATTTTGCTGACAATATTCGAATAAAGAAAATCAACGCCGGTGGTAAATCAGTTACTGACTATCATTTTGATGTAATATTTGCGAATAAATAGTCTTTTTTATCCATAAATTTAAATTGCATATTCTAAAAGAAAAATAACAAAGGTAAACGATATTTGGATGTATTTTGTACAAGCGTACAATACTAAGTTGAACATCTGTTTTACTTTCACTTGGACAAACATAAACATACAAGTTTTCCTTCTAACATATATAACCAACGTAATTCTAAATAACAGGAGATTTATCCTAGACCAAAGGGATAAGAGGGGGGGCTTTACATGACACATTTGTCTCACTGACACTCCTAAATCTTTACGGTAGTTTCTTTTTGCAGTAACGGCTTCTGTTTCTCGCATATGTTTTAACATGGATGTAACTTGAGAATGTAGAAATATTATGAAATTGTAGACGTACATCAATCATAAAATGTTTTAAAAATACATACATTATTGGGTTCTTGGATAAATAAGGATTACCAAGTAACAATTGTGTTAAGTATTTTACATTGGAATATGATATGACTCACAAAAAAAGTCCTCAACTAACCTACTCTTCATTTTAGTAATTCATATTGGAATATAATGAGAAAAAAAACATAAGGTTTACGTTAGTATATGCCAGCAAGGATGCATGTTGTGAGGCTCGTCACTAAAGTTTAATGAATAAACTGAAAGTTAAATGTTGAATCTCACTACTCTAAAAAAATCAAAATAATATAATAAATTCTATTTGATTATTACGAATTTATTTAACTAAAAACGAACTATAAAATAAATAAACTGTTTGATAATTAATTGATAGAAGTAATCTTGCTTCGCATACTAATTTTGGTTTTTATCTTTAAAAAGTATTTCAAAATCATATTTACAGTAATCGTCAAATATATGTATGGAAAAATAATTACCAGACAAAGAAAATAAGAAATGGTTTTTAGTATATAAAACTATTGATTACAATATTTTAGGCTAACTTCATATGATTAAACTTTCTATTCTAAATATATATTGACACAATTTATTCTTTGTTAACCATTGCAACTATAGAGTTCAGCCAATTGACCAATCATTAATTTAGTTAAGAATTTCGACACGCTTAGTAATTTAATACATTTAAAACCTGTTAAACTTGTATATTATTACAACCTTTATCAACAATATTCTGTACTAAATGAAAATTATTTGACAATAACAAAAAATAATTTCTGCTATGAGGTTATTTACTAACTTTTTTTCAGATCTCCCACTTATACATTACATATAAATATGAATTATATTTAATTTTTTTTTTAATGTCTTGGTGGATAATAATAATTTGAACAATGATATAATTTGACTTTTTCACATATATACGTAATGACAAATTTATTAAACAAATTTGAATTTGTTTGGAAATAGTAAACACATTTCACAAAATTACTAAATTAGTAGGACAATTTTAGAATTTTATATAAATCAAAATTACTAATACAATAAATATTTCAAAAGATGTTCATTTACACACATAATAAAATGAAGACTATGTATTTATGAAAATACATAATTCTGAAAAGTATAACGTTTCAGAAGTAACGATTTAATACAACGTACTAAATTTTTAATAATTAACAGTACTAGTTTCCATGATTAAATATCCTAATCAAACAAAATTATTATTGTATTTTTGAAAGTTTACACGATCTTTTTTTCTCCATCAAGATCAGATACACTTTATTCACTCAAAGAGAAAAAAATATGAGTTTCTTGTTTGCATATTAGACTAATTAACTGAGACTGAAAATATATCAAATATATCTCCCATATTACCTAAGAAATAAATTTGCATAGATAGTAATCAAACCACTTTGATGAGACTTTGCTTTTATAAACTTTAGAAATATCTGTGCTTTAAAACACAAAGTCTTTAACGAAGGAAAATATTAACTTTACATAAATAACTTTGCCATTTAAAAGAGTTTAAAACAAATTAGTTACTAATGCATCTAGTTTCTTACAACACGTTGTATATAGTTCGCATTACACTGCTTTCTATCATGCGATCAAATTATGACGACATTTAATGGATGGAATTATTAAAACAGCTGATTCTCACATTTCGATCCTGATTAAAATCTTTCGAATTGAGAATTATATAAAGGATTCTTTTTAACGTATTTACGTTATTTTAAGTTACGTATTTACTGTATTTTTCTTTAAAAAAAAAATAAAAAACATTTTTTTCGATGCTTATTCTTTAGTGATTTACTTTCATTAATACTGAGACTAATTCTGCTTCTGGATCACGGTTATTATACCATTGCACAGAGGTAATTCTTTATTTACATTATTATCTTGCCAATAACGGTTATATAGTTAGGAATTTTGCCTTTGTTGTTCAGTCTAATTCTTTGTTGTTCTTACTTAAAGCCCACCTCAAGTCTACATATTCTTTCAAACACTCTGTGCACTGGACTTTCCCCCCACTTATTTCTCTAACGATTTTCGATCCCCCTGAAACTTTTGCGTTAGGGCAACTGTCATGTATGCACATTTTACTATAGCAGAGTAGTTATTCCGTTCTTAGAAACCTAGTTTGTATTTGCTCCTAATATTCCTCTTTCATAAACTCAAGGAAAAGTGTTTTTTGATAAAATATTACTCTTGCCCATTCTTGTGTCTCCTGCTCATTCTATTATAGCTTCTTCAGGCCTAACTAGTATGAAACTTAGAGTACCGTTCAAAATGCTGTAATAATATTAAAAAATGTTGCTAATAACGGTTATTTAGTTAAGAATTTTGCCTTTGTTGTTCAGTCTAATTCTTTGTTGTTCTTACTTAAAGCCCATCTCAGTTCTACATATTCTTTCAAACACTCTGTGCACTGGACTTTCCCCCCACTTATTTCTCTAACGATTTTCGGTCCTCCTGAAACTTTTGCGTTAGGGCAACTGTCATGTATGCACATTTTACTATAGCAGAGTAGTTATTCCGTTCTTAGAAATCTAGTTTGTATTTGCTCCAAATATTCTTATTTCATAAACTCAAAGAAAAGTGTTTTTTGATAAAATATTACTCTTCGTACTCTATTATCTGTGTCTCCTGCTCATTCTATTATAGCTTCTTCAGGCCTAACTACTAGGAAACTTAGAGTATCGTTAAAAATTCTGTAATAATATTAAAAATTTTTGCCAATAACGGTTATTTAGTTAAGAATTTTGCCTTTGTTGTTCAGTCTAATTCTTTGTTGTCCTTACTTAAAGCCCATCTCAAGTCTACATATTCTTTCAAACACTCTGTGCACTGGACTTTCCCCCCACTTATTTCTCTAACGATTTTCGGTCCTCCTGAAACTTTTGCGTTAGGACAACTGTCATGTATGCACATTTTACTATACCAGAGTAGTTATTCCATTCTTAGAAACCTAGTTTGTATTTGCTCCTAATATTCCTCTTTCATAAACTCAAAGAAAAGTGTTTTTTGATAAAATATTACTCTTCGTACTCTATTATCTGTGTCTCCTGCTCATTCTATTATAGCTTCTTCAGGCCTAACTACTAGGAAACTTAGAGTATCGTTAAAAATTCTGTAATAATATTAAAAATTTTTGCCAATAACGGTTATTTAGTTAAGAATTTTGCCTTTGTTGTTCAGTCTAATTCTTTGTTGTTCTTACTTAAAGCCCATCTCAAGTCTACATATTCTTTCAAACACTCTGTGCACTGGACTTTCCCCCCACTTATTTCTCTAACGATTTTCGGTCCTCCTGAAACTTTTGCGTTAGGGCAACTGTCATGTATGCACATTTTACTATACCAGAGTAGTTATTCCATTCTTAGAAACCTAATTTGTATTTGCTCCTAATATTCCTCTTTCATAAACTCAAAGAAAAGTGTTTTTTGATAAAATATTACTCTTCGTACTCTATTATCTGTGTCTCCTGCTCATTCTATTATAGCTTCTTCAGGCCTAACTAGTATGAAACTTAGAGTACCGTTCAAAATGCTGTAATAATATTAAAAAATGTTGCTAATAACGGTTATTTAGTTAAGAATTTTGCCTTTGTTGTTCAGTCTAATTCTTTGTTGTTCTTACTTAAAGCCCATCTCAGTTCTACATATTCTTTCAAACACTCTGTGCACTGGACTTTCCCCCCACTTATTTCTCTAACGATTTTCGGTCCTCCTGAAACTTTTGCGTTAGGGCAACTGTCATGTATGCACATTTTACTATAGCAGAGTAGTTATTCCGTTCTTAGAAACCTAGTTTGTATTTGCTCCTAATATTCCTCTTTCATAAACTCAAAGAAAAGTGTTTTTTGATAAAATATTACTCTTCGTACTCTATTATCTGTGTCTCCTGCTCATTCTATTATAGCTTCTTCAGGCCTAACTAGTATGAAACTTAGAGTACCGTTCAAAATGCTGTAATAATATTAAAAAATGTTGCTAATAACGGTTATTTAGTTAAGAATTTTGCCTTTGTTGTTCAGTCTAATTCTTTGTTGTTCTTACTTAAAGCCCACCTCAAGTCTACATATTCTTTCAAACACTCTGTGCACTGGACTTTCCCCCCACTTATTTCTCTAACGATTTTCGGTCCTCCTGAAACTTTTGCGTTAGGGCAACTGTCATGTATGCACATTTTACTATACCAGAGTAGTTATTCCGTTCTAAGAAATCTAGTTTGTATTTGCTCCTAATATTCTTCTTTCATAAACTCAAAGAAAAGTGTTTTTTGATAAAATATTACTCTTCGTACTCTATTATCTGCGTATCCTGCTCATTCTATTATAGCTTCTTCAGGCCTAACTACTAGGAAACTTAGAGTATCGTTAAAAATTCTGTAATAATATTAAAAATTTTTGCCAATAACGGTTATTTAGTTAAGAATTTTGCCTTTGTTGTTCAGTCTAATTCTTTGTTGTTCTTACTTAAAGCCCACCTCAAGTCTACATATTCTTTCAAACACTCTGTGCACTGGACTTTCCCCCCACTTATTTCTCTAACGATTTTCGGTCCTCCTGAAACTTTTGCGTTAGGGCAACTGTCATGTATGCACATTTTACTATACCAGAGTAGTTATTCCATTCTTAGAAACCTAGTTTGTATTTGCTCCTAATATTCCTCTTTCATAAACTCAAAGAAAAGTGTTTTTTGATAAAATATTACTCTTCGTACTCTATTATCTGTGTCTCCTGCTCATTCTATTATAGCTTCTTCAGGCCTAACTACTAGGAAACTTAGAGTATCGTTAAAAATTCTGTAATAATATTAAAAATTTTTGCCAATAACGGTTATTTAGTTAAGAATTTTGCCTTTGTTGTTCAGTCTAATTCTTTGTTGTTCTTACTTAAAGCCCATCTCAAGTCTACATATTCTTTCAAACACTCTGTGCACTGGACTTTCCCCCCACTTATTTCTCTAACGATTTTCGGTCCTCCTGAAACTTTTGCGTTAGGGCAACTGTCATGTATGCACATTTTACTATACCAGAGTAGTTATTCCATTCTTAGAAACCTAATTTGTATTTGCTCCTAATATTCCTCTTTCATAAACTCAAAGAAAAGTGTTTTTTGATAAAATATTACTCTTCGTACTCTATTATCTGTGTCTCCTGCTCATTCTATTATAGCTTCTTCAGGCCTAACTAGTATGAAACTTAGAGTACCGTTCAAAATGCTGTAATAATATTAAAAAATGTTGCTAATAACGGTTATTTAGTTAAGAATTTTGCCTTTGTTGTTCAGTCTAATTCTTTGTTGTTCTTACTTAAAGCCCATCTCAGTTCTACATATTCTTTCAAACACTCTGTGCACTGGACTTTCCCCCCACTTATTTCTCTAACGATTTTCGGTCCTCCTGAAACTTTTGCGTTAGGGCAACTGTCATGTATGCACATTTTACTATACCAGAGTAGTTATTCCGTTCTAAGAAATCTAGTTTGTATTTGCTCCTAATATTCTTCTTTCATAAACTCAAAGAAAAGTGTTTTTTGATAAAATATTACTCTTCGTACTCTATTATCTGCGTATCCTGCTCATTCTATTATAGCTTCTTCAGGCCTAACTACTAGGAAACTTAGAGTATCGTTAAAAATGCTGTAATAATATTAAAAAATGTTCAAGGAATATTTACTTCAAATTCTATACGAGAATTGTTCTTAATATGTGACAGAGTATTTCATTTATTGGTGTGACAAGATTATAAATATTTAGAAATTTTATCTTTGTAAAGGTATTTACTCTGTATGGACATATTTACACTTAGAGCTTAGTATTTAGGTCCCACTGAATTATTACTTCTGACATAGAAAATGAAATGGATAACATATGGGGCATAACTTTTGAGAGCATAATACAGCTGTAGTCCTCATGATAGTTGTAAAATAGAAAGAAATCCAACTAGGTTGACTATTGTAATGTTTTTTTTTTTTTACTACCGCTCAATATCCGATTTAGTTACATGAGAAAAGTAGTTGCTAATTTCAATAGTCACAGCGCGAGAGAAGCTTTCTGCATTCCCAGATAATTAACAGCCGATCACCACAAACCTGAACTTTCCTGTCCCATTAAAAATAAAAATCAAATAAAATACAATCGCATGGCGAAAGTCGAAATGAAAGTGTCATAAAGGTACCAAGGAAAGCCAATTTAGCTGGTGACTCGAGGGATTTCTTCTGATCGATCTGACGACGTCCTATGGAAACCAGCAAACTCGAAGGTACCTTTTTCTTTAAAGACCAAGCATAAGGTAGGTGTTTTAAATGTTATGTGTATAAAATAATTGAATAAAAAATATTACATTTTGTGGTATATATATATATATATATATATATATATATATATATATATATATATATATATATATATATATATAAAGAACAAAAGTCTAAATACAAATACAAGAATTATAATTGAATTTACAATTCAAAGTTTTTCGTTGGCTAACAGTACCAACATCATCAGGAATATTAAAATATATATATATATATATATATATATATATATATATATATATATATATTTAATAAAATAAAATATTTCAGAAACAAGAATACTTTTAATGAATATATTTATTCAAAGTTTTTCGCCGATAAAATAGTACCAGCATCTTCAGGAAAATAATTATCTAATAAAATATTTTTACAAAATTAAATCGTATGGGCTACAAACGACCATATGTTTATTGCACTTTATGTAATTTTTCTATAGCATCAATGACCTTATAAATACTTTGGTGCCTTGATCTCACTTGAATTTGTTCATCAATTAATTTGTCTTTAACTTTACTCTTATAAATTTCCAATGTTTCAAATATATTCATTTGTTATCCGTTATTTAATTCTTTTGTTATTTTCATATTTTCTATTTCCGGAATAAAAAATTTTCATTTCTATTATTTGATTTGTCTGCGTTGGTTTTCTATATATATTATATTCAAATGATTCATTATTTCTAGTAATTGTAATATCTAAATAATTTATTTTATTTTTTAATTCAAATTCATGTGTAAATTTTATATTTTCGTGTATATTATTTATACATTTTAATATTTTGTCAATATTTGAACCATTATTATTTGATATGTATAATCCATCATCTACATATCTAAACCAGTGTCCATTTCGATCATATGTTTTAATAATCTTATCTATTTCAATGTCTATATTTTGTAAAAATATTTCCGATAATATGCTGGATATAGGAAAGCCCATTGTTAGACATATCTAAATAAACTAAATTATTTATATATATATATATATATATATATATATATATATATATATAAATTTATTTTTTTATATATATGTATATAATAGATATATTTTATATATAAATAATATAATAATATATAACCTGCTAGAGGCAGGAAGGCTTAAAAACTATTTCAGACGTAATAAAGTTAACAGAATAGTAATATAGCCTTGACGTCAATTTTAGGCTTAGAGAGTTTTTCGAAGAATTAATGTCTGTAGACCAACACTATGGCATGGCGAAAAGCGTTCGATAAATACTGAACAATATTGTCAAATTCAAACAAGAAGCTCTTCATGTCGTACATGTCGTCAACTTCCGTGGATCTTAGAGTTCTGTTATTTTTATTAATGTTTTCCGTCTATTTACAATTCCAAAATGTGTAGTGAAGGTCGTTACATCTTTGTGGACTCATTATTAGGCTGCAAGTTTGCTGGAAATCCATATCTCATACACACACGGTCTATGCCTTTTTACTTGAAAGTATTCAAAGTTATACATTTTATGTTGTTTAATAGCACACAACAACACTAAATATAACAAAGATTTACTAGTTTATTTTTATAATGGAGATATTATTTTAATATTTAAGCTTATTCTAATCAGTTATTCAATAATGTTCATAGTGTTTCATATCAGTTCCAAGTACGGTGGTTTGTCATTTGTAAACTGTTTTAAAAAAGTGAATAAATAGTGAAAATCTATGGATATTTCCTGAAATAATGTTTATTCTATACATAGGTTAAAGAAAATTCATTAATACCATTTTATCATTATTATTCTACTTTGATCGATGTAACACTATGATTCTTAAATTATTATATTAGAATTCATTATGTACAACTCTATTTATTATTATGATTTTTACCATTATTAACTATTTCATTTTAACCGCCATCCCACTCATATGCTGTTCATTAGAACACAGTAAAATATTTTACATAAAATAAAATATAATTGGCAATACGTCACTTGTATCGTGAAGTTTAATTATAGGTTGTAATAAGCGCCCCAAAAATGTTATTGAATTTATTACCTTGGTATTATTTCAAGCCAGCTTCGCAATCTTTCATTATTCAATTTATATTCACCTAGAAATTCAAAATTATAAAAATCCGGCGACGGAGCTGGTAACGTTAATTCATTAAAGAGAATATTAAATCTAGTTTTTACTACAAAGTAAAATAATAATTCTAGAATGAAATAAAATAATTTATATTCATATTTGAACTAATAAATAGTTTTGTATTAAAATCTACCTTATGTGTAAATTCTTAGCTTAGTTTCCAAATCTGTTTCAAATAAAATATTTCTGTAATTAAATAACAACTTATTCACAGTCGAAAGAAGGCAGATAGGAAATCCTAGTCACCATGCACCGTTTTCAAGATACGCTTTTATTTTATAGTGTTTTTAATATATGACCAATAAAAATAAACAATTTATTCTCTATATACAGTTGTATTGATACCGATTAAATATAAATAATAAACGAAAGTTATTTAAAACAATGCTAATCAGAATGAACGTCGACAGCTGACATTCAGAATGTGACATCAACATAATAACTTCAGAGAGTACATTATTTGCTACTTTATTACATAAATGTTTGTAGAATATTTAAACTGATATTAATAATGTTTCAAGATATCTATGTAGTTCATGTGAACACTACCACATCTGGAATATTTATCAAAAGAAAATTACATTTTTATATGTTAAATAAACTTTTACCTACACTGTATCCTATGGTTCATATTCTAACCAATATTATTAGTGTTAGTTGATATTCTATTTTTAAATACAAGTGTTTTCGAATTTGCATTTCATCAAAATCTAATATTTGTGTTTATGGCCACTGAAAAAATAAAAATTACAAACACAATTACTAAACTGATGTTCCATACCTAATATTTATCGTCCACACGATTTAATTAATGAATAATTACGCAGACAAATACATTATAGATAATATTTGTAATACTGCTTTGAATATGGTATTGATACCATATTCAACGTAGGTAAAAATATTATTATACATAATATTTGTAATACCGCGTTGGCTTTGGTCATATTACCATATTTAACGTAGGTCAATACAGTATATTTATTATATGTAATAGTGCGTTTATTATGATAATAAAATCAGCAAACCTTTAGGGTTGACCAGTCTTTCCGCTATTTTAAGTCGCGCTATTTTATTGACAGTATTGTTTTAAGTAAATGTTTATAAACTATTTTCTTCTTGAATCTGTATATTATACGAGACATGCACATACTGTTATGACTTTAGAAAAGGTGTAAATTTAATATCTATTAGACATACGAGTGTAGTTTAGCTCTGATGAAGGTAGGGAATATAAGTTAAAGAAGTTTTAACCCTTAAAAAACAGTCACTGGGTATAGAGTAAGGGTAGAATAGTATTATATAGAGTAGGAGATCATTACTGCTAGGCCCAAATATATTTCCAATTATACTGCTGACTATAATACCACTTATGTACTTGGGACAGACCCTAGGAACTATTAGGTTAAGCGATGAATATTTTCATTACAAATTATCAAAGTCTTTAAACATTTTGAAGACTTTTAATAAAACCTCATACGGTTTAAAATATTGTTATCAAAGGCATCTAACAACAAATATTGTAGCACTAATTATTTTATTTTTAGCATCCCTGCTTCTACCTACCCTAATTTACTCATATATTTAAAAATGTAATTTAAAATTGTAAGAGCATATATAATAATTTTTTTATGAAGGTTAAACGATTTTGAAATGTTACTTAAATGCAAATGAATGTTGATTTTCTCACTCAAACGCTTTTTCCAACGCTTTTATTTCCTTTCCTCACCCCTCCCCTTATTTCTCACGGTTGATCGAAAGTGCTCAAGTGAGGTAAACATTCAATGAAGTAAATTTATTCACAAATATCTACCCTTAAAAGCTTCTGAAAACGACACACTTAGGTGCTGTATACATACTAAATGAAATGTAAAAATCAAGCTACGCTCTCAATACTATTCTTACACTTGTATATTAGAATAAACTTTGCAACCAAAATACAACACACCCTTAAAAAAATAAAAGTGTGTATTTTTTCAGTAAGAACATGATTTATATAGAGAATTTGAACAATGCTTAAACATTTCTAGCGGGTTGATAATGAGCTAATTACATGAATTGTATACGTGCAGAGGAAAATACTAGAATATCTATTATTTATGTGAATACAAGTTCATTATTATATAATAATAATTTGTATAGATAATAATACAAAAAGGGTTTATACCTTTATATAATTGATAAATATTTACCAGTTCACGTTTGCTTTTGAAGCATTCGATTTAATCGCTTTCTTTGAGTGTAGGTCGAATTTAAAATAGTTGACTGTAGTCAATGAATGTTGAAATGTGTAAAATAGTCGAGTACTTTAAAAAAATCCAATGTTTTCTAGTTTTTCAGCTAATAAGGAGTAGTAGGCCTACTATATTAGAACTTTACAACATTTTCTATTACTAATAAAATAATTAACAAAAAACACAAAATGATTACATACATTTTTTTCCTCACATATGATTCTAATCTTTTACTGTACACAATAAAAGTCTGATATGAAATAAAATTATAGTGCGATTGTTAAATATTTTGCCACGTAACGGCAACATTGATTTCCGGAGGACCTTTAATCAATAAATGAAAAAAGTTTTGACATTTTTGCACATACCTCACTGGGCGAGGTACCACCACTTGTCGGACAGCTATTCGGGTGCACCTTTTCCCGCACTTATCAATTACCTAAGGGACTTAAGAGAAATCACATATAATTCAAAATGTCACTATTAATGCTAATAGTATCTTCGACACACGACAGGAGAAACAAAGAGAGAAAAATCTACGTCACGTATAGCGTAACGGGAAATATGTTTGATCTAAACCGAGCCTTGCTTAGAACTCACGAGAAACTGCGTCACGTCGAGAGTGACGGGAGGGATGTCGTCTAACTGGGGCCGTACCGAACTTTGTAAGGTTGGCCGATAAGGAGTCCCTCTCTGAAGCATTTACACTGTTTAAATTAAATTATATTTAATTTATAGAAACGTACGTATTCTATAAATTATTAAAAATAATTTTCTCGTGTCTTAGGATTTTACACTTAAAAATGCATAGAAATTCAATATTATTGGGTTACTTGGATAAAACTATTCTCAATAATAACGTAAATGGTTATTAAGTAAGTTAGGTTTAGATGAAGAAAACGTGTTGCGTAAATAGCTAAATGTATTCCAAAATTGTGACCGAATATAACGCAAAAATACTAACGAGCAGAGAGAAATAGGTTTCATTTCAATAGGAATAACTTACAATAGAATCAGATTCATTCACCATTCCTATTATAGGGCCATTATAAAAAGGTTTAGTCAGATCTATATGTCAATAGAGATTGCCTTAGAATCATATTATTCTTTTAAGATTTTAAATACTTTTACATCAAAAGTATTTTATGTTTGTGTACTTATGATACCACTTAGCTTCTGTTACGTTATGCAGTAATATTATAGAAACATGATTTCATATTAAATATGTAATAAGTAATATGTAATATTTATTTAATATATATAATAAATATACAGATCTATTTTACCATGTAACCTATCAAAAGACTGATCTATAAAACAAACAGAAGACATTTTATATTTTAGCAATTGGTTTAATTTAATAATATACTACTTACAACTTATTTTAAATGTATTTATTTCTTAGCGTGTGTTTACTATGATATGACTTGCAATTTAATAAATTCTTTCACAGCATTAGGCCCCTTTCGGTTTGACTAGTTGGCGTTTTATTTATTATCTACAAGAATGAAGTTTTTAATTATAATTAATGAGGTACCTAATAATTAATTTGGATAGTTGCAAATAGAATATTTATTAGATTATTTACTGACATTGAATATTTTCAAAGTTAGTAGGCTTGGCTATTTCCTTGTCTACCTATCTAATTCCTTATCTATTTAGTATGTGTTTATGTACGGTAAGTAAAAGTTGTAATTTATACATTCTTATGACAGTGATTGCACATATTGATCTAACTAAAAAGATATATCATATTATACTATAAAATACATCCTCATTTAGAGCTAAGTGGTTTTCTAGTTATTGACAAACAATAATAGCTTATATGTTGAGGCATTAAAGTTGCGGCAGCTTCACTACAAACTGAAATGATTTATTCTTGTTTGGTTTGCGTTTGTTTAATATTTTCTGAGATAGATACTCTAACGTTCCACATTCTGTAGCAATTATATGATTCTCACTAGATGAGGTCGTTGCGTAATTTTATTTTAAAAAAAATTAATAAATCATTTCACAATGTCTAAGTTCGTTTCGTTTTTTTTTTTTTTTATCAAGTTATAGTTACAATGTTTACTTTCTGATAATGTTTCTTGTCCAATATCTAAAAAAACATTTTAGTAGACAATAAATTATCTCCTTATAAATGATCAGTCTCTGAAAAATTAAAAAAATAAAGGGTTTCCTAATGTGCTACCCCTAGATATGCTACAACTCGCGTTACTCGTTTCTCCTCTATTTCAGGTGTTTATCTAACAAAACACATCCCAAAACGTATATAGAGCGTATTGAGCGGCTAGCGTTACTCTGATAACTAATTAGCTACATGTAAACATTTGTTTATTTTCGACAAACAATAATTATTTAAAATATTTCTTATTGATATTTTTATTTGTACATAAGGTTAAAGATAATTTAAATCCCCTTCTTCAAAGCAGAATAAGAAATTTCACCTGTCTTTAATGACATTTTGAATTAAGTATTGTTATAGTCCTTGAAGTTTAATTCCGAACGTAGGGCTTAAATATTTTCCATTGCCGCAACTAAATTAAAATATCCCCACTCCGCTTTCTTTTATACCGAAAATTTACAATTATAGAATCCCTTTGAGCCTTCTTTTAAAATATTATTTGGATTGATGAAATGAAAATAATCAATTTTACTTCCTTTATATATAAGATTTTATTTCAGAGTAGGATTACAAGAAAAATTCTCATATGGAGATTATTAGTTTTGAAGAAATTAAGAAATGAAACAGTGGGGATATTTATGTACATGTTAGAGTTATAAAACGTTTAGGTAAATATATGATAGTAAGCATGTAAATGATATTGTTGTCCAAACGAATACTTTAAGCGTTATATCGTCTTTTGGTTGTTATTTGCAATTATTAATCAACGAAACCCTAAGCAGTTAATTCGTTCAATATATATATATATATATATATATATATATATATATATATATATATATATATATATATTGTACGAGCTCGTAATAAATTACGTCTCACTTTGTTATGTAATAAAGAAAGGTGAATTGAAAGTTATAGGTAGTTCAGGGGGAGATAGCCTCCGTACTGTATTACGATAAAAAAATAAATAATGCAGCAATACGTCAGAATGTTTTAAAATAATTTGTTTATTGCTGTTTACGTTAATGAACTGTTACAGACCAAAACCTGTATTTACAAATACTTTACGTTTCGATGTTAGGCGATCTCTCGTTAACCTAAACAATATTGAATGGTTATTACCAGACATAAATAAGTTATTCTGTGTGTGTGTGTGTGTGTGCGTGTTTGTGTGTGTGTGTGTGTATGCGTGTGTGCGTGCGTGTGTGCGTGTGTGTGTGCGTGCGTGTGTGTGTGTGTGTGTGTGTGTGTGTATGGGTGTGTGTGTGTATGTGTGTGTGTATATATATATATATATATATATTAATATGCATGATATGGATATGGATATGGAATGTTTTACTATACGCGTACATATAAGGAAATGGAAAATAAAACTGACGTTCTATAAAAATAATCTTGTTATTATATATATTTCAAAATAAATTTAAGTATTTGTAAATGCACCTTCGTTATACCTAAATGTGTAGCAAATATTATATTATTTGTCTATATCAATCTGTGACTCTTAATATATACTTATATACATATTTATGTTATGTATCACAACATTGGGAATAGTTGACATATTTTCAGTGCTAAATGTTTACCTGGCCGGTAGAAGTGTTGTTTTTATCCACTCGTAGGGAACAATGTTTACTCGATCTAAGGGTATATTAGTATAGGGGTGCATGCATCATATGAAGTAGTACTTTATAGTATTTGCCTTAATTATATAGGTTATTTAAATATTATTGCCACATTTTTACATCCAACAATATCAGAAAGCAGTTTTTGGTAAAATATTTGTACTGGCTTCTTACGTTTATGCTAATATTGATGGCTTTAGTTTTCTTTCAAAATGAATTAGCTTATTAGAAAAAGTAGGGCCTATGACAGCTTCATCAGCTTCCTTGCCAGTCCATGGTTCAACTAATAACTAATGTACATTTTTTTATTTTTAAAAAACTTAAATTTATTGCTGAACTCTCTTTGATATTTATGATCGTTTAAAGGCGTGAAAAGCATTTGTAAGTTATTCATCAAAATATGCCTATATTAGAGATTTTAATAAAACTGCAGAAGAGGAAGTTTTTGGATAAAATATTGCTCTGAACATATTAGATAAAATTTTGAAAATAAGTATTAGGAAAGCAGTTGGTAAAAACAATGAGGAAGGTATCATACATTTCATTAGACTCATTAGGTCCGAGTATTACTAAAATATCTCTTGACTAAAAACATTCCTAAAATAATATTCTGTTATCGTTTTCGTAACAAAAGCAACCATTATTGAACATGTCACAATCGATAGCCTGCTTCAAAAAAGCTCATTACTTTTACAATATTGCAACAGCACAAACGAACACGTCATATTCAACACGCTGCAAAGTAGAAAATTTAAAACCAGAGATTATTCGAACTATATTAAAAGAGAATGTCGGGTATTTGATACTTTGAATAATGAGTACTAAAAAAGAAATATTCACCGTAACGAATGCATAATAACGAAATAATGCTCCATTGCTTTGCATCTGGACAACATAAAATGGTTTGCATAATCATGCTTCTGACAGGTGCTGTCCTCCCCTTTACAAATTAGATTTAGATTCGAGAATACGCTATAATATGTCTGTCCTAAAGCAATGGCTATTGATGGAGAAAAATGGGTTTTTTAACATTGAATAGTTTGCATATGTATCTAGGTCATGTTAATAAAAGTTTTATGTGTTTCCGGAAGATTTATATTTTAACGATGTATACTTTTAAATTATTAATTAATTTATTTAAACGATTTATTTACAGTTTAAACCTGGAAACTGAACAAAGTAAATATTTCAGTATTTAGCACGCCAGTAATGGTTTGTATACAATTAGGCTAAAATATCTTCAACAGCAATAATTTGTGTAAAAGCAGTTACTTACAAGTAATCTTGAGGGTGGAGAGGCAAACAAAATGTGATTACTATGTGCATGTCTGAACCAAAATCTTTAGGCCTACAAACTGTTGTTCGTATGATAATATAAAAATATATTTAATTATTAAAATTAGTTATTTTTAGCCAGAATGTGACAAATATGATATCAATTTAAAGACGACCAAATATAGAGGGCATAAAATATATAATACTCTATAAATAAGTAGAGGGTATATAATATTAAAAACAAGAATTAAAAGATTATTTAAAAATGTAAAATTATAAACAGTGATTGAAATAATATCTAAAAGAAATATTGAAAAATATAAATAGCTGTGAATACTATAAAGTATAGCAAACCTTAATAATTAATAGTGTTACCAAATGTCAAAGATGTAAACATCGTTAGGGTAAGAGTGCACAACAAGACAAAGAAAAATGAAAATCGTCGTAAAACGTGAACAGCAAATCATTTTAACGAGAATGGACTGAAAATCATAGAACAGCAAATTAAAGTTTAATTAAAAGAGTGGTTCAAATAATATACGGAAATCGTTAATTTCAATGTGTTTGAAGCCTAAGACAAAATGGTATGACATAGGTTCGTGTAAATTTTGATTCCAGATTTTCACTATCGACCTATTAGTTAAAGGGACAAAGTTTAAAGGCACTGCTAATAAACAAAAAATGTTGCACCCCACTTAATGAATATATAAAACTCTGTGCTGGGAACACATCTAGGCTTCTATTAATACAAATTTTGGAGTCTCGCTTGGAGGTCGCCGGATCTGATCGAAAAGTTCAAAACGCAATGGTAGGTTCGTAGATCTAGCGTTATGGCGTAACTATTCTAACGAACGTTTTCAGTTTTGTACAATAATGTAACCTATAACGATCGCTAAATTTAAAAAAGTAAAAGTTCGCGTCAGAAGTATGAAGAGTTTACAAGACACCCCAAAGAGGAGTTTCAGGGTCCTAGTGACGTTTCGGAGGGGGGGAATTCCTCCGACCATGATATTCTAAGGAGATCCAAGTCGAAATGCCAGCGAAAGCACTGATTACAAAAAAGGCAAGTGAACTGACAATAAATATTGACCTAATGTTTAATAAATAATACCGCTTTCAAACATTTTTTATCAAAACCTAATTTAAAACATTATTCCACCTCTCTATTTGGTTCTACCATGGTTTTTATCGGCGTTTTTAAAATGATATATGTTAATAAAGCTGTTAGAAAGAATTATTTAATTACAAAAGCATCACAAATTATTTGATTTTGACATCTTATTTCGTTAAAGAAAAATCTAAATAAAGTAATTATTAAATGTTAGGTCTGACACAAAATAGTAACTTTAAGAACACATCTAAGTTTGAATAAATTGAATAATATAAAAAGAATGAAGTAAAGCTTTTGTTTAATTTGTAAATATAATGCTAGTCATAAAATCCAAAGAATGTGGTGATTTCACAAAATATTGCAAGGATAAGTAAGTAACTATAACTAAAAGGGTTAGTTTCCCGCTGTCTATAATTAGTTTTCCATAAAATCAATAACATATAGCTTTTCACATTTTTTAAACTAAAGGTTTTCATGTAAATAACACATCCAAACTTTAAACCGCAGAGTGTAACGCTAGCTAAGGCAAATACTTAGATAATTGGTTTTAAACGTATTTAGGAATTTAATTTCCTTAGAGGTCTTATAAAAATGTGTTGGTAGTCCTCAAGTACATTAATCAAACCTGTCTGTTTGTTAAAACACATAAATCAAACCCAGTGGGTATCGCCCAATTCATTACACTCAAATTATGAATATATTTTATGCAAGATATCCGTAAAATGATCAAAATTATTTTATATCTATCGAGTAACAGATTAGTTATGTATTTTGTCGTAAGAACAAAAATTATTTAATTATTTTTAACAGAAATTTATTTTTTCTTCTATTATATTTTCACAATTACTTTTGCCAGATTTATTTACCTGATTATGACAATTCGTCATAGGTAACATCCAAAATTGTCTCATGAAGAAAAATTATAAGGGTCTTACTAGTGTACAAAAGACTATCGAACTAAATCCATATTAATTTAAACAACGGAAATGGAGAATTAAACACAACTCGATGGTTTTAACACAGCACACAATGATAATATTTAAATTGCCATACCTATATAAACCTACTAATCATTTTACAATAATATAAGTAGGGAGCATTTGTTTCTTTGTCTGCAAACATCTCAAACACTATTTGACCCATTGTTTTAAAACTTTAAATAAAGAATCTTTATTCCACGTAGGCTGTATAAATCCTATTTTTGTATAACGTGAGTCGATATTTTTCAAAAAAATAAAATAAAAACAATAAATATAACGCTGCATACCTTTCTGATTTAGGATTCTTTCACTTATATTGGAATGACCAAAAATACATTATTATCAAAAATAAATTGAATATTGCTGTTCAATACAATAGATGTTACAATATGTACAACAGTACAGGGATACCGAGCTTGGACCAAATATGACAATATCTATGGTATGTTAATTAAGTAAAATATCAAAACTTATTTATTATATCACAATCCAAACACATTTTATATACACAAAATAAACACATTTTAATAAACAATATGAACACATTGTAAGCTAAGACATTTCTTAAATATCAACAACCATCTCCTTCGAGTTGTATGTTGGCATTGGAGGAGGAATTGAACGACTGCTCAGAACTTCTTTCCATACTTCGTTGCGTGTTTTTGTAGAATTGGATGGTGGCAGAATCATTTTCAAGTACGTTTTGATTCTTAAATCCGGAGTATGACACGCACTTGTAAATCATGTAACTCATCGAAACCCCCATGAGCTGGATCACTCCGACGAATTTCAGCGATTGTGCTTGGCTCATGAGCACGGTCATTGCTAATGCTGGACGTATGGGAAACTTCAATTCACATTTATGTAACAATAAATTAAGAAATCTGTTTTAACTTCTTATTTTCCACTTAGCTTTGAGTGTTTTTTTTATCTAAAGAAGGTTTCACTGGGTGACCAATTATAGTCTTCAAGTGAAATTTGATTTTTAAAGAGTCCATAACCCCGATAAAAAGCCGAAAAGAAAAGCCGATGACTAATTGGTTTTTGTTACAAATTCAGAAGTTTGTTTCTCCCGACAGGTTTATTCTTTGAGCTACAGGTTTCTAACCAGAGTTCAACTTCAACTGATAAACCATTACTTTCCTGCTGTTAAGGAGTCGTGTAATATCCTAAGGTAAGAGACGTGTTGAAGATCAGTTGGCCGAAAGTCAAATGTGGGTGGGAACTTGAGGTAAGTGGTAAAGTCCGCAGAATGACGCATTCGTTAAAAAATAAATAATATCATATTATTAAAATAAGATGTTTAAAAATATAAAGTAAACGATGCTGTCATCATTATTATGAAACAGGGGCTTTTCTTAATCCAATTTAGATCTACTGCTCATTTAAATGTTTATGTAAATATATATTTAATTTTCAAATAATATTAGCTTTTTAGAGGTTACATGGAACTTACTACTTTTTTCTTACTATATTTATTCAACTAATAACTTGTAACGCTTTTATATGTTGTAATATACATGTTCGAGTGAGCAGCCTTCAAAAAACCACTTGAAAGTAGTCGTTCATCTCTCATGTAATATAAATAAGTGGGAGAATATCAGCTTTTTATAGCTTACATGGAACTTACTACTTTTTTCTTACTATATTTATTCAACTAATAACTTGTAACGCTTTTATATGTTGTAATATGCATGCTCGAGTGAGCAGCCTTCAAAAAACAATTTGAAAGTAGTCGTTCATCTCACATGTAATATAAATAAGGGGGAGAATATTAGCGACATTGCAAAAATTATACAATAGAACATTTTCCAGTTTTAAATAAAACCCATTTTAAATGATTTCAAGTAAAATATAAATACAATAATAAATATATAAACTGGCACAGCCAGTAAATATTACGTAGCTCATGGCAATAAAGATCATATGTTGACCCAAAACCAACTCCTAATAAATGTTACGTGTTAGCAAGAGATATACTCTTTGTATGGAGACAAACGATCCTTTTCTGCTGTAAAAACGTAACCGCAAGCTATTTTCTCTGCAATCGCTGCCACAACCTCAAGCTTACAAGGATATTACTTCTTAGAATTGTTATTACTGACCCAAATAGGACTTTACATACTTACTTTTAAAGTTATTAAAATAACTTTCAAATTTGAAATTTATGTAATACTTCTAACGTCCTGGTTATATTGAATAAATTAAGCTACACTATAATGATATAATAATCAATTAAGTACAAGAGATGTGTTGAAAAACATCACAAAATATCTTTTAGACACTCGGTTGTGAAATAAAAGTAGTTGAATATGAAACTACTCCCTTATTCTTCTTTTTAAATATTTTGGAATTTTTATTTTTTACATGATGCATGGTATTTTGGTTCATTAGGTAGTTTCTAATGTTTGTACAGGCAGTGAGTATTTGCTTCAGAAGTAAAATCAAGATATCATGAAATGTCTAAACATCACAGTCTGTTCAATTTAATCTAAAGGTCTGTTTATATAATAAAGGAGGAAGCAATGGCACTTGTATTAATTCTTTGGATTTATCTTTGACTCATATATTATGTTATTATATAGGGTCAAAAGAATATTATCATAGTGCACATTGGACTCCATTTCTTATATTTCAATTTAAATAATAGTTTTTAATCTTATTTTGTTACTACTTCATTGTGAAATTCACACAGTTTAATGTACAACACTAAATTATAAACTATATAAAATATATACGACTGAGCCACATTTTTTTATTAAGATTTATTTTGTAGTCATTTTGTTATTTTAACGCAAAACTGAAAAACGTTTCATAAAATATATTTACGAAAATATTACACGAATCTACACTAGATACTTTATTGCATATTTAAAGTAACTACTATAGATCTGAAAAAAAAACACTTTTCTACATAAAAACGTTTCATTGATTATATAGTCTGCTTGGCGGTTTTGTAAACTTGGTTTTAGGGGTTGACAAGTATTCAATATTACTTGCCGGTAATTAGACAATAAATGTAACCTATTTATTACAATGAAGACAATTTATAACAATATATGTTGAATAATATGTTTTAACAATAGATTTAAAAGAAGATAATTGAAAAAATTATAAAACAATTTTGAGATATTGTGTCAAGAGGTAAGGCAGCAAGGTGTAGGTAGTTTGAAAGATTTGAAAATATAACCATTTTGATTGAACCTTGAAACTATGATTTCCACAATAATATTTTATGTCATGTTGATTTTTGTTTCTATACAGAAATATAAAGGATAAAATTATTGCTTCTCTTGGTTATGATATGCATACATATTTTTTACAACATAGTCTATGCACCTACTTTATTGAATGTTTAATGAATATCTAATTATATACAAAATAAATCTTTTATTCAAAATTTGTTTAAAGCTTGTCATTAATTTTTGGAAGCTTTACAAAAAAAAGCACACATTAAAATTGTTTAATTTAATGGAAGAACATCTGTATAGCTTATATTCAACTTTTGTACAACTTATTTTTTAAAAGTAAAAAATAACATACCAAGCAAACCTCAAGGCGAATCTGAAATAAGTTTATCATCGGCGCTAAGTATTTTTTTCTAAAATTCTGTAAATTTTAGTAGTTCAAAAAAAAACTCTTTAGCCATCAACAAGTTTCGGCTCATAGGAAAAGATACAGAAAATAACTTTGGGCTGTTGAGAAATGAAAATAGGTAATTAATACAATTACTGGAAAAGAGGTGTGTGCGAAAAGATAAACAATGGTTTAAATAATAGATAAGAAAATAATTAGATATACTAAAGGAAATACAAAACAAAAGATAGGAAATAGGTATTTTTAAGAATTTTAGGGATAAACCACCAGAATATTTTGTTGCAACATTGATGGTTATTCACAGTACAAGGTTTGGTCTGTTTGCCCCCATATCAAGCATAGGTCTCGACCAAGTCCTTTATGTAGACTTAAATGTCACGCGAGATATAAAAACGATAATTGTTTATTAAAACAAAAATCAACATAAATCATTAAAAAAAACTTACTACAAATTAAAACATATTTATAATTATTGCTTATATTACAAGTAACAAAAGTATAGAAGAAAAGTAATTAGGCCCATATTTTGCTATTTACTTCCAATGTCATTTCAACGTTAGCCCTTAAAAATATTTGTTAGTCTTACGTCTACCAAAAAGAATAAGAATTGTAACAGAAATAAGTCAAACTACAGTTGAGTATGTATCAAGTCAGTAATTCAAAACATAATTTAATCCTAAAATATCTTTGTGCGTGTCTCGGCTGTAAATTTGTGTAAAACACAATCTTTATCTGCGTCACCACGCACAAGCATTGGTTCAGGGTTTAATCGGATCGGAAAATAAATGGCACTTGGAATTGCCACAGTAATTTTATCTCAACGTTTTGTTTGATTTATAGAAAGTGGGATTTATCGCTTTTTGCACATTTGAATAATTAAAACAACTCGAATATAATTGTTAGATAGTGAAGACAATTCACCAAAAAACATATTTCAATATTAATCATCTCCAAGCAGAAGACACTGATAAAGATCGGCACATAGCGATCGAAAACGTTGTGTCTCAGTGCGTTTTAACAAATTTACTAAATTTAAAGTTCCAATAGCCGTAAACTATTGTTTAAGTGATTAATAAGATACACCGAACATAATGGACTACATAATTCAAGAATATTTCAATATTAAATTCACATATAACACCTTAAAACATAGTTTTATTTTATGTTATAATGAAGGTTGTAATTTTAAATAGATTAGGATTCTTCTAAAACACTAGAGACAAAAATAATTTCTTAAATGCATGTAGCTAAATTGGCAGTTATTTAGTCATAAAAGTGGGAAAACCAAATTGATCATCTCAAGATAAAAATATAATAGAGGCGTTTGAGTTATAATACTTATTGTAAATAAACTCCTTTAAGTAGGATCGTATGTAAAGGACTTGTCAAGCATCCTACTTGTATATTACTTTATTTACCGTTGTTTACTTGGAACTGAAAACGACAGGCCTAAGTTAAAAACCTATTAACTTAATTTTCACCAGATTATGTAATGTAACGTGATAGATAACAAGCCAAGTAACTTTTTCAATGTTTTTATTTACATGTGTTTTTATGGTGCGTGTAAATTCTAAATAATTTTATTTATATAATTTTCAAAGTAAATTTAATAGTTCTTACGTTTCAGAAAGAGGAAGAATGTGATGAAACTGAAACGCCTTCTTCCGTTTCCAAAATTGGGTCATATAACTTGCAGTTCTTAATAATTGTTTCTATTGTACTTAATAATTCTATAAGGCCTTTCAAGTTGTTCCTAATAACATCATTTATTTAAAAGCGACTATTTACTGTTATTTCTCAGCAGATGCGTTTAGAACTAGATCAGTGCATTGTTCAGTGCTCTGAGTCACGGAAAACACTTGTTGCTAAGGAATGTTTATTATTCTAAGTATGTATTGTTTTGATGTTCTGTGGTCTGCCATTGATCATAGAGTAGCATATTAACTGTCTGTTGAAATATAGTAAGTGGTTGAGAGGGGGAGGGTTAACTTAGAATGTTTGTAGTTGGTGTTTGTGGTGTTTGATAAAAAAAAAAAAAAATTGTTGAGTTTAGTTTAATAACTACTTATATGAAATGAGGAAATTTTAAATATCTGTCAATGTTGGGGTATTGAGAGCCGTGTGCTGTATATTAAAAGCGAAATGTTATTTGTGATGTGTGTTCCTTATGTTTGTCCTTTATATTTGTTTTCTTATACACATTATGTTATCTTTACATTATGTTTTCTTTATATAGAATGTGCTACGGCTGCCTGCTTCCATAGAGTGATACACATCCCATCTGTAGTTTGTTCTTTAGGAATCTATACTTTGGTAGACACGCCCCTAATGGAATGCGTTTAAAATAAATTAAAAACAGGTCCTGAAGATATATTGATAATTTTTTTTTATTGCCAATACTGTATATATTATACCATATTGTATTAGTAAGTATATATCAATTAAAACAACCTCTCACCACAAATTCAACAAATTTTATTACAAAATAAAATTTGTTGAATTTGTGGTGAGAGGTTTTTTTAATTAATATAAACATTTACGCCACAGTTGCTTTAAGTTGTTGTATTAGTAAGGTTAATTTTATATACCAATATTAAAATATATCTATGAATTATCCAGTCAGGATAGATTTGGTTGTATATTTATACATCACACCATTATGTTGTACAAAATTACAACCAAATCTATCATGACTGGACACTTTATAGGTATATTAGAAATACCTATATGCCATTACTTAGGCAATATATGGCGAACGTGACGTCACTACAGCTGGGAAGTCTCTGTAACTAAAAATTGTTAAACAACAACATTCGGACACTCAAAATAAAAAAGATATAAATGAAAATATCCCTAGGACATGGTTAGGTATTCCTTTAATAGGATCTATCCAGGTTTACGGATACAAACATATTTGTTTGTTTAAAAATACTACTCAGCGGTTTTTCATTGCTATGTATTTCTTGTGGGGACTTTGGGTATTTTAAGTTCGTCAAAACCATATAAATGTTGTAAATTTAGAAAAAACTATATTTTTGCCCGTTACTTAGAGCAGCAGAAGCCGAATAAGAACGAGAATCCCGACTTCAGGAGAAGTGCAACAGAGCATCGATATCTAGAACGCCAGAAGCCTAAAAGGAACATGAATCTCCTTGTCAGGAGATGTGCGACAGTTGTTAGTAGTGCGGAATATGTCTTCTAATTAAATCTATATTAATATACTAACACACACACACACACACACACACACAAACATATATATATATATATATATATATATATATATATATATATATATATATATATATATATATATATATATATATATATATATATATATATGTATATATATACATACATATATATATATATATATATATATATATATATATATATATATATATATATGTATGTATATATATATATATATATATATATATATATGTATATATATATATATATATATATATATATATATATATATATATATATATATATATATACTAGCATTTACTAAATTTAAATAATGATAATTGATTTCGTACACATTTTTGTCTAACCCAGTTAAATTTCACATTATCTGACACAGTTATGGATGAAGAACAATTAGTCAGCTATCCAGTCGAAATCCTTCACTCAACGGTGCCTTAATGAATGTCGCCACATTTATTAACATTAAAAGTAGCATCGCCGATAAAACTCTTGCGAAATTTAAACCCACCAAAGCTGTGCAACGGAACCAGACTGAAAAAAAATAACACCCATTTTGATGGAAGGTGAAATCATAAGTGGCCAGTTAAAAGGAGACATGGTCTTATTTTCACGAATACCTATGATTTCATCCGATTTACCGTTCGATTTCAACCGAGTACAAATATCTTTGAGTCTTGCATTCGCAATTGCCATAAAGAAGGCACAAGAACAATCATTGACCTCTGCTGGGACATATAAAAATCTGTGTGTTTATATGCCAAATGAAATGACGGAAAACATCGTCTAACATCTAGCATTACAGTTAATGAAATATATTTATTATGTTTAAGTATAAATGACATTTTACATTTTAAAAAAGTAATATTATACAAGGCTATGGTAAATAAACTAGCTAGATATTATCTATAACAAAACGCTTTATTCCTTAAGACATATTTGATATTGGTTTTCATTTGTAACAGTATTTGCTACTATTTTAAGGAAAGCTTTGCAATAAACGTGGTACATAAAAATCGTAACTTTCCAAATACAACTTCTAGAACGTAGACCTCCTTTTATTAAATATCCAGTGCCAAAAACGTAAACTCGTAAATGTTTTCATTTCACGTGCCGTAAAATTTAATATAATCCTGTTACTTCAGTCCTACTTCAGGATTATAACAGTAACAAGTACACTGAGCAATTTGTAAAACTACCTAGAGCCATTCAATTTGTTATTTTTTGCTTTTATTTAATTATGTTAATTTTGCTGAGAAATATTTCCCTTGGTTAAAGTTAATAATGAGACAATTTTATATATTATTTTATATTATATTATTAGTTCTATTTTATTAAGTTGTTTTGTCCTGGAAATAATTAAAACTTGTCCTAAATATTAAACGATACATCTCAATTGTATATATCTAGCCAGTAACTAATATGTCCCAAACTGGTTTTACTGCAGTCAAGACGAATTTAACTTATCCAGATATTATCACATTTGAATATGTGATATTTTGTCGTTTTTGAAATACCAGGAGGAATCTACTATCTACCTAAGAAAAGTGCAAAATTGATGCTATTATTTTTATGCGTAAAACATTTTGTGTTCACTGAGTATTGTGAGGTTGTAGATGTCGTCATCTGGGATATGATTAAACATACTACTTCCATTAAATAAGTCTTTTCTAGTTGGTGTATATTATTTAAATTTACTTTGTCCTAATTAAATACATAAAAAATATGTATATTATAGGAAGGTGAATTGCCATTTTTTGTCTTATTTAATCTCTTACCAAGAACATGGAGAGAAATATATTTTGTATACTATACTGTCGTACCTTAAATACATTAATTTGTAAAGTCTAACTAAATTGATTCGTATCAAACTCTTAATTACTGTAATTTTAAACGTTCAGATCAAGTTTTGATAACCTATATTCACTCACATTAGTTTAATTGGTTTCTTTGCCACTGACACTGAAAGAAATAATCACTTTAAAGTAAATATTTAATTAATCACTTTAACATCTAAAACCCTTTAACATTAATAATTTCATTTTACATATTTAAATAAATCTAATTACTTGAGAGTTCACTGGTGAAGATATTTGTAGTAATATATATTGTTTCCTGATTTTGAAATATTTTCTTATTGCTAAATTTTTCAAAAACCATTTTTTCTAGTAACAGGTTGATACAAAAGTACAACTTAAATTAAATGTTTTCTATTACGCCTATTATTGCCGTTGTTTAGGAATGTAAGTAGTAAGGAATTAATGAAGTAGTAAGGAATTAATGAAGTAGTAAGGAATTAATGAAGTAGTAAGGAATTAATGAAGTAGTAAGGAATTAATGAAGTAGTAAGGAATTAATGAAGTAGTAAGGATTTAATGAATTAGTAAGGAATTAATGAAGTAGTAAGGAATTAATGAAGTAGTAAGGAATTAATGAAGTAGTAAGGAATTAATGAAGTAGTAAGGAATTAATGAAGTAGTAAGGAATTAATGAATTAGTAAGGAATTAATGAAGTAGTAAGGAATTAATGAAGTAGTAAGGAATTAATGAAGTAGTAAGGAATTAATGAAGTAGTAAGGAATTAATGAAGTAGTAAGGACTGCATGAAGGTATGCATTTATAAACCACATTCAAGTTACTAAGTTCGCCAGTGTTAGATAAAGTGCATATGACGGTTAGATATATAACTAGACCAAGGTACGTTTCTTGAAAATTTAAATAAATGCGCATTCTGGCAGAAAACAATAAAACTATTTTACAAACAATCCTCAAAGTAATATCAAGTTGTTATAAAATACTATCTAGGCCTAACTTCGAATGATGTAGCACATGATGTTATTATAAACACATATATAAAGTGTATGAAAACTAGCTAACCTATATTTGTTTATGTATAGACATGAGGTACATACATTTATTCCTTTTTAAAACTTATTTTAATTTTTATTATTAAACAACTAAAAGTTCTGAATACAAATATTTACTGTTTAAAACACACGGCTATCTATGGATTTTTAAGAAATTGTTGTTACTAAATGCAGTTTGAAAACTACAAAAATTAATTTACCAATATCTATTATAGCATTTCTAATTGAAAATTAAGGCAACCTGATTTAAACCCATACGATCATTCATATGCGTGATTTTTTACATTTAATTTAATGAAGTTTACTTATAAATGATATGTTATTAAAATAGTTTAAACAAGCAACCTTAAAAATAAAATACGTAGTAAATTACGTCGATCTAGAAATATTCGGTTGGGGTAGATACAACACATAGTGGCTTTACATGTTCAGGAATAATGTATGAGAGTTTCACACTACATTTTACCATCTTAGATGGTCTGCTGATGATGGGTACTATGAGTCTGTAAAGTGTAAACTCAACTGGGTTAAAATATGATCCAGCATCTTACCAGATCATAGTACCTGTGGATAAATCTATGGAGATTGTGTAAAAAAGCAACCTATATTTCCAGTTTTTCATATATGAATAAACTTCAAAAACTATTTTTCTCTTAACCTAAATGTATTAATTTGCATATTGCTAGAATACTGCTGTAAAAATACACGAACTTTCGCAATAAATTTTATTAGGTTTTGTAAACCTTTTCCTAATATTCGGAAGAACATTTATTTTGTTACCACAAGATGAGTTTGAATAATTAATAACACTGTTTTATTTATTGTAATGATTTAGCAGTGTATCAAAGAGTCATTAAAAATACAAATTTCTAGAAGTTGAAACATACTGAAAATATATCAAATGTTTACAATAGCTTTACATTGTTTCTTGATTTGCGTAACGTAACAACTACTTAGACATTTGAACAAAACTGTATTGTCTTTATATAGTTGCATCAAATGAATGGATATATCTATTAACACAACTATTGGAAGTCCTCTATAACTGTTCCTTATTAACCAGAAGTAACCCAATCTAACAAAATGTACAAAGTATATGTTTTGTCTCTATAAACATATTTCTCAGAAAATCAGGTGATCTTTTCTTGTTACTTGAATGAAACTAATATTTTTACCCTCAAATATTTTTCTTGACCATATTTATTTACTTATATTACTATCACATAATCCAATTCACACAAATTTACACCTAATTTTAATATCATTTTGATTCCTCAATGTATTATATATGAATAAAATCTGTATGTTAAAGCTACGGTGAAAGTAATCGTACTTTTCATTCACCGTGTACAACACACTTTTGGGATACTTTGATATCATCAGTGTAAGTTTTGTGAAAAACACCGATAAATTACAGAATCTATGTTTCACAAATGTAGCTGAAGACAGTATTTTCTAACAATAACTTTAATTATATCCGCTTGATTTTATTTATGTATCTCAGGATTATTTTTTAGCAGATTATTTTTTATAAAATTTTAAATAACATGCATTCACTTCAGATATGAATTAGTTATAGAATTTTGTACAAAAGAATTAATACTAGTTTTATATATGTTTAGTTGCCATTTCATAAAAAGAATGTAGTCATAAGATAAAAACAATTTTGTTAAAATACTAATTTTGATTTTACCACGGATATCTCAAAACTTATTTAAGACATGGTTTTGACACCTATTTTGTTCGCTTTATCAGTGAAGTAACATTAGAAACCAACATTTGCAACTCCTAATTATCATGCTATGGAATTATTTAGGAATTTATTTCAAGGATTAATCATATTAGGCTAAATAAATAGCAACGAAGTGTTTTCCAGCCTATGTTTGTATAAAACCTACCTCTAGTTTTGAATGTAGAAAGGCCATCCTTATAATATATTTAAATCTTCATGAATCTCATATTCAATAAAAATATACACACACACACACACACACACACACATATATATATATATATATATATATATACATTTATATATATATATATATATATATATATATATATATATATATATATATATACATATATATATTATGCTTTAAATATTTATGTTTTGAGGTGTATACATTACATAAATTTTTATGTAGGGTTTAAAAAACCTCTAAATTTATAGAGATATGTATTTTTATTCCTTAATATGATACTTTTAAACTTAACACATGAAATTCTGTCCATTAAACAAAGTACCTATCTAGACCCCTGTTTATTTTCCTGATGTGGCAGCTCTAGATATTCTTTCCACTCTCGTTACAACACTTTAAATATTATGAGACCTTATTTTCTCTCACGAGATGAGAGGTCTAAGACGAGACAAGAAACCTAATCGTGAATAAATATGTTTACACTGTAGATTATATTTTATACACATTGTTACATTAAAACCATTACTTGTTAAACATATGTTTAAAGTATACCCTTTATGAAATGGGAGTTGATTTGTTTAATGCGAGACTGGCAAGTGCGGAAAGATGTATTTTCTTTCTTATAAAAAAATACAAAGTAACTGGACAATGAAAACTATAAAACTAAATCCGTATATGACCTATATAAAATATTCGCTAAAATGATGTTAAAAATAATTTCAGAGCGATTATAATGTTATGAGGAAATCTTTACCTAGTGCTTTAAATCGTTTGCGTTAACCCTTGTATTTAGCGCATTGGTAGAAACAAATACAAACAGACTAAAACTACGAAACTCGAAATTAATAAAGAATAATAATATTTTGTATGGTTGAAAGTAAGAAACTTGTCAACAATGTTATCTAAATTCATATATATGTTAATACATAATCATTTTAAAATGTCTAATTACAAAAATTCTATTTTATCTAAATTATGGGGATCGCTAAAAACTTTGAAAAATTTGCAGTTACTTCAAATAGCAATGTACGTTTAGTCTTCATAAACAAATATTACAGTTTATATGAAATTCAATATAAATATTTATTTTAAAGTTATTGAATACGGAGTACAACTTCGATCGTCAGCTACGCTCTGCTCCGACACAGATTATGATTTCATCAAATTTCTCGCAAGGATAAATGCAATTTGTAAATGATTTCATTTCACACTCCACAGGATTTAATAACAGCTTTACTGAACTTAAAGGCAAGCAATAAATCCCTATGCCACTTTGGGCACGTCTTCCTGAAACGTATTGCCGTACAATAATGTCGGATTTAAGATACTTGTATATTTTAGGCAAGATGATTTGAATGAAATGAGAGAAAATGTACAATTAATATTAATTTTCTCTTCTAATTTACTTTTATTTTGAATTAGCCATGTATTGAGGTAATACATTCATTAATAATTAAATCAAAATAAACGTTTCTGCTTGAATAAATAATAAGGTTATAAAATAACAAGTAAACAGTTTATTTATTTATTGCTACGTTTCGGCAACTAATTTATGTATACATTTCGTTTATATTTTGTAATAATACAAGTTTCGGCAAAATAATGTATGCCTACATAATATAATTCTGTTCAATTTATTCAGGCAAGAACCGGAACTGATGTTTCAAGTAAAACAGCTCGTTAACGAATTGGAATTAAGTCCCTAGATTATCCATCCGGATTACACGTCATTAACCGAGAGTGGATGAAGTTCATGTTGCTTTATGTGGACCGAATTATTGAGATGGATTATTGGAGGTACACATAAACTGTCACGTAAGGCGTTACAGAACTTGAGTAGCTACTGGAAAACAGTTATATCAATTGGAAAACAGTATAACAGTTCTAGAGCCACTTAACTTAGGTTTAACTCTAGGGGAGTGGGTGTCATTTGCTGAAGATTTTCTTCATTTAGCATATGCCTTTGAGTATTGCCTAGTATATACAATATCACCGTGTACAACTGAGACTCAGGTATCATATCCATTAAGGTAATTTTTTTTTTTTTTTTTGAGAAAATAAGGTGGTTATTATTTATAAAAAAACCCATTATGCCCATTCCATTAGCTTGAACGTATTTTGAATTCCTTATATTGCATATATACTTTAGTACTATGGTACACTCGTATAGGTTTTATCTAGACACTTCTCTAAATTTAATTTGCCATTTCAACATTCTCTCCACTAAGCTAGTGGCTTAAGTAAGGGTTTTATCTCTATATAATATTTTTTGCTTATTTTCAAATATCTATCGATATGTTTTTTTAATACCCAATAACTTACGTTATCTCATTCCTATAATACAATATAAGCATTTGTTGATTCCATCTTCGCGTGAGCTACTAGTAATCACTTACAACTTTTTTAAAAAATGTTTTAACTTGCCTATAGTAGCACTTACTTTTTTTTTTGAGGACGGCCGTTTCGGGAGATGTGTCCCTTTGTCAACTCAGACCGTCAACTCGACGGTTGTGATGATGATAAATTAAGTTTTTAAGTTTGAGTCTTGGAGTTGGTTTTTTATTGCTGAATTAAGGAAATAATTTGCTATAGAGCTAGTTTTTTGTCGCTCTGTGATACATTATCATAAGCCTTATATTATTTGATAGAAATAATTGTTCACTGTAATCTGTAATAAATTAATTGAAGTGCTAATAATAATTTGCTAAGAAACATGGCCAATATAATTTTTTTTAAATGTACTTCGTTAGAATTTAAGAGTTATTTTTAGTGTTACACTTTTTAAATGCTAAAAATACCTATTGTTTAGTCCAATAATGTACATTATGTTAGAGCATTGTATACACTATAGTTAGTAACAAATTTACCTGTAATCCATCGTTATCACACAATTATAGGTCATAAAAGAGAGAGGTAATGCTTTGAAAACTAAAACAATGTAACGTTTTTGTATATAATTTATATTATTTCAACAGAAAAACTTGTGACAATTAAATGAGAAAAAACCACTTCACCAGGTACAATTGAAACAAATGTGCACGAAAATAGTAATCAAATTTCATGTCTAAGTTTTACAGTAGTTTTACCTCTGTTTTGACGAGGCGATTCATATTTCGCAGTGAAATTTATTTCATAAACGTTTTCAAATTTACGTTTTTAAATTTTTGTGGAATTCCAATAGGAATCCCATTTAACACTACAGTACCCCGCATCTTATCGTGACGTGAGTGCTCGCGTGTGGTCTTTTTTGACCCCACTCAGTATTCCGGTATTCTCGCCAATATAATTGGAACTGGTTCTTCATTTATGCGAATATCTCCCAACATAGTATTGCAATGACTTGGTGAAACTTTATAGTTATTACTTGTTAGCAGAGTCTCTTAACTTACTTGCCAGAGTCTCTGCTCCTGAACCACCGGGGTGGGCGATAAATTCATACAGTCATTCTAAAAACAACGAAATGTGATAGTTATTCGGTCAGAAGTATTGACTAGTATCAATATAATAGATTACTAGGCAACAAGGCCATCTTATGGAATTCCCGTTTACATCATATTGGTGACACATCTTATGTAGTATAACAACGCCAAATTTCGTGTTATTTTAGTCTGTTATTATAATAGTTTACCTCTCATTCGTTGTTATTATTATCATTCTCGCTATAATTATCACCATCATCCAGCACATTACTCCTGGAAGCATTCACATCGACGAAGTCCTCTTCTGTTTCGTCAGGATCATCAGGTCCCAATATCTTCTCATTATCACTCATAGTTTCTTCCAACCAAATGCGTAATTGTTTTTGATCAAGTTCTAAATATACTTGTAATTTTTCCCGATCACAACCCGACATTGCACCGGTTAAAATATAGAACTAAAAAAAAAAACTTGTTGAAACAATCAGTAACCAGAGTAGACGCGTGAGGTCTTTCAGTCCCCCAAGAAGTGCAACTTTCCGTTCAAACGTTTCGAACTTAACTGGCTGAAAACAAAGGAAGTTGACGCTACACTATCATAATCAGAAATAGTGAGGGAGACGTTATTGAGACTGTCAAGGTCATGCAGTGACGCAAAACAAAAACAAACACAAAACAAAACGTCTGAGGTCCCAGGCGACCCCATGCCACTACCGAAGTGTTAATATTATTTTTTGTACATTTTACCTTATTTCAGTGCTTCTGAATATATTAAGTTTATAATGAACATTCCTAGATATTAAAATGAAAAAAGTTCTCAATATATAAAACCAAGAAAATCCAATTGGTTTTCTGAATTTATTAAGTATATAAACATTCCTAGAATTTATTATGAAGAAAGTTCCCAATGTTTTCAACCAAATCAACCCAATGGCTATCTAGTAGTTCTATTTATAAAATATTATTTCTCATTGAATTATTACTATTGAATGTAGGGTTTAATTTAAAGTTATTGGGAAAATCTGTCATGGAATTGGTTTAGGTTTATTTCTAATAATTATTTTAGCCCTTACATTCCAATTTAGAACTAATTCCAAATTACTTTTTGTTTTACACACGATGTATTATACGTTTTATAATTGGTTTGGCTTTATTAATTACTTCTACTATTTTAGAATTTTATAGGTCTGTTAACAAATAATTGTATTTATAACTAAAACCTGAACTCATATTTTTAATGAAGGGTATAAAAAAACCTATTAATAAACAATTTTAAATCAAGATTTAATGGCATACCTATGGTACCTAATAGTTGGATAAAGCTTATAGGTGTGCACAAGAGGTTATAATTTAAATTGTATAACAATTGGCAGTAGTCACTGAGTTTGTGATAATTTATTTATAACATTTATCGATATAGAAATAAATTTACTATGAGTTCCTTGGTTATATTCTTAAATATTATGTGAGACATCATCAATGGAAGTTGTATTTGTGACAAGAGTGATGTTTAATTTAAGATAATAATAAAATAATAATATTTTTTAAATTATTATAAATCCGAAAATTAATACAAAATGTAAATACTGTAAGCATTCTATAGGTTTTTATTTTTTTTTAATATGGAAAATATGCATACATCTATTACGTACACGTACGTCCTACTTGTCAAAGTGTATATAATTCACAAATATCTGGATAAGGAAGGAAATTTCTCTACAACTCTACAAATAGCTAACATTAGTGCACAAAAAATGAAATAAAAACTAATGTTTTTAGTAAGTGAAGTTTTAACTCAGGAAACACACACACACACACACACACACACATATATATATATATATATATATATATATATATATATATATATATATATATATATATATATACAGCTTATGTTATACCAGCAAAGCAAATGTAAAAATTTTCATTACATGCCTTAAAAACTATATATTATAAGGAAAAAATGCACAAACTAACAGATCATCAATAAAAAAGTAAGTCAATAATTACCTACAGAATTGTTATGTCCGTACTCAGGACTAAACATTATAATAACAAGATGTAGATATAAGCCAAACAACAACTTCTTAGTAACACACTTAGTGTAGAAATAGCAGACAATTCGACTCGTATATAAATTAAATTGAAGAATTGCTTTATAATTTCAATAAAAATGCTTGGTATTTATTGTAACATTGTTGTAAGGGTTAGTCAAGCAGAAACACGACCGAATTTATTATTGCACTTCACTGCACTCAACAAATAGAAAATGGAAATATTGTAAGCGCTTGTTTTTATTCGCTTTTGGGTAAAAGGTCGTTTGAATAGTTTTATTAAATTTCCTTTCAGCAATGAAATCCTTGTAAGTTTCCGATTGTAATACCAATAAAGAGCTTTGCTGCTTATTAATATTGAGAGAAATTTTATTAAAAGTTTTGAGTAAATGGTTTTATACTTACAACTATACTTTACATTATTTCTTACGTTATAAATGCCAATTATGTAATAATATCATTTGAACAAATTTTCTTACACATCATCGTCTAAGAACAGGTTTCATGGTTGTAAGCGTGTGTTTCACAAATAATAACAAACTTTTGCTTTTTATAAATAAAGAGTTATAGTAGTAACGATTTTATACTCTTTGAAATATTGAGGCATGAACTATTAGCACTTATAATGGAACACAGCTCATGAGTATAGCATGAATCCAAGTGAGAGGGTAGAAGAAATAGGCTATCACACTGTGAATATTTCTACAGATACAGAGAGTTGATGAGTATGTATGTGTTGTTGCTGAGAGAAAACATAATCATCGGATGATCGTTATGAGATACTAATGCGCAATGGGTTTTACTTGACACTAGAATCAATAAGAAAATAATAATAGCATTTATTAAATCGTATATAATTACATAAATTAAAAAACACAAAATATACAATTTAGAAAGAATACCTAGGAGAGTACAATATAAACACAAAGACGGCGAGAACACGCTAGAAATCTATGGATCTGTTTTTAGAAGTTATTTTTACGTAAAATATAAATCGCCTTTCTTATCATGAACTACTGTCAACTCAAAATTACTCTTGGAATAAATGTTAAAACTTTTAATAAATGAATGCAATGGTATTACTTGAGATTATTCCAGTGTTAACTGTTTAAGTGGTACATTTCGGTGTTAAAAGAAAAACAAATGTTTAACCCAATACTACTACGATTGTCAATTTACGTAAAAGTACCAGAATAATGTATTTTTGGAATAAGTAATTATAATAATCATTATTTCAATATGTTCAGGTAGTTATATTTTTGGCGTTGACTTTTAGGACCATAACCTGGTTACCTTCTCTTAAATTATATACATTTATTGTAAGAAACATTATCGTATTTAGTTTATCATCATTTATATGTTGTGTTTTATGTTTAAACACACAAATTTGTTTTCACAAACCAACGATACTAAAGCATTAAAAAAATGAAATAAATTTAAAAAATTCAAGTATAAAAATATTTAAAAAAACATTCATTTACGTTAGTACTAAAGTTGTCTGTGTTCTAGATGTGAAAATACGAGTATGTATGATCAAACGGCCAAGAAACTGTAACGACTTAGCCTTCAAAACACGTTCACTGAAGCGAGAGAGTAAAGTTGAACCTTTTCCTTTGTGCCCAAAGTAAGTCCATTACGATATCCTTTATCCTGCATCTCTAAGTGATGGAGCATCTCTTCTCTTCATTTAACACTATTAGTCAGACATACTTTGGAATACCAAGCATTTCTTATTGTTACAAGGAGATTTCTTATCCACACACTTACTTTATTCGGTATAGCAAATTTCTTCGTGAATAATAATTTGTTTCTTATCTTTTAATAAATTCCATATATTTGTATAGGAAAATCCCTGTGATTTGTTTTCACCCAATGTACCAGTCTGATCAAAAACTGTGAATAGTTTTGTCTTTGAAAAAGGAATAAACCCACATCAAATTCTATTTAATTCAAATTGTTGTTTTTGGCTTGCAATGCTTTTATCTTAACGTTGAATCCATTACTTAAAACGTTTCTGGAAGGCATCTTTCGGAAGGGCGTTTAGCTGCTTGTCGTGGCCTCTCAAAGTCAGAAATGGTGTCAACACGATTTCTTTCAAGCCCTGTTTTAATTTTTGGGATTAGCCACGGGTCGCATGCTGCTTAACGGGTGAACATGGCGGATGTAGACAGACAGGAATACTTTATTCGTTTAAAAACTCCCAAATGAGAAGCGAGGTGTGACTCGGCGCATTGTTGTGGTGAAGACGAAAGTCTTTCACCATTTTTCTGGTCTCTTTCTTCGTATGTCGTTTTTCAAACGTTGCAGTTGCCCTTATAATGGTCAGAGTTAACAGTTGTTCCCCTTGGAATGAACTCTGATCGCACTTCACACTCACAATCGAAAAAAAACAATGAGCATAACCTTAATGTTCGATTTTAGTGACTTTTACTGCGAGGAGATGCACTTGTATGCCATTGGGAACTCTAACTTTTGGTCTCAGGGTTATATCCATAGACTCTAATTTCATCTCCAGTTACCATTTTGGCTATAAAGTACGGATCTGCTTGAAGACAATCCTTCCACTCTGTGCAGACTGACTCCCAATTTTTCTTCTGTTCATCACTCAGAAGTCCAGGAACAAATTTGGCACTCAATCATTTAATTTTCAAGTTATCGGTTAACCCAGCAGAGGGTTTACGCGAACAATAAAACGTAGCGAGCGCACACGGTGGATTCGTTCTGGTCGTTGTAATAATACAAAAATAAATACTAAACAATATTTTATTTTACAAATACAATTATCATAATTATGTACAATGTATTTAATTATGATCTATTGGTTTTAATTGTGACATTAACGTACTAAATAATATTAAATAAAATTTTAAGACTAAACAATTTCCTGTTCGAAAAAAAGAGAAGACTCTAGATAAATTATCATAATATAGGGATCATTTCAAAATAACTTACGTTTCATAATATATTCTAAAAATAATAATTCCTGAATATGAAAATATACCTAATATTTACAATAGCTGTATTATTAACGAACCAATTTTCAGACAAAACGTAATTAATTTCGCAGTAAATTCAACATATTACAATAAATTATGCTGATGGAAAATAACTATAAAAATCTTTAATTTTCATCGAAAAGTTACATTACAACATATCTTAGTACCTAAGGGTTATTTCAGTAGAGGTCTTTACAGTTCTTCATCCAATTGATGCCCTTGTGTGGCGTAGCCTCGACATGAAGGTACAATGTGCTCCACGGAGATGAGTCTACAGCTTTTACGCCGAGTTTTAGATTTTTTTTTACTCCAGTCTCATAGGTCGCATCGCTTTTTAAGTGCATCGTCTGCAAGATTTTGCCCCAGCGTGTTATAAAACTTCAATGAAGGGGAAACATATAATAAGAGACACGATGTAATTTCCCAGTGACAAAGGCTGTGTTTAAGTATCTCAAACGCAAATTTTCACATAGAAACAACATCGATTTTTCATTTTGATGATCGGAAGAAATCTGAGAGAAATTAGGGTATGAAAATATCGTTAAATCTCACCAAAACAAAGTTAAAAGAATTGAAGTGAAAACAGATCATTTATTCATAAACATGAAGGGAGAGAGAGGTATGGATCTAGGACCAAAACACTGGACAGTGGATGATTCAAATGGAAGGATCTCTGTGGACAGGACTGGCAAACGAGTTAACACTGCCTTTGGTCGTCTTTATATTTTTAAATTTTAAATTAATAAATTTAATTGAAATTTTAAACTTCCTAAATCACTTTAAGGAATAAAAAATAAATTCATATTTTAATGAATTTCAAAGTAAATTTAAATTAAATAAGAAGTAGCCTAAGAAGACTAGAAAATTTAAATCGATTTTAAGACTTTTAATAAATTCAACAAGGCGAGATTTGCAAAGTAAATATTAATTTTCAAAATAGCTAACTGAAATTATGAAAGGAAATAAGTTGAAATTTATAACAATGAGAAAATAATTTTTCAATTGATATATGAACATGTTTAGAGTTGTAAGTCTGTTATTTTTAACAAATGTCAATATGTCATGACTTAGTTACATAAAATTTATATGGTTTTTTACAAATGATTTTATTTATTGCGAAATGTTTTCATGACTACATATGAATAATAGAAATTAATTTAGTTAATTAAATTTGAATGCAGATAATTAGAAATAATACAATTTGAATTAAAAAAATATACTCAAAGAAGTTGAAAGTAGATTAAATTATTAATGATACACAAGTGTAAATAGTTGGTGAATGTTTGAAATTTTTTTTTCAAATAAATGTAGAGTGTTAAAATGTACATTAGAGATAAATAATTGAACAAAAATAAATTTTTAGAAAACGTTTTATGAAAGTAAATGTGAGATTCGATTATTATTTTGAAATAAAATATTTGAATGGTTATTGAAAACTATTGAAAATAGTTAAATTTATTTTTCACTAAACAAATTTCTGAAATCATTCTACAATCTGGTATTTAAGCTGTGTGGTGCCTTTAAACAAATATTCCCAGAAATATAGTAGTTCGAAGGGTTAAATATTGGTTATTAGGTTTTCATCATCAAAGTCCAGTGACTGGTTCTCTTGCAGAATTAGGCAAGCAGCGGTGCAGCTTCTAGTTCGAGGCAGATCTGCTTCTTTAAAATTTTACTTGCATCTTCGGTGTACAGGTAAGTGTGGATCTGGAGGAAAACAACGGCCAAGTGGAAGTTTGTGAGTGCGCTGGATAGTTAGAACGTCGCAGGCTGTAGGCCCAGCATATCTTCAATGTTTCGCTTCAACTGACGTGTAAGTTTGTGCCGTCTATGGCATCGCTCAGTAACCAATTGTTTGAGGTGGTTTGAAGTTTCTGTTTGAGCACTGTTCTGATTCTGTGTCTTTTTCTTGTACTTCAAAAACATGATGTTGATTTTCATCATCTGAACCCGGTTCTTAAACGAGTTCAATATTAGGTACTTCACGGAAAACTAGACTTCTGACACTACCATAATTTTTTCCGATTCGTCCTACCTATTGTCTTTCAACGCTACCCTACAGTCTGGCGAGTGAGATTTTGTATTTGTCTTCCTCTGTTCGATTTATATTGTGTAACAAACCAATAAATACAACACCCAAACCACTGCCTATGTAATTTCATTCCATAATAATGTATCTAATTGCGCTGAAATATCTTTGAAGGATTTAAATAAATTTAATAACTTTTAGCTCTTTTCTATTTTTCCGGACCATATGAAAAATTTCACGTTACTTATATGGGGAAAAAATCATTAAAAAAACTGCCCAAAAATTTATTTAAATTTTGTTCTTTCTTTATACAGTATATACCAGATGAAATTGATCTCAATAAAAATGTTAATAATGAAAAATATGGAATAAAGTAATGGAATAATTAAACTATTATATATTTATAAATATATATATATATATGTTTGTATTCCATTAAGTAATCAGGGAATTTATGGTTCCCTTGAACTCATGTATACATTGATTGAAAAAAAAACCAGAAGCATTTTCCTAACAAAATAAATGTAACCAATGAATGATCCGTAGGAAAATGATCATTCACCTGAAGTCATGCATAGATTGTTTGAAAAGAAATCAGAGTAATTTTCCTAAAAAAATATTTGTATTTCATTAAATGATCGTTAGGGAAATTATGCTTCTCCTGAAGGCATATTTAGGAAGGGTAATAAAAAAAACGGTGAATGAATTTTTAAAGCCGCAAATGCTGGCGCTACATCCATGTGTTGTAATTTGCCTTGTATCTTGATCTGTTGAGACTGGCAGCAACAAGTTTCAACAAGCTGGAGCTTCTCAATCGACTGCCAGAACCGCTAGAGTGAGAACTTTACTATTGTATCTATTGCGTATCATGGATTTAGAACAACGCATTAACATGAAGTGTTGTTTTAAGTTGCAGAAGCATGCCAAAGAAGATCATGAAATATCTGTGCATGGGGAAATGTGATAACTCTGAAGACTGTGTGCAATTGGTATAGCCGATTTAAAAGCGGAGATTAGTTGGTTGAAGACCAATAGCGTTCGAGATATCCAAAACCCTCAGAAATAGATGACAATATACTAAAAGTAGAAAAGATTTATCGTTCAGACCGGCGAATGACTATTCGAGATATCGGAAGATTTTAAGATCTTGTATGATTCCGTTCAAAGCATTTTAACCCGGCAGGGATCACGTCACGGTCTTTTTCACCGGGCCTTCCTAATTTTCGTAATATCTCGAAACTCCGATTTCTGTAAGCTTCCACCCTTCCATTACCTTCAAATAGACTCATTTGCTGTCGGACGCCATATTTATCTTTCCGCTAACGTCAATGCTAGACATAGTGCGGTAGTTTAAAGAGACACCAGTGTCCAATTCACTGTGCGCGACCCCTTGCATGTCCTGAGATCCGACATACATTTAGCAATTCGCGTTAAATCTTCTAGACACACTCGAGATAACGAGATTGTGCGGTATGGAATGGGCACCATAGCCACAGGAATATAAATCTACGAACTCATATTTATCAGGCAATTTTAAGATACAAGTCGTGGAGATGATGATTATGGTTTAAGAATAGAGATACTAGGTTTATTCTTTGTAAATTTCTTCCACTGTTGGGATTATGATTAGAATGGTCCTTGGACTAAACCAAGACAATGTTCAGTACGTATACTTGGTTAAGTGGGAGAATTAACTACTTCCCGTAATCAGGAGACATTTAAGAATCATGCTTAACTGGTTACAGGGCACGGGAATCTGAAGGAGGTTTAACACCAGTAGATGCCTTGATCTCAGTAAGTGGCTATTCTAGATAGGTAATCATATGCTATGAATGGGAAAAGATTGCAAGCACAACATTACTGTGATATACCCCATGGGGTCCCTCGGGGTTACCAGAATATCCTGGTTACATACTGGCAACATACTGATTACAAGTCACATGAATCCTGCCAACAACCATTTGCATCATCCATAGACACCTATCTTGTCTATTTCATAAAGATACCTAATCCAGATTATACACGTTAGGAGTGATGAATGTATTGTTAACGCCTGGATATATTTGTTTTAATAATAAAATTTATTTACTAAATTACAAAACACCTAATATTTTCTCATAAAACCATATATAGTATTTTATTTTCTCAACGCAATTGTTTTATATATTACAAATAATATTTCTTACCTCATCATAGTCATTTATACTGATTAGAATATAAACACAAAAGATCTTTCAGATAGCTAACTTCTGCAATTTTTTTTTTTTTTAATACCTAAGTATTTTACAGGCACATAGAAAACAAATGTTGCGTTATTTAAATTGAACGAGTCATTGATTTACAAAAAATAAATCACAATTTAATATTTCCCTCCTCCAATATTAGACATTTACTTACTAAGATATTCTTAGAACGTAGATAATATTAGTTAAGAGAAATACAACCTATTTCAAGTACATTATGAGATTCATTAAAATTATACTTCAACACGATTAGTTTGTCAGTTTGAATCAGTTTCGAGGATCGCCAGAGTTGCATCTTCCAACAGCAAACGTAGAGATATGATTTTCCAGTCCAAGTGTTTTAGATTCGAATTTTCCCAACCGATGTAATTTAAACACTTGAACGGTTTGATAGCTCATGCAGAATATTTAAAGATGATTCGGTAAAAGATAAACGGTAGGGCATTGCGTATAAGAACACCTCTCGAAATTTATCTATTCCTGATCTAATATGTTACTATAAATAGTTGTTACAAAATTAACTAATAAAGTTTATTTTCTGCATTTTAGGTTTAATAAATTTTTATAATATTATTTTGATAAAAATATATTGTTTCAATGGTATATATTAAATATCCAATCGAAATAATTTTCGATTTCTAGATTGGTAAAGCTGCAAAATGTGTAAGTAATTTTGTTACTCATAAATACCAAAACACGCACCCGTGCTCACACACACACACACACACACAGACTCACAAACATACACACACCGGCGACCACACAGGCACACAAATTTGTTAGAAACAAACCATTTTAGAAAAATGGATTTAGAAATAACATTTGCAATATTAAAATGTTTCTTTCTTATATATTATTTTATGAGGTTCCTTGAAGATTCACGATATCTTAGTATAATGGGTAAAATTATGACGAGCCTCATAGAAATATCAAGTATGGATGTGTCAACTGGAGACTGCCCATGAGAGGAGTTTGCACAAGCATATACAGATGATTCTTCTGATGATGAATTAACTAATGGTGGTATTAGAGTGGCCCTGATGACGTTAAAAGGTACATAGTACCAGCTGAAGAATGGTAGCATTTAACTTGACTTGTGAACTTTTGTCGTTGGTAGAGATCCTTGATCTGTACAATTGACTCCCCACTACGGAGCAGGCTGAGTGTCCTGTGTTCTGTGACTCAATTTCAACCTCTCAAGCAATGCTGAATTTCGGTTCTTTCCTCACCAATGGGGTTCGTTCGACCTTTCCCGAAATTCATGAGTTGGATAATAACTACATTCTCCATTGTCTGCGAACCAATTTCAGCTAGATTCGTAAAGAGTGAACAGATAGGTTGTCAAAGAAAGCTAGAGGTGTAGACAATCTTCTGCGTTACCGTATTAGAAGAAAATTCAAACTAAGACTGAATTCAATTGTAACGAAAAAACTCTGTAACAACAATGAAGATCGACAGGTTACTAAAACCGTAGTCTGAATAAGAACAAGGCTACACAGGGAATTAAAATTTATAAAGAGAAAAACTTCCAAAAATGCCATACCTGGGCAAACTCATAACTTATTCGAGAGTAAAAATTCTCACTGACTTGCTGATTTATTCAAAATTCGGGATGTATTTCGGAATTGAAACTTTATGTTGACAGCATTTCACAGATATCTAGAGATGTTATCCAAGCCCATGGTACTATCTGAAGATGACTAGTCATGGACACTACATCCACTCCTAATTTCAATTAAGTAGTGTGTTCTTATGATCATACAGCTTTTTATATTACAGTCAACGGCATTAACATAATTATTTTCTTTTAATTTACTTGTTATTGGTTTACATTATGAAAATTAGGCTGTGTGAACAGAATTTGTAATGTTGCCAAAATAAATATTGTTTCCCATATCATTTAATGTAAAACATATAACACGTTTATAGTGTTTTCTTACCAAGAGTATCAAATAAAATCATTTTAAGGTTACCTTCTTAATCACTTATAATAACAGAAATTAATTAGGATTAAAAAACAATTATTATTTTATATTTTATAGAAATAATATAACTTAGATACTGATAACCTTAGCCTATATTAGGTGTTTAATATAAATATAGGTTTATATGAGAGGGAAACGTGAGTTTAAGCAAAGAGATTTAGGAAATAAAATTTATAGAAAAAAATAGTGAAATCTTCCATAAAAATATAACCTAGATTTTCCTTAGACATGATGGTGCTTTAAACCCAAAAAAAAACGTTAAAAATATATGTGACAGCAAGATATATTTTATTAGTAAAATTCTCATCACCACTTTGCCTCTCGATCTAACCATGAAGATTTGAAATTTTCATAGTTGTTTTCTCTATAGTTTAAATATAAAACTTTATTAAACGAACTTCATAAAACTGTCTTTTGAAGTTGTGCTTATTTCGGTTTTGCAATCTATTTCAATAAATTTGTCAATATCCGATATGAAATGAACATTCAAAACAAGTTTTTGACTTCGGGATGTTTTATATATATATATATATATATCATATATAAATCATATATATATATATATATATATATATATATGATGAATAGTGACTATCTGGAGTACATTGGTTCATCCTGCAGTCCATAAATTCGGAGTTCCGAGGTTTCGATAGAATCTCATCCAGCATTGACGAAGTGAACCCAACAACAGTAGAAGAGCGAGTGGACCCTTCATATATATATGATGAGCGAGCGGACCCATCATATATTCCGTATATATATATATATATCTGAATTCCCAACTTGACCTACTAACTCACTGAAATTTTATTACCAGTATTTCAGAGTAATTAAGGTTTTACAAAGCAAGAAAATACTAAATGTTAAATCATTTTGGAGTTACAAAAGTCAAAATAAATATAATTCTACGACAGACCAAAGTATCATTACTAAACATGTATACCTTCACATTGATGTCCTTGTTAAAATATTAAATACTACATGTTTTATGGAATATGCAAAATACATTGGTTTGTATTTATTCAATTTTTTCAATAATCAACTAGAATTCATGTAAAGTTTTTTATTGTTCGGGAATGTTTTTAATGTACACTAAATATGCCAATCCACATTCAATTGGATAGTAATAATCAGCAAATATGTACATGACACATATGCTTTCACGTTTCAATATTTATTGAAATGTCGTATGTTTTTCCTTGGGAATTATTTTCTATCATATGATAAATTAAGTAGATAAGCTTATCACTTGTTAATTTTGAATAAACTTATACTAACAGATTATATGAATATCTAGCAAAGAGTTTTGATATTCTTAAGATTGCAATAATTTTGTCTGACGATGAATTTTGTACTACTTCGACACAAGTCGTTGACGTAAAACCGGTATAAAATCAGAGAACTAATGCCTGTATCTCAAAGATTGATAAATAATAGAGTTTAAGTTCAAATAAACAATCCATTGGCTTAGATTTTTGGGTAAAATGTCTTTCCTCATGCAATTGCTCTTGCTATTATTCACCATTAAAGCAGAAGTGTTAGTTTGACGAACACCATGAAAAAAAAGGAAATTTAAAGTAAAATATATTTTGGTGTATAATGTACTTATTGAAAGTAACACCTGTAAGCTGTTAGGCAAACATATTGTGTAAAATGTACTGTTTTTATACCCTAAGAAGAAAATAGGAATTTTAAGATGCACAGAAATATTATATCAGTTTCGAGTTTAATCTTTATAAAAATTAAGTTCTTCTTTAGTTTTATCAATTAAGGGTTAATTTTAAATATTTTATAAAATTAATTTATTAGTTTTTTGTCATTTCGAAACAAAATTTCTATTAATTTATATTCTGCTTCACCATTTACTATATTTTCTTAGTTCTGTTTTAAAAATATAGCCAAACATAAGGTTGGTAACGTATCGGGTCTTGTATAGGAAGTTCAATTTAATGTTATTATTATTATAATCAAATGAAGAAATATATCCCCCTCTTTAAAGTTTTAAAAAATGCCTAAATGTCGGTATTTTATGTTCTAGTGAGTGGATCAATTTTGCGTTAACAACATTATCAATGTATATATCACTTCTGAAAATTCCAAATGTTCTCTATTTTTGAGTTTAAAATATAGAAAATTTAAACTCCCATTATTCTCTTTTTCCAGAGTGAATTTTATTCATTATACATATTGTTAATATTTTTTAATATAGAATCTTTTTTCTTCCCTTCACTGTCTTTAACTATTAATAGCGAATCATCCACATAGCTCATACTTTCTGAATAAACGAATTTGTCTAATAATTTTATTATTTTCCCCTTTAATTGATGTATGAAAAACTCGGTTGATATTCCAGATAATGGGTACCTATCCCTAGGCTGTCTATCGCTGTATGGAAATCGTTGTTAAACTTAAATGGTTTTGGTTTAAAATTATCTCCAATGATTTTACGATGTCGTTTTCTTTAATCCTTATTTTGACATGTTCTTGTAATTTTTCTTTAATAATTTGTATAGTTTCTTTAATTGGTACTAATGGATTTAGATTTTCTGTATCGAAAGAAATCATCTTACAATTTCTATTCTCTTTGCTGCTTCTATTCGCTTAAGAAACTCGGTTGAATGTTCCGTTCATTATTTTTTTTTTGCAAACTCATTTCTTTTAACAGTTTTTTTTTTAAATATGTTGCTAATTTATAGGCGGGTGCCGTTCTATAATTAACTATCGACCTAATTGGGTATTCGATTTTGTGAATTTGTACTTTGGCTCTCATTATTTGCACAATGAAACTAGTATTTATATATTTACATTTCTCTTCTTGAGTTATACTATCAATATAAAAAAATCCTATAAAATCAATATTGATAATATTATTAGATAACAATAGTTATATTCTTAGACATTCCTATAAGACCACTGCTTCCTCAATAATACAATTCCTTCTTAATATCGTTTGATATATCAATCAATATTGATATATAATGTAGATTTAGTCTGACTAGACTTTATTGGGCCAATTATTTCTGATGAACATATTATTTTTAAACTAACGTCATTTAAGGAATCCAATACTAGTATAATGCCATTTTAGATCTGTTCCAATAATAAATATGTCCTCTAACATATTGTTTTACTTTTACATATCTTCTAACCAAAAACCTGACTAATAAAAATATTTCAGTTTATAAATTACGTTTGTGTAATAATGATTGACGAAGCAACAGTATTTTACAAATACATATATTGAGCATCGGCTAACTCTTTTTTTATTTGTGGTTTTTTCGATCAGACATCAATAAAGAAATTCGAATACGGTTATATTTGTTATACAATGATACATATTTAGCATAATACAGATATAACTTACGTTCATATTGTGAATAGGATTTTCAAGGTTTATTTAGAACTTACTGAGAATTTTTTGTTTATGTTGCTTTCACTTCGATTTAAACAAAGTAATACATTTTTAAAATATTCCAGCTGCGATGAGACCTTTTTAGTTCTATTTCTGCGACATTCAATTTGTATTCAAAGCACGTAGATCTCAAAATCCACGAGAAGTTCTCTTACAAATTACATTCGGATTTTTATAAGCAAATCCTTTCCCTAAACCTTTTGTCACGAAATGTTAAACGTTGTTTCAGTAAAATTTGAATAACAATTCTTTTTGAGTAATTTATTTTAAGAAGATTAAAGTTTTGTTAAATTTCAAATTATTTTATATTCTAAACGAAAACCACTATCCAATTTATGTTTCAGAAGTAAATAGATTTAAAAGTTTTGATATTTGTGACGAGGACCTTATTTTACATTGATTTACGGTTATTTTGGATCGCTCTATGTACAGATCCATGTTGCATTTATGTTCGGTCTATATGTAGTAATTTGCGATTATTAGAGTTAAAGGTTCATAAATACGTCCTTAGAAACGGAAATTTATTTTATTCATTTTATTTATTCCAATAGAGTATATTCTTGTTTTCTCTTGTTACGAAATATTTGTTTCAAGTACATAGTTTTATAAAATAATTCAAACATTGTGCCCTATAAGCACTTTGAAATTACTTACGATTCTTTAAAGAAATGAGACGATAATGTTGTCAGGCACCTTAAAATTAAGGTATAAAGCTAAAATAATTCAAAACAATGGCACTTTAACAATTTATAATTTTTTAGACATAGAATTGATATATAAATTTATTTAAAAAAAAATACAGGAATAAAAGGTAATTGCCATTTCATATAGTAGGCTACTTGTAGCGAATGTGGAACCAAACTACCAACAATAGCTTATTGCTGAAGAAATAATATATTTCACATATAGTGTAATAAAACACAACTGTCTGTAAAGGAACAGAAGTCTTTCATTATCATTATTATCGGAGAATAGCTTCTTGCTTCGGTTGCTTGTATCATTGTTACATGTTTAGTAGGATGGATGAACACTGTGAATCACAAAGATTTTTTGTTATTGTTAAAACATTTTTTACAACTATATTAGGTAATTTTTCCTTTACTTGAGTTTCTATACTACATTGAAAATGTGAAAATGAAAATGCTTTACAATTACTAGCTAAATAAAGTAATATAATAGTATCAAATACCGTTTTAAAACTGTACAAAGTTACCTAATATCTGGTCAAAATTGGTATTAAAAAAGTAGAAAAAACATTGCACTTGTCTCGGTTCTGTACTGTATGTATACAAGAGATAACTCTGTCACCGAGAGCGCCATTATGGCTAGTTTCGGAGATCCCACCGCTATCTCGTCCATCCCAAAATTAGGTCAGACACAGCAACTAAATTGTAGCATACCCTGGTCAGCGTCAGTACTTGAACCAGACAGTGGAAGGTAGAGGTTTATGAAACCATGTCATATCACTTTGTATTAACAAATAAGAGAAAGAGCACATATTAAATGAGCATGTCGTCCTTTATAACAAAGAGCGGAATTATGTAAGTCTAAGGTTGAAAGCTAAACTGAACTGGAAATCCTACGTGTAGAAAAAAAGAGACAAACTGGAGGTAAGTACAGAAAAATAACATTTTCATACATAAGTATTATAGGTTGAGTATCTATAGAATATAGTAAATGTCTGTTTTACAACTTAGTGCTGAAACCTCTATCGAATTATTATCCTAACATGAGTTCAAATATGAAGTGTTTTTTAAAGTAAAAAACACAACTCAAGTCATATATACGTTTTAACAACATACACAAGAATGTCACAAAGCCTATAGTAAAAATATATATGGTCACACTTTTTAGGTTCTATATTTCATTGTGGTAAATGCAATTTATTATTGTGTTCTGTTTAAAGGCAGGGACAAATCTGTAAAGTTTCACATGTGTAATTAATGTAAGCATGAAATTCAATTTAGATTTTACTTTACATATTTATGACCTCTATGTGTTTAAATTTCTTTCAATAGGAGGCTCGCATTTGTTTATTACTTAGGATAAAGGAGAGCAATGTCTATGTTTTTGGCAAGCTAAGGACTACCTTCATTTTGGATAGGCTTTAGTCAAATACTCTCTATATCATTTATGAAATCTAAACGGTATCACGAATTATTAATAAACAGTATATATACCTCGTAAAAAAACTCATCTTCAATTCTGTTAGGAAGATTTCTATACATTTTATGATAGTTCTCTGCCGTTCCCAACGTTACAATATTCTCCTCTGTTGACGCGTTTTGTAGTAACCTCATTTTCTAAACATAAACCGCATTGTTTAAAGTTTTGAAAAAACAGTTATTTTAAAACGCTTCAGCAGACGTGAATATAGTAACGTTACGAAAAAAAGAAAACTATAGTCAAATATATAAAACATAAACAGTATATAATCAATATATAATATATAGATAAAATATACCCATCTATCTATCTATCTGAATATATATATATATATATATATATATATATATATATATATCGCAATATGTAATCTTGTGTATTAATAAAGAACTTTTTTTTATATAAAGTTCTTTATATATATATATATATATATATATATATATATATAAAATTATATATCACATACAGATGTAAGTGTAACTCATTCTCTTAAATTATATTGAAATCAGGTAAATGTAAAGGATAAGCCTAACTAAAATATTCTTTTCCTATATTTGAGTAAAGTTTCCTATATTTTGTCCTATGAGTTTGAATATTTTGAGTTTACTTTTTGAGCTGCATTGAATGTTTTTGCTTTCAATGGAAGCTTATCAAGAAGGAAGAAAAATTAAAATTAAATAATAATTATAAGAATCATATTATTCCCAATATCTGACGTTTTACTTTTGAAATAATAATATAGGGGTATGTAATACAACTATGTAGCTAAAACCTAATTATTTTTGAAATAAATAATTGTATAGCCTTCAGACAAGTACTGTATTTCACATTTAATATCAAATGTAAACAATACTGGGTAAAACTTTTACTCTGGATATAACCATTTATCACCACGGAATAGTAGGAAATTCGGTTCTCATTTTATAATATTTTATAAATATTTTTAAAAATTATTTCTTCAAATGAAAAGATTATTCTTCGATTCCCATAATGTTTCTCCTAAATAAACTAAATAAATTATTATTATTATTATTATTATTATTAATAGAAAAACAATAAATATTGCGTGTGTTTTTGAATAAATATCAAAGTGTAATTATAGTCACTGTGATGGCACTGATAATTTAAAACAAAACTCACAGGTAATAAATACTAGAGAGTTAATAACATATTTTCGTATGAAATAAATACTGTTTGTGTATTTATAATAGCATTTTATCGTACGTAAATAATAGTGTGTTTGAGAAGAAATTTCAACCTCACTGAAGGAATATTTTTGAAACCAAGTAAAATCACATAATTAGTAAATATTGATTACATAACGTAAACACTATCACTAAACTTCCAAGTATGAAAAATAATACAAAATATTTGAATTGTAACATTGGTCGTAATTGAGAAAACCTTTCAAATTTAAAACCAAAGTCATCTTCAAGTATACAAAATTATGCAATCAAGCAGAATACAATAAACTAATACAAGATAAATATTTTAGGATAAAGAGAGAAAATATTTCATGAATATGCATATGTATAAGTAATTAAATTTTAAGACGTTGTACTGGATTGCAACACTTGTAACACAAGCAAGATTAACCTCAAACAGTTAAAAGCGTTGCATATAATTACGGTAAAGATGTATCTATATGTAATTAAATAATTATGAAATACATAATGCACTTATAATTATTCTAATGTAATATTTGAAGGCAATAAGTATTATTTTTGTATCAAATTCAAAATGCATTAATTTTGTATTAAACTCATTATTATTAAAATGATTGCATAAAATACAATTTTTTTGTATTATAAAAACTAGTTGTATTAAAAATACCTCGAGGCTGTTTTTCCAAAAATACATACAATGGACTATATACGCAGAAAGTTGAAGTGATAAAAGTTAAAAAATAAAAATTTGTTTCGGTTAAATCAGTAAGTCAAATAGCATTTTCAGTTATATTAAAATAGTCGGCGTTGACAAATAAATAAATCATATAGATTTATATCAAATAAATGCAACTGATTTATATCAAATGTCCATCGACATTTCAATGCAAATATACAACACCGTTAGACCTCAATCCTGAATATATGATTACAAAGAAATCAATTATTAGATAAATATTAGGCTAGTTGGTCCGGGGGTTGGCAGATTCTGCCTAAACAAGACACAATCTTGGCCAAAGGAAATTACTCAAGATGATATTTTCCCCGATCAAACAGTATAGTTGTGATACTCTACATGCTATCTTCCAATAGATAGTAACTTATTCAAATAAAAATTACCAACATTGGCAACAAAAACTAATAAACCTTGACTTTGTGTGTTTAAGAATCATTCCTAAATATTAGTAATTTAAATTGTAAATTTAAGCAGGTGTTAATGGAGTTCATACATTACACCTAAAAACAGGGAGCTTTAACGTTTAAATCCCCAAAAGAACACAGAATATATAACGTTAAATTTTTTTAAAAGTATTTGTCATTTCTGCATTTTTCTAGCGTGTACATCCATAAATATATATATATATATATATATATATATATATATATATATATATATATAAACATTTAGAAACTTGCTTTTTTGAAGTTTTGAAAAACTATGCTCAGAAAATCTCCGTTTTTTCCAAACCTTAGTATTTTGGTTACTAAATTTTATTTAAGTAAAATAAAACTTATTTTCGTTTTATTTAAGTAAAAAATCAATTGTATAAATTGTTTGACCTAATTTTAAGTAAAGATATATTTTACTTAAAAAAAATTACAATACTACCAATAATTTACAATATTAGCTACTTTTAACACCACTCACCTTAATCCTACGCTTGTAATCTTTAAATGACCTTTCGGCAAACTCGCCAGACGCTCTTGTGCAATGGTTGAAACTGAATAAGAAAAGTTGATTTTAAATGTTTAATGAACCAGTAACAACCACCGTATCGCATGAAGTCTGATGACCTTAGAAATAAAGTTTGTAACTTAAGCTTAGAGGTGTGATTATCTTATGAATATCTAAGTTGTAATGATACTCCTCACCCACGATAATTTCATTTAACGCGATAATTTATTCTAAAAGGTTTACATTGTATTTGCTGAGAACCAAATTGGAGCTGTGTAATTTTACATTGTTAATATTTAAAACACCGAAACTAGTGTTCACTGAAGTCCAACATTAATGTTTCATGTAGCAATTGTGTAGCTTACTCTTCATAAAATGCACGAAAAGGGTCACGAAAGATAAAAATTAAAACGTTTTAGAAATAAATGGAGCCTATTTTATAAAACACAAGGTTAGATATTACTTCTAAAAGCTCTGGAGTGTGTATGGTAGAAGATATATGACAGTAGGTAATAGAAAATGCAGGTATTAGGCAATAGGCGTGTGCAATCTTTAGAGCATAATAAGAAATGCACTCTTCAAAGGTATTTAGTGCATTGCAATAATAAAATGAGCAATCGTCGAACAGTTAGACTATTGAGAACGTAAATCACATTCTCGGCTCCTTCCGATTGCAATTAGAGCAGATTGACTTGATTGACTTATTGAATGATTGACTTAATGTACTTGATTGAATTATTTGTCGAATACGATAATTATCTAATCATACAAAATGATATTAGAAGTATCACGCGGAGTAACTACGTGACTAAGGAGCACGCAAAAGCTATTAGGCATAATTCGATGCTAATGAGACCATTCACTGGTCATTTTTCATTCAAAGAGTCAGCAAGATTCTTGTTGCAGCTGTATATAGCTGCTACAGAGTAATCCAATATAGTTTAACTCAACAATAATCGAAATGAAAATCATGATAATTGTAACATTTTATATTTATTTATTTTTGAATGATTGATGTTGACAGGTTACGTAGCCAAGAGTTAACCTGCAAAGCTTAGGTCATTCTAAAATTGAATTTTATTAGTAGTACGTTCAATAATAAAGACATTTGAAAACAGTAAATATTGAAATATTACTTAATATGGGTTTATATACCTAGAAAATATAATTCAAGGAAATCATACGATTGTTACTTTCATTTTTAAAATGTTTAACCAGTTAAACGTTTTAAATAATTATTCTGCTATTAGAATTAGTGGTATAGATATGAGATATCCACAGAAAAATTGCTTCAATAATTGGATGCATTAGAATATATATATATATATATATATATATATATATATATATATATATAATTAATAAATTTAAAATATTTCAAGAATACTTTTAATAAATATATTTATTCAAAGGTTTTCGCCGATAAAATAGTACCAGCATCTTCAGGAAAATAATTATCTTATAAAATCTAAATAATTAATATGTAATAATAGTTTTATTAGATAATTATTTTCCTGAAGATGCTGGTACTATTTTATCGGCGAAAAGCTTTGAATAAATATTCTTGTTTTTGAAATATTTTAAATTTATTTACTATATTACAAGAAAACATATCACCATATGTAATATATATATATATATATATATATATATATATATATATATATATGTGTGTGTGTGTGTGTGTGTGTGTGTATAACATACTAGGTAGTTACATTATGTGGATTTATCTATCCCTTTTACATCGACTATATTACCGGCCTTAGGTTTATTTAGAAATATATTTATTTTAATTTTGACATCAACTATTGTATTAGTAGTTAATCACTTAGTGATTATTATCACGCAGAAAGGATTTTGGTGGCACACGTGGCTTCTAGATGGCGCTTGCCAATCCTCCATTAGAATAGAGCTATGCGTAGCATGGTGAGAGGACAATAATTAAATTATCTAAAGACAAAACATAATAAAAAAACAATTTCTTATAAACTGAGCGTAAAAAAAGGAACAACTTTGAAAATTAATATAAAAAAATTCTTGGAATCACTACATCTCGTGATGAGTGCGTCTACGTCGAAGGCTATTCGTTAACCGACATACTGAAACCACAATAACATTTCATAGTGGTTATCTACAACGATATCGGTAATTCTTGTCGTCTGAATATCGACGAGAAGAAAAGAAGAACTTAAAGTGAAAGTGCTAATTGTTCAGTGTCAACACGCGTTGTGTTCCCACTGTAACAAATGAGCAAAGTATTTTGGATTTCACTGTAAGTAAATTCTATTAAATATTATTAAGAAAAAGTGTTATATTTTCAATATATTATTGATTTTAATTTTTAATATTTTTTAAATATCAATATAAAATAATGCCAACGCCCATTTTAAAGAAAGAGTATCTAGACTTGATACCAGAGTATAATGGTGGGCCCACATGCTACAAAGATTGGTCTCTATTTGTGACAAAGTAATTAATAAGCTTTATGTAGTTGAGAATTCAGAATATTTTCAAATGAGTATTTATTCTCGACTATACTTGCTTTATTAAAAGGCCAAGCACTAGAGATAGTTGTTAATTCAAATTCCTATAATTGGAATGAAGAAAAAATATTTTAGTAACTAGTTATTCATATAAAAGAGGTTGTTTCACTTTAAATTTAGAAATGGCAGAGTTAAAACAAGAAACTAATGAAACATCATTTAAATGTTACGAAAAAATTCAAAAAGTGTTAAATTTACAAATTTAATTTTTTTTATTACAAAGAGCCCTAAAAGCAAATTGCAAAAGATGTTTTAATTGAATATGTGCAAACACTGGCTTCGAGAGTTCTCCTTAGAGGTCTGCATGAATCCGTAGGATCATTAATCCGCACAAAAAAGCGCCAATCACTTAACGAAGCACTTTACATGCTTACTAATTATTTTCAATTTTAAAATAATAAATTATTTCAAAGCGTTAAACAAAATACCCCACCTGGAACCCAACAACAACAGCTTATTCGTAGACCCATTCCTAATAAACAAGCCTTCCAAAATTATAGACCGAATTACCAAAACAACCCTAACGAATTCACCAAACAAACTCCTACGTACAGCCAAATCAACAACAAAGACACTATATTATGCACGTCAAAAGGATCACCAAAATTTCGAACCATAACCAATGAGCGTTTCCACACGTCAAACAGGAAACACTATTAGGCAAAACAGAATTTACCAAATGACAGGAAAACCAATAGAGGAAGAAAATTATGTATCAATAAACCGATTGACAGAACAGATGACCAACTCTTATCTGACTGAACAAACAGACTATGAACTGCAAGAAGACCCTGACCAATATATTGATATCGATAATTCAATAGAAGAAGAAAATGCATGGGGATTCACGCAAGAAAACTAACACAACCAAAATCATTGTTTTAAGACTTGCAAACAATAAAAAGACATTTTCCATTAAGCATATTGAAGACGACACAAACAAACTACCGTAATTCACGACCCCAAGACTAATCTAAAAATATTGATCGATACCGGAAGCACGAGATTATTAATTATTTTAAATATGTTAACCACAGTAAAAACGTAGTTGAAGAGAAATTAGAAATTTTATTTTTATAGGATAACAGTAATAAAAGTATAAAAAGAGGTCGTATAGAAAGACTAAGACCCGTTATCAAATCTGTAATAGGCAAATTAGATGCATATGATGGTAAAAAATGTTAAAAGATAATTAAAGGTATTGAAAATTAGTAAATTAAAATTAATTATCAACTTGAATCACAATACTCCTTTAGTAATAGTATTATGGAAGAGGTAAATACCACTTTTAATAAAATCGAGGAAAAGTTTGTAGAATTAAAGAATAAATTAGGTATTGTGAACGTAATGTAAAAGACTTCGTTGAACTAGAAACGTTTAGAAGAATTTTACACCAATTGAATATTTTATATAAAATAATGTTACAGGTAATCACAAATTTGGAAAATTCTCTTACATTTTGTAAACTAGGTGTTGTAAACCCTAGTGTTATCTCAACTTAAGAGCTATATGAGGAATCAGGCAAAATATATAAATATTATAATGAAAGATTACCTTTAGAAGCCAAAATAGAAAATATGTGGGACTTATAAAACCTGATTAAAGTTAATTGTAAACTATCTTCTGAAAAAATTGTACATTTTATAAACTTAGCTATTGTAGAAAAGACTCATTTTAAATTGTATAAATTACATTCTATACATACAAAATATGAAACAGTTTATGTAACAATTATACCAAAAGTAAGGTACATGTTAGTGTCTAATTCTGTAATTTTAGGTTTAGACAGTGAATGCAATGGTAAAATAGATTCCAAATACTTTTGCTCAGTTGACCTTTTAAAGCACCACAAATTAGACTGTGAAATGTCCATCATTAGAAACAATAGCGCCAACAATTGCTAGTATATTGCATTGGAAGTTACAGATAACCTAATTAACTGAATCCCAGAAATCAACCTTTATCTGACAACCTTCCCGAATAAACAAATTCTAGAAATTACTAGTCGCATGGCAACTACCACCGTCACACTTCAAGGCATATACTTATTAAAAACTATTAATGATTCGACTTTTTTCAACGACATGAAACTCAGCCACACGTCAACAACATCTGGAGGTCATCCTATTTTCATGGAAACGTCCAACTTACAATTTAGGATGGATAAAATGCCAGAGTTTTCAGTAAAAGTTAAACGACTAGAGTTGGACAAAATAAACACAGAAACCATGCCAAGAATTATTCCAACAATGGGAATAACCCATCACATTAGTATATGGACTATTGCCCTTTATGGCGCCCTATTCAGCGGCTTGATATACTTCGCCTTCATCAAAATGACGAAGAGGACTTCAACAGATCCTGAAACTTCGCCATCCTCCATTATTTAGGAAAGGAGACGTTATGTGAATGAATAATGTAAACGTAACTAAATATAATGCTTACTAAAGTAGATTCCTGCTTAAGCAGACTTTTCTATCGTGCAGCTGGTAAAACAGCTTTAGCTTCAGTGTGTAGCAAACTCTTGAAGAGAACAATTGTCTCCACCCCAAATGAATGTATATCGGTTGTATTTGCTAAGCTTAATTATTGTAATAATTTATAAATTAGATTGTTCTTAATTAACAAAGGTTTATAAAAATAAAATTATTTTTAAAAACTTTTCAAGCTCAATAAAACACGTAACTTTGATATATATATATATATATATATATATATATATATATATATATATATATATATATATATATATATAGGACAATAATCATATGTCACACCCTAAAGTAACATTTCCTTATTTTTAGATATTTAGCGATTATTTTTTAGATTACCATTAAGGGATATTTTTGTCATTTTCAACATTTCTTGCAAATGTTCATTCGTAAATAATAGAAATATGTCGTTTTTCTAAAATATACTTTTATTTGGAATAATAATTTCAATTATACAAATAATAGTTACAAAGCGAATCGATGTAGAGGTATTTAACCTATAAAATATGTTTTCAATGTTGACAATGGAACAAACGATAAAGCATAAAAAGGAAAAAGTATCATTAACTGAAACACAGTAATACATAATTCATATCTATACGCAATGTATGTGCATCTTTTGAACCGTTTTATAATCAACTATGGCTGAAAGCCTTCCTCCTAAGATTTAAAAACTTTAACAAAATAAATTCATTTTACTGTCTCACAATATGATTTCAAGATAGTCAGCTATTGATTTCTATAAAGGTTTCTTGAGCTCGGAAATTTAATTAAATTTACGCGTCCCTGTAAACGTGACGCTGGCAAAAGCATTGATGAACTTCTTTTTCCACATCTTACTCTTGTAAATCAAAATATATTATATTTATTTTTTTTTTAATAATACAAATTGTCGTTTAATTTATTTTGTATTTATTTTTTTTAAAAATAAATATTTTAATATGAACTACATGGTTTGCTTAAATAAAGTATTTATAAGTTTTACGAGAGACGTTTGAATTTTTCCATGCTTATTCACTGTAAAATCAACATTTAATTTAGTTCTATTCGTTTTGTTCGTAAATGTTTTGTACTTAGCCTTAATAGAATTATAATTCTTTGAAGAAAAGTAACAGTATTAAAGAGATTTAGGTTTTCAGGACTATCCTAAAATTTAATTTATCAATTAAAGTTTTATGTGGGTTGTTTGGAGCTATTAAACTTTTATATTTTAAAGTCATCATTTTATAATGTTTAATTTTAAATGATATTAGGTTTTATTAACAGTTAATACAGTTAAAATTATTTATTAACTAACTAGTTATTACTAGTTAACGTTTTGTCGTTTTGATATATTTATTTTGTAAATATTTTGTCTAGGTAATTGTTTAGTTTACAGTACATTACCGAACAATCGCAGAAATATCTTTATTTGTAATATTTGAGAAAAATTCTTCATTAATAATAATATTTTATTGAGTTTTAAAAATTTACACCCTGTTTTATAGTAATACCCTATTGGTGGATACATTTCAGTAGATATTTTTGAAAAACATTTAATTATTTCCTAAATAGTAATTGAATCATAGGCATTCCGGTATACCGAGAGGGAAATGTTAAATTAGATGAAATTTAAAAGTCAGACTATCTATTGCCCATGATTTAATTTTCTAACCTAGTTTATTAGTTACTGAATTGAAAGTTATTATTATACACTTTTGATTTTGCTACCTACTGTTATTATTTACTCTTAAAATCAAAATTTTTAAGGTAAATATTTTCAGATTTATAAATATATATAATAAGATACATAAAAAGTAATAGTAGTTACGCATTTGTAACCGGCTGGCATTAGTTTTAAAACGTGTTATTTTTATTAATACAAGTAAATGATGTTACATGTAAATGCAGTTACATAATATCTTATATATGTAGATAGTTTTTAATGTTTCAAAATGAAAATGTTAGGCAATCAAATGAATTTTTATTAAAATTTTGTTTAGGTTTACCTTTTTAAATTATTCAATATTTTTGTGCGTCAGGGCACAGAGACGTATATAACTAAGCGAAACTCGGTTGGCAACACTGAACGTTTAAATCTGTGTAAACAGTATGAAATAGGTTTTCATATGTTTTTAATGCGTCAATTGTAAGCAAATCCCAATATTATTTGAAATACACAAGTATATATATACATATATATATATATATATATATATATATATATATATATATATATTAAATATATTAAATATGGTGATATGTTTTCATGTAATATAGTTAATGAATAGAATTAATTTTGTAAAAATATTAGATAATTATTTTCCTGAAGATGCTGGTACTATTTTGTCGGCGAAAAGCTTTGAATAAATATACTCATTAAAAGTATTCTTGTTTTTGAAATATTTTTAATTCATTAATTATATATATATATATATATATATATATATATATATATATATATATATATATATATATATATATGTGTGTGTGTGTGTGTGTGTGTGTGTGTGTGTGTGTGTGTGTGTGTGTGTGTGTGTGTGGGTGTGGGTGTGTGCATATCCTATTGATATAGTTGACTGCTAAAAAATAATTTCAACATTTGTATCGATTGTGTTTTTAATTTTAATCAATTCCTTTTATGTCACAATTAGGTGTTTTGTGTCCACAACTAATTTTATATAAGTAAATGTGAAAATTTGTACATGTAATCTTTCAATCATGCTTTCTTTATGTACATAACATGTAATTATATGATGTATGGTACTTTATATTTAAAGTTACTCCATCTTATACATAATGAATAAGTTAAGTAAAAGATGGCAAGAATGAGGAGCCTATGCCATTATCAGTTCTTATTTCGTACAGTAGAAAAAGGCACTATGGCACTACAATATGCTATTATTATTATTATTATTACGGTTTTTCTGTCTAGTTAGTAAATCACTTTATTAATATTTTAACTGTCCCAAGTTTGATTTCAAGAAGCGCCAGAAACCAAGTTAACTTTACCTGTAAATTTCAGTTTTTATCTTCCTGTTAAAACTGTTTGGCCTAAAAGCATGTTTCTCAAGGGCATTTCTATTGATTTTATAAACGTTTCTTCAATTACATTTAAAGCTAAAATGAAGGCAGTAGTATTGATTGTGATATTGAAAACTACAATGACGATGAGTTTAACTCTTACCCGTTGAAAACTTTCTAATGACAAAAGTTTTTAACGGATTTGTGGCTTTGGAAACAATAGAAGTTGGGTTGGGTTTTTAGCTTTAGCGTATTGTATCGAAACTGTTCGTCCGCTTTGGTAAACCTCAGAAATACAAAGAAAAAGAAATTATAAAACACGAGAACGATTTTAGCAATACGATGTCAGTACTAAAAATAAAATATAAAACATTGCATACACTATTGATACATGTATTTTATTTTGTGATAGAAAACACAGATTTAATATCACAAAACTAACCGTTTCAGTCATGCTAAATTATAATTTATCTAAAAATTGAATTGTTGTTCAATATTTCCTCTATATTATGTATATTTTTAAATAAATGTTTCTCAAAGTATATTTTACATTTTTATACCGATGGATTTCTCTTTATATCATTACAGTCATGTCTGTACACTTACAATCAACCTATTGTATTTACCTATAAAACTGAACAATTATTTTTGTGGGATGTTTTTGAGAGATGTAAGTCTGCAGGGGTTTAAACAATGAGTAGGTATAATATCATGTTGACATGTTGAAAGAATCACAATTGATCAATGATGCAAAAAAACTATCTAGTGCCTAAACTAGTGCAATAACACTCGGATTTCTTTTAGAAATGTCACAGTGAGAAGCATTACCATTCAGATAATTTTAATTACTGAATCTAAAACGAACAATAATAATAGAAAAATGAAAGGCTTTATAATAAAAAGTAAGATATTATTTTAATGATTGAGGCTATTAACAATTTTGAAATAAAAATATAATAATGTGTTCAAAATTACTCGGATTACGTTTACCTATCTTAAGAGATTTTGAGAAATTTATCGAATTATCTATCGTGAATGACTTTTAAAATGTTTTTTTGTTAATTGATTTATATTTTTTTAATCATAAACTCAAATGAATTATATATATCTAATAATCTTTAAAAGAATAAAATTCTAAGCCAAAATGTCAAGAAATCGCTGACTCTGGCATTCAAGGTAAACTTAATATTTGCCCAAGTTGTGGCCTTTGTGGCTTTACAATGGCTAAAGTTTGAAGGTTGGTTGTCACTTTCTAATTACTCGGCTCCGTCAATCTACATTGTTAAAATTGTTAAGGCCTTGCCTAAGTTAAACATCAACTTTGCAGGTAGGCTGTTTACAAAAATGTTGAATTATTAACTTAGGCCTATTCAAACACAAGTTACTGAATTAAGGTGCTGCATTAAATCAAATGTACTAACGAATATTTTATCGGAACAAAACTCATAAAAGTTATGAATATGTCTTACATGATGTCTTCTTTTAGAATATCCTGGGGGAAATGATGTTAGAAGAAGAACTGGAAAATTAGTTGTAACTGTATTGTCTTTGATTATTGATTACCGTTTCATTGGTTTAGTGTTTGTAAGATTTAAATCGAATCTGCGCACTTGAAAAAACTACAGTCATAATAAATTACAAAAAGCATAGAAATAATATTATGTTATCAGTAAAAAAACACTTACTAACCCACTACAGTCTCTCGCCTATTATATGTTATCCTTTAACGTCTCTTATTGGCAATGTACAGTAGGTTGCATACTTTGAGTAATATACTACATTGCCAAGAGTTTCTAAACGTAAGGCAATGTTCAGTTATTCGACTTGATTGCAGTTACACGCTCAACCCATGGCAATCTACGAAGTTAGCAAAATTATGGCGTATAAAGAAAAAGTAGCTACACAAGGTTTTAAAGTGACTGAAGCCACAAAGGCAGACCTGGTACTGTACTTTTTTCGGCAACACAGTTCAGCTTTTTACTACGCCTGAAAAAATATATTTTTTTAGAGATTATTCATTATAATAGATATGAACATATTACCTTTTTGGAGTTTATGGCGTTGCGAGTTGAAACACTAATTAACATTGGTTTTGATATTATAGTTAAATATTTCTTGAACTGATATTTCGTTGGTCCTTAAGAATGGTATCTTTAAATAGACTCGATGATTTTATTTTTTTTTTTACTAATGCAAATTCACTGAACTTTCCGTCACATTTTTTAAAATGAAAACTCAAGAAGTTACTTCGGATAGTGTTAAAGAAGATTAGTAATCGAAAGTTTCTTTTGCTCCAGAAATCAATAAATACCTTTACAGAAGTGATTCTTCACTTTCTTGCTAATTACTCATACATCGTTTAAAATCTTACGGACCAAATTGACTTTAAGAACAAATCTGACGTGTGAAAGAATGTAGAAAACGTTTTGACATAGAAGGGAGTCTATGGTGGCATTGGATACAAATAATTATAGAACAAGGTTCAGGTAATGTCCGTAACAAAGTGGATTTTGGGACCTTTCTGAGTTCGAATACCAAATCAATGAGAACAAAATAACATATCCTTAGGTTTATACCAGGGATATCTTTTAACGTATCGTAGTTCTATTTTATTTCCTATTTTTTTACATATTGTATGTTTTTGTAGGACAAATTTTCAATGTTCCATTGAGTTCAATGCTTATGACAAGTTTTATATTAAATTGTTCTAAAATGTATTTGTAATACTAAATTTTATAGTCATGTTTATATCACCTCAGAAATAGTATAGCGGCATTTATGACGAACATCGATAATGTGTAGATAGAGGAATTAGTAGTAAATAGTAAATTCAATACTATTACTTATCAAATGTTACGTAATATCACTGGAAAGCTCCAATACTTGTATAGTGAACAGGTTTAGGGCAGTAGTAAATAGTAAATTCAATACTATTAATTATCAAATGTTACGTAATATCACAGGAGAGCTCCAATACTTGTATAGTGAACAAGTTTAGGGTAGTAGTAAATTCAATACTATTAACTATCAAATTTTACGTAATATCACTGGAGAGCTCTAATACTTGTATAGTGAACAAGTTTAGGGCAGTAGTAAACAGTAAATTCAATACTATTAACTATCAAATGTTACGTAATATCACTGGAAAGCTCCAATATTTGTATAGTGAACAAGTTTAGGGCAATAGTAAATAGTAAATTCAATACTATTAATTATCAAATGTTACGTAATATCACTGGAGAGCTCCAATAATTGTATAGTGAACAAGTTTAGGGCAGTAATAAATAGTAAATTCAATACTATTAACTATCAAATGTTACGTAATAACACTGGAAAGCTCCAATACTTGTATAGTGAACACGTTTAGGGCAGTAGTAAATAGTAAATTCAATACTATTAATTATCAAATGTTACGTAATGTCACTGGAAAGCTCCAATACTTGTATAGTGAACAAGTTTAAGGCAGTAGTAAATAGTAAATTCAATACTATTAACTATCAAATGTTACGTAATATCACTGGAAAGCTCCAATACTTGTATAGTGAAAACGTTTAGGGCAGTAGTAAATAGTAAACCCAATACTATTAATTATCAAATGTTACGTAATATCACTGGAGAGCTCCAATACTTGTATAGTGAACAAGTTTAGGGCAGTAGTAAATAGTAAATTCAATACTATTAACTATCAAATGTTACGTAATAACACTGGAAAGCTCCAATACTTGTATAGTGAACAAGTTTAGGGCAGTAGTAAATAGTAAATTCAATACTATTAATTATCAAATGTTACGTAATATCACTGGAAAGCTCCAATACTTGTATAGTGAACAAGTTTAGGGCAGTAGTAAATAGTAAATTCAATACTATTAATTATCAAATGTTACGTAATATCACTGGAAAGCTCCAATACTTGTATAGTAAACAGGTTTAGGGTAGTAGTAAATTCAATACTATTAACTATCAAATGTTACGTAATATCACTGGAGAGCTCCAATACTTGTATAGTGAACAAGTTTAGGGCAGTAGTAAATAGTAAATTCAATACTATTAATTATAAAATGTTACGTAATATCACTGGAGAGCTCTAATACTTGTATAGTGAACAAGTTTAGGGCAGTAGTAAATAGTAAATTCAATACTATTAATTATAAAATGTTACGTAAAATCACTGGAAAGCTCCAATACTTGTATAGTGAACAAGCTTAGGGCAGTAGTAAATAGTAAATTCGATACTATTAATTATAAAATGTTACGTAATATCACTGGAGAGCTCTAATACTTGTATAGGGAACAAGTTTAGGGCAGTAGTAAATAGTAAATTCAATACTATTAATTATAAAATGTTACGTAATATCACTGGAAAGCTCCAATACTTGTATAGTGAACAAGTTTAGGGCAGTAGTAAATAGTAAATTCAATACTATTAATTATAAAATGTTACGTAAAATCACTGGAAAGCTCCAATACGTGTATAGTGAACAAGTTTAGGGCAGTAGTAAATAGTAAATTCAATACTATTAATTGTCAAATGTTACGTAATATCACTGGAAAGCTCCCATACTTGTATAGTGAACAAGTTTAGGGCAGTAGTAAATAGTAAATTCAATACTATTAACTATCAAATGTTACGTAATATCACTGGAGAGCTCCAATACTTGTATAGTGAACAAGTTTAGGGCAGTAGTAAATAGTAAATTCAATACTATTAATTATCAAGTATTACGTAATATCACTGGAAAGCTCCAATACTTGTATAGTGAACAAGATTAGGGCAGTAGTAAATAGTAAATTCAATACTATTAATTATCAAATGTTACGTAATATCACTGGATAGCTCCAATACTTGTATAGTGAACAAGTTTAGGGCAGTAGTAAATAGTAAATTCAATACTATTAACTATCAAATGTTACGTAATATCACTGGAAAGCTCCAATACTTGTATAGTAAACAGGTTTAGGGTAGTAGTAAATTCAATACTATTAACTATCAAATGTTACGTAATATCACTGGAAAGCTCCAATACTTGTATAGTGAACAAGTTTAGGGCAGTAGTAAATAGTAAATTCATTTTTTTTTTCATTTGATCGTCGCGACGTTTACTATTATCACGGGAATATTAATTTCTTTTGCCAAATTGGGAGTAATTGGACTGATGTCAAACCCTATCATTATGAACCATAAATAACTTTTTCTCTACGGGTCCAGTTTTACTTTCATCCACTGGATTTCTGGTTATTCACATAAAGTAATCACCTACTTAAGGATTTGCTTTATGTTATTATCAATGAAAGTTAAATCTCTGATTAGGTTTACAACTATTAGGCCCCAATAACATTAACATTAGCTTATCTGAGGAGTAAATGAGGCGTGAAGCTGCGTAATGAGTTTCATTGTTAAATGAATTTTGCCTATGATAAAACCAGACCTTTGACGCTAATCTCATAAAAACAAGAAAACAAATACATCGAAAGTTTAAATTATAAGATGCTCTAGGCTTTAAAAATTTATATGTATTTAGAAGAGTGTAAACAATCCAAATTAGAAAGAATTGGTCTAGCTGCTATTTAGCGTCCATGCTATTGGTATGAGTATATTTCGATTGGAACTAGGAAGTCGTAAAAAAATAACCCGTAAAAAAAATAGAAATAATCCCATGATGGACATTCGCTTTTAGCACAGACAGATTACAGAAATGAATCGAATCTCCTACTGTTATCTTTATCGGATATCTACTTCCATTAAACAAATTTAAACCTTTAAATATATGCCTCTGTATATTTTTGAAATCATGAGTTTAATAGCGAGAAACTCTACTATACAAGATCTCAAATGTTATGCCTCTGTATATTAATAAAATCGTTTTTGTAATAGCGGGAAACTCTATATTACACGAGCCCAAATATTATGTCTTTGTATATTATTAATATCATGTGTTTAATAGCGAGAAATGCTATATTACAAGAGCTGGAATAATTATCTACTGCATATATTTAAAATTATGCTTTTATTAGCGCGTAATGAAATAACTAATACTTATAGGCTCGTGTTGGATAGAGAATCTACTGTCATGTTTCTTACTTCATTCTTTATTTCTCCACCTATTCTTGTGACATTAGTAAGACTGGCTATTGAAGTTTTATTATCTAAATCTTTAATATGTTACACTGTTACAGACATCACATTGTTAACTATGAATATCTCATCGATATTTAAATATAGACATGTACAGGTAATAATATATAAAATGTGCTTTTCATGAAAGACAAATTATATACACAATGTGAAGTTTTTATCAAATGGGATTTACCTAATTTAACATGATTCGTCTGAGATCCTAGATGTTCACTATACAATTCTGTAAAACCAAATAATTGTTTCAACTTACCATATTGAAAATTGCTTTATATTTGTTTCTTTCGTATTTATGTATCAGGATTTGTGCAACGTTGTATTTATTTTAGGTTAATTGTTCAGCTCTGCAATCATTATTCAAATGCGAACTAACATTGAACCGAAATGAGTTGTTTTCTAATATTTAATGGTAGCCTACGAAAGTTACATAAGACACAGAAATATCATCCTAAATGAAATGAAAT